>CM073426.1:45960000-46612500 GCA_037114965.1 Monochamus alternatus
CTCTGTTAAGGTTGTGGTGCTAATTATACGCCTCCTGGGTGGAATGAGACATACGCTGCTTTCTGAATTAAAGATCATACCGGCTTGCCGAAATTCCACAGAGATCTTAGCCGGTAGAAGGCAATAGTCCTTGGCTCGCTACTTCTGCTCAGAACACACGATTTACGGGCGCAATGATTACTCCACGGAGTGGAGAGTGGTCCTTGCTTCACTCTTCAGAGCCTCGGAAGGTGTGACTGGAAAAAAATAATAATTATTATTATTATTAGGAAATAGAATAATAGTATCTACCCAGGATATTAAATGGTAAAAATTATGCGAACTTTTTAAATAATATTTTAGGTTGTCTACTTGAAGAAATTTCATTAGCACAATGTAAAAATATCGTATATCACCCTGCCACTACTCTCGAAATGTTAGAGAAATTTTAAATAGTCAGTTTTCCCACAGGTAGATTGGCCGTGGAGGGCCCATTAGTTGGCGTCCTAGGTCGTCTGATCTTAACCAACCGATTTTTGGCTCTGGGAGCATCTGAAAAATGTATTTTATTTCGCTCTACCTAACAATGAAGATGATGTCATTATTCGCATTTGTGGCGCTTTAATTCAACTTAACAATGAAATATTGTTTTCTGTTTCAATTTTAATCGACGTTTATAAATATATATGGACAAAAAAAATTGTGAAAATTTTGAGACATTATCTTTAAACATTTCGAATTAATGTCACCTTTATTAAATAAACATATACATAAACTTTTGACTTATTTTTCATTCTAATAAGGTCATAATTTTCTTAAACGTCGTTTTTCGAAATGTTTATATGACTTTCGACTTATTTTTAGCTGTACTGTATATAACCGGCCGTTGGTGAATGTTTTCCGGGACACCATGTACATCACCTATTCAAAAATGTCAATATGTCAGAAGCGTAAATGATGATGGACGTAATATTAAACCCTGATGCAGTCCTGAAAATATATCAATACTAGAAGAACTAACATTTTTGCAAACTACAGTTTGATTTTTATCAGCAAGATAAGATGACAATAAAGCCAATGAAGAAACCTCAAAACCAAAATTTTACGGTTTGGCACATAATAATTTATGGTTGACTTTAGAAAAGTCAAACACCATTGATAAAATATCATTAGTCATATCAATCAAAGCAGTAGATGTGCCAAATCCTTTTCTAAAACCACACATTAGGAAACAAACATGTTTTCTAATATTTTTGAAATTAAAAGTAAAATGTTATAATTCTAAAATCCGAAAATGGTTTAGGATTGATATATTTTTTTAATTGGAATACCAATATTAGTTTTCAAAATTAATGAAAAATAGTTAAACTATTACAGTTAAACATTAATCAGATTTAAAATTTTATCAACTTCAAACTCAGTAGTAAAATTAAAAGAAAAATGGCAATCACTATTAAATGATCTATTATTATAATAATCAATTTTAGAATCACAATTACTAGAAGTATTTTGTGAAAAAGATGAAAAGTAATTAATAATCTTCTCCGAATTTGAAAAATACCTGACACAGTCAGTATCTAAATATATTTTTTAAAATTTTTATAAAGCCTTATCCCGCTCCTTCATGACTGATTTAACATTATCAGTAAACCATGGAGCTTTAGGTTTAGGTACCTACCATAACTTCTCTAACAGAAGCTTGACGATCAAAACTGATAAAATTAATGAATTAAATAAACCTATTTCATTATCAATATTAGGTTCCCTGAGACCTGAAAATTAAGAAAGAGATGTCAAATCCACAATAAAATTATAATTAAAATTATCGAATCAACGATCTTAGGTTGTACTTTTTATTTGAATTTTAAGATTACAAAAAACTAACTCATGTTCTAAAATGTTCTTTAGGAGGAGTGCCACAAGATTCAAACTGTTCGAAATCAGAAACAGATATTAAATCAATCAAAGTTCCAGATCTATCAGTAATTCTTAGTGGATCGTTAATCAATTGTAATAAATTATAAGGAAAACACAAATTTAATGGATTATCAATAGTTAAATTCAAAAGTCAACATTAAAGTTTTCAAGTCAATAAACTGTTAAGCATTAAGTTTACTACAAGGGAATCTGTAAAATCCCCCAATGGTAATCCTTTTATTATTAACTTGAACTTCAACAAATAAAGTTAATAACTTGAGATCTGAGCAGATTCCTCACATACATCGTTACTTCGCCCCCCTCTTCCATGAAATCTTCCCTTAAAAATTAAAACCTGGAATCATAATTGTTGAATAACCCATACCACCAGCAAACCATGTCTCAGTAACCACAATAACATCAAAAGCATTACTCCGTATCATAGTAACAAACTCATTAAAACCTGTAAATATACATAGATCTAACATTAATACGCGACTTTCATAATTTGAGTTAAGTTCAAAGTAAATTTCTAAAATCAAAATATAAATATCATCATAAAGAATATCTCCTAGTTTTGACTGACATAAGCAGCACATAGAAATTAAATGAAACGCAGCGGCTAATATGAATGAGTGAATTTTAAATATAAGAGTAGCAAGTTGACAGAGAAAATACGAAAATTACAATTTACAAGGTACCTAATGATAAAAAAACCAAATTATGAAAATCATAAAACTAACAGCTAGAAAATGATAAACTTATAAACTAGGTAGGCAATATCCTTGAATTCAGTGCATCAATTATAAAATTTATATAGTCAGATAGTAGTAGGTACTACTAAGTAGACACTTATTTGCGATGAATTTATGAGAATAACTTTCCCAGTTTTAATTCTCTATTTTTATAAATTCACTTCCCATGTTTTTTATTATATGCCTTGTTACAGAGGCAGAGAATCTCCTGTCGAATGTATGGCGTCGCATTGCAATGGCGTCCTGACGCAGGCGTTTTATAAACATGATACGAGAGGTTTTGTCTATGCGAATGTGAATTCACATATGTGTGATGAGGGTGGAGTTGAATAAGTGGGTTTCACCCTCATTTTACTCTAAGTGTATTTTCAGTTATTTTGTCTTTTGCAAGACATTGAATTATATGGTAATATTTAAAAACATTCAATAAAATATTTTATACACGAATCGGGTTTTAAAACTAGCCTGATAGAAAAATATATTTTTATAATAGTTTTATAACTATATACGAAACAATTCAAGGTAAAATAATGAACTAAAATATTACTCGTATATGGTATACTTACATTACTTTATTACATATTGTTTCTTCGGCTAAACGGAAATAATGCTCCTTTCACACTACATGATAATTTGACGGACGGTGAATATCCAAAATGAGGAACATTTTGATGTTTTCACACATAGGTTTATGTTTAACAGAAATTAAGTTATGTTAATAATGTATCGAAAACAAATTATTCAGTGCTCGAAATACGTAAGCTTAATTACGAGCCGGAACCAGTGGCAGTTCGTGAATATTTTACTGGGTGGGTAGCAGACAAAAAATCAAAAAATTTTAAATTTTCAAGGTTAAACGATTTTAAATTAAGCTAGAAATTTTTAGTTGCATTTGCAATATTATCGAAAAACTGACGTTTGCGGAAAAAATTTACATTCAGATTTTATAAAAAGTAGAAACTATTTGGTTACTTGATTATATCCGAACTAATGAATATACATGTTGTTGTAACTATAACTGAAGGTTAAGCAATTTCCGTAGTAACTCATAATAATGCTTTTAAAAAATGGAGAGGTATATAGTGAACATACGCACTTCGCTGCTTTCGGCTTTTCAAAAGTAGAACTTGCACTTACGCTCAAAAGTTCTAGCATACTGACCAAGCGACCAGCGACAAGAGAGATTTGTGAGCGACAAGAACGGAAAAACGATGTTGCCAAGATGAGCAATTTTTATGAATTTCTAGAAAGATTTCAGAGTAACATATAACGTAAGATTTCTTATTTAAAACAAATATTTTATGAACCGGAATAGTGTTCCTTTAATTGGAACAGCGCAACCAAGTTACGGTTCATTCCGAGCCCTGAAATTATTACATTATAGTTACATAATCGTCTCCGAAAGGGACGACAACGGTCTCATTTTGTTTGGGTGCATTCTATGAGCATAATATAAATAAATATAGTATATTGTGCGTATTGATACTGTTTGTATCTATTACTAAAACTATTTTATACCCAACCGCCGAAAATCTAGAAAGTGACTCACCACTAGTTTGTAGACTAGCACGTTGGGCGAAACGTGTGAGGAGCAACATTTCGCAGGCGTACTAAATTTAAGGCGATCGGATATAAAAAATATACAAAAATGAGAAAAATAGTTGCATTACATTATTTTTAGTAAAAACATAATAGAGTGACTAATTTACAGCACAGAGATAAGTACGGAAGGCGAGGGTTGCATGATTATCTAGACGTGTCACTTGAGAAGCACACAAAATTATCAAAAATAAGTTGTCGTCAAGTGAACCTAGTACATTAACAACATTACTTTAAATGTTCCCCCCATGCCATCCTCTTCACAAATTAGAATGCCGCCCTTATGGACGGCGCTGCGCACTCCGCGGATATCACACTTTAACAATTAAGGCCTTGTCCTCATGGACGCGAAATTTACGGATTTTTGCACGAATTTCGTAACTTTTGTCTTAATTATTTATGGGAGGATAATATCAACTTTTGACAAAACAGTATAAATATTATTGCTACTTTCTTTATTATGTGGTATTAATAAGTTTGTTTTGAGCTTCTGACAATCTACCAGTACCATGACAGTTTCATAATAAAATTGATAGAAAATATTATAGTTAATAAAATGCATTAAAAGTAGACATTTTCCCACCATTAAATAAATCGCGCAAATATTCGCGAATTTCAAATCCATAGCTCATAGCTCATAGCTTGCAACATTTAGCGTAGGCTACATTTCCTGTGTTAGAATAATTTTAAAGACCCAATTGCTTCTAATGTGAAAACCAATAAAATAATAATTTTATAAGAAAATCTGTTGTTGCATAAAAAAGTACATTCTGTTTATTATTTTCTTGCAGTTGGCGTCTTTAAAACAGGTTCTACATTATCTTGAGCAACACGAAAATATTTAGGTACATTTTTTTAACTAAAATTGAAAAAAACTAATAAATACAAAAGATAAGGGCAACATGTAGTATATTGCATGAAAGACGAAAAAAACAGGCAATTTTTTGTGGCCATAGTCTGCTTCGATTTTTTTTGTTCGCCTAGAGGGCGCAGCGAACCACATACGATATTTCAAAAATCTGTTTATATCAGGTGAAAGGTATCAATTTTGCAATCAAAATTTATTACCAATAAGTTTTCTCTATCTCTTAAAATAAAAAGTTAGACAGCCTTAAAGTTTGGGTACTTTACAGGTTTTTCTGTTATTACTCATAAAGTTGGCCATGGATCTCAAATTTGTTTTTACGAGTATAAAGGCCTCCAAAAATGCAACAAAAAATATTTATAGATTTTTGACGTGTCTCACATATTAAGCGACATGGAAGTGGCCCTCTTATGTGAGACAGTCTGTATACACTATTCACTATTAGATACTAGCACTGTCGTCACTATTACGGTCACATATTAATACTTATGTTGGAAGTTCATTTCATTTTTTAGTTTAAATATTTATGCTGCACCACTGACCTTGCTGAGTGGCTTGACCGTTGTTAAGTTTTTTTATGAAAAAGGAGAACGGAGATCAGTTAGCGCGCGAAAATGTACTGTTGTTTCCCGCTCGATGCCCGATCGATAATCAGTCAGTGTTGCCATTGTCAGTACATATGTACTATTTTAGTACTTTTTTGTCCAAAGTATGAGTTTAGTGCTACCGCCTAAAAATCTAGTACTTTTTATAATAGCTACGCCATTCAGTACTTTTTCTAGTACTTTTCGAGAGTGTCAGTATGACGGTAGACATTCATTCTGTCCTCAGATCACAGAACACGTTCGGTACAATCCAAGTTTATGTTTTGTGATCTAATCCTCAGACCATATAAATCTTATCTCTTAACTGTCTAACGTCAATTGTCAATGTCATTGAAATTGAATCAAAAGTTATTTATTAAAATTGTGTGTATGATTGAGTTACTAAATACAATTATAATAATGTGATAACTGCTAATGTTGTGGAAAACAATCACTCTGTGGACTAATGCCCGGACCAGCATTGAATTACATGCCCAATATCTTATAAATAGTCAAGATCATTCGCTAATGGTACCACCAGACATAGACCGGTTTAGAGCATGTTAACTTTCATCAGTGTGACATTTGAGCCATAGTCTAGGCCCAGGCATTGGGCAGCAGTTTGACCATTAAAGAAATAACACATTTCGGTGTTATATTTCACCCACAATTATAATAATAATTACTAAGGTTCTGTTCTAACAGATATATTGAGTTATTTTATCGATTATTATAAAGTGATCTGAGCATATCATTCTTTTGCTTTATTACAAAAAAAAAAAATAAAAAATAATAAATATAGTAATCTGAACACTTACATTGGATTTTCGTAATCGCCTATCCTTGCAGTTAAATTTTTTGTAATAGTATAAGGCATTGAGGCAAAATTATTGTCATGTTTGCAATATTACACAAAAATTACTTGTATATATCCATCAACGATATAAAAATCTCAAAAATGGATAAAAATTACTATACTTTTTATCTAATCCATTGGATTTTTTAACTTTTTTCTAATCTTTTAATCCTACACACTCCGACGATGACGTCATCGGTACTTTTTAGAAATATTCAGTACTTTTTCGTTCATTGATCTAGTACTTTTATTTTCATGGTACTGGCAACACTGTAGTCAGTCAGTATCATAGTATCATCACAGTATGTATGTATGTATGCAGAGTGCAGTCATCGACTCGATGCCCAGCCAAGCGAACTACTGCGCTGTAAATCACTATACTCTATGAATAAAAATATTAATAAAAAAACAGATACAGTCCACAACAAAGTTTTTATTTGCCGCAAAAGTGCGCTACAACAATCTAATCCCGGACCAGGATAGCAAAAACTAGTTGAAAATAAAAAAGTTAGGAAAACTAGGGAAAAGGTGTCCCGAAGATTTCTACCAGAAGAATAGAATAAAGTTCCCCCAGGTGTACAAAAGGTTAAGGTTCACCCAGGCTCCAAGGTTAAGGTTTCCCCAGGTGTCCAAGGTCAAGGTTCCCCAAGTTCTAAGATTAAGATTCCCCGCAGAAGGTGTTCAAGGTTAAAAAACGCGTAGTATTGATGCATAATAAAAAAAAACTATCTTGTGTTGAACAGCCATACGAGTACATTTACACTATTATTTGTTATACAGTAGGATTCATTTTTCCAACTAACATCGATACTAATTGTTTATGTTAGGGTTAGGGTTTTGATAATCAATACTGTTTTCATTGTTTAAATTTATAAAAATAAAAACTTAAATCATAAAACGCTTGGTTAGGAAACGAGGTCGAGTAAAGGCTAAAATTACACGCATTGAAAAATTCGTATTTGAGAATATGGACGAATCCAATGTTAATACAAATGATATTGCTGTTAGAGAAACTCTATTAACAAAGGCATTGGATGAGTATAATTTGATACAAGAACAAATAGAGGAAGTTGACGACAGTCAAGACGATGATAGGGTGGAAGTAGAACAAAAGTACATTACAATACATAGTAAAATCAAAACACTTATGGCAAATAATGGTCAAGCTGCGTCAGTGGCGTCAGGGATCAGTGGCGTGGCAGATAATTTAAGTAATAGTCAGGGAGCTCAAGCAAGTACTTCTCGCAAACTCAATCGTTTAAATCTAAAAATACCAACGTTCACGGGTAATAGAGCATTTACATGTAGGCGGCGCTGCGATCAATGTTAGGTATTAAATCTAACCTCACAAATATTTGTTATTTAATTATTGTTGTGTTTTAATTTGTGTAAAAAAACATGCCATATAACTGTTGTGTACCGCAGTGTTTATCTGTTGCTAATAAAAATAAAGAGTTCCTGTTTCGCAAGTTCCCTAATAATGCTGAAAAAAATGGTTAATAGCAATTGAGTCCAGCAAGAAACCAACCCAGTACACAAAGATCTGCTGAAAACATTTCACAGAAGATTGTTATACTATTACTAGTATGGGAAAGTACAAGCATATATTATCTGTTTTCAGTGTATATTTTTCATTATTTGATAAGGTTTTATTCTTATTTTTAGGACAATGGCAAATTATCAAAAAACAGCTGTTTCAACATTATATTTACCCGTACACGAAAATACGATACCAATACTGTAAAAATAATAAACGCATGAAAAGGTACATGAAAAGGCGAAAACAATTTGAAAATGTAAGCAAATTTGCAGATGGAAAAAAGTAGAAATGTGACACGAATCAAATGTGATGATACGAAAATTACTCGGATGATAATAACGCCGGTAATCCTGAGAGTATAGCAAGTGCATTTAGCAGTAACAAGTTATTTTACGATATGGCGATTCAAAATGTTATTAGTTACAAAAGGGCACAACTAATACCACTCAACTTTTTCTAATAAAAATACCCAATAAAAACTGCATATGTTTATTATTTATATATGTGACATGTATTATTTAAAACACTGATTTTTTTTATATATTATTCATATTTTTTCAGAAACTGGGCATTTAATGTACTTTTTTATTTACTAGGCATATTACATGCAATATTTTTGTAATTTGAGCGACAACTAACCCTTTTTTTTATCGATTCGTGATTTATAAAATGTCAATTCTTTAAAAAACAAAGAGGTTTAAATTAAGAATTACCAGGAAATTCTTTAGGCACTCAAACGTTAACAATTTCTGTGTTAAATAACGTTGTTTTACTTCTCTTTCCAAATTGCTAATGTAAAATGCAAATAAATAACGTTATGGGAGGTTAACATAAATAAGATTTTAATACTTTTTGTACTTGTACAAGTTTTATTTTGATAATACTTATGCAAATTAGATTTACAATCACTATTTGTCTTACACGAATTCAAATAAAAAATTATTGAACCATAGATTCGTGAACTAGACCATAGAACTTTAATATTAATACCTAACTTTGACGCTAGCGCCCCTATTGGAATTTAATGATACTGAGTTAATGTAAATGCTCTATTACGAGGAGTGGCACTCATTTATCGATTTTTTTTCGGCACTTATTGACAACGACGACACGCTTGCAAATCCTGAAAAATTTATGTATTTAAAAACAGTTATAAAAGGCGAACCTCTTTCTATTATCAATGAAATAAAAATCACGGATGACAATTATAAAACCACGCTTGATTTACTCAAAGAAAGATTTGACAGAAGTTTTGACATAGTTAATTCACATATCAGGGTTCTAGTAGAGTTACAAATTGCTAAAGGAAATCCTAAATTTTTAAGAGAATTCATTACTAAAGTTAAGCAACATACTCAAGCACTTCAAAATTTAAATATACCAGTTGATTCGTGGGATTTGATTTTAATTAACATTTTTTCTAGTAAATTAGATTTTTATACTCGCAATGCTTTCGAATTTAGCAGAGATGATAAGAATTATCCGACGCTTAAAGAATTTTTAAAGTTTTTAGAAAAAAGGGAGGAAAACATAACAAAAGTGCACAGGAAGCGAGGCAGGAGGGTAAGCAAAGGACATCTCATACCAACACAATGCAGTCATTGGCGGTTACCAGCGGTACGGGCACAAAGGGTTCTAACGAGTTGACATGCATATTTTGTAAACTAACTAATCACAGAATTTATAAATGTATAAAATTTATTGCGTTTCCAATAAAGGACAAACGGGACTTTATTTGGAAAAATAAACTTTGTTATAACTGTCTGGGTGCATATCATACAGTGAAGCAATGCAACTCAACGCGTGTAGGCAGTATGGAGGGAAACACCATTCGTTATTACACGAGGTTAAGAGAAATAATCAAGAGGGAAATTATCAATCTCAAACTGAAGTTTCATGTACCGAAGCTAATCACGAAACTACAAGAAATGGGACTGTTAATCGGACAACTTTAGTAGCGCACGGTTCGAGTTACCAAATATTATTAGCAACTGCAAAGGTCCCTTTGTTACGGCTCAAGGCAAAATTATACAAGCGTCTGTTAGACTCCGCATCGCGAACAAATTTATGTAAAAAAATGAATTTAAATACTTACGTGCTAATTCAAAATATTGCCGGTATAGCAAACAATGAAACACAAATTGAAAAGGCGGTAGATGTAGTTATTGGATCTAATTTAGATAATAACTTCAAAATAAAAACTTCTTATTCTATATTAAATGAAATAACGTACAATCTGCCACATACGGCAATAGAAAAGAGCAAATTAAATATACCGGAACATCTGAAATTAGCAGATCCATCATTTCACTCACCAGGGCAAATAGATTTGCTTCTTGGTGCAGAGGTTTATTTTGACACAGTAAAATCAGGATTAATAAAGTTAGGGCTAAATTTACCCATATTACAAAATACATCGCTGGGATGGTTAATTGCAGGTACAGTGCCAAATTCAAATTTTGTCACTAATTTAAGTATAGCATTATGTACACAACAAGAGGACTTAAATGAATTAATTCCTCGATTTTGACAAATGGAGGAAGTAGTTCTAAATGTTGTTTATCACCGAAAGATAAGCCTACGAACAGATATTTTTGAATTCAACAAAATGTCTTGAAAACGGTTCATTCCAAGTAAATTTGCCTTTACGGTCGGATAACGAACATTTAGGTAATTCTTACAAATTAGCTCAAAGGTTTTTCTCATTAGAGAGGAGACTTTTAAAAGATAAAATTTTATATGCTCAATATAAACAATTTATTGATGAATATGTTGCACTTGGACATGGTAAATATGTAAACTTCAGAGAAAACGCCGGTGATAATGTTTCACAAAAATGTTTTTTACCGCATCATTGTGTCATACGGGAATTAAGTACTACTACCCGTTTGAGAGTTGTTTTCGACGCATCAATGAAAACATCGTCGGGAGTATCTCTTAACGATATTATGTACCAAGGACCGGATACCGGATCTGTTCGATATATTATGTAGGTTTCGAATGTATAAATATCTTTTCGTAAAATGTATCGCATGATAGTAATAAATCCAAAGCAGCGTGTTTTACAAAATATTTTATGGAGAAACGACGAAAACGAAACATTAAAGTGTATAGAACTTCAAACTGTCACATACGGTACAAAATCAACACCATATTTAGCCACAAGTTGTTTAAAACAACTAGTGGAGGACGAATATCAAAGATACCCACTAGCATCAAATGCAATTTTGTACCTATGCTACGTGGACGACATTTTGTGCGGTTCAAATTCTAAATCTGAAATTAGTGAATTAAAAGAACAACCGATTAACATGGGTTCGGGAGGGTTTACGCTGAATAAATGGTGTTCTAACAATAAATTCTTATTAGATATTGCTACAAATAATCAAGCGGCAGAAATCAAGGATGATAATTGTTCCAGTAAGTAGTCGCGTCAAATTAGCATTTCGCTTGCAACTTTTTGCGGAGAGGTCCGATTGAGATGCGGTTTTCTGCAAAATGTTCAGGGAATTGTTTATAACAAAAGGTACATCTAACCTCTGTACGCTCGCAAATTTTTAATTGTTTATTTAACAAATGACCCATTTTTGTTGAACATATGGCAAATGTTACACACAATTCAACGAAAATGTCTGGAAAATGTTCTCTCGGGGGTTTTCGAAGTCCCTCTTTATCACTTTGGTGTTAGCTTTATTATTTATTGCTAAATTTTGTAACTGGGCTAATTAACAAGTTAAAAACTCCATCCCCGAAATCACTAGAGAACCGGAATTTTTTCCAGGATTTCTGGCTTATTAAGGCAAACCATCGGCACAAGATTTTTGCAAATATTGCATTTATTGTTCGATTGTTGCAACCTCGCTAATTAACAAATTAATAACTCTTCTCCTGGAATCGTTAGAAAATCGGATTTTTTTTGCAATAATTCTGGGATCATAGGGAGAACCATCGGCACAAGGTTGTTGCACAAAATTGTTTATTTTTCTATTTTTGCAACCTGGCTAATTAACAAATTAATAACTCTTCTCCCGGAATCACGCGAAGACCAGAAAGTTTTTCCGGGATTTCTGTCTTTTTAAGGCGAACCATCGGCACAAGATTTTTGCAAATATAATTGTTTATTGTTCAATTGATCCCAGAATTATTGCAAAAAAATCCGATTTTCTAACGATTCCGGGAGAAGAGTTATTAATTTGTTAATTAGCGAGGTTGCAACAATCGAACAATAAACAATTATATTTGCAATTACTTTGTGGCAATGCTTCTCCTCATCATCCTAAAGTTATTACAAAAATATCTGTTTTTCTAGTGATTTCGGGCGTTAACTTATTAATTTGTTAATTAGCCAGGTCGCAACAATTGGAAAATAAACAATTACGTGCAACAGCCTTGTGTCGATGGTTCTCCCCATGATCCCCGAGTTATTGCAAAAAAACTGGGTTTCCAACGATTGCGGGAGTAGAGTTATTAATTTGTTAATTAGCGAGGTTGCAACAATTTAGCAATAAATAATAAAGCTAACACCAAAGTGATAAAGAGGAACCTCGAAAACCCCCAAGAGAACATTTTCCAGACATTTTCGTTGAATCGTGTGTGACATTTGCCATATGTTCGACAAAAATGGGTCATTTGTTAAATAAACAATTAAAAATTTGCGAGCGTACAGAAGCTAGATGTACCTTTTGTTATAAACAATTCCCTGAACAATTTGCCGAAAACCGCATCTCAATCGGACTTCTCCGCAAAAAGTTGTCCATTTTCACTTTTTTCATGCTAATTTGACGCGACTAAAGGTGTTAGGTTTCTGGAATCTTGTCACAGATAAATTCTAATTTACAATACCAGAATTTAAGAATTCTCAGTCTTATACAAAAAGACAAGTACTGTCAAGCATTTCACAACTGTTTGATCCTTTAGGTTTAATAGGACCTGTGATCGTAATATCGGAAATTATAATGCAACAAATTTGGGTAAAAAAGGTCGACTGGGATGAAATACTTCCCCCAGACATATTGAAAATATGTCTAGCATTAATAAAGGATATATCAACGTTAACAAATTTGGAAGTCCCTAGATGGTTATTTTCGTTTCATAATATTATTCGTATTACACGGATTCTCAGACGTTTCTTTGGTCGCATACAGGGCGTGTATTTTCATTAGAGGAATTTACACTAACACAACAGTCTCAATTAATCTCTTGCGCCTCTAAAAACGGTTTCACTTTCACGATTGGAATTATGTGGTGCACTTTTACTTGCCAGGTTAATACATAAAATAGGATCCGTAATTTTTGAAAAAATTGCTAAAGTTGTACTATGGACTGATTCGAAGTGGACTACATTTGTAGCCAATCTAGTTGCGGAAATTCACGAACTCATTACAAATTTTGAATGGTGTCATATAGAATCAAATAAAAATCCAGCCGATTATCTTTCTAGAGGTTTAAATCAGACTGAGATTATTACAAAAAGACAATGGTGAGAAGGTCCATATTTCTTGCAAAATCATGACTTTGACTTAACGAAAGGTAATAAAGAAGTTCAAATTCTTGATAAGATATCAGAGGAAAGAAAAGTTGTACATACTCACACTATTACGCAATCAACATTCCGTTAGTCAAAGTTTTCAAATTTCTCAAGGTTTTTCTCAAGAAAAATAATAGTGTTACACGCAATACAATAAGGATGTTAAATCCATTCATTGATGATGATGATATACTTAGAGTAAACGGTCGACTTGCAAACGCAAACATTCATTATAACCAAAAATATCCAATTCTTTTGCCTTCTAGAAATTATGTTGCAAGACTATTAATTAAACTCGAACATTTAAAACTGTATCACGCGGGACCACAAACTGTGTTGGCAAATTTACGACAAAATTATTGGATTATTCATGGATTAAGATAAGTAAAATCTGTTATTAAAGAATGTATGATTTGTCATCGCTTTAAAGCTGAGTCAGCTAACCAATTAATGAGCGCTTTACCAATAGACAGAATTTCTCCTGCAAGACCATTTTCAAAGATAGGAATCGATTTTGGGGGCCCTATTTTGGTGAAACAGTCACATTTACGTAATCTACTACAAAGGCTTATTTTGCATTGTTTGTCGCTAAAAGTAAACAAAATGAATCGGAAGCTACCGTCTACATTTACCGACTTGTCCGCGCAATTCACGGATAACTATTAGCATAGGATCCCACTATAAAACGACCTTGCAAATGGGTTGTCTAAAAAAATTCAGTCCTGAATATGATTAATTAACAATTAAAAATTATTATTTTTTAAACATTTCACTGGTTTGATTAATAGAAAAATTCCATACCAATCGAAAGTATGAAGCCCATAGAATATGCAAACGTTAGGTTGACTATTTTTTTCCCGTCACAAGTCTTGAGTAGGCAGGTATAAACAGGTAAATCGATACTAGTAACTTGCACCGGTGTGGTTAATAAATTAAAGTTAAATTAAAATAAAGATTATTTCATTACCAACACGGTGGTATAGGGTTGTCTGCGAAAAATCAGTCCTGAATTCCGGTTGTCGAGTTTTAAAAAGTGAAATATTCCCCAGCGAACCATTCCATGCGATAGAAGAGTACACAGCATTGTAGCTGTGTGTAGTTCGTCCATATCGAAAACGAAGACGATCCGTTTATCCGTTTCTCAAAAAAATCGAATAAAGTCCGGGGGCGGCGGTACCTATTATTATTAATCTGCCCCTAGGAACCCCTAACGCCCTTCAATGACAATAAAACAACATTTTCGACCCTACTAATGATATGTCGAGATCGAAAACCCGTAAAAAATAAAATTTTCTAATAATCCATTTGCCGCCCCAAATTACGTTTAATTTTTTTTTAAGGAAACGATACATATAATTAAAAAAATTTATTACACTTTTCGATAGGTAAGGTGGAGAAGAAGCCACAAAAAAATTTCAATGATTTTAGACAAATTTCGTGTTTTCAAGGGCCGCCCCCGGAGGGGCAGCAGGAACGTTATAATATAATTTCAAGTCACTACCAGGAAATAATAGTCTATACCGAAAATGAAGACAATCCGTTTATCCGTTTCTCCAAAAAATCTAATAAAGTCCGGGGGCGGTGGTATTTTGCCGCCCAACCCGTAAACTGTTATTTGTACAAAAAATTCTATAGAAGCATTTTTTCATATTTTCGTAAAAACATTCGAATATGTATTCGAAATGAAACAGAAAAGGTCGATTTCTCGAACTCGTGACTTCGAGACTCCACCCCTCAGTTATGAATTCGGGAAACCTCCGATCCCGTCCACAGCCGCCCTTTTATCTAGCCTCATGTTCGTCGTTAGGAGTAAAAAAAAAATTTCCGCACATCTCACGGCCACAAATCGAATCCGATCGACCTCAAATTTTTAAAAAACGGGATGCCGCCTCCAGGGCCGCCACCCAACCGATCGAATCGAAATTTTAAAGACACGTACTCTTTGAGACGTGGAATCGAAAAAATTTGTCCGTTTTCGCGTTAGAGGTTCCTAGGGGCAGATTAATAATAATACCACCGCCACCGGACTTTATTCGATTTTATGGAGAAACGGATAAACAAATCGTCTTCATTTTCGGTATGGACGAACTACACACAGTTGCAATGCTGTGTACTTCTATCGCATTTTTCGCAGACAACCCTATACCACCGTGTTGGTAATAAAATAATCTTTATTTTAAATTAATTTTAATTTATTAACCACACCGATGCAAGTTACTAGTATCGATTTACCTGTTTATACCTGCCTACCCAAGAGTTGTGACGGGAAAAAAATAGTCAACCTAACGTTTGCATATTCTATGGGCTACATTCTTTCGATTGGTATGGAATTTGTCTATTAACCAAACCAGTGAAATGTTTAAAAAATAATAATTTTTAATTGTTAATCAATCATATTCTGGACTGATTTTTTTTAGACAATCCATTTGCAATATATTTATTGACATATTTAATTGGATATAAAATACTTTTCATCCATTAACCAGCTCGGTGAAGGTCGTTTTATAGTGGGATCTTACATACGGATTCATCAACAAGGCGTAACGTTAGTCAGACTAGCGGAGGTTACGCGAAAAAGTTACGAATCTGTTGCACCAATTTAAATAAAAGGCATACTCCTATTCACTACTATGTATAATACTTACTTTATGATATGTTAACTAATCCGTAGCATTGAAAAGTACTGTTTTTGAATATAAATACTAAATATACAATGGGAAACGCAAGGAACTAGAGGCCAAAGTTACGCGTTTTTTAGACAGGTACAATACTGGGTCTAACTTAAGGCGCAAATATGGACGTAAATAAACAGCCTACCTAGCAACGCATGTTTCGCTACCTAGCAACGCATGTTTTGTGAATGGGCGCAAGGCTGGTTAGACCAACTAACGCGCTTTACACGGGCGCAAAGCTGGTTAGTCCGACTAACGCTACGTCCGTTTCATGAATCCGGCTGTTTGACTATATGCTCTCAAGCTCAGTTATCGCTGCAACTGTAGCGTCTTCGGGCCGTTTTCAAAACTGCACACTGCACACTTTTCCTATCTACATGCAACGTTTTATCTGCAACGTGTTGAACTGTGCAGACATCGGTGCAAACAAAAGGTTGTGCAAAACGTACCGTCTGGACCGGCCTTTAGATATATGCGGCACACGATTTTATAAGAAAAATATACGGGCTGCATATACAGGGTGTTTATTAATTGAATGTCGATACTTAAGGGTGTGGTCATTTTAAGAAAAAATACTTAATATCAACATATGTCCTAAACATCTTAATTTTTGAGCTACAGGGTGTTCCAGTTTTAAGAAAAAATGTAATTTTTTATTATAATTTTCTTATCACTCCAGATATTTCACAAGTACGTGTGAAGTATTAAATGCTGCCGCGATTTTCCTCGTGCTAGGTTCGGACTTCTCCTCAATTTCATGTAAAATTCCTTCTTCAAATTCCGGTGTTCTTACTGTTTCAGGGACTCCTTTACCACTGTGGTCTACTTTTAAATTTCCGGTTTCGTGAAGACGTCTATGAATCCCAGAAAATGTTCTCGGTAGTACGCGATTTGGATACCGCTGTTGGTATATCCTCCTGGCTTTGTATGTATTTCCGTCGGCAACCCCATAAGTAAAATGCATGTCAGCTAATTCACCGATTATAAAATTTATCATTTTTTATGAAACCTACGACTCTAATAATAATTTTTTAATAATGAAAAATCAATGTAAACTTTATTGCGAAAAGAAGCGTCAAAAATTATGACACTTTACCCAGCCTACTAATTTTTATTTAATTTGCTATAAGGGAGCATTTAATGAGCTTACCGTTTTTTCTATTCAAATATTCAATATCATGCGTACGTGAACGTCATTTGTGAAATTAAAAATTAATTTTTGCCCCACAAAAAGTGTTTCCACGCATGGTGGGTGTCTACAAAATGGCAACAAAATTTCAAAAGCAGTCTCAATGAACTTGGGGAAAAAACTTTTTTTGATTTCAATTTTTTTACGTGAAAATGGTGCGTCGTACGAGAGTAAGTCTAGGGACCGAATTTGCTGTAAAATAAATAGAGATTTTAAAAATAATTTTAGTTTTTAGAAAAGGCAGTGGCATTGGTAAAGATTTTAAAACATTTTTTACATCAAACAATGCTCCTTAATGATTAATAGGTGTGTTCAAAATTTCATAAAAATATCTGGAGTGAAAAGAAAATTATAATAACAAATTAAATTTTTTCTTAAAACTGTAACACCCTGTAGCTCAAAAATTAAGTGGTTTAGGACATATGTTGATATTAAGTTTTCTTCTTAAAATGACCGAAGGATTCACATCCTTAAGTATCGGCATTCAATTAATAAACACCCTGTCTTTGCGTTGACTACTATAAGCGGGTTTATAACATGAGTCACTATCTAGATTTTCGGCGTTTGGGTATAACAATTTTCACTCTGTAATAATGCTACATGTCACCACCTGATCAAAAATAATAAAGTTAGACATAGATGGCTCGGAACTAAATTAGATGAAACAGGAAAATATCATTGTCGTCGGTTAGACAAACAACAGCACGGTCTACACCTGGGTATTTATACATAAGAATAAGGATAGAAAAAACTTTATGACTTTCTATATCCAGTTTTTTTTGTAGGATATCGTCTTTACAATTTTTATATATTATGAGAAAACCATAAAATACAAAAATTTATAAATTTCATATAAAATTTCTGGAAACGTTTGGGTTTACTATAATTGTGGTAAATCAAAATGAAAATATCCATAGATAATATTGCATAGTATTTCATCACAAAGAAATGGTGGAGAAGCTAGGTTAAAAAAGTGAATTGAGAGCTGTGATGGCTGTCTAAGTACTTACTTTTTAAATATTTAACAGTAATTATATGAGATATAAGAGATTATGATAATACACATTTTATTTGTTTTCTTTCTAAATTGATAATATTTTTTGAAGAATACTCAATTACGTACCTTAAATTTGCAGCTTAATCGCCATATTTTATTAAAGGTGATAAGAAATCTCTTTGAAGTTATTTATATACCTCACTGCCAGCGTAACTGCTATATCAATAATTTATTTGTTATATTAAGGTAATAGGTTACAAACATGCTGAGCTGGTAGCTGTTATGTTTTTGGTTCGCTTAGATCGCATTTATAAAAAGACAGAAAAGCAAATACTTGCCGAGAAGAAAGCTACTAGTTTCTAGTGACTTATATACAGGGTTAATGGGTTACTCAATACCTGTTTATCACAAGTTATAGTTATATATAATAAACAGAATGTTTCAATAAAAAATCGGGTTTTAGGGCAACACATTTTAACTTCTTAATAGTTCACTTAATTTATCCAAAATCAAGTGAACTGTCATGGTACTTATTATTTATAATTTGAATTTGTCTTAAAGAGGAAATTACGCCGGCAGCAGAGAAACTTGCATCAAATTATCCATACAAATATGACGCAAATTTTTTCCAAGAAATTGTTTAATTTTCTACATTATTAAAAGGTTTTAACCGATTTTATCAAAGAAATGCTTCTTACCAATGATTAAAAATAAAAAAATGGGATCGGTTTTTCCTATAATGTAAATCTTAACATCTATGATAAACTATATTACTTTGCCTATTAGTAATTGCAGTGCCAATAGTGCTTTTTCAAAATAGCGAGGATCAAAAATGATTGTCGATGTAATCATTCAGTTCTATGATGTCAACAGAAAGAGAGTTACTGCAAGATTTAAATTTTGAAAAATTAATAAAATATTTTGCCGCGAGCCTAAAAAATACTAGACGGCCTGCCGGACCATTTGTCAATATTCGAAGATATTCGTAGCTTGATGGCATCATCAGCTAATATAGTATTTGGTGTTCGACGTAACTAAGTTGACACGGGGAAAAGAGAGGTTTTAATGAAATAAGGTTGTAAAGTAACAATAAAGGTAAACTTTTACTTTTATAATTTACAATTTTTAATAAATAAGTATTGAGATCGGTTGAAAGACGACCTAGTGGTGTTTATAAGCATATCTCCATTAATTAGACTCGGAGATTTTGAAAAAATATAATAATTTTAAATAAAAGTCGTGAGTGTAGAATGATGCACAATATTGAGTAATATTTTAGTCATGGGACGATATGTTAAATATCATTTTGATTGATTGAAAAATATCAACGTAATGCAAAAGGGCTTTCAATTATGTTATTTAACATCTTAAAAAATGTTTTGTGGTGTGCTTACTGTTTAACAGTATTAATAATTAAAAGTTTTCCTAGTCACAGCAATGTTTTATTATTATTCTTTACTATATTAACGAATTAAACCTCAATTGCATATTGTCAGCTTGAAATTGGTGAGGGTCGCGTGGCGATTTCAACACTGGTGTCCACATAAAAATGCGGCCCGGCGCCGCCGCACGAGATTCTATCCCGCGTTTTAGGATAGAATCTCGTGCATGTCTCGGGTTAACCCAACAGCGAGTCACGAGATGAGAAACAGCACTCAACGCAGACATATAATTCTATAGGCAGCGGCCGAAATTGTGGACAGTGATTAATAGATAATATAAAAACACTATTACTATTACTATTAAGCGTATATTTTTATAAGAGATTACACATTATTTACCTCATTATTACTGTGCCACTTTCTATGCACAACGATACTATACTCACATTTACGGTACTACGATAAGGACTCAGTCAAACTGAAGCCCGATGTATTCTTTATCTCTGTTTCTGCATTGTGGAAAACAATATTTTGGTGTGGGGGATTTACTGCTATTCGCGGGGTGTTATTTATATAATTATATTTAATTATAAAAATAAATTATTGTAACCGTAAAGTTACCAAATAACAGTTAGAAATGGATCAAAGTGCTAGTTCTAGTAAAAGGTATGTTAGTAATCGACATAACCTATGTAACGGACAATTGATAATAATAAAAAACGTATACGTAGAAATTCGAGCCAAAACTAACATAAGCGTTAGTGAAGCTGTTGTGTAGTTCGTTAACACAAGTGTCAGTTTCTAGTGTATATCGTGCTATAAAAAAGAGTGTGGAAGTAAATCCAAAGAAGAAAAAAATAGAAACACGAGGAAGGAAAAAACAGAAGTCGATGATGACGTAAAATACGCCATTCGCAGGAAAATTCATGGATTCTTCTTCAGAAATTAAATACCGACGATAAAAAAAATTCAAGCTACGATAGCTGAAGATGAGGACATGCCTCAATTATCTGACAAAGCGCAATGCATGACATGAATCTTCGATTTTTAAAACGAAATCGTAAAAGTATGCTCGAAAAGATGAAATTGTAGTACGACGAAGAGAATATTTAGAAAAACTAAGACAATTTCGTGCATCGGGCAAAAAGATATATTACATGGATGAAACTTGGGTAAAAGTAAAAGAGAAGCATTTTTAGATTGATTTTCTACAGGATTAAAGGCGCCTTCTGGAAAAGGACGTAGGTTAATAATAACACATATTGGAAGCGATTCGGGATTTTTAGAAAATGGTTTGCATGTTTTTAAATCACGTAAGACGGGAAATTACCATGAAGATATGAACAGTGAAGTATTTGAAAAATGGTTTGAACCTATTTTATGATATGTAGAACCAGGAGCAGTTGTTGTGATAGATAACGCAAGTTATCATAGCAGAAGAGTCGAAAAGTTACCGACATCAGCATCAAGGAAAGCAGACATTATTAAATGGTTAAAATCAAAGAATATTGAATATACGGACACCATGCTCAAATCACTATTATTAAAAATTGTCCAAAGAGAAAAGGTCGATGTATTAAGTATGTAGTAGATGAGATGGCCAAAGTGCGAGGAATTCATATACTCCGTTTACCGCCATACCATTGTGAATTAAATCCAATAGAGTTAGTTTGGGCACAAATAAAAACCGAAGTAGCATGAAATAGTACCACCTTTAAGTTAAGTGATGTGAAGTTATTATTACACGAGGCCATTAATCATGTCACTGCTGAAACATGGCGTAAGTGTATTGGGCATGTGCAGAAGGAGGACCAACGTATGTGGGATCTAGATAGAACAGTAGATGTTTTGATAGACCCACTCATTATCCATTTAGGGGAAGATGATTCAAGTGACAGTGATAGCAACATCTACTGGTAGCGATAATTAAATACAATGAAGATTAAATTGTGATAGTGAACTGAATATGTGGCAGTGATTGGGTCGGTCAGTGGTCGCGCGGTTTAAGGCGTCAGTACTTGAATCGAGGTAACTGATCGGTGTTGGTTCGAGCCCAGCTGCCGGTAGACCGTATATAAGCTATATTCGTGGAGAGGTTTGGCGCCCTCTCTGCGGGTATGGTAGGGTGGAAGAATGTTGGCTTGGGTCAATGTGAGAGATTGATACCGGTTGATATTTGACTACCCCCCTAATTAATGAGGTTTTCCAGGTTTCCCTCATTCCTGCTGAATAGTGGTTAGGGCCTACCAACGTAAGTCGTTCCTGGGCGCAAATGCGGCCTGCTTAATAATATGCCGCCCCCTCTCCCGCACAAGTCTCCGACTTCTGGGCTAATCCCTGTGATTAAAATAAGGGGTAGAAATATTATTATTATTATTATGTGAAAGTGTGATAATGAAATAAAAATGTTATGTTATAGTGAAGTGGATGTGACACCGAAGTGAACGTGTGGTTATTTTAATAAATAGTGAACATACAGTGATAGTGAAGTTTGTTATGATTCTAACGTAATGCGTACTAATTTAATGATAATGATAATATTCGTGTAAAACAATTACCTATAAGAAATGTATAAATAGTAAACATCTTGTGGCGGCATGAGCCAAGTGGTGATGGGTCATCGATGCCCAAGAGGGCATCGTTTTATAGGATATATTTACAATGTTGGTAAGAATCTTTTCAGTTTCTCTTGATAAAGTTTCTAAATTAACTTGGGTACACCGATATACAAAATAAAAATTTTGAAATATTCTTATTATTTTTATTCTATAACGCTTCGAAATTGGTAAAAACCGTTATATCGCTGTTTCTACTCTAACAATAATGGATATTATGTAATGCAATTATTTTTGTATATTTTTTATATCTGATCCCATTCAAATTTAGTCCGCCTATGAAATGTTGCTCCCTGAAAGCTTCGCCCGTCGCGCTTGTCTACAAGCTAGCAATTAGTCACTGTCCACAATTTTGGCAGTCAACTTATAGTTAGGTATTTATTTAAACTTGTCGAACAATCATACTTGTTTTGTAGTTTGAAATTTGATGATCTTTATATTTTTCAATTAGATCTACTTTGCTGCGGTAGATATTATTTTCCTGTAATTATAATATATTTTTTCATTTAAATATCCATTTAATTCAAATACTTTATTGTAGGTCATGGGAGATTATTAAATTTGAGGTAGCTAAAGCCCTGGGTGCTGTGAAAATAAATTTATTAATTTCGATTGTGAAATGTATGTGTGATGTTTAAGTACAAATATTTTTTTAATTCTATTTTTGCCCCCCTAACCTCGCCCATGTGTAGGTATAGTCTTTTATTGTTACATTATTATAATTTGGTTTATGTAATCATGTTTTTTTTATTATAAAAGTAATAATTTTTGGAATTGCTGTAAAATTGGGAGAGTAAAGGTGGCATATATGGAATATACCGGGTAATATGGAATATCCGATATTTTTTAAACGAAATGTTTCATCTGTTGGACAATGGCAATATTAGTATGACCGTTGGTATTGTATATCACTACTATAAGTAAACCAGTCGGCAAAACTGCATATGGTTGCAAAACTAAGTTTGTGATTTTACTATATTTAATATTTCTGCGCAGCATTACTGAAGAACGGATTTTGTTTGAATTTGTTGTAAAGAATTTGTTTTTATTACAAGGTGTTTGCTATAATATAATTTAGTTTAGCTATTGGCGATTTAGCTCAATAATTTTACTCAAAAAATTTTTGTAGTGGTGTTTGTTTACGTTTATTGTGGAAGGCGGATAATATGGAATTAATATTCCATATTATCCGCCTTGATGGTATCCCATATTACCCGATGTTCAATTTATTGCAAATATTTTTTTACAGAAATATAGCTATGTCTTTGCAAAAAAAGAAAACAGTGATGTTCTGACGATATGCGTTTGGGTTATTTAACCGCATCAAACGATTTAATGTTCCAAGAACTACACTTTTTCGTCTTAGCGATACTGAAGGAGATTCTGAAATTGTATGTTAAACAAAACTGAGTAAAAAGTCCGTTTTATCAGTTTAACTGGAACATGAACTGGTTCAGCATTGCCTAATAATGGATCAGAAATTTTTTGGACTTACATGAAGGGACATACGATGCATGCCATTCCAACTTGCTAGAAGCAATAAATTGCCTCATCCATTTTCACTTTTATGCGAATCTGCTGGTAAAGATTGACTTTCTTCCTTTTTGAAAAGGCACAAGGTTACGTTGAGTTTGCGAAAGCCTACTGGAACGTCGATAGCGAGAGCCGTCGGTTTTAACAGAGAACGTGTCACAGAGTTTTTTGATTTACTGGAGCAGATTATGACAGAAACAAATTATGGTCCTGATCGCATCTACAACGTAGATGAAACTGGGTTATGTATTGTGCAGTCACGATATCCAGAAGTAATTTCTATGAGGAGCAAGCGCCAAGTAGGGGCACTTACATCAGCAGAAAGAGGCAATTTGGCGATGGCCGTATTATGTATAAATGCTGCAGGTGACTTTGTACCACATATGCTCATCTTCCCGCGCAAAAAATTAAATGAGCAGATAAAGAAAGAACCGCCCGCGAGGTCCTTGTTTGCTTTCCATCCATCTGAATGGATTCAAACAGATTTGTTTACAATGTGGTTTGATCATTTAATACAGAAGGCCAAACCTTCAGCAACAAACCCAATATTACTTATGTTGCATGGTCATTATACACACACAAGAAACCTAGATGTGGTAATAAAGGCAAAGGAAAATTTTGTAACCATATTGTGCCTACCACCACATGCAACTCATAAATTGCAGCCGCTAGATAAGACCGTCATGGGTGCTGCCGAAATACAAAAAGACAATACAAACTTATCTACTGATCTGGAACCTACAAATATGAAAGAGAATAACACTTTCAACATTGTCTATCCCAGTGACTTAGTTCCTGTACCCAAATTAACAAAGAAGACAGGAACTCGTGGAAGAAAGTGTGGACGTTCTAAAATCATTACATGGACACCGAACAAGGAAAAACTTGAACAATCAATTAATAATAGTTCACGAGAAAAAATTAGTCAAAAATTACCGATTGAGGTGGACCTAGTGGATTGAAAACAAAAAAGCAGAAATCCAGAAAACAAGTTTCTTCTAGCTCTTCTGAATCTGAAAATAACCTTGAATTTGATGATTCATTTAATGATGACCTTCCATTAAGTTATTACATTACAAAGCCATGGTTGGGCTCACGAAGCAGGTCCGAGTGCCGAAGGAGATATTTTTGTACGCGATTATTGCAAATAAATATATGTATATATTGTGTTTGTATTAAAATATTGACAAATACTTTATTAATAAAAAATATTTCGTATTTTCGCTCTATTTCATATTACCCTACCGCATTATTCCATATTTAGTCATCGTAAAAAAATCACTTTTTTTAATTAGCTTAAAAAAATATTTTAAATAATTTTGATTTCTATATATTAAGTAGTGCCATTAGAAGACACCATAAAGCATTTTTTCTTAAAATATTGTAGTCCTTAACACCTTGGTGTTCTATTTACAGCCCCCTAAAGGATGCGTATTTCATAATATATGCAGACTTTACTCTACATTTGGTTTTTATTGTCTGTGTAATACAATATTTTTAAATTTCGGTAACACTCATTTGAAACTATACTACTATACTAAATCAGAGAGGCACTCAGATTAGAAATAGAAAAATCGCAATTTTTTTTTTTTAATTTTGCGCTTACAAAAATTTTTAAGGAAGACTTGAAATTTGTCAATAGAGTAGACTTATTGAAACTCTTCATTGAAAAAAATTATATTTTTAATCAGCCAGCAAATAATTTTTTTAGAGATTCCCACCTTTCAAATGCGTCATTTCAATAAATACAAAAACTTATATGCGGCCCTTCACTCAATACGTAAACACATTTGTGGCTCTTGAA
The DNA here is from genome assembly GCA_037114965.1 of Monochamus alternatus. Taxonomy (NCBI): domain Eukaryota; kingdom Metazoa; phylum Arthropoda; class Insecta; order Coleoptera; family Cerambycidae; genus Monochamus; species Monochamus alternatus. The sequence continues at coordinate 45,985,815 of CM073426.1, forward strand.
TACTTTAAAATGTAAACTTTCACTGTAAAGTTGTACTGTCCTAGAGATAAGACGATGAACCGTTCATAAGGTAAGTATCTGAATTTATATAAAAATTTGTATACCAAAATTATTTCCTCAATAATTTTGGTTTGTTTCGAAATACATAATAGAAATCTGGTAAGAGAATGTTTCGCTTCTTAAGTCGAGATGGTGCGGAATAAAATATTTATCTAAATTTGTAAATAAGTAGATTTGGAACATGAGGCCTCCTCTGGTAGAAAATGTACGAATTAATAAATTCATAACATTCCGAACAATAGAAATGTATTACTATGTATGTGTATACAATATTGTAAGGTAATTAAAGGAGAGAGGAAGAGGGCTTATTTTACGCTTTATTTATTTATTTTTTACATTTTATGAAAAATTTGCGCCAACAGCTGAAATTATTTAAATAACCAATAAATAACAACCAATAATTTGTAAAAACTGCTGTAATTACAATCTTACATACATATACATCTATAATAATACGGCAATAATTTGCTTAATAAAAAAAAATGATAATACTAATCATAAATATAATATACACTATTTACTTATGTAAAATAATAGCTATTCGGACTTGCCTTTACCATGAAAAATTCTAATGGGCATCGGGACTCTTGGATATCTCTGGACAGCGAAATCCGGAGACCATTAAAACGTGGCATTCTAGAGACCATAAAACGGATAGTAGAACAACCAGGCATAAAGAGAGAAGCGTATATTTATTTATTTATTTTCTCAACCAATAATAAAAAATGACTAGTTAATGGCTTCACCGGAGCACAGGACAATCTATATAACGTAACCGGAGTACCCTGTAATTAATATTAAGACCCTGGTTTTAATAAAAAACCAACTAAAGATGAACACTGATCTCGATGTCTTGGGGGCGAAATTTTAATTCAATGAATGTGGCCTAGAGAATATGTGTCTAATAGCAAATCCCCCCGAAGAGATTTCCACAAGAATAACAACAAACAAACGTAGACGAATAAGTGAAAATTAGAAAATGTCCTGTTAAGCGAATTTATTCCAAAACTGGACAATTATTTCCATATCATAATCATTAGCATACGAAATCCTTACATAAATGTAAATTTTCATCACCTGCTGGAACTTTGATCTAAAATAAGATATACATAATATATGTCGTAGTCAGTGGCAGGGGCGGATGGGAAAGATTAAACCGGCCCAGGAAATCGGTAGGATCGGCCGGCCCAATTTTGTTGAGAAAAAAGATGATTAATATGATCCGATGAAAAAAGTATGATTTCTTTATTGTAACGGTCGTCGATAACATTCTGTATTAATTTTTTAAGATTTTAAGAAGACTTTAATTTTGAAGATTTTAATAAGTATAAAATATTTTAAACAGTACAACTGAATGTAAAATATCGAAAATATACTGGGTGTAACGGATGCTGATGGTCAAACTTCAGAGGGTTATTATACAAGTAATTTTCACCAAAAAAAGTATTATAAGATTCTTTTGGAAAGTTGATATTTGCTCTTTTATTTAACATTTTTTGATTTCAAAAAATGTTGTGCCTTTTTTCATAAAAACAAAAATATGTTATTCTTACAGCCATATCAAATTTAGACATACCATCGGAAAGACCGTTAAAATTGCTGCAAGACTAGCATATATGAATGTTTAAAAAATTTTCTATACCAGGTGCTGTAAAAAGTTAAATGTAGTAATTGTGAAATGAGCAAAATTAGTGGCGTCTTCTTAATGGTGGTAACGCTGTGACGTACCTACGTCGTGATTGCAATACGACGCAGTGTTACTATGACGCTTGAGCGGTGGCGGCGGTAATCTCGGGCGCCAGTTTCTGTTTACAGTGCAGAAACACCACTACTCGGGCGGCTACAGTGAAGACACGGTATGTCCAGAGGGTCGTGAGGAAGGAGTTAGACTTTCGACGTCCAGTAAAACAAGGCGCGCTTGATAAATATTTACATTTATTGAGTGCAAACCTAAATGTACAATTCTAACAGTAAAATAGTTACCTCGTCAAGCCTTCGTGTGGCTTGGCGGACATGCGCAGTAAGCGTGTGCGCAATTTACTTACTATCCTAGTTGACGGTGCTGGTCTGGACTGGACTGCTAGCGGTGTTGGACTGGACTGCTGGCGGTGCTGGACTGAATTCCTGGCGGTGCTGGACTGGACTGCTGGTGAGGAACTGAATCTCTGGCTTCGACAGTGGAACACCTAACGCTCCTAAGCAGTAGGCGGCTGCGCACTGGTCCCCAGATTCGATTTAGTACAGTCACCAAAGGCGGTTTCTCTGGTGGGCTGGACAGGCAGGTCTCCCCTTGTGGACGGCTGGAGGAACTGAATTGTCTCCTGGTCAAGTGGAAGCCCTCGATGCTGGTACCAAGTGGACGGGTGCGCAGTGGTCTTCGGGCTGGACTCTGAAAATCTTACCAATAGCGGCTACGGCTAGTGGTCTCGGACAGCTCCTCACTGGAGTGGTAGGCAAGCAGGACTGCTCTCGTAGACGGCTGGCCAGGAAAAACCCTCAGTGTTGGTCATTGGTTGGTGGCTGCGCAGTGCTTCTCAGACGAATTTTTCTAAATTCTTCATCATAGAAAAATCACGAACAGCTCCTCTGGTACTGAAGTAGTGGACAGACAGGACTGCTCTCAACAACGACGGGCCAGAAACTGAATCGTCTACTCGCTGTTTAGAAGTCTTCGGTGCTGTAGACAGATCGGCGGCGGCGCACTGGTCTCCCTTTTGAAAAACTCTTTCCTTAGCTCGGAGTCTTCACGAAATTATTCTAAGTTGATCAGCTACTCAGAATAATTTTAGTCGGCGGTCAACGCGTGAAATTTTTCTCGTCAGCGACTCTGAAAAATTCGAGGCTCTCGTGTGGCAGCGGGTGGGCCACGCGGCAGGTCTGTACGCTTGGGTGGCCGGAACAGGACTCGCCGGCCAGTGCGCTGAGACGGGCTTGGTCTCGATGCGGACGGCAGCGGGTGTGCGCACTTTTCGGCGGTCGGTGATAGGTTTATTAATACTATTTAGAAATGAAAATTTTACTTCATTACATCGCCAAAAATTACTAATTAAATTACTGTATTTAGTAAGCTTCTTAACGATATATCAACTTTTGAGTTTCCTACTTCTTGGGCAACAATATCAAGGGCATAGGTGATAAAACCGTAATAATCGAAAATACAGGAACTTTATAGTACTTTATTTTTATTTTAAGACTGTTCTTCTAATCCTTTGTTCGAGCTATTCTCGAGTTTTAATTGGTACTTCAAATACCAAATATTTTAATCTACCCCATCCAAAGAAGTCTAACGGAGTTAGATCAGGACTTCGAGGAGGCCACCTAACTGTACCAAAGCGTCCTATCCATCTACCTTCATAATGCTCGTTTAGCCATACCCAAATCTCCCTGCTGTTATGTGTAGGACAACCATCCATTTGAAGCCAGGAATTAATCCGAAAATTTAAAAGAACCTCTTCTAATATAGTATGCAGTTTGTTCTGAAGAAAATCAAGAAATGCCTCTGCATTTAATTTATTTTCTAGTATAATTGGTCTAAGAACGTAATTTCCAATTATCTCCATCCATACGTAAACTTTGATTATTGGAGGGCCTGAGAGCATGAGAATTCACAGCTGCCCACGTATGGTCATTATGACAATTAAATGTGCCATCTCTAGTAAATGTTAACTCGTCAGTCCAAACTATATCCTTGTAAAATTGCGGATCTCTGTTAGTTTGTTGGATTATAGCACTGACAAAACTAAATACGTTCTGTCCTATCACGAGCCAGTAAACTTTGAACAGGGGTCAAATGATAATGGTGAAGGTTGTTCCTTCTAAGACTTCTGTGAACTGACGTATGCGAAATTCTCAAAAGTTGTATCACTGCTCTGCGTGTACTTAATGTGGGAATTTCTTCAAAAGAGCACTGTTATAATTTGGTCTTGATGACGATTTACTTGAGTGGGATTTAGACGATGATGCCCTGGAACACTTTCATTTTCTTCCAAAACCTGAAATGTAGTTACAAAAGTTTTTCTGTTTGGAATGCGTATTTCAGGATAGCGGCAAGAATATTCTTCAACTGCTGCTATACAATTTCCATTGCAAACACCATGCACAAATAAAATATCTCGATACTCGTTATTTGGGAAAAAACGTGGCATCTTAAATTTAGATACTCAAGTAATCAACAAGAACACTAAAGTAATTTTATAACTTTGACGGTCAATATTGTTTTCCACAGCCGCCTTGGCATTTATCTACCATGAAAGACGCACTCTAAACAAAAACTCATTTGTAACAATATTTCGGATTATAGGAGAAAGAGGAAGAGTTAAAAAACAGCTTTTTGAAGAAATTCCCACAAAAACTAGGTATACACAAGTTTGTGTTTTATTATTGTTGCCAAAAAAATAGCAAACTCAAAAGTTGATATATCATTGAAAAGCGTACTAAATACAGTAGTTTTTGCTGAAATAAAACATGTCTTCATTAACAAATTTTTTTAAACACTCATATATGCTAGTCTTGTAGTATAGTCGCGGGCTGCAGCGGCCCGGAAGCAACCGGCCCTTCAGGAAAATTCCCAAAATCCCCTTTGGCCCATCCGCCCCTGCCTCAGTGATAAATTTTGTGTTGAAATAAAATGTCCTTTTTCCAACAAAACTGTTAAAAATTATATTTCAAATGGAGAAATACAACCGAAATATTTTTATCAACTGCAACTGCAAATGCTTTTTGCAGAAAAGAAGGACTCTTTTGTGTTGCAGATCCTACATTTGAAACGACACAATCTTTAAATATTTTTGAAGTAAAATATGAACATGAGAAGTTACAAGAAATACTGGATAACACAATGAACTTCTGGAAATCTGCAGTGTTTCCTGTTTTTAATAGTATGTAATTTTAAAATAAAGATGTATTACAAATATATTTTGTCATTATTTTTAAGTAATATTTCACCCCAATAATTAAAAAAATATGAATTTATTTGTATTGATCATTTTAAATATTTTCCCCCGCAGTTGTAATGGATAAAAAGTAAAAACCTCCAAGACTTGTGTCATATGCAACTTTTTTTTATTACTACATTACCATTTAAAAATTAATTTCAGTCAGCCTGATATATTCTAAACAAAAAATGTTTCTTGTAATTTTTTCATAAACGATTTCTCAGTTTAAAATGCATTACATAAATTATTGGCATGCATGAGGATCGTAACGAATATTCAGTGCTAGCGCTCTTTGAAATTGTTTCTGATGAGGATTCTTTGGCAAATTTGGATATGATTTCTCTTACACTGGCCACTGGCATTACAGTTAAAGTTCCACGGGTTTTCATTTCAATAGGTTCAGTATTTGTTTTGATAGAATGACACGGTTTCCTTATATTTGTTTGAATACCTACATTTTTACAGCTTTGTTTCACCTTTAAATTTTCACTTTAATTAAAGTTTATATCGTTCTTCAGATAACAGGTATATTTTCTTTTTCATTAACCTCCTGATTACTTAACCTATTTTTTTTTAGTTGATGCTCCCTCGTCATATATGTCTGTAAAACTTCTTTTTCTAGCTTCATTTAGTTGACTGCCTAGGTCATGTTTGGGGGAATAAGTTATATATTTTTGTGGCACAACATCTGATTTTAAGATTAAGTTTGCAGTTCCCATCATGGAATAGTATAACCAGTTAGTACTATCCACAGAAAGCTGAAAATTAAGACGATTATTATTATTTATTAGTTATTTGCAACATTAAACACCACTTACATTGAAATGGTCTTCACAAATGCGATATTTTGTATCCAATGGAATGCCATTCACACCAATAGTGGTAGCCCAACGTTCTCTTCTCTCTGCATTTTTTGGGATAGAAATAATTCTTCCGGATGATTTTCACTGCTATTATTGCAAGATGGTACAACACACAGTTTAAATACCATTTTTTACATAATAAGTACAGTTAATATTGACAATATTTATTTCCACAATCACGACACAAGATACAACTTAAGCAAAAGAAAGCAAAAGTAAATAATATTTACGGTTATGTATCAATGTATTTGTCATCAGCAAGAGGGATCGTTGCCAGATTATTATTATTATTATTTCTCTGAAACATAGACTTACGGCAATAAATTATATAATTATCTCTTTACAAACTATATATTTTAATTTTAAAATAGAATACATTTGTAAATATGATTCATATTTACATAAATAAACATAATTTCCAAGGATGAATACTCTTATTACATTTTATGACATTTTAGATTTTGGCGTAGCTTTGACAACAAGGCATGTCATATTTATAAAGTAGCACTTTTATCCCTTTTTTTATATTCACCTGCTGACTACAGCAGAGCGGCAAATTTAACCAGCTCTTTTCTGATATTCTGACTTTGTTCATTTTTTTCAGCTAAATTAGGGAAAATTAATTTATCAAAAAATATGTTCTCAACATTTCTTCCTACGGTGTATCAAATTCAGCTTTTTTTAAAATTTAGTGGAATAGCCTATTACTTCCCAATCTAGCATTGTGCTTACGGTGGAAGTTTCTCTTCTTTCATCATGAATCCATTTTTTTGTTTTATGGTTGACTGAGTTATCCCATATACAGGGTGTCCTGAAAGTAATTGGACCCTGTTTAAACATAGCTTCCTGTGATGAAATAGAACTGATTTAGATAAACTTAGCTTAGTTCAAAAGTGCCTTGTTTAGAAGTTACAGGGCTTCCAAGAAAAAAAATTGTTTTTTTGTTATGGGCATAATTAAGAAACGAAACGTCCAATCACTGTCAAAATCAATTTAATGGAGGAGCTGCAGAAAGAAGGTACAGTTACATGGAACAGGTATAGCTTTTCTATGCAAAATTTTTTCATCATAATTTTCTGTCAAGCGTATCAGAATAGGACCAACAAAAAAGATACGATAAAAATGAGTTACAAAAAAACTGCCAAGAGCGCCCCCTACGATATGCAGCACTCCTTCGCAATGCTTGTACTTATCTAAAACATAACTGTATCAAATTTCAACATGATTGGACGTTTCGTTTCTTAATTATGCTCATAACAAAAAAACAATTTTTTTTGAAGCCCTGTAACTTATAAATGAAGCACTTTTGGACTAAGCTAAGTTTATCTAAATCGGTTCTATTTGATCACAGGAAGCTATGTTTAAGCTGGGTCCTATTACTTTCCGGGCACCCTGTATAATTCCAGAAGTTAAACGTTTCAACTTTAGTAGGAGGTTTTTCTTGATTTTCAAAATTCTTTGCTTAATGCCTTGACTCAAGCTCTTATAAAAGGATCTTTCATTTTGAAATTGGCGGTTTTGCTGCCTGCGCGTATTATTTTCTTTGTATCGCCTTAGTCATTTTGACAGATCCATTAATTTTTGCATTATAAATCCAATATTTCTATCACAGTATGATTATAAGCGGTCTTATTAATCCTTACTAATTTATCAGTCATCTTTTGTACCTTTAAATTTGGTTTGGGCTTCTGACTTTGTGTTAAGGTACCAATATCGTATCTTAAGTACCTATTTTCTTTTGCATTCGAAATTTATATGGATGTTTTATTGGACATTCTCTACGGGGTTTCATTTCCAAACTCTGATTATTTAGAGTAAGCAATACAACAGCAACAGTGTATATGAAACTATGTAATTCAGTGATTGTTAAATCCTGCGAAACCTTCAAGGCTAAGATAGTATCTACCTGATTGGTTATATTTCGGATGTTAGGAGTAAAAATAAGTTTTGGTAGTCTTGGTTTTGCTATCAAATCAAGTCCGTTATACATGATGTGGACTTTTTCAACATCACATTTTGCTAGCGTGAACGCGTCGTTAGACTCTGATATCGTCACTTGTATTGGTTGCCTTCCTGGATCCAATTCGGCTTCCACACCCAATTATTTTGCTACTTCTCCCCTAATTCTCCGTATTGTCTCTGCTGGTATTCTGTTATTTCGAAACACTGATCTGCGTTATTTAATAATATTCTGGATAGTTCTGTTCCTTAATTCTGGGAAATTCTTTTAGAACTCATCTATATAGTTCATTACTGTTTTATTATTAGTATTAGTATTATAGTATGAGTATGATTATGATTATTAACTATAATAAATTATAAATCTTTTATTATTATTTTGATTATTATTATTATTTTTTGTCCAGTCGCACCTTCCGAAATACCAACACTTTCTGAGGTATTAATTAATGACCACTCTCTACTCATGTGTCATTGAGCCCGTAAATCGTGTGTTCTGAGTAAACGTAGCGAACTAAGGACGACTGCCTTCTGCATTTTGCTGGCTAAGATCTCTGCCGAATTTTGGCAAACCGATATGATCTTCAATTCAGAAAGCAGCGTGTGTCTCATTCCACCCAGGACCCCTAAGTTAGACCACAATTTTGACAGAATGGTCTGAATAAAGCCTACGGAACTCGGAGAGAAGATCTCGATATTTTCTCCGTTTCTCCTTCCTGTTTAGAACATTGTTGTTCTCCACAGGAACCGAGAACTCAATTATAAACAGTGTCCTAAGATGGTGGTCTAGAAACACTACATCAAGCTTATTTGCTTGAATTTGCCTGAGGGTGGAGAACGAGTAGTTCCAATAAATTCGGCATTTCTCATTTCCCACAACAGATTCTATATCTCCCGGAGCATAAGGAAGCACTGGTGTCTCTTCTCATACGAGTGACGCAGATGGTAGTATAACAACCGCAAGGCTGAGTCGTGCATTTGACTATACGCAGTGGCCGGATACATCGGGTAGGCAGACAGGAGATGCATTAACGTCTCCGGCGCCTGATGGTAGGTCCTCCAACTGGTACCAGGTACCTCAATACCTAAGACACGACTATGATAGACGATAGTGTTAACTACACCATCTTTTCAACCCATTATGAATCCCTCGGTCCTAATCACTGCTAACCTCAAAAAGGCGAAGGTCGCCTTTTCAGATAAGCCAAGCTCCTCTAGATGGCGATAGAAGAGACCATGCGCTGGCTTATCCTTATGTAGCTGCAAAAAATAACGTGTTGCGCAGCTTTAATATGGACTTTTAACTGAGCAGGTTCCGACTCAGTGACAGAGTCTGGATTTTCCCACTCAGTATCGAACATGAGACCAAGCTCATCGGCTGCTCTTCGCGCGGCCTTATACAAGTACGCTCCTATCCATGCTGACTCATGGTCTTGGGCCATGCAGATTAGGGGATCCCAGCTCCTGATGACTTTACAAGCGTCCCCGAATACCACTCTGCCATGCAGACACTCCAAGCTCAAGAGTCCACGGCCTCCCCGATATCTTGGCAAGAATAGCAAGCATATTTATGGCACTCACCTTATTCTTACCCGACAGTTCCGAAAACCAGATTTGTTACAGGCGGTGCCGATACCTGCCGCTGAGAGCGATTTTCACCATATCTACCTCATGAGTGCCCCACAATGGGCATCTAGATAGTGAAATATGATATTATTATCTATATATATATTGTTCTGGAATGTACTTACAAGCCACCCAAACCATAATAAAAATGGTACATACAAATAAAACCTACATGAAACTTACATCGTAACGGTACGATGACAAATGTCAAAAATATTTTTAAATATAGAAATTCTCTACACAGAGAGGCTTAAGGCTTCAAAATTTTGAACATAACGTAATGGAAATTACTTACTTGTATATAAAAAAGGATATTTGTGTAAAGTAAATTTGTTTCTTATAATTAGACTTTAGGTTGAGTTTTCTCACATCTACAGTTTCAAGTTTGGTAGTAATTTGTGGGACAAATCGTTGAAATAATTTTCTGAATTTGACAGCTCGAAAGCAATTTTCAAATTTCGTTTTTTTAAAAAAGATAAGAGACAAGTAAACAATATTGGACCACAAGTTTTGCTTTTGAACTTGCTAACTGAGGTGAGAGTGATTTAGCCGGAGTATAGAAAAATAGAGTAAGTATAAGGATATTTTATTCATAACAAGAATAAATCATAGGAAGAATTTTTTTATATTTATTGGCGCTCAATAAAATTTTTTTTTATTCACATCACAATTTACATAATAATAAATTATAATTCATATCACATAAATAATAAATTTCTCCTGTACCAACACATATTTATTGGTGCCCAACGTGGGAACCTACACAATATATATATATATATATATATATATATATATATATATATATACAGGGTGTCTCGTTTAAAAGTGGAACAAGCCTGTAACATGTCTATCTATGTTTGTTGGATACACCTTCAAAAAGTCTATCTTCGACATACTTGGTGTTCTCTAAAATTCGAAACCGTGGCCGACTACTATACAATTTATGTGGCCTAAAAACGGAAAATCATATTAGGGATTATTTTATTCGAAAAATTTTCTTGATCAGCACCCCAGAAAACCTTACCAACCAAATTTTCGTTGCCATAGTATACAGGGTGCTCAGGATAGCTAGGGTGTCTCGCTTAAAAGTGGAACAAGCCTGTAACATGCCTACCGTTCGACCGATTTCAATAAACTTTTTTTTGTTGGATACATCTTCAAAAAGTCTACGTTGGACATACCTGGTGTTCTCTAAAATTCGAAACCGTGGCCGACTACGACACAATTTATGTGACGTAAAATCGAAAAATCATATTAGGAATTCTTTGATTCAAATAATTCTTACGAATTCTTGATAAGCACCCCAGAAAACCCTACCAACCAAATTTTCGTTGCCACATTATACAGGGTGCTCAGGATAACTTGGGTGTCTCGCTAATAAGTGGAACAAGCCTGTAACATGTCTACCGTTCGACCGATTTCAATAAACTTTTTTTTGTTGGATACACCTTCAAAAAGTCTATCTTCGACATACTTGGTGTTCTCTAAAATTCGAAACCGTGGCCGACTACGATAATTTATGTGGCCCAAAAACGGAAAATAATATTAAGGATTTTTTTATTCGAAAAATTTTTACGAATTCTTGATCAGCACCCCAGAAAACCTTAGCAACCATATTTTCATAGCCACATTATACAGGGTGCTCACGATAACTTGGGTGTCTCGCTTAAAAGTGGAACAAGCCTGTAACATGCCTACCGTTCGACCGATTTTAATAAACTTTTTTTCGTTGGATACACCTTCAAAAAGTCTATCTTCGATATACCTGGTGTTCTCTAAAATTCGAAACCGTTGCCGACTACGACACAATTTATGTGACTTAAAATCGTAAAATCATATTAGAAATTATTTGATTCAAATAATTCTCACGAATTCTTGATCAGCACCCCAGAAAACCCTACCAACCAAATTTTCGTTGCCACATTATACAGGGTGCTCAGGATAACTTGGGTGTCTCGCTTAAAAGTGGAACAAGCCTGTAACATGCCTACCGTTCGACCGATTTTAATAAACTTTTTTTCGTTGGATACACCTTGAAAAAGTCTATCTTCGACATACTTGGTGTTCTCTAAAATTCGAAACCGTGGCCGACTACGACACAATTTATGTGGCCTAAAAACGGAAAATAATATTAGGAATTTTTTTATTAGAAAAATTTTTACGAATTCTTGATCAGCACCCCAGAAAACCTTACCAACCAAATTTTCGTTGCCATAGTATACAGGGTGCTCAGGATAGCTAGGGTGTCTCGCTTAAAAGTGGAACAAGCCTGTAACATGCCTACCGTTCTACCGATTTCAATAAACTTTTTTTTGTTGGATACATCTTCAAAAAGTCTACCTTGGACATACCTGGTGTTCTCTAAAATTCGAAACCGTAGCCGACTACGACACAATTTATGTGATTTAAAATTGGAAAATCATATTAGGAATTATTTGATTCAAATAATTCTTACGAATTCTTGATCAGCACCCCAGAAAACCCTACCAACCAAATTTTCGTTGCCACATTATACAGGGTGCTCAGGATAACTTGGGTGTCTCGCTTATAAGTGGAACAAGCCTGTAACATGTCTACCGTTCGACCGATTTCAATAAACTTTTTTTTGTTGGATACACCTTCAAAAAGTCTACCTTGGACATACCTGGTGTTCTCTAAAATTCGAAAGAACAAAAGTCTCCTGCAGGTTTAATACCCAAGTTTAGTGCCACTGTCACTTCTTCTCCCTCTTTCGAACTGATATGTGCTGATCTTGTTGGTTCCCTACCTAATCTAATTTCGGATTTCAATATATTCTCGTTTTACCGAATTGCTTCAGCAAATTTACACTTTTGTTCCCGTTGCGTACAACTACAGCGACTAATGTGTGTAAAGCTATTGAACATAGTACCGTGATTGTGGACAACGGGGTCCAGTTTAGATCAAAATAGTTTATTAAACTAGGGAACGTTACAAAGTGTATATCTATCAAATACACTGCCCTATATCACCCCCAGGCAAATCCGTGTGGACGAATTAATCGCGTATTAAAGACAATGTTAGGTTGTTATGTATCGGACAATCATCGATTATGGGGCATACATACATTTACGTCAAGTAGCTTCTGAAACACGGTTTTCTAAACATGAAGTTACTGGTATGACCCCAAATTTTATTGTATTTGGTCGTGAGTTACCTAATTGCGGCAATGGGATTAATTCTATTGAACCAATTTTATTTGATAGATCCACTGTCAACAATGAACGAGTGAACGGTCTCAATTGCGTATTTCTAGATGGTCAGAAACGGCTACGGCGCGCTTATGATCGCAGCAAATCACATTATGACCTGCGACGTTCATACCAATAATGTTTACTTAATTATCAGGTTTGGCGACGAAATTGCGCTCAGTATGACGCTTCAAAGTACTTTGCAGCCAAATTAGCACCTCGGTCCTCTGGGACTTATGAACATGTTGATAAGAAAAATAGACATAGTGAGGTTTGGCACGCGAAGGATCTTAAGGCACATCCTCCAGACCATATCAGTGATTCCGAATAATTTATTTTAAGTAATCGGAAGATTTTTGAGGAAAATCTTTTAAAGTTAAAGGGGCAATTGTTACATTTTATTTGTATTTTTATAATCTTATTAGTATTATGTTCTTAGCTCTTAGTTCGTAGATACTCGCATAAATTAATTGATGCTTTATTTGCCGTAATTATTATTTTTTTGCCGTAATACAAAACGGTATCTGAAAGTTAGTTACGTTCTGCCGTTCCTAGAAGGAAGACGTGTCTTATCACGAGCATTGGAAGTAAGTAGAAAGTTGTAAGTACCACTTGATTACTTTCAACTCTCTGTCCGTCTTACCTGACTTGTACCCTGTCTGTCTTACAACGTGGTGACGCACACTATTGCCTTGATGACGTGTGTCGATCCTAACTGCGCGTCCGGAGGAAGGGGATACCTCTTTGCCCTGAAACGTAGACCATTCGCCGTCTGCATTATCTGACCTGTTCTCTGTCTGTTTTACGGCACGGTGACGCACACGGTTGCCTTGATCACGTATGTTCAATCTAACTGCGAGTTAGGAGGACGGAGGTTGCCTTGATCACTCGTTCCTCTGAAACGTAGGTCGTAAACCAATTTGTCTTGTTGGTTTTATTTTCAACGCAACTACCAGCCGTCCTGCCAAACTTGCCCGATGAATCATTTTCTGATTTGACTTGCTGTTAATTGCTCTCTTTCAGGAGTGATTGTAGCCAAGTGTATTAATTAGTAATAGTAATTACTTGTTTGCAATTTTCCTTATATGTCTTATTAAATTTATAAGAAAATTTTCTGTGCATTTTGTGGAGCAGTACCAGCCGATTTTGATTACACTCTCCATACACTAATAACATATTCACATGTCATTATTATCAATACACTTGGGTCATTGTTATATCAGCAAATTACGTGTAACACAAAATGATACTACGTACACACTATAAAATAAAAATAATAACAATAGCACGATTCGTTTACGTACGTGTTATGTTGTTATCTAATGGAACTTTAAGGTTAAAGTTGTAAAGGAAACGGGATGTCGTATTGTTAAATAGTTCTTTGACTTATTAGGGTAGGTTAGGGTTACACAGAGTTGACTTGAAAATTTGCAATAACTTTAAACTCGTTCATTAAAAACATTTATTAGGGCAATATTTGGAAAATTATTTATTTTGAAGCCTACTTTTGTCAGTTAACATTAATACCTCATTTTTAAAATCACCCAGTATATACAGGGTGTTCAATAAATAATGGACCATACTTTAAAACTAGCTTTATTGGACAAAAATAATGTGATTTATATAGTTATAGACCTGAGAACTAATTTTTATTTCATTTTTACGATATTTTTATTTGTTAGGTAATATAATTAATTTAATTAATATAATATATTAATATTTATTTAATTAATAATACTCAAATTAAAAGGTTTTTTTTGAGATAAACACGAATATCTGATTGAATTTTGCGCTAAATGTACAGGGCGTTCTGAACACCTGAACACTATATTATTTCTTTCAGATTTTTTTAGAGATAGAAGTTTTTGGAAAATTATTAGTTATTTTGAAACAGCTTTTGATTAGTTTTTTTTTATTATATTTGTTGCATGCCGCTAAAATGCACCAATTTAAGAAAACGTATTTGTTGAGTTTGGAAATCAGTACATAAATTCTAACAATTATTAATTCAAAAAGTTTTACAGTAAGTAATGTTCTCACAAACAGCATGCAACAACACGGATATGACAACATGAAATAAATACAACATTTAAAAAATAGTAAAATAAAATAATTTTACCACTTAAACACAAACGCAATAGTAAAAATAAAACATTAAATATAAGCCTAGACAGCTACTTACTGGATAGTTAAAGATATTTCAGTATTTGATGGTATTCTAATCTAAGTAAACTCAACTCTTTATTAAACTTAGCTATATTACCATTTTTGGTTATAAATGAGTTTATATAATATTCAGCTACCTTAAAATCATTTTGTGAGTTAAAAATGATGGAGTTGTCTTAAAAAATAAAATATATTTTTTAGGTCTGTATTTTTTTGAAGAAATCAAAATTGTACTAAGGTAACTTAGTACAATTTTGTCTTACTTGATTTAAGTCAGACTATTTTTATTTTTTTAAATTAGCCCATTAGTTGTGGGACATGCTGTATAGAAATCTAGTATTTTTAAATAAAGATGCACAAATGATATTGGTTCATATTAAGATCAAAACAAAGCTGAAACTAAAAACACCTTGGCCTAACTTTTTTTAAGTTTGCGTTTTCCCATTTTAATCCTTATTATATTATGTAAAATTTAATTTTACACTGCAACCGTATTCGGCCACCAAAAACGTATCTGTGTCAAATTTGAATCAAATCTGTTGGTCTTTAAAAAATTACATCTAAAATTTGATTTATTAAAATTGTCGTAAGCCTATATTTACAAATTGTGCGGCTGTACAGGCGGTCTTGAATTTTGACACACGGAGTTGAATTTGGAAAAAACTGGAAGTTCGATGTTGAATAATCAATAATGAACTGTTTGATGGTGTGAATAGATTTTTCGAAACAAAAAAAGGCTGCTTGTTTATTTTGCCTGGATAAGAAATTGCCAAAAATATTTTATAAAGTTACTATTTTCTCTTGGCTAGCTTTCAAACTAACTATGTTAAGATTTTTTTGTGTGTGCTAAGCGTTCTATTGATGCACCATACTGTGCATTTTGTTAAAAATGTTTTCATACCTTCCCATTCATCCAAATTTATTTCTTATACTATATCATCTGAAGCTTATTCTAATACTAATCCACTGTTTCTTAATCCTAATATAACATTTCTGTACTATTTCAACTTTAAGTTCCTCTTTCTATTTTATAAAATCTATATTTTAATACCTTGACTGTACATTTTATTTTATATTGTTGTTTTTAGCAAGTACCCTAATTACTGGCGCTTTTTATTTATAATGTTTGAAGTCTTTACCAACTTTTGAGTACTTTTGCCCTGAAAGAATTTGAAATTTTAATATTTTACTCGATTAAAATGTGGCTGGCGATGCAACTGTTTATTTTTGAAAAAAATCTAATATTTCTAAGCAGCTAATCTAAGCTGCTTTGTACCAATTTTGTTCGATTGTTGTTCGATATGCTTCTTTAGAAAAGATACAAATATTTTTTCGTCAGGTTGCCGTCCTGTCAAAATTAAATTTTGAAAATCCTTTTGGACACTTAATACAAGTAAGTGCTCTTAGCTTATTTTTAAATTTAAAGTTTTTATTTTTGACCCTTTAGACTCTCGCTACCTTGTCGAAAGTATCTGTCGCAATCTTGTCGATTTTTTTTCTATATACTGAAAATATATTGTTATTGATTTTATTCCCTTTTTTAATTTGAAAAAATTTTGAAATTTGTTATAAATTAAATTTAAACTGGTTACTTCAGATAAGGAACAGTATAACATTTAAATATTTCCCATTCTCAACTCGTATGTATTTTGTCCTATAGTATTTTTAACTTGGAATTTAAATGGAACTGTTTTGAAACAACAGACTACCCCATCTACCCTGTAAATTCCCTAGACTTTGGATGTAATGATATTAACCAAAATGAGTTCATAATTTAATTATTCTTCCTAACATCCAGTCACAACCTTATAGTTCCAACCTTTTTCTAAACCACTACCAATGGATTTATGTAGTTAGTTTGTGCTTTTTCTATTATCCCATGCTTTTCCATACTATTTAATTAATCTTTTACTTGAGCTTTGTATTTGTACGGTATGGTATGGGATATCTCTTGCTCATAAAACTTTCCCCTGGCTCAGTTTGTAGTTTATGGAAGTATGTGTTTGCCACTCGAGGTACATATTTTACTTTTTATATAGAATAGAACAAATTCTTTTCTGAAAGGATTTCTTTACTCTTTAATTTTATGATTTTTTCATTTAACTGTCCATTGAAATTGACACATTTTATTGAAGCCAGCGTCACTACTTCTCTGGTTTCTAGGTTAATTTTTGTCGGTGTACTTGTCAACAGGTCCTCCTCAATAATCAGTTCGGCACACATTCTTAGAGCTATCAATTCGCCTCCACCACGTTGTCCCCCAGTAACATTGCTATAGATACCATCTTATCAAGTTCTGCTACTTTTTATTGTTTGATGAAACTAACTGAATCTTTATTTTGATGGTTCTGTTCTTCCAGGTCGGTCACGGTTTAAGGCGTCAGTACTTGAACTGATGTAGTTAGATCGGTGTGTGCTATATTTGTGGAGAGAATTGACACCCTCTCTGCGGGTATGGTAGGGTGGAATAATGTTAGCTTAAGTTAATGTGAAAGATTGATACCGGTCGACATTTGATTACTCCCCTAATTAATGAGTTTCCAGGTTTCCCTCATTCCTGCACTGAATGGTGGTTAGGGCCTACCAACGTAAGTCGTTCCTGGAAGCAAATGCAAATATTTGATGATATCTTGTTGCACCATTTTTGGCTCCAAGTAGTTAGCAGCTTTTATCATCTTCATCATATATTGTTCCTGGTGAGACCATATATCTCATTATATTTACATATATATATAGGTTTTCTCTTATTTTAGTTTGAGAAACGTCTCCCCAGAAATATTCTAGGAATATGCATGCGGTTTCATCATACTTTATAACATTTTCTTTAAATTTATTTCTCCATATCTTCATATTCTTTATTTTAGTCTCTTTTTAAATATTACAGGATGCACCCGTTTGTCACCAAAGAACTTCAAATCTTCAGCTTGAGGTATTCCTAGTTGCATACATGTCAGTATGACTTCCCGTACTGTACTTCGTTCCAAATATATGAATTTTTCTTGCGTTTTCTTTTATTTTCGAACCCCTGCTCACAATGATGAATCTTACTTTGATTGTGTTGAATTTTATTTTCTCTTCTCTTCTAAGCTTTGCTCTACCGTTTTTTTTTCAATTACTTATGTGTTCCATGTAATTTCTTTTCCATTGCTTGCTGTCTTTTTTCTGCTTCCTATTCATTCTCCTCTTCAAACTCCATATCGTCTGACGAAATGGACCTCCCGACAGTGTTTCCCAGTCGAAGTTCCATGAGCAATGGTTGCCTCCTTATCTTTAGTTTTAATATTGATGTTTTATATTCCCCCTTTTAAACATAACCTAATCTTCCTAGAGCAAAAAAACAGCTTGTATCTCATATTTTTATAAATAATCTAATATAATTAATTTCATGATAATACATACTAGATTACAACATAAGCAATGATAATTTGAATAATCTTAAGGCATTCATGGCTGCTGTAGACATGAGTGAGCTCTACTCAGTTACGGATACTAATAAGGCATGGTTATTTGTTTTGGAGTATATATTTTTTACTGTGTTGACAAAGCCTGTCCACTGACTAAAGTAAAACAATACAAATATGAGTTTGCCAATAAATGGGCTGATGACACCATTGTAGGGAACAGTAATGTTATAAAAAATTTGTACTGGTTGAGTAGAAACACAGATGATCCATTCATGAAGAGTTATTATAAGGAAGCTAAAAAAATTTTTTCTGAAAAAGTTAAAACAAAAAAACACGAATTTTACCATAATAAAATAGAGACTGCACGCAATAAGTCTAAAGTAATTTGGAATATTGTGGATGAATATACGGGTAGAACCAAAAATAACAGTGACTTTCCAGCTATAACGCAAATAAAAAAGAACGGTCATATCATTGATGATAAGTTAGAGATATGTAACACCTTTTGTAATTTTTTTGCTACCATTTGCGAAGACCTGCTTGCTGAGGAGTATGACAAAGCCGGCGGTAATTATTGTACTACTGATGACGGTTTCCGTCATTCTTTATTCTTTTATGACATTTCAGAAAAAGAAATATCTACAAATCTGAATGAAATGAGGGAAAAAGCATCTGCAGGAGATGACGGAATACCTATTAAAGTGTTGAATATTGTGGCTCCCTACATAATACAACCCTTAACGTATATATTCAATATTTCAGTGAAATCCGGTATCTTCCCCACAGATCTGAAAAAAGCTATTGTTATACCGATTTTTAAGAAAAATGACGGCGAGATATTCGAG
Source organism: Monochamus alternatus (assembly GCA_037114965.1). Taxonomy (NCBI): domain Eukaryota; kingdom Metazoa; phylum Arthropoda; class Insecta; order Coleoptera; family Cerambycidae; genus Monochamus; species Monochamus alternatus. Next base: position 46,004,884 of record CM073426.1, read on the forward strand.
AACTACCGCCCGATCACCTTATTATCTTGTTTTTCAAAATTATTTGAGAAAATTATGCACAAAAGGCTGTATAACTTTTTAAATGGGAATAAATTGCTGTCATCTCGGCAACATGGTTTCCGCGAAAAATATTCAACAAATACCGCTGCGTATGATTTACTGTCTTTCATTTATGAATCTCTTGACAAAAATAACTTTGTAGTAACAATATTTTTCGATCTTAGTCGAGCTTTCGACAGTGTGAATAATGATTTTCTTGTAGATAAACTTAAACAATGGGGCATAAGAGAGCCAGTCGATCGGTGGGTATCCTCTTTTATCTCGGGCAGAAGCATAAGGGTGAGAATTGGGGAACAATTTTCGGATTTTAATTATCCTCAACTTGGACTTCCTCAAGGCAGTGTACTGTCTCCTTTATTATTTCTGGTGTTCATCAACGATCTGCAGAAACATATTAGAAAAGATGTGTCATTAATAATGTACGCGGATGATACAACAATTAGTATGAGAGAGTCAAATCTCCGGAACTTGGAAGCCACAACTAATGAAGTTCTGTCGCAATTTTACAACTGGGTAAAGTTAAATAAACTCATTGTAAATGCGACAAAAACGAATTATATAGTGTACTATAAGCGTAAAACTGTACATGACATACAACTAGCATATAACAATAAGGTCCTTAGTAAAACAGTTAGTACTAAGTTTTTAGGACTCTACATAGATCAACAATTAAATTGGACCGTTCATATAAATCATGTGGTGAAAAAACTCAGTTCAGCATACTACGCAATAAGAAATTTGAGAAATTTTGTTGACAAAAAACATCTGTTTAATATGTATTATGCTTTGGCGTATCCTCATTTGAGGTATCTTGTTATTTATTGGGGTGTGGCCGCGGACATGCATAGAGTCTTTGTATCTCAAAAACGACTAATTAGATTAATTTTAAAATTGCATCCTCTAGAATCATGTCGATCGCATTTTATTAGTGGTAAGCTATTATCAATACCGTCGATATTGATATATGAGGCAAGTATATTTGTAAAGAGCAACTTTAAAATATTCACCCTCTTCAATGATGTCCATGACCACTCCACAAGGAATAGCAAAGATATTTACATAAATAATATTAATTTGTCTTAGAGCAAAAAAGCACCAACTTACCTATGTAGCACTATATATAACAAACTACCAAATGTAATAAAAGATGTAAGATGTGAAAATAGGTTTAAAAAGGAATTAAAGGCATATCTTATAGAGAAATGTTTTTATGACCTCCGAGATTTTTTTAAAATGTAGCTGTACGTGATTTGTATGTCTTCTAAAACGTATTTGTCTTATGATTTACGTTTATAACATTCTAGACTGTAAGTTATAATTTTATTTTGTAACTTTATATTTTTTATCTTTGTACTTTATCGGGTAAACGATTAACCCACTTTTTATGACGTATCATATCCTTACTTGTAAGGTTTTTTCTGATGAAGTATTATTATTATTATTAATATAATGAAAAATATTGTTAGAAATATTTTGTTCTGTAATATAGAAATCTGATATCACTTGTACTATAAATTAATATCTAGTAACAATGTGTAAACATATATAAATAAGTTTTTTGTTCATGACAGAACAATTTGTTATCTAAAGTTATTCTAAATAAACGAAATTGTTGAAGAACTATTTTATTCGCCGCAATAGTTATAATAAAAATTTGAACGAAATCATGACATGGTTTTAATCAGAAAATGACAAATAGATCATTTAACGCAAATATGACAGTTAAATATGAAATGATAATTTATTTGAGAACTTGATAATGGAGTAATAATAGGAATTTTAAACTGACAAAAATGATGAATGACAGAATAAAGAACTTAAAAAGGAAGAAAGGAAGAATTAGTGTATGAGTAGAGTGAGACTATTATAAAAAACTAAACTAACTTGTAAAACTAAAAAATCCAAATACAGAAATTTCGATAATTAATATTACGTCATGGATATCATAAAATAATCAGTTATCAATTTACCTTACTTTAAACAAAAATCCAGTAAAGAAAAATCTAGAAGAAACTTTGAGAAGATTCGAGAAGGATTCCACAATCCGCCATTGCCCAAGTAAGATGGTGGCACTATACGGGAAGCAAAAAGTACCGATAAATTCACAAAAATAAAACTACCACTGTATCTTATCAAAAATAAGTGTCGGAATATGTTGACAGAATACAGTAATATCCTGCCAAGACAAGTACAGTCCTACTATCATCAGCGGATTCCAGACTTCAGAGAAAGGATATGTGGCCCGGATTACAGCTGAGGTATATGTTGTTGTCTATACAATACAGAATCAAAGACCAGGAGAGTTAAAAAGTGAGTGATAAAATTACAAACTTTTAACACGGAAATTTGATAAACTTTAAATTAGTGTACGAGTTAATAATGAACAAAACTAAAAAACCTTATTGAGAGTGTAATTCTATAATAACAGGGTTTAAGTATTCTGTATGAATTAGTTAATCTTACATACTTACAAAATTATTAATCAGTTGGCCAAATTTTCTATTAGATAAGTTAGAATATACATATAGCACTGTTTAAATTCTTAAAAAGTTACAGTTTTACTGTTTTTAAATTTGACAATTGTTTCAATAAGTTTGTTATTTTGTATGCCGTTTAAAATTAATTCTTTTAAGTTTCATCCACTGAACCGCTTAATTGAGATACCAGTATTCAAGCTTTATTAGAAAGTTTGCGGATGATCAATATTTCTTAAATTATATTTTAGCTGACATTTTCATGTAACAGTACCTAATATATTTAAAAGTTTTTTTTATATCGGTAAATTTCGTAATAGCTCACAAAACCCATTAATATACACGTCTGAAATTAACCAGAGGTTTATATCTGACGCCCAAAAATATAACAGAAGCAATAAAAATTATTTATTCTTTTATGTTTAAATACAGGGTGAACCTTAAATAAGTACAAATATTTTAACTGCTGGTGTAGTTCGTCATATAGATCAGTCTAGTGAAAGCCATTTTTAAACATTTCTAATATTTACGGATATTTTTTTTTTTTAATACCCACATTTTGAGGACCGTTATCATAACTAACCTAATGAACCATATGATTTGTTGCGAGGTTGCCATATCTCCTCTAATATAAATATTAAGTTTCCTTTAACGTAATAGTAAAGTAATACGGTTAAATTCTATTTTAAAAATACTTGTTTGAAGCATAAGTATAGTAAAGTTGGGTATGTAGTATGATACGCAGTATTATTAATATAAATTTGTACTGCTTAATTGACCTTACTATAAACGATTAAAAATAAATTTCCGCAAGTTAAATACATACTACCATAAAGTATTTAGGAAGATATTACGTGATATTACTATGTTCAATGTTCAAAAATTATACATAAATGTGCATATAACCTGTTTGTTAAAAAATTAACTATTTAATCAGTAATCCACATTTCACAAGTTAAATGTCATTGTACACTGTTAGAACACAAGATACAATTTCCTTAAGTTATTTTATGAAGAATAACGAAAAACTATGATTTTCACACAGCACATTAAATTTAATTTTCGCCACATAACCCCAAATGAGTCAGTATTAACCATTTCGAATCCAGAACCATAAAGTGACTTCGCACTTTAGTCAGTCAAACAAATTTGAAAAATAAAGGTACACATATTAAATAACAAAATAGCAACTTGACGTATGCGTTTAATATCAAGAAAAGCAAAGACATTTGTGTAACACTGGCAACACTGTGAACCACACGTTCAATCTGCAGTGCTATGACTCATAAATATATGAAAGTCAGCGGTCCTCAACAAGTTTTCTACAGAAAAATTACAAAATTTATTTAAAATTTCACTTTTTTATTTCTGATTTTTTTGTAAAAAAACTATTAATTATGTGTTCTACACAGTGAACTATACTGCTGGTTAAAACATTTGTACTTATTTAAGGTTCACCCTGTATATCAAAATAATATTAAAATAATTGTATTGATGATAAATGGTTCTCAGTGCAAATTAAAGATGTCCAAGAGGTAAGCAGGTAGCAAATTAAGTTAAGCACAAGCGTTTACTCACTAAAAGATGATATTCAGGGTTTTCAATGCTTTTCAGTCTCCTAGGTCATCTCGATTACGTACACAAAATTTCAGTGTGGGGCGCGGCCATTTTGTTTATATTTCCGTAGATATACATACAGTGTCGACGTGATCATAATATAAATAGGTATTTGTTTCTGCATTTTTCGTGGCATTTTTTTAAGTTATAGATATTGTATAAGGTAGTGTTGTCATAAACAAGGTTCCTTGTTTGTGGGTGCATGCTTCTGACGGTTGGAAATTGATTCTAGTTTACCACGAACTAAGCTAAAGAGTGTTAAAAGTACAAATAATAAAATCTAATTGACCCGGCTGAGGCTCTTAAAAAAACAACTATAAAATAAATAAGGCGTATAGCCTATAGGTGCAGATAATCTAATTGGTTGCTGAACGCATCCTGAATGAATAACTGCATTTATATGGCTATGCAAATTGTCAAAAATTTAGGGTTATGTTCTATCTTAGAACGAAAATAGTTTTTATAAATTGTAAAGCATACATATTTTAAATATAACCATTACCCCAGGTATACCACGGAGCTCTCAAAGAAAGGTTAATATATATATATTAAAACTAAGATATTAAACAAGTGGTAAATTCCTCCGATACAAACGACAACACGAATGTTTTGTTGCCACAAAACTTTTTAATCCAGCGAAAGCTGTACAGTGTAATACATTTTAAGAACACTTTTATTTGAGTCTGGCAAAATCAGCTAAGTTTTGCTTGGGCAACCCATTTCAAAATGCTTCCTCCCAGCCAAGAAATGTTTACAAAAAAAAAACACGTTAAATTAGCGATGAATCTTAGGGACTTTTATAAATCTTCACAGTTTTACTCTGCATTATTCTCTATTACTAGCAATGTTATTGAATGCAAATAATAGGTTTGCTTTGTTTATTTTGGTGTCAAATAGAAATAGATGTTGGCAGAAAGCAGAGGGACTATGTTTACCAGATGCAGAAAGTTTCGAGTAAAAATTTGTTATTGAAACTAGATATTTTTATGCTGCATTCTTATACCGATGTACTCTAATGTTCGTTATGTTCGTTCTGTATTCGTTCAAGGTAGTTACTACTAGGATGGACAACAGGACTATGGTATGGTGGATATAGGTGTTCGCAGAGAAATTTCCTAGGGTTTCTCGGTAGGTTTTAATAGTATATATATATATATATATATATATATATATATATATATATATATATATATATATATATATAAAGTTGTTCACAGGCCTCTTAGGCCCAGAGTTGTGTTATTGTCCTCCACTCCATTCTGTCCTTCGCCTTTCTTTTCCAATCCGTTAATGTAAGGCAGCGAGAAGAGCAGCCGATGAACTTGGTCTCGTGTTTGATACTGAGCGGGAAAATCCATACTCTGTCTGCAGCTACATAAGGACAAGCCAGTGCATGGTCTCTTCTACCATCATCTAGAGGGGCTTGTCTTATCTGAAAAACCGATCTTCGCTTTTTTGAGGTTGGCGGGGCTGAACTCTGAGACCGAGGAGTTCATAATGGCTTGCCAAGATGGTGTAATTAACACTCTCGTCTATCGTAATCGTGTCTTGGGTATCGAGGTCTCTGATACCAGCTGCAGGACTTGCCGCCAAGCGCCGGAGACGCTTATGCATCTCCTGTCGGCCTATCCGGTATATGCGGCCACAGTGTATATCCAAAGACACGAATCAACCTTACGGGTGTTGTATTATCATTTACGACACTCGTATGAGATAGACGAGGCGCCAGTGCTGCCTTATACTCCGGGGGATATAGAATCCGTTGTGGGGAATTAAAAGTGCCGAATTTATTGGAACTATTCATTCCCCACCCTCAGGCAAATTCAAGCCAATAAGCCTGATGTAGTCCTCCTCTACCACCAGCTTAGGACGATGTTTGTGATTGAGTTCTCGGCTCCCGCAGAGAACAACATCGTCCTAAAAGAGGAGGAGAAACGGAGGAAGTATCGAGATCTTCTCTCCGAGCTCCGCAGGCTGTATCTGAATGAAAGATCTTACCGGCTTGCCGAAATTCGGCAGAGATCTTAGCCGGCAGAATGCAGAAGGCAATCGTCCTTGGCTCGCTACGTCTGCTCAGAACACACGATTTACGGGCGCAATGATTACTGACTTCTCGGAGTGGAGAGTGGTCATTGCTTCACTCTTCAGAACATCTCCGAAAGTGTCGGAGCTTCGGAAGGTGTGACTGGAAAATAATAATAATAATAATAATAATAATAATAATAATAATAATAATAATAATAATAATAATAAATAATAACAATAATACTCATGATGATGATGATGATGATGACATAATAATAACAATCATAATAATAATAATAACAATAGTAATAACAATAATAATAAAAATGAATGCTGAAACTGACTTGTAGAATGTTTTGGAATAATATAGAGGGAATTTTTGTTAAATTTTCATAAAGGTACGATGGTGACTGTGACGCAATTACTTTATATACTAAGAACGCTACATGTAGGTAAAAACCTTTCGTTCAGATTTAACCACTTATTTTCACAAAATTTATGAGAAATGTGATCAAATTGTAACAATATCTCAAACAAGAATTCTGAATCTTTTGTAAAGTTTGCTTGTTATTTTTCGTTAAGACAGACCAATATATTTTATTACAATAGATGATTTATGGCTGAATTAATGAATTACATAGACGAAGTTTTATGTCACTGTCTATATAATTTTTATGTAAATACAACGGTTTCAGTTTAGAATAAGAACGTTTCACCCAGTGGCGTACCTAGAATTTTTGCCGCCCGGGGCGGTCTCCAATTTGCCGCCCTAGTCAATCAAATGGTGGTTTCCATAAATTAATAAACGTTAATAAATAATTGTAATGGGGACAAACTATATGTGGGGAACTTTTTTACCATTGGATGCTATATTTAAATTAGGCAGTAATAACGGAGGTCGCATAAGTTGATATATCTATAAATGCAACTTTTATAAAAATACAAGATCCTTTTTTAAAGGCCACAAGAAACTTACGGAGGTTAAAGGTTCTGCACCTATGAGGCAAAACATATACCTAATTTAGAAAATATTTGTATAATATTAAAATGCAAATATCTTGAGAATGGGTAAAAATACCAAGAATTATATGTGTTTTTTTACTTAAAAATCCCTCTTCAATGATTTATTTTAGTTTTTTTTACTTAAGAAAATCCTTCTTCAATGATTTATTTTAGGAATCGTGGAAATGTCGGATAAAAATATACCAGGTGGATTTATTGGTTTGCCTATCTGTAACGCACGACGACCGCAATTGCGGCCGATGCCGGCGGCTCGGGGAACCTCTTTCTGTCCTGGCAAGCCGTGTCGGCTCTGGCCGTGGCCGAACTCTTGGCAGCGGTTGACATTGGGACGCTTCCGTTGCCGCTTTCTGTGGTTCCACCCTGACCACTAAGGAGCAGCATCTGGTAACCTGCAACAGAGTTATCTGCTCCTGGAGGTACCAGGATAAGCGGCATCGGTTGCTTTTCCTCCTGTTGGTCATTCAGGTAAGATGTGCAGGCGCGAAGCCCTGGCTGCAGAGGTCCTCTGTCACCTTCTCTAATGGGGTACCACATGGAACGCCTCTGATGACGCCTTAGCAACTTATCTTCTTGGAGAGAATACGTATGGTATTCCACCTTATTTGGAAATAGCCACTCCCTCTCTCACCATCTTGGCCCTACTGTAGTTAATCTTCATATTCTTTAACAGTGAAGAGACTACAGTGTAACGGTCGCCTTTCCTCAGGATTACAGGGGTAATCCTGGGTGTTTTTTCCGCTGCGGCGGCGGCGGAAGTTGAGGCGCCGCGGGTTAGACTGGCGATTTTAGTTGGCTCTCCTTCAGAGCCTGAGGACTCACCTGCAACAGATAGCGGTTATTTACGCTTGCCTTTGCCGCTGGTTGCGGGGATGAAAGTCGCTGGAACAGAGGGTTCACCTTCCATGGCGGCTGCGGCGGCGGTTTTGTGCTCCAACGCCTCTCTTAATAGGGCCTCCAACTTCTCGTGCCTGATTTGGGCAAGCTCCTCGTTTTTTCTCACCTGCGCCGCCTGCTCGTTGAGCTGCCATGTCAATTTGGCAATGCTCTCCCTCAACGCGCAATTTTCTCTGCGGAGACGCTTGATTTCTTCCGCACCCCTGACACTCATTGCAATACGATTGCTTCCAGCTTCCGATACCGGGCTGCTAGACCGAGTGTAGTCGCTGCCGCTAGTACTTCGGCTGTCTGCTGGCGTCGGAGAGCGTAATCTCATGGCGTCGTCCTCCACGGCGCACTCAACTGAAAAAGAAACATTTGAGTACTCGCTACGCTACTTATGATGGGAATACTCGAACGGTAGAATTTCTTTTTATACGGTAGTCTTAAGAAAGACTAGATAGTTTGTCTTATAAAAGGCAGTTGTTTGTGGCGCCTCCAATTCACAGTGCACAACACTCACTTGTTCGCACTACTTTGTGACAAACTAGGGATCAGCAGGTAGTACCTGCTCGCACTGGCTCCAGTTAGCTGGATTATTTCTCTGTCCGCTGATAGCTAAGTACTACGTTTTGTTTGTAACCTGTTTTTTATGTGTGTGTTAATTTGATATTACAGACAATCTTGTAAACGTTGTGTTGTTTATTTTATTGTTTTGTATTCTTCCGAGGAGACAACGAAAGACGAACCTGCACCCAATCAAGAGATAAGGCCGCACTTTCTTTTCTGTAAAAGATGCCCAACATTCTCCTTACTTTGTCCTGTACTTAATTATGCTTCATTTTTTATATTTCTTCATTTGTAAATAGAAGTAGAGTATATTAACAATGGATATAGCAAAAACAAAATATTTATAATAAACCAAAATACTTTATCACCACTATGTAATTTTAATAATGACAACGGAATTGAAATTTCTCCAAAATAATTTATTTTTTGTGCGATGAATTATCTGGGTAGGTATAATAATAGATTCTTCTCTAAAATGATATTTGCATCTAAATAATTAATAGCTAAAATCCACAGTTTTTACAGCAATTTAAATATTTAAAATGGTATTTAAGTGTTAACTGTTTGAAAACATTGTATGACGCATTTAATGAATCAGAAATTAAGTACGAAGTTATTACATAAAAAGGGGCTTATATTGATTAATGATTACATACAAAATTAAATAAATATACAAAAATTGATTTTAAAACTTATATACGGGATCATTTTTACGACGCCCTATATACGATTTTGGGAAACGGTAATGTGCACATATAACGTGGCCTAAATTATTAAAATTATGCATTTTTTTGCCTGTATGCAAGTCGGATAAGTATTTTGCTAGGAAACTGTGATTAGATTTGGTTTCAATTTTTACTTATACTAATCCGTAACATCGACCCAACATTGTTGAAAAAGACAAACTTTGTTTTACTTTAAAAACAGTGTTATAACGGGTAGTCTTGAACAACTATTTTTTGGAAGTCAGGACATTAAATATTATTCTGAGGCTCCAGAATACATACTCTTACTGTAAACCGTATTACAAATCTCAAGATCAAGATTACAAAACAATACTAACTAACGTCACATTTTGAAAACAATTTTCGAGTCATATGACTCGAAAATAGTATAAATTTTAACAACGGCTTTGTATTTCTCTTTTTGTTTGATGGTTTTATGTTACATTTATGTCTTGAGAAAGGAAATAAATATTTCCGATAGCTTGACAACAACACAGAGTGTTCTTTTTGTACTAGCCCTTAGCACTGTTGACTGCAATCCCAAATACATCACATATATATATAGTCGACTAACGTATCTTGCGACATCCAGCAAAAATTTTGTCTATGTGACATCCCTATTAATTACTGTGTATATAAAGAAATTAAAAATATGCATTATTAAAAATGAAAGACAGATGCTCCTATAAAAAATACACAAAAAAAAAATAAAAAATCATATCTTTGTGAACTCCAGAGTATATTGAATATATAGTTCATACTCAAATGTTTTTATGACATCCATAAAAATATTCCTTACTTTGAAGCATCTTTCCACAGTTGCCAATTTTAATAGGCTACTATTGGCTTCATGAAATATGTTTTATAAAAGATCAAGATATTCATCTTCTTATTCATCAAATTTATTAGATTTGTTTTACAAAAGTTTAATTAGAGTCACAGGGAAATGATACGATCGATGAAGGTGGTTGAACTATGAATAAAAGGTAAGGTAAAATAAAATCAGTAATATATATTTTTTCTCTTACCTTTTACAAACATTTATTTACAATATACAGAGTGTCTAGTGAGTCTCTACCACAAGTAATTTGTGTAGATAATTTTCTATATACAGGGTGTGAAAGTTTTATTAATGAAAATTTAATTTATTGATATTGTGGAAACCGTACCAAATTAAGCTTTACATGTTTTACAGTAAATATTATTTTTGTATTAAGAGCGAAAAGTGATACATTATTGCTCAAGTGACAGTAATGACGCGGGAGCAGTAATGTCACTTTTTGGTCGTAATGCATACAATGTTTTATCTACAATCACTGAACCAAATAAAACTGTTCAATTATTAACTTTATTACGAAACATTAATTATAACAAATACTTTGTTGCTATTGACAACGAGCGTTTGATATCACTCGGCAAGAAATAAAATGACACTCATGTGACCTCAATAAACGTCAGCTTTTCGTTGTAACTCAAACAAAAAAACTGTAATTCAATTAATGATGTATATAAAATATTGTTTTCAGTTTCATCGAAACACGTACGCACAGGCACGTCTCTGCACATCAAGTGAGCGGCTGGTGAGATTTTAGATAAGTCATATCTCAATAACCAGACGAGATCCAAACCAAATTTTAGGATATACAGGGTGTCTACTTTTATTTGTGTACAAATCCGTAAAAACTTTATTTTTCAAGATAATCAACAATTTTTTTAATTTTAAATGACTTGGAAAACCGCTTCTTCTGACCCTACTACGGCATTTAAGATGACGATCGATCTGCTTTTTTTTACACCCCTAAAATTCAATAAAAACGTTAGCGATTTTTTTATTTACAATCTGATAAGGTGGTATTAATCAGGACCCCTCAAAACCCCTATGTGTGAATTTTGAACAAAATGGATACAGTGTGCTTCCTTCTACACGTTCTCAGTTTTATTTTTATAAAAATTTCTAAAATCTTTATTTTCCAAAATAAAGCAACAACTATTTTTATGTTTTAAATAGCATCGAAAACCATCTGTTCTGATTCTACTATGGCGACCCAAGTCCTACAATAATTTCTTGGGTTGATCACAACCCCCCTCAAAACAAAATACTGAATTTGAAGGGCGCTAGACGAATCAAGGGTGAACATGGAAATAAGTCAAAAAGTATAAATCAAAATTGATTTTAATTTTTGAAGGTACAATAAAAAATAAAGTATACCAAAATCGACCATTGAATATTGACGATTTACGCACAAGAATTACTAAAATGTGTCAGGTTATCAGTGCAGCGCAGTTAAAGAAAGTTGTACGGCACAATAGGAAGCGTATTTAAAAATGTATTCTTTTAGAGGCTGGTGTGGTAGAAAAAGGTCCAATAAATGAAAAAAACTTATTTGTATTTAATTATTATGTTAGTTAATAAATGTCATTTATTTTATTTCAAATTAGCTTCACCACAGTGTCTTTTATGTGACATATTTTTTCATAGTAGACCACGTTAATTCAATTATCATTTATACTGTTTTGATATAATTCCTTCGCTCACACTTGATTCTTCTAGCGCCTTTCAAATTCAATATTTTGTTTTGAGGGGGTTTGTGATTAACCCCACCTTATCAGATTGTAAATAAAAAATTCGCTAAATGTTTATATTAAATTTCAGGGGTATAAGAAATTATAGCAGGCCTTGGGTCGCCATAGTAGGGTCAGAACAAGCGGTTTTCAAAGCCATTTATTTTTTTTTAAATGTTGGATTATTTTGAAGAATCGTTTTACGAATTTGAACACACATAAAACTTTGAGAACGTGTAAAACAAAACACTCTGTATAGTTTCTATTTCAATTTCACACACCAGTATGTGAAAGTATCCACATTGAGAGCTTGTCGACGCTCGGACTCCGCCAGCGCGAGGTAGACCGCGTGAACCGAACACGCACCCATCACCGGTCAGATGCGGCCACCACTACGGAAGGTATGACGTAGATATGGGCGCTCGATCCCCAGCGGGCAATGAAGCCCAACATTTTCGAATAGACGAAAATTCAGTACCTGTCCTGGCCGACATCGAGCAGCTGCGTTGTCTCTAGCCGTCTACTAACCGAATCTGTGAGTACTGTACTGTAAGTCTGAAAACCGACCAGCGCGCAGCCGCTATCTCCGCATCAACGTTAGGGCTTTCAAATACCGAGTTGGATGTTTAGTTCCTGTCCTGCTGTCACCGTGAGAAGTCTTGCCTATCCGCACCAGCACCAGAAGTCCTGCCAGACCGTGCAGAAGCCGTATTAGGTGAGAATCCAGATTGGGGACTAGTGCGCAGCCGTCAACCTCACCGACGCATTAGGTCTTCCAACTACCGGCTAGCAAGTTGAGTTGCCGTTCAGCGAGCGAGCCAAGCAGTCCTGTCCGGAGACCAAAAGAGCAGCCGTACCAGCAAGCAACGGTAGTAAGTCTCCGAATTCTACCGCGGAGCGGAACTCGAGAGTTAGTTCCGTCCTGTCGTTCTTAGAAGGAAGACGTGTCCGACCACGAGCACTGGAAGTAAGTAGTTGTAACACTTGGCTACTTTTAACTCTCGTCCATCTTACCTGTCCTGTGCTCTCTCTGTCTTACGGCGTGGTGACGCACACGGTTGCCTTGATCACGTGTGTCGATCCTGACTGCGCGTTCAGAGGAAGGAGGCAACTCTTTACTCTGAAACGTAGGCCGTTCTCCGTCTTTCTCACCTGACCTGTATTCCGGCGTGGTGACGTACACGGTTGCCTTGATCACGTATGTCGATCCTAACTACGCGTTCAGAGGAAGGCGGCAACCCTTTAGTCTGAAACGTAGGCCGTCTCCGTCTGTCTTGCGGCGTGGTGACGCACAAGGTTGCCTTGATCACGTGTGTCGAATCTAACTGAGCGTTTAGAGGAAGGAGGTTGCCTTGAGCACTCGTTGCTCTGAAACGTAGGTCGTAGACTGACTTGTCTCGTCATATCCCTTTCAGCGCAACAGTTAGCCGTCCTGCTAGCCTGCCCGAGGGATCATCATCTGTCTGTACCTTGCTATTAATTATTCTCTTTGAGGAGTGATTGTAGCCAAGTGTATTAATCAATAGTAGTAATTGCTTTTGCTTATTGCTTTTTTGCTTCCTTCCTCGTGATATTTAGTCCGTAGCTTCCCACCGCTTGTCTATTACCGACCGGCTAACTCAGTAACACTCTTTCCAGGACCACCAATAACCGCAACCGCAACTGTCCCGCATTTAGCGCTTGTACCGCCCGTTTAACTGTTTTTGTTTGAAATTCCGTTTTTAGTTTTAAGTTAGTATTGTAAAATTAGGTTTGGTATTTAATATATAGATAGTGATATATATTGTCTTTTTATTCCGTCCGTGAAGTCTGTTTTCCCTAGACCCGCTGGACATACCGTATCTTCACTGTAGCTGCCTAAGTAGTGGTGTTTCAAACTTTAAAACAGAAAGTGGCGCCCGAGGAACCCGACCACCGTAGCTCAGGCGTCAAAGTGACACCGAACTCGCATCGCACCGCCGCCGAAGCGACGTAGGTGCGTCACAGAGGTATAAAATTAATCATAGCAGGCCTTGAATCGCCATGTTAAACGCCGTGGTAGAATTAGAAGTAGCGGTTTTCGATGACATTTAAACCAAAAAAATATTTCTTGCGATTTTGAAAAATAAGGTTTTTATGAATTTTTACATAAGGGTTTTGAGGGGTCCTGATTATCACCACCTTATCAGATTTTAAATTAAAAAAATCTTTAAACGTTTTTATTAAATTTTGGGGGTATGCAAAACATCATAATAGGTTTTGGATCGTCATCTTAAATGTCGTGGTAGGGTCAGAGGATTTTTTTTTTAATATCTTCAAGAATAACGTTTTTACGGATTTGTACACAAATAATAGTAGGCATCCTGTATGTACTGTGGCCATATAGACAACTTTTTTAGAAGGAGAACCGTTTTGCAGTTTGCAAAAGTTAAAAAAAAATTGCTGCCTCACCTGCTAATTTCGAAATATTCGCTAATTTTAGTGAAATATTTATTTTTACATTTTATTAAAAACTAACGAACTAATAAGTTTTTAATAAAATTTTAAATAATTCGACAGTTACATCCAATATGTGAAAAAATATATTTCAGAAGATACGCCAATTGGAAATGCCTAGATGGAGCAGCACATTTTTTAACTTTTTTCGCAATTTGTAAAAAGGTTTTCCTTCTAATGTCTATATGGTCACAGTACATATATCCTAATGTTTGGTTTGGGTTCCGTGTTTGGTTATTGAGATATGACATAACAGAAGTCTCACAGGATGTCGCTGCTGGATATTTTTAAAGAAAAAAATGATCCAACACTGAGATTTAAAATAAAAATTAGTTTTTAATGCATTGTTTAATTTAGAAGTGAAATGGTCTCTCCACTTTTTTCTTACATCATTTTCCAGGAAAAAAATTATAATTCGGTTTCAATAATTTTAAAAATAGCAGAAATGATGTTTACTGCGAGTAGTAATACTATTTTGTAATAAAATTGGTACAAAAAAACTATTACTTATAACTTATTAACAAATTTGCTTTTTTTTATTAAAACTTATAACACCCTGTAGATGGAAAAGTGTTTTAAGTATATGGTATATTAAGGAAATATATCACAAATTACTTGCACTTTAACCTTAATGCACAATTGAACAAAAACTATACAGTTGGTATTTTGAGTAAATTAATACTGAAAATAATTAAAGAGAAACATAACGTTGGCGCTCATTAAATATATTCCTACTATGTTAAATATATAGTGTCTACAGCGTTGTCAAATCGTAGTGCACTACGAAAAGGATGTGGATGTCACAAGCGCGATAGAAAGCGTAAGTTACGTATATTGCAGGATGTCACAAAAACCACATCATATATTGTGCGGTATAATAAATATACAGCAGCAGCTTCTGCGTGCTGCCCTCTGTATAATATATTGCGGAAGTACAAAAAACGTTAAAACTTACACATATGATTTTTGGCATCCTCCTATAACTTCTTTAAAACAATGTAGGGGTCAGTATAAACAAGTCTACGATGAAAGTTCAACGCCAGAGGATGTCAAATTTATTAGATTTATTTCACAAAAATTTAATCAATATTACAGGGAAATGATATGATCGATGAAGGTGGTTGAATTATGGATAAAAGGTAAGTTAAAATAAAATCAATAATATATACATTTCTTTATTTTCTGTTTACTAATATTTATTTACAATATAGTGTGTTTAGTGTGATGCATTCGTAGAAGGATTTTATAACACAAGTAATTTGTGTAGATAATATCCTGTTAAAATTTTATTTAAAAAAATTAAATTTATTGATATTGTGGAAACCGTACAGAATAAAACTTTATAGGTTTTTATGTTACCAATAATATATGTTTTACAATAAATATTTATTTATGTATTAAGAGCGAAAAGTGATACATTATCGCTCAAGAGTGACAGTAATCACGCGAATGCAGTAATGTCACCTTTTGCTCGTAATGCATATAATGTTTTATCTACAATCACTCAACACAATAAAACTGTTCAATTATTAACTATATTACGAGAACATTAATCACACAAATATTTTATCGCTATTGACAACGAGCGTTTGATATCACTCGGCAAACAATAAAGTGACACTCATGTGACCTCCTCAATAAACGTCAGCTTTTCGTTGTCACTGTCAAGCAAAATACTCTAAACCAATTAATGATTGTAAACAACATATTGTTTTCAATTTCATCCAAGCACGTCTCTGCATATCAGGTGAGCGGGCGTTGAGATTTTCATACCTCAATAACCAGACATGGGATCCAAAGCAAACTTTAGGATATATGTACAGGGTGTCTACTTTTATTTATGTACAGTTCCGTAAAAACTTTATTTTTCAAGAAAATCAAAAAAATTTGTTTATTTTAAATGACATGAAAAACCGCTTCCTCTGCCCTACTACGACATTTAAGATCGCGATTCAAGTCCTGCTATGATTTTTTTTATACCCCCGAAATTCAATAACGATTTTTTTATTTAAAGTCTGGTAAGGTGGTGTTAATTAAGACCCCTCAAAACCCCTATGTGTGAAATTTGAACAAAATCTACACAGTGTTTGTGTGAGTGTTTTCTTCTACACGTTCTCAAAGTTTCATTTATAAAAACTTTATTTTGCAGAATAACGCAACAACTATTTTTATGTTTTAAATAGCATCGAAAACCGCCTGTTCTGATCATGGCGACCCAAGGTCTGCTATAATTTCTTATACCCCCGAAATTTAATATAAACGTTTAGCGAATTTTTGATTTTCAATCTGATTTGAAAGGCGCTAGACGAATCAAGCTTGATTATGGAAATAAGTCAAAAAGTATGAATCACATTTGATTTTGATTTTTGTGGGTACAATAAAAAATAAAGTATGTCGAAATCGTCCAATAAATGAAAAAACTTATTTGTATTTATTTATTACGTGAATTAATAAATGTTTCATTTATTTTATTTCATTTTAGCTTCGACACAGTATCGTTTATGTACCTATTTTTCTCTTGGCAGACCACATTAATTCAATTTTCATTCTGTTGTCAAATCGCAATGCACTATGAAAAGGATATGATGTATGTCAGAAGCGCGTGTTATACAAACACACTGTATATATATATATATATATATATATATATATATATATATATATATATATATATATATATATATATATATTATTGTTATTCACATTTCATTTTATAACGTTATGTAGTTACAGTAGATTACTCTAAAAACTCGCTAAGATAAAATTATGCTTACGCAAGTCGCACATAATATACCGGGTGTTCCCTCTAAGACTTTCAGTGCGAATATCTCAGAAACCATCATAGCCAGTGCGACGAAATTTGGTATACAGACACTAGATGGCGCGTACAATCTGATGATAACATCAGTTTTTATACAGGCTGTTCCATTTTCCAAGAAATCGATTTAATTTTGATTTTTTGGTTGTCAGCCCTGCTAAAACTTATGTTTAAATTGAAATATACTTAATTATGAACACATTCTGATAAATAAACATTCAAAAATTTCAAAATTTAACATAAAAAAACGCCTCCAAAAAGTACCCAATTTTCATTGTTTTGTCATGTAAAATGTGTATAGCCTTGAGCCAGACTTACACAGAAGAAACTAACATCGGTGAACGTCAAAACTATGAATTGTCATTGAATTGTCAAATATTAATGGCATGAAGTATTTTATTTTACATAAATAACGCTAAATAATGGATTTAATGCAATTTACGCATGCACAATGGTGTTATTGAGACTTGTCGATAAAAATTTAGACTTGAGTTGAGGCTTTTGGAGCATTGGGGTCGCCGTGCCGGCGCAGTCTACCGCCACAGCTAGAGTTACAGCGTGAATATTGTGTAAAATATCTGTGAAAATTTTTAAATTATTCCATTATAATGTAATAAAACTTCAGTAAATTGTTTTTTATGTTACTACAGTGTACAATAATAATTAGGTACACGTATTTTTTATGACAAAATAATTTACCAAATTGTGTAAGTACCTAAAGAATATCCCTGTTTTCCAACTGCTGTAATAATTATTGCTTACCTATTTAGTAACAAATAAATTCAAACAAAACCATTTCTAAAACTTTTAATTATAATGTAAACGTGTTTGTCGTTGAAAGTCAGATCTGAACCTACCCTAGCCCCACAAAAGAAAATATTACGAAAGCATAACCTAGAAATGATTGATTCTTGTATCCACATATTTCAGCACTTTACTTATGTACTTATGTTTAAGAAGAACTCTACATCTGTAAAATAGTAAACAATGAACTACAATTTCTGCATTTCATGATACAGAACTGAAATAAAGCAACTGGTTTTTGCTAGGAAGAATCACCTGCAAATGTACTATACCCAGTAAGTAGGTACCTATCAAATAGTCGTTTAAAGCTAGATAATAATTTGTAATTATTGTTTCTATCTTTCAGTTATGTGTGTGCAGTGCCACAAATTACATTAAAACAGACACCAGACCAGAAAGAATAAGCGAAAAATATTACGGACATTTTCTTGGAAATAATTCTAAATATGGAATGATAATATTATAAAGAAGTCCGTAACTCACATTCATTGATGAGTATTCTATAAGACATTAAATTCAGTTGTCTCTCGTGGGTTTTAAAATTTCTAAAGAATAAAATTAAGAAAAATAAACTAATTTCATAATTCTATGTACAGTATGAAAACATCTTGTTAGAATATCTTTAAAATATTGAAAGGTAACTGTTGTTACAACATATACACAACATAACGTAATAAGGTAGGCATTGAACGATGAAACGGCAAGATTTGTTTCTAATCGTACATGCATGTACATTCCTCAGATTGAACGTTGCTCTGTAAGTGAAATTAGAATACAGAATAAGTGTTTAATATAAATAAAATCAGATGTAATAGAATACTCTTCAAAGAATGTGAGTTAGAAACTTCTTTATAATATTATCATTTCATGTTAAGAATTATTTCCAAGGAAATATCTGTGTAATATTTTTCGCTTATTCTTTCTGGTGTCTGTTTTAATGTAATTTGTGGCACTGCACACACATAACTGAAAGATAAAAGCAATAATTACAAATTATTATCTAACTTTAAATGACTATTTGATAGGTACCTACTGGGTATAGTACATTTGCAGGTGATTCTTCCTAGCAAAAACCAGTTGCTTTATTTTAGTTCTGTGTCATGAAATAACAGAAATTGTAGTTCATTGTTTACTATTTTACAGATATAGAGTTCTTCTTAAACATATTTTATTCATCAGAAAGAAGTGCTGAAATATGTGGATACAAGAATCAATCATTTCTAGGTTATCCTTTCGTAACATTTCTTTTGTGGGGCTGGGGTAGGTTCAGATCTGACTTTCAACGACAAACACGTTCACATTATAATTAAAAGTTTTAGAAATGGTTTTGTTTGAATTTATTTGTTGCTAAATAAGTAATCAATAATTATTACAGCAGTTGGAAAACAGGGATATTCTTTATGTACTTACACAATTTTGTAAATTATTTTGTCATAAAAAATACGTGTACCTAATTATTATTGTACACTGTAGTAACATAAAAAAATAATTTACCGAAGTTTTATTACATTATAATGGAATAATTTAAAAATTTTCACAGATATTTTACACAATATTCACGCTGTAACTCTAGCTGTAGCGGTAGACTGCGCCGGCACGGTGACCCCAATGCTCCAAAAGCCTCAACTCAAGTCTAAATTTTTATCGACAAGTCTCAATAACACCATTGTGCATACGTAAATTGCATTAAATCCATTATTTAGTGTTATTTATGTAAAATAAAATACTTTATGCCATTAATATTTGACAATTCATAGTTTTGACGTTCACCGATGTTAGTTTCTTCTGTGTAAGTCTGGCTCAAGGCTATACACATTTTACATGACAAAACAATGAAATTTGGGTACTTTTTGAAGGCGTTTTTTTATGTTAAATTTTGAAATTTTTGAATGTTTATTTATCAGAATATGTTCATAATTTAGTATATTTCAATTTAAAGATAAGTTTTAGCAGGGCTGACAAACAAAAAATCAAAATTAAATCGATTTCTTGGAAAATGGAACACCCTGTATAAAAATTGATGTTATCAGATTCTACGCGCCATCTAGTGTCTGTATACCAAATTTCGTCGCACTGGCTATGATGGTTTCTGAGATATTCGCACTGAAAGTCTTAGAGGGAACACCCGGTATAAGTTTCAGCTGGCGACTAGAGCCCAGGAATAATAAATTTGACATTCGTCGCGTTAGCATTGTAACAAATAGGCAATAAAGTGCTTTCTTCAGTACAACAAAAACAATTGTTATTAAACGCTACCGAAGCAACCAATAATATATATATATATATGTTTATTATACAGTACAATATATGATGTGTAATATATTGCGGAAGTACAAAAATCGTTAAAACTTACACATTATTTTTTGGCATCCTCCTATAACTTCTTCAAAACAATATAGAGGTCATTATAAGCTAGTTTACGATGAAAGTTCTTCCGAAATCGAATGTCACAACGCCAGAGGATGTCGAATATATATATATATATATAGTCGACTAACGTATCTTGTGACATCCCTGTTAATTACTGTGTATATAATGAAATTAAAAATATTCATTAAAATTGAAATACAGATGCTCTTTTTATAAAAACATATCAACAATACACGAAATAATAAATTAAAAAATCATATCTTTGTGAACTCCAGAGTATATTGAATATATAGTTCATACTCAAATGTTTTTATGACATCCATATCAATATTCCATACTTTGAACTATTGGCTACTATTGGCTTCATGAAATATGTTTTATAAAAGATCAAGATATTCTACTTCTTATGCATCATCAAATTTATTAGATTTATTTCACAAAAATTTAATCAGTCACAGGAAAATGATATGATCGATGAAGGTGGTTGAATTATGGATAAAAGGTAAGGTAAAATAAAATCAGTAATATATATATTTTCTCTTACTCTTTACTAGAATTTATTTACAATACACAGTGCTTAGTGAGTCGTTAGTTGCAGGAGTCTCTAACACAAGTAATTTGTGTAGATAATTTTCTATATACATGGTGTTAAAATTTTATTAAAAGAAATTTAATTTATTGATATTGTGGAAACCGTACCAAATGAAACTTCGCAGGTTTTTATTTTAACAATAACACATTTTTACAATAAATAATTATTTATGTATTAAGAGCAAAAAGTGATACATTATTTCTCAAGTGACAGTAATCACGCGGGAGCAATGTCACTTTTTGCTCGTAATGCATACAATGTTTTATCTAGAATCACTCAACAAAATAAAACTGTTGAATTATTAACTTTATTACGAAACATTAATTATAATAAATACTTTGTTGCTATTGACAACGAGCGTTTGATATCACTCGGCAAGCAATAAAGTGACACTTATGTGACCTCCTCAATAAACGTCAGCTTTTTGTTGTCACTGTCAAGCGAAAAACTCTAATTCAATTAATGATTGTAAATAAAATATTGTTTTCAGTTTCATCGACAAACGTACGCGTCTCTGCATATCAAGTAAGCGGCTGGTGAGATTTTAGGTAAGTCATATCTCAATAACCAGACAAGAGATCCAAACCAAACTTTAGGATATAAAGGGTGTCTACTTTTATTTATGCACAAATCCGTAAAAACTTTATTTTTCAAGATAATCAAAAAATATATTTTTTTAAATTTTAAATGAAATGGAAAACCGCTTGCTCTGACCCTACCACGGCATTTAAGATGGCGATCCAAGACCTGCTTTGTTTTTTTTACCTCTGAAATTCAATAAAAACGTTTAGCGATTTTTTAATTTAAAATCTGATAAGGTGGTATTAATCAGGACCCCTCAAAACCCCTGTGAGAAATTTGAACAAAAATGTTTATAAAACTTTATAAAAACTTTATTTTCCAAAATAACTCAACAACTATTTTTATGTTTTAAAAAGCATTGAAACCCGTCTGTTTTGATCACTATAGCGACCCAAGGTCTACTATAATTTCTTATACCACCGAAATTGAATATAATAAATTTGAAAGGCGCTAGAGGAATCAAGAGTGATCATGGAAATAAGTCAAAAAGTATAAATCAAAAGTGATTTTTATTTTTGGAATGCAACAAAAAATAAAGCATACCGAAATCGTCCATTGAATATCGACGATTTACGCATAAGAAGTACTAAAGCGTGTCAGCTTATAAGTGCAGCTCAGTTAAAGAAAGTTGTACAGCACAATAGGAAGCGTATTGAAAAATGTATTTAAAGGCTGGTGTGGTAGAAAAAGGTCCATTAAAGCAAAAACTTATTTTTATTTATTTATTATGTTAGTTAATAAATGTTTCATTTATTTTATTTCATTTTAACGTCGACACAGTGTCGTTTATGTGACTTATTTTTTCATAGTAGACCACATTAATTCAGTTTTCATTCATACTGTTTTGACATAATTCCTTGGCTTACGCTTGATTTGTCTAGCGCGTTTCAAATTCAGTATTTTGTTTTCAGGGGGTTTGTGATTAACCCCACCTTATCAGATTGTAAATCAAAAATTCGCTAAACGTTTATATTAAATTTCGGGGGTATATGAAATTATAGCAGGCCTTGGGTCGCCATAGTAGGATCAGAACAAGCGGTTTTCGAAGCCATTTGAAATTTTTAAAAAATGTTGGATTATCTTGAAGAATCGTTTTACGAATTTGTACACACATAAAACTTTGAGAACGTGTAAAACAAAACACTTTGTATAGTTTTTATTTCAATTTAACATATAGGGGTTTTGGAGGACCCTGACACCTTATCAGATTTTAAATGAAATATAGCTAAACGTTTTTACTGAATACGAGGGATATAAAATTAATCATAGCAGTCCATGAGTCGCCATGTTAAACGCCGTGGTAGAATTAGAAGTAGCGGTTTTCGATGAAATTTAAATCAAAAAAATATTTGTTGCGTTATTTTGAAAAATAAAGTTTTTATAAATTTTTACAAAAATAAAACTTTAAGAACGTGTAGAAGAAAACACTCATATTTCACACATAGGGGTTTTGAGGGGTCCTGATTATCACCACCTTATCAGATTTTAAATAAAAAAAATCGCTAATCGTTTTTATTAAATTTAGGGGGTATACAAAAAATCATAACAGGTTTTAGATCGATATTTTAAATGTTGTGGTAGGGTCAGAGGAAGGGGTTTTTTATTTAAAATAAAAAAAAAATTGTTTTGATCTTTTTACGTATTTGTACACAACCAACTTATTTAGAAAGAAACCTTTCTGCAGTTTGCAAAAGTTAAAAAAAAATTGCTCTCACCTAGGAATTTCGAAATCGGCTCTTTAATTTTAGTGAAATATTATTTTTTTAAATTTTATTAAAAATTAACAAACTAATAAGTTTTTAATAAAACTTTAAATAAGTCGACAAAGTTATATCTAATATGTGAAAAAATATATTTCAGAAAGATTAGTCTCCAATTGGAAATTCCTAGATGAGGCAGCGAATTTTTTTACTTTTTTCGCAAATTGTAAAAAGGTTCTCCTTTTAAAAAAGTTGTCTATATGGCCACAGTACATACAGGGTGCCTACTATTATTTGTATACAAATCCGTAAAAACTTTATTCTTCAAGATATTAATTTTTTTTTTAATTTAAATCGAAAACCGCTTCCTCAGACCCTACTATGGCATTTAAGATAGCGATCCAAGACCTGCTATGATTTTTTTATACTCCCGAAATAAAAATGTTTAGCGCTTTTTTTATTTAAAATCTGATAAAGTGGTATCACCACCTTTAGGACCCCTCAAAACCCTATGTGTGCAAGTTGAACAAAAACTATAGTGAGTGTTTTCTTCTACACGTTCTTAAAGTGTTATATCTGTAAAATTCATAAAAACTTTATTTTTCAAAATAACGCAACAAATATTTTTGATTTAAATGTCATCGAAAACCGCTACTTCTAATCCTATCACGGCGTTTAACATGGCGATCTAAGGCCAGCTATAATTAATTGTATAGTCCTCATATTCAATAAAAACGTTTATTTATTTAAAATCTGATAAGGTGTTGTTACTCAGGGTCCCCCAAAACCCCTATGTTTGAAATTTAAATAAGAGCTATAAAAGGTGCTTTGTTTTACACTTTGTTCTCAAAGTTTTATGTGTGTACAAATCCGTAAAGCGATTCTTCAAGATAATCCAACATTTAAAACAAATTTTAAATGGCATCAAAAACCGCTTGTTCTGATCCTACTATGGCGACCCAAGGCCAATGTTTGAAATTTAAATAAAAGCTATAAAAGGTGCTTTGTTTTACACGTTCTCAAAGTTTTATGTGTGTACAAATCCGTAAAGCGATTCTTCAAGATAATCCAACATTTAAAACAAATTTTAAATGGCATCAAAAACCGCTTGTTCTGATCCTACTATGGCGACCCAAGGCCTGCTATAATTTCTTATACCCCCGAAATTGAATATAAACGTTTAGCGAATTTTTGATTTACAATCTGATAAGGTGGGGTTAATCACAAACCTCCTCAAAACAAAATACTGAATTTGAAAGGCGAAACCTTGGGTCGCCATAGTAGGATCAGAACAAGCAGTTTTCGATGCTATTTAAAACATAAGAATAGTTGTTGCGTTATTTTGGAAAATACAGTTTTTATAAATTTTTATACAAATAAAACTTTGAAAACGTGTAGAAGAAAACAGTATAGTTTTTGCTCAAATTCACACATAGGTGTTTTGAGAGGTCCTGATTAACACCACCTTCTCATATTTAAATTAAAAAATCGCTAAACGTTTTTATTGAATTCGGGGGTATAAAAAAATCATAGCAGGTCTTGGATCGCCATCTTAAATGCCGTGGTAGGGTCAGAAGCGGTTTAGCATGTCTTTCAAAATAAAATAAAATTATTTTTGATTATCTAGAAGAATAAAGGTTTTACGGATTTGCACACAAATAAAAGTAGACACCCTGTATATCCTAAAGTTTGTTTTGGATCCCATGTCTGGTTATTGAGATACGACTTACCTAAAATCTCACCGGCCCCTCACCGGATATGCAGAGACGTGCCTGTGCGTACGTGTTTCGATGAAACTGAAAACAATATTTTATTTACAATCATTAATTGGATTAGTTTTTTGCTTGACAGTGACAACGAAAAGCTGACGTTTATTGAGGAGGTAACATGACTTTATTGCTTGCCGAGTGATATCAAACGCTCGTTGTCAAGAGCAACAAAGTATTTCTTATAATTAGTATTCTCGTAATAAAGTTAATAATTGAACAGTTTTATTTTATTCAGTGATTGTAGATAAAACATTATGTGTGGATTACGAGCAAAAAGTGACTTTACTGCTCTCTCGTGATTACTGTCACTCTTGAGCAATAATGTATCACTTTTCGCTCTTACTACATAAATAACTATTTATTGTAAAACATGTATTTTTGTTACCATAAAAACCTGTAAAGTTTTATTTTGTACGTTTTCCACAATATTAATAAATTTATGGATGTCATAAAAACATTTGAGTATGAACTATATATTCAATATACTCTGGAGTTCACAAAGATAGGATTTTTTAATTTATTATTTCGTCTATTGTTCAAATTTTTGTATAAAAGGAGCAACTGTCTTAATTTCCTTATATATACAGTAATTAATAGGGATGTCACATAGACGAAATTTATGCTGGATGTCGCAAGATATGTTAGTCGGCTATATATATTTTGCAACTTTTAAGGAAGCAAAATTGTAAGATAAATTAGTTTTTCATTTAAGCAAGTCTTAAGGTTCCCATCACAAATTTTCTTAATGAAATTGGTTTTCTAAAGAGTAAGTTTTCAATACAATTCATGCCAATTCTAACGAAGTTTCTTCAATTGAAATGCAAATTTGTAGAATACCGGTAAATCCAAGAGCACGGTATGAAGTTCCTACAACTTAAAATACGTAGGAACTCTATACCTCGCTAGTGGTTTACCAGAAATTGAAATAAACACTGATCTTGAAATTTTACCAACTCCAAAAGGTAATCATTAAAACCTGAAAAATAAAATGCGTTAATCTTTTCATTAGTCCTGTTAAACAATTTTGAGGTTAATAATATTGTCACAAGATTTGCCTGAATATCTGTACTGTTATGTCTATCGGTTGCCCATACCCCCTAATGCGACTGACTAAGTTTTAGATAAATATATCGCACGTCAACTAAAAAAAAAATAATAATTTCAAGATTATGACAAATTAATATTTAGGACTGACGTGCACAACATTAATATACGTAGCAAAGGACTATTAACCATGCCTACACACAAATCTGCTTTCTTTGAGCGATCGTTTTCATACAATATTGTTAAATTGTTCAATAAGTTGAATCTTGAATTAAAATCATTGTCGCCATATGCTTTTAAAATGTCTCTAAAAAAACTTTTTCTTGATGATTATTTATAGATTATTATTCATATTGATAGTTTTGTTGCTCTTGCATATCTTCTTATCCACGCGCTACTGAGCGTATTTCCTTTTTGTCCTACTGCATGATTATAATATGTATGTATACTAAATATGTGTAAAACAAATTTTTTTTATTTTTTGGGCAAATAAACTTTATTATTATTATTATTATTTTTTATTACAAACATTTATGCCTGTAAACTTATGGTTTAATTAAATTTATCTTTGGACACTTAATGCAATTAAATTATATTCAAAAAGGCGTTTTATAGAAATTAATTAATTTTATAATTGAAAATAGAATATAACAGGGTGGTACATTAGTGTGATTATTAAATACATAATCTGGAGAATATTTATTTATTTATTTACAATATCCAATGGGCAATGCCCAATTACAGGATAAGGAACAAGACAAGAAGCAGTAAAATACATATGAATACAAATAAACAAGCAAAAGAAAATAGAAACGTATGATATAAAACAAAAAACTTACTTTATGTATATCTACACCTACACATAATCACAGAAGAAGATTTACATTTTGAAATTATGTTCCACTAAATAAGGGTTTTTATAGGGCATCCTATATTTTTTGCATATTTGAATGTCGTAAAATCCCTTGGATGATAGTGTAATCAATTTTACTTTCGATTGCAACGATGCCAAATTATTAAGTTTAGAGCTATACAGAATTAACTTGACTTCAAGGGAGCGATACCAATTTGTCAAAAAATTAGTGGCGTACAATTTTTTATTGGTAATAATGGATATTTTGTATACCTATATGGGGTGATTAAAAACGCCGCTGACGGAGTTCTAGGGCGGAAAGTATATCAAAAGTTAAAACAAAAATTTCTATTAAACATGGGGTCGCAGGTGGCTCCTTAGCGAGATATAGAGCGTTAAAATTTCTTTAAATTGGTAAGTTCTTTTCGATAATTGCAAAACGCCTTAAAATTTCAATTTCAAAAGCACAGACATAAGGTTGAAAGTCACTTAGTTAGCTCACTTTATTTATTTATTGACAATACTGACAGTTGCTGTTTCAGTTTTATGGCACAAGCCTACTATGAGAAATTAAAATAAATAAATAAATAAATAAAATCTTTATTGTCATAAATTCAACAAACGTGAACATTGACATTGTCAAGGTAGGAGAGTGTACATGAGAATAACAATAAACAAACAATAAAATACAAGTAAGTATGTACATCACAATATCACATACATTTAACTGTACAAAATATAAAAATATTAAAAATATAAAATATTAAAAATATTATTTAATAGCCTTTTACTGGTCAATATATTCATTAAATGAGTAGAAGCACGTACTTATAAAAAATTGCTTTGTTTTTTTTAAAACATATTATAATTATTCATCAACTTGTATTCCGAAGGAAGGCAATTATAGGCTTTTATAGCTCTATAGTGAACACTTTTTGAATAAAAACTTGTGTAATGCTGTGGAACCCTTAAGTCACCCCCACCTCTAGTATTTCATTATTTCTTAGAAAGAGGTGTTTGTTTGTTTTGACAAAGTTAACCAGACGGTAGATATATAAAGAAGGTAAGGATAATATACCCAAAGATATAAAATGTTGTTTACAGGGTGTTCGATTTGGTAGTCCCAACATGCATCGGATATATTTTTTTTGCGCTGAAAACAATCTGCAGATGTGGGAGTCTGCACCCCAGAATATAACGCCATAAAGCAAATGAGATTGTATGTGGGCAAAATAATACACTTTTAAAGAATCTGTTGACACTTGCTGTTTAATAAATCGACATACGTGGGTGGCGCTATTCAGTTTAGCCACTAAGCCATCGATATGGATCTGCCACGACATGGTGTTTTGGATTGTTAGTCCTAGGAATTTTGTTGACTCAGAATTTTGAATGGATTTAGCATTTAAAGTGGCATATAATGATTCGGTATTATTAAAAGTTTTATTAAAGACCACTAGGGTTGTTTTATCTGGGTTTAGAAGAGTGTTGCTTATTGACCAGTTCTTCATTTTCTGAATTGTATTGTTACATGCAATTGAGAGATTTTTTATAGTATCGCTGTTCAGAATGGCCGTGCTGTCATCTGCAAACTGATAGAATGAGATGAGGTTAATGAAGGAGAACATATCGTTCACATACATAAGAAACAATAGGGGGCCCAGGATAGAACCTTGCGGTACTCCCTGTAAAATTATTTTTTTCTCTGATGATATATTTGTTTCTATTTTATTGCCTGAGCAATTCGTGACTACCGTTTTTATGGATATCTGTTGGGTTCTATTCCTCAAGTAAGAATTAAAAAGGCCAAGACATTTACCTCTTATACCGTAAATCTCTAGTTTATAGAGTAACAGCTCATGATTGACTCGAAGGCTCGAGAGAAATCAAAAAATATTCCCGCCACTTTATCTTTTTTATCGATGCATTCAAAAATGAAGCAAAGGGCCTTATATATAGCAAGTTCAGTTGAACTTTTAGGCAGAAATCCATACTGGTGAGTTGTTAAACAATTGAATTTTTTTATGTATGAGAACAGTTGTTTGTAAATTATTTTTTCGAATATTTTTGATACTGCGGGCAGAAGGGATATTGGCCTATAATTCTTTGCCTCGGTTTTCGATCCCTTTTTGAAGACCGGCATTACTTTGGCTTCTTTTATTGTCAGGGAAAATACCATACACGAAGAAAACATTTATAATATACGATAACGGTTCCGCTATCAGATTTATAATTTTTTTTATTATGCTAACGGGTATTTCGTCTGGGTCTGAAGAATGTTTTGGCTTAAGTTCCGCTACTATTTTACAAATTTCCTCAGGATTGGTTGGTGTTAGAAACATATAATGATATTGCCTGCTAAGATTATTATTGTGTGATGGCAATAGTGACCTGTGGCAACGTAAATTGATCAGCAAAAACATTCGCCACTTGTTTGGGGTGATCAACCCGTACATCATTTATAATGAGTGAAATGTTTTCTTTTGTTTTATAGTTTTTATGCGTAATATCGTTAAATATGTCCCATGCCGCTTTTGACTTATTTTCAGCAGTTTTTATTTTATTATCATTAATTGTTTTCTTGTGTTCAGAGAGGACCTTTTTGTATTCTTTTTTTCTAGTTTTATATAGTTCGAGAATGTTTGCGTTGTTTGTTTTTTTATAGAGTAACTTTAGATCACGCAGATTATCTGATAAGTTTTTAATGTGTGGGTTGGAGATTTGCCTATGTTTGTCCTTAAAGAATACAGTTTTTACTGGAAAAGCAGCATTAAAGTAAAAGCTAAACGTGTTAAGAAAATTTTCACATAGTCCAATTTCCTTTTTTTAAGTAAAATTTAAGCGTATTTAAATTATTTTCATTAAAGAACCGTTTACTCTTTTTTAATGATAGATTTTTTTCTAATTTATAATTATTTACGCTTAGTTTTTGGCTGTAATGATCCGATATCGCAGTTTTTAATACTTCGCAGTTTACATAATTACTAGGGATGTTACTAAAAATATTATCGATGCGGGTACTAGAGGCATAAGTGACTCTTGTTGGTTCCACCACATGTCCCTTTATGCCATAGCTGTCAAACAAATCTTCAACTGATTTCAATGAGTGATTATTTATATCAAAATTGACGTTGAAATCACCGGCAATTATAATATATTTATCTTTTTTGAATACTGACCGTAAAATATCATTTAAGGTATCTATGAAAATATTTAGGTTACCACTAGGTGATCTATAAATGCCTATTAATGTACAATGCATTTTATTTAGTTTAAAATTTACACATGTGAATTCACAGTGTTTGTCACTTGGAGTACAATTTTTTAGTTCAACTGGCTGACTTACAATGTTATTTTTTACGTATATTGAAACCCCGCCGGCTTTACAGGCTTTCCGGCAGTAGTTATTTAGTAAGTAGTAGTTGTTAAAGATGTACATATCTATTTCTTTATCACATAGCCAGTGTTCTGTCACAACAATGATATCACAAAAGATACTATTGAAATATATATAACACTCTAAAAATTTGCACATTTAAATGAAGTAAACTTACAGATGGATGCGTGTTTACACTCTTTCAGCGTTCTTGTCTACATTGTTTGTGGTCCGCTTACTGGTAAGATCTTTGGCCTCCACGCTGCTGTTGGAAACTTCGGCGTTGATTTGATGCTCGTCGGCCACGAAAGGAATTATTTCTGATTTTATATTCCGAGACCTCAATTCCTGTTGGCCACATTACAGGATCTAGAAGTGTATCTTTCATATCTTCATCCACGGCAACTTTGAACGAATTAAAACCCCAGTTATTTTTTAATTGGATACATGTAAAATTACGGTTCTGGAATTTATTATTTAGGTTTTGTTCTAGATTCTCAGCTGTGTACGTTGAGTTATATTTGGAAACAAAGAGCCATTCCTTTTTACCGACCGAGACGTCTCCAGCGGTTGAGTCCGATCCTACAATTTTTGAGAACGTTTGTTGATTTTTACCTTGTTATCAATTTCCAAGTGTATTATTTCGTTCATTTTCTGTCTGGACTGGGCGTCTACAATAGCTGGTGATATCTTCTTACTAGATAATTTGTTTTAACTTGGTTTTAAATTTTCTGGGGAATTATATTTAACTACGGCAACGTCGCAATTCTTTGCGCTACCGGGGGGAGTGCTGATTTCGGTTTTTTTAGATAATTGTATAATTGTTTCTAAGTTACTTACGGTCCTACGTAGTTCATCATTGAGTTTCTTTACATACTCAAGTTCAATTTGAGTGCACTTCAACTCCATTGCGGTATTTGACACCATGTGGTCTGTTCTAACCTCGCTAGGTGAAGATAGATATGGTGTTTGATTTTCACAGGAGCACTTAATTAATAATTTATTTTCACTGCTGAATAGTGTCTTTCTGACTTGATCACTTGTCTTAACACCTTCTGGAAGTTTTTAATGAATTAATATTTCTGTTAAATCGAATTTAGTTAACTTTTTCAGCTCGTCTACAACTATTTCGTACTTTGCCATGTTGCCATGTGAAAAATAGAACCAACAAAATTATTTTAACCGTATTTTATTTAAAAATGGTTAATTTTATCAAAATTTTCAAAGACATCAATTTAATAGATAATTGAACATTCAATACGGATATAGTACCCATTGGACAAAATTAACAGTGGCGTAAAAAATACTTTTAAAAAAGGTTTACATTGTTTCCGCTTCTACGCCACTGTTGCTTAGAAAATATTAACTAGTACTTCTATAATTAGTCTTTAGATGCTAACTGCACGGGGCAAATTTAAGATTAAAATATTAAGGCGTTTTGGAAATATCAAAAATAACGTATACATTTAAAGAAACCTTAACACACTGTATCTCGTAAAGGAGCCCATGTTTATTAAGAATTTCTGCTTTAACTTTTGATATACTTTCTGCCCTAGAACCACTTCAGTGGTTTTTTTGTATCACTCTGTATAAGGAATTTTAAAAAATATTTATATTGCCTAAATTAGGTGAGGTTATAAACTAGATATAATTTCAACAGCACGGTGATAATGAGTATAGTAAATAAAATAATATCTTTATGTAGGTATGTACCTCCAAATGTTATGCATGGTTCTTAATTTTAATATCTACGTTAAGTACCTATAATAATTAAAATCAGAAATTTTTACTTATTGTTATTTCAGGTGTCCAGCAGGTTTATTCCCTCTATCTTTATTTGTTTACAAATATAGCATTTTCTACCTCTTACTTTAGTTAAATATTATATTTTAGACACACTCTATAATATACGGTATGCCTTTGGTTGGAGTAAATAAAAAGAAAACAATTATATTAATATTTTTGTAATAATAATAACTTTTACGCAAAAAATTCTGAAAACATCGTCTTGTTCAGTCTAACTAAAGACATAGGTACCGTATGAGTATATATTACAAAATGATTTATAATATTCCGATTCAAAGTTTTTATATACACAGTATAACTAAATATACTTATATTATTTACGCAAAAAATATCCACTGACGTGTACTAATCATGTTTCATGACATACATATTTTTATGTTACCGTAGGTATAATATAATTTTTAGATATTATTTTGCTATTACAGTGTAATAATAATAATAATCCGGGAGGGGTGTGCTACTTCCCCTCTGGTGCCGACTGTCGATGTGTTTGGCCAACCATCTGACACACTTAAGCCTCTGGTTATAAATGCCAGGAGACAGGGCCCCCACGACCAACCCCCTTCGGATGGGGGCCATGGGCAAGGTAGCCCAGCAGGACAAATTGCCCGTTGACGACCAAAGCCATGGAAATGGAAGGTTTGAGTGGACCGATGA
This sequence comes from Monochamus alternatus, assembly GCA_037114965.1. Taxonomy (NCBI): domain Eukaryota; kingdom Metazoa; phylum Arthropoda; class Insecta; order Coleoptera; family Cerambycidae; genus Monochamus; species Monochamus alternatus. Next base: position 46,037,662 of record CM073426.1, read on the forward strand.
GCAAAGGGACGATTGCGATCTGTTATGAACGTAGCGTGGTCAGGCGAAGAGGATATACGGCGCGGATGTTTGCTCGGTGATGCGATATGTATCCCGAAGGCCACGCTCTTACTGCACAAAGTTTACGTGATTTGCATCCTATATTCGCCGCAGAGGCTATGAGAGGTGCGCTCATATAAAGGTGAATGAAGTGGTTGAAAAACCACGGAATGATCCCGCAGAGACGCTTCGTTTCATTCCCCGAGAATAGGACGTTTTAAGCACCTCCCAGGCTCGCAGATCTGCTCCAAGTGGATACTGCGGTCCACGAGTATCTTCCAGAAGAGGATTAGATCTGTTGCGTCAATTGCGTTGTGTACGAAACTGCCGAACGGTTGACTCGAGTGGAGAAAAAGCGTGAAAATGCCGTTTCTCCACAGGAGAGAACACGGCGGTGAATGCACAAGATGGAAGCTAAGATACGGTTGGCGAGGCAACACGCATTCCACATTCAATGTGTGATGGACTACGTGGAAGCCAAAATAATTTTCACACCTGGGCGAGACGCATAGATGCTTCCCTTAGGCGGGTCCATCATAGCCCGAATCGAGTGGTGTTGCTCACCGTCAAGCAGCATTGTCTCGACTGGATACGGATGTTAGTGACAGCAAAAAAGTCACTAGTGAGACGGTCAAAAAAGTTGGAGCAAAATAATTTGTTCCGTGTAAGGCCTTCTTCGATAATGCGCGAACAAAACAACACCGTAATGGAAACAGAGATACTCGATATAAATGTAAGGCAACCAACAAACAACACTACTATAAAACTGTAACAAAGATGAGGAAAAACAAGAGAGCGGGATAGATAATATATTAGCAGAACTATGGAAGCCCGATGTGGATAATACAGTGGAAATGATTTTGCCATTCATAGAAGAAATTTGGAATACGGAAGAAATTCTATAAGAATGGGGACATAAAATAGTAATTAAATTTCACAAAAAAGGAAACATTAAGAACTGTCATAATTCGAGACCCTCTGCGTGGCATAAATAAAATTTTAGCTAATATATTACACCAACGTATTAATAAGGAAATTGACAAGATGATGATGATGATGATGAAAGAGTAAGCTGGGTTTAGAAAAGGGAAATCGTGTAGAGAGCAGGTACCCACAATAAAATTAATAATAGAGGAAACGATTGAGAAGAACACATCGCTCATACTAGTTCTCCTCAAAGCATTTAATAGCATAAATCATCAAGCATTATGGGGAATTTTAAAATGGTATGACAGGAAAAATGTTACAGTTAATTAAACATGATAAATCGATTTGCCAAATACTTCATAGAGGCTTTTTGACAGACAAAATAGAAATAAGGAAAGGAGTCAAAAAGAAATATATACTGTCACCTTTACTATTCTATATCTGCATAGACTATATTTTAAAAAAAGTAATTAAAAGCAGAAATGGCATACCATGTAATCGGTTAAGAAATGTGAAACTTGCAGATCTAGAATATGTAGATGATAGTTGCTTAATGTCATTAACAATTCATGACATGAAAGATATACTGTAAAATTTAATAATAGAATAGGCACAAGTAGGTCTTATAATAAATGTAGAAAAAACTGTACAAATGAGAATAGGTTTAGAGAGCAATCAAGATGTAATGCGAAATCTGTGCTGCTGTATGGATGCGAAACGTAGTCTACGTCCTTAAGTAGCAAATGTTTACAAAACAATTTTAAAATCTTTCGGGCCAAATAAAATAAATGTAGAATTATGCACTGCAACTCCATGCAGTGCAAACGAAACCTTTCGGTATATTTCCTCAGGGTATTTGATATGACATCGCATGGGTTAATACTCCACTTGCTCGAATGTCTTACCATAACATCGAGTTATGCAAGGGTCCATACAGAGCCGGTTTCGTTCAGGAGAAGAGTGTTCTAGGGAGAATTGCCCCCTCTTATTTTATATTTTACTGCTGCTAGTATCTGTTACACTTCGTTGTACCCGGGGTTACAACTGCGGTACCCTAAAAGACCGGAGGCATAAGGCATCTGTTCTATATGGATGAACTTAAACTCTATACCTCCGGAGAGGGATCTTAATCAGTCCCTCAGAGTAGTACAGGAGTACACGCAGGCGAACGGAATGATGTTCGGGCTGGACAAGTGCGCACTGGTTCATCTCAAGAAAGGACAATGCGGTCAATACAGAGAGGATGCCCAGCTCATAGACGGAAGCATATTTCACTATCTAGAGACGTGCTGGAGAGACGTACACCTACTTAGGTGTTCCACAGCGGAGCAATCATGAGGTGGATGCGGATAAAAACACTCTCCGCGGCAGGTATCAGCACCGCCTCCGACAGATTTAGTTTTCGGAGCTGTCAGGTAAGAATGTGAGTGCTACAAATATGCTTGCCGTTCCGATCCTCCTCTACTCCTTTGAAGTAGTGAAATGAATATAGGAAGAGCTGAGGCAACTCGATATAGGGATCCGAACCGGAAAATGATGCATTCCCATCGGAGTTCACAACCGAAGTTGTCCGTTCAGCGGTTATACTTCCCGAGATATCGCAGGAGGCCATAGACTCTTGCGTCTCCATGGCAGAGTGGTATTTGGGGAGGCTTATAAAATCATCAAGAGCTCGGATTCCCTTCTTTGCATGGTCCGAGACCATGAGTCAGCAGAGATAGAAGCTTTTTTGTATAAGGAAGTGCAGCCGTTGAACTTGGTATCGTGTTCGATACTGAGCGGAAAAATCCAGACTGTCACTGAGTCGAAGCGAAGAAAAGCGAATGCATGGTTTCTTCTATCGTCATCTTCTATCGTATCTGAAAAGTTGGCTTTTGCCGTTTTGAATCCAGCGGGGCTGAACTCCGAGACCGAGAGATTCATAAAGGTTTGCTAATGTGATGTCATTAACACCCTCGTCTAGTTCTAGTCGTGTTTTGGGTATCGAGGTACCTGATACCAGTTGCAGGGCCTGCTGCTAGGAGCCGGAAACACTAATGCATCTTCTGTCTGCACGACTTAGCCTTACGGGTGTTGTACTCATTATAATCTGCGACACTCGTATGAGATAGACGAGACGTCAGTGCTGAAGGAGAAATGATCTATTCGAACTACTCGTTCCCCACTCTCGGGCAAATTCAAACTAATAAACCTGATGTAGTTTTCTCGATCACTATTTTAGGACTATGTGATTGAGTTCTCGGGTTCTGCGGAGAACATTGTTCTAAAACAGGAGAAGAAATGAAGGAAATATCTAGATCTTCTCGCCGAGCTCCGTAGGCTCTATCCAGATCACTCTGTCAAAATTGTGATGCTAATTATAGGGGTCCTAGGTGGAATGACACACGCTGTTTTCTGAATTGAAGATCATACCGGCTTACCGAAATTGGGCACAGATATTAGCCAGCAGAAGGTAATCGTCCTTCGCTACGTCTACTCAAAACACTTAATTTACGGGTGCCAATGATCACTGACTTCTCAGAGTGGAGAGTGGTTGTTTGACACCAGAGCACCTCCGGATATATTGGAGCTTCGGAAGGTATGACTGAAAAGAAAAATAAATATTAATAAATTAATAATTACTATATTAATTATTATAATAATTTTAATAATAATAACACATAAGTTTAAATTATTTTCTCATTTAATATCTACTGGTAAGATATTCATTAACTTGATGGCCATATAGGAGGGCGCTTCTTCAAATAAACTTATGGTATGATTAGGAACAATATTATCTACCCCTGATTCTAATCACGAGGATTAGCACAGAAATCGGACACTTGGGTGGAAAGCCATATTACACAGCCCCACACAAAAAAAAGTTCATACACAAGAGAGTGACATATGTATTCCCATGTATTTTTCGACGCTGAATCCGATCTCGAGGTCAGAATTGGGCCTACACGTCTGGAATTGGCCCCAGGGGCCTAAAATGCGATTCCCGGGATACGGCGAAGTTGACGCTGAATTTTGGAGCTAAAGCCGGATTTGTGCTCGAAAGGTTTATGGCCAACTGAAATTCCGGGTTTGGGTTCGGGAAAATGACCCCTTGGGGCGGGAAAATCCTGTTTTGGACGTCCCAGTCGCGACTGTGGTATTTTCGTGTGTTTTTCAATTCTGGACCTGAGACTGGAAAAGTTTTTGGTCAGCTGAAATTCCCAGTTTGGGCCCGGGAAAATGGCCCATTGGGGCCGGAAAATCATATTTCGGACGCACCAGACGCAAAAAGCGGGATTTTTATGTATTTTTCAATCCTGGTCCTTAGAGTATGCTCAAAAAGTTTTTGGACAGCTGAAATTTCCAGTTTGGATCCGGGAAAATGGCCCATTAAAGACGGAAAATCATATTTCGGACATACCAGTCGCATCAGTGGTATTTATGGTTTTTGTGGTGTGGCAGTCAGTGGTATTTTTGTTTGTATATGATTTCCTTCAGACTCCAATCGTCCAAAGGCATTCCAAACACGATATGAGTTCCGGAATTTAAAAGTACATGGAAATACCAATGTCTCAACTGAGACGTACAAAACACGATTTTCCGGCCCCTAAGGGTCATTTTCCCGGAAAATTTCACATGGCCATAAACCTGTCAAGCACAGTCTAAGCTACAGGAATAAAAATCCTACTGTTGCGATTGGTACGTCCGAAATATGATTCTCCGGCCCGAATGGGCCATTTTCCCGGATCCAAACTGGGAATTTTAGCTGCCCAAAAACTTTTTGAGCATACTCTAAGGACCAGGATTGAAAAATACATGAAAATCCCACTTTTGCGACTGGTACGTCCGAAATATGATTTTCCGGCCCCAATGGGCCATTTTCCCGCACCCAAACTATGAATTTCAGCTGACCAAAAACTTTTCACACCCAGTCTCAGGTTTAGAATTGAAAAACACAAGAAAATACCACAGTCGCAACCGGGACGTCCAAAACAGAATTGTGTTATTATTAAGATGATTAAGTATAAGTAGGCTGCATTTGAGCCCAAGAGTACGTAAAAGATTGCCATGTGTAGAGTAGTTGTAATATGATATATATATATATATATATATATATATATATATATATATATATATATATATATATATATATATATATATATATATTCGCACTGAAAGTCTTAGAGGGAACACCCCGTATATTTTTTTCTTCTACTTTTTACTAATATCTATTTACAATATATAGAGTGTTTAGTGAGTCGATGCATTCGTTGCAGGAGTCTCTAACACAAGTAATTTGTGTAGATAATTTTCTGTATACAGGGTATTAAAATTTTATTAAAAAAAATTTAATTTATTGATATTAATTAGCGAATTTTTTATTCAACAATCTGATAAGATGGGATTGATCACAACCCCCCTCAAAACAAAATACTGAATTTGAAAGACGCTAGACGAATCAAGAGTGATCATGGAAATAAGTCAAAAAGTATGACTCAAAATTAATTTTTATTATTGGGGGTGCAATAAAAAATAAAGTATACCGAAATCAACCATTGAATATCGACGATTTGCGCATAAGAATTACTAAAGTGTGTCAGTTTATCAGTGCAGCTCAGTTAAAGAAAGTTGTACAGCACAATAGGAAGCGTATTTAAAAATGTATTCTTTTAGAGGCTGGTGTGGTAGAAAAAAGTCCAATAAATGAAAAAACTTATTTGTATTTATTTATTATGTCAGTTAATAAATGTTTCATAGAAGCTAAAATGAAATAATCACAGCTTCGACACAGTGTCGTTTATGTGACTTATTTTTTCATAGTAGACCACGTTAATTCAATTTTCATTCATACTGTTTTGACATAATTCCTTGGCTCACACTTGATTCTTCTAGCGCCTTTCAATAAATCTAATTTAATTTTTTTACTCGAAAATGGTGAGTCGTAAGTTCCAAATTGAATAAGAAATTCGAAAATAATTTTATTATAAGAAAAATCAGTGACGAATCATTATTTCTTAAAAAATATCCAGAGACGTCCCTGCCGGCATACGCCAAGCGTATGCGACTGGTGAAACTGAAAACAATATTTTTATTGCAGAACATGTACTGTCGTTAACTGCCTCAGCCTGCAAAATTTCATTAAAATATTGCGAGCGGTTTCAGCAATATTAATAAATTTGCTTTTTTAATTAAAACTTATAACACCCTACAGATCGAAAAGGAAATATATCACAAATTACTTATACTATAACCTTAATGTACAATTGAACAAAAAAATATTAAACTATACAGTTGGTATTTTGAATAAATTAATACTGAAAATAATTAAAAAGAAACATAACCTAAGCGCTCATTAAATATGTTCTAACTATTTTAAATATATAGTGTCTACAGCGTTGTCAAATCGCAGTGCACTACGAATAGGATGTGAATATATATTGTGCGGTATAATAAATATACAGCAACAGCTTCTGCGTGTTGCCCTCTGTGTAATATATTGCGGAAGTACAAAACGCGTTTAAACTTACACATATGATTTTTTGGCATCCTCCTATAACTTCTTTAAAACAATGTAAGGGTCAGTATAAGCAGGTCTACGATGAAAGTTCTTGTGACATCCGATTTCGGATGACACAACGCCAGAGGATGTCAAAGAGAAGAGAAATTCTTATGAAATCATGTCACAAAGTATGTTGGATAAAACTATATATTTACATCCTTCTATCAATACGACGACCTTACAAAAACGAGTAATTTGGCAGCCACTGGAAATACCGAGAATATGTCTTAGATATTTCAAATATATTAAATAACCCATTCCCAAAATCTCTATGGTGATTTGATGTACGAGACACACTTCTTCAAATTTCACAAATTGCTATCAATGTGACGACATTCTAAATTCATCCAATACGACGACCAAATATATATTTATTTAAAAATTCATACCTATGAAATGGCCGTCTTCTGTGTATACCAGACAGTATGATGGCAAGCACTGTTGCCAGATGATATGGCAATTATGAAGACTCTAGACAAAGTTGCACCCCTGAGGAGATACCTATTCGCCTTCAAAAAAATACTTTAAAATCGGTTTGATGTAACGAAATAGAATTTATTACACTATTTAGATTTATTACTAAGCTTAATTAATAATAATTATAACCAATAAAACCAATGGAATGGAAATGGAATTCCCACCAATGACACCTTGGGTAAGTAGATTAAAGCTTGCTTGAAAATCAAAATGTATTAAGTGAAAATGCAAGAACAAAGAAAGTTTCTGAATGACATTTAGTATTAAGTAAAGTTATTAGTTTAGGAACCGAAATTAATCTTCTCTCATTTCTTGTCGCAGACAGTGTTTACAGTATGGAGGGCATGGTCTTCTGGATAGAGCATCAGCATTTCGATTGTTAGATCCTTTCCGGTGTTCAATTTTCGTACTCCTCCAACCGTTGAGCCATCTTGTCACTTGGCCCTCCGGATTCTTGAACTGCAGTAGCCACTTCAAAGAAGCATGATCGGTCCTCAAGACAAACGGCTGACCATAAAAATACTAATGAAAATACTCCATAGTTTTAACTATGGCTAGAACTCTCTCTTCTGGTTACGCTGTAGTTCATGTCTTGCTTAGAGAGGACATTACTAAAGTAGGAAATCACCTATTCGCGTCCGTCTTCAATTTATGATAATATTCCTCCAATTCCAGTATTACTAGCATATAGTGTGGCCAGGGTATCCTCTATTCTTGGCAATGGATAACTGTCCTCCTTAGTGACATCGGTTAATCTTCTATAATCGATATAAAATCTGTTTTTTTTACTAAAACAACTGGCGAACTCCATGGGCTTTGTGATGCTTCAATGACTCCCTGCTGCTGCATGTTTTTCAGCATTGTTAATACCTCTTCTTGCTTCGCTAAAGGAATACGTCATGGAGCTTGTTTAATTGGAGTGGTGTCACCGGTATTTATTCGGTGTTGCACAAGATTAGTTCTTGGGACATCATTTTATGTTAATGAGAATACATCCTGGTAGCACTTCAATAAATCTTCCGAATTCTTGACTTCATCGAATTGTAATGGACACTTGAATCGGTTAACAAGGCTGTGAAGAACTTCTGGTAGTTTTTCAATATGTCGAGATGCTCTTGATGGTTCTATATTGCTGAACACAGATTCAACTGTTCGCCTCCAATAGCCTTCGCCTTTCTCGATCTGTTGTGGGCAGTTCTTCAGCTTCAGCATTCTAACCAATACCAAATTGTTTTTCCTTTCTGTTAATATGCCCTTCCTATAAAAACTGCTATCTGGTTGTAATTCTACAATTACAGTTTCTTCAACTGCCAAAGGACTGCTACAAATAACTTCAATTACTACTTCTGAACCTGCTGGAAGTTCTGTCTGTTGATGCCTCAACAGTTCTAATAGGCAGGTTTCTATGTTCAATCATGCCGTCAAGTCCAAGGATAACATTGTCAGTTATATCTGCTATTAGGACATTGCGTTGGAAAATGGTTGCCCCCAAGGTTATTTTAGCTAGATGGATACCTTTCACTATTATAACTTCCCCATTTGCTGTTTTCAAGATGTAGTTTCTGTCTGGTTGCTGTATCAAGAATCATTTCACAATCCCGTCCGCATATACGTCCTGGTACTACCAAACTCGTTCCATTATTTTGCAGATGGGTTCCTTGATCTTAATAGTTGGTGAGGCTTAGTAGCAGCTAGCCAGATCCGGCCTCCAAAGCTGACTAGTTGACGTTTTCGTGGTCCTGGGCTAGGTGTATTCTTAGGGCATCGATTTTCTTCGAAGCGTTGTCTTCGATCTTTTAATAGCATTTGGTAAACACAAGATGAGCCTCGCCATACCTCATTTCTAAAGCACCCTTCAGCGTTTGACAGTCCTTTTGTTTATCCTCAGCTAGTGCTCTTAATATCTCAATAGCTTCACTTCGTAGAGAAACTAAAAGTCGCTTTTTCTTCTTTTGACCAGTTGTTTGGCAAAGCAACTGCTTCAAATTGTTTAAGGTAAGTACTCCATGACACCTTTCCATCAAATGTTGGTGGCTCAATCCTTGACGACGGAAGAAAACTGTTCTCAGTCATGAGAGTCATGTCTCAATTTCAGTTTTGAGACTTTGTAACTTAGTCATATTTTCTTCTATGACCTGGACTTTATCTTATACCTCATTTCTTAATTGCGTAATTTCCTCTTCAACAGTTTCCTCAAATTCATTGAGTTTAAATTTAATTGTTTCTTCTAACTTCTTATTGTTTTCTTGTAAACTGGTTTTCATTTCGTTTAACTCTTCCTGGTTATTTTTCATTTCTTCTAAACTATTCTTCACCTCTTCTTGACTATTTTTCATTTCCTTCTTTAAGTCTTCCTTCATTTCATCTTGGATGTTTTCCATTTCTTTCTTTAAGTCTTCCTTCATATCTTTCATCATTCCCATTAACTGTTTAAACGTTTCCTCTATTTTCGTCGCTCTTGATCTCGTCACTGGCATTCACTTGTCTACTCCAAACGTCTTCTTTGTGTTACGCCGCACTTCTGACACCAATGTAACCTCTATATAGACTTTGCGTGGAAACACGTCACGTAGACAAACAAACTTTATTGTCACTCTTGATTGTACAAGAAATATCCTTCAAATAAATTTCACAACTGTTAACGCTTTACAAGATAAATTGAACTGTGTCAGCGAAACCGATCCGCTTATATAGTTTTTTCGGATTCTAGAAGTTTTCGGCGGTCCCGAGAATTCTTGGAATTGGAATATAGGAATTTACACTCATTTCCAACAGTATTACTTTATACACATCTGTATTATGTTTTACGGTGTTATTACGTAATACTAAAAAGTCGTTTTCTCTTCTTTCATTTTTATTATTTTTGGGCTCATTTTGCAGTCTTTGCAACAATATTTTTCTATCATAGGTATCATTACTAGGGTCGTCAACTTTAAAATATAGTTTTCGGAGATGACCATCCGAGACAAAACAATGAGACGCGGCACGCTTCTGATTCATAAATTGACAACCAACCGAAAAATAAAAAACAAGTCATTCATAACTTCACTTGCCTAAATTTTCCCCAATATTTCTTTTATTTTGATACCTTTTTGTTCTTCGACAATTTTCTGGGACAACTACTGTTCCGCAAAGGGTTCTTGCGGGGCGGGTTCAAAATACCCTGAAATTCGGGACGTCTCACAAAATCCGGGACAGTTGGCAATCCTAATCGTTACCACTATATGCAAAAAAAAATTAAATTATAAAATCGAAAGGCACTGATATAATTTTACACTTACACTTCCAAATACACAAAGACAAAGCAAAATATTTTTATACCCGCTAATAATTCAATGTGTTATTATCCGTCTCTTACACTTATAAGAAGTTAGTAAAGAATATTTTTTTATTATTTGATTTGCAATGCATAGATTCTTATTTTATATGAATTTTAATTTAAAAGACAACGGACAACGGATTTCCTTCTTTTCTCAATTTTTGAGATTCTATAAAATATAAATAATATAAAATATTTCCTGGCAATTGGTCAAGGCCATAGATTAAAATTCTATGCAATCATAGAGATTTAATTTATTATTACGATCGTTTCGGGATAACACCCATTTTCAGATAAAAGAAATTTTTAGGTTAAAAGTAGAAGAATGTTTGAAAATAAATCAAGAGAAAAAACAAACCGCTCGATTTCTTTTCAGACATTCTTCTACTTTGGTTTGATCAAAAACAATATTTCATGTCACTTTGCCTCTGACCTTGTTGTCAATATCTGGTCTGATTTTAAACAAAAATGTAAAAATTATTTATGTTTCGGCAAGTCAAGTCATTATGTAATTTAAAACTAATTGGACAATTTTGTTTTTCGTTCCTTTAAAATTTTTAACATTTATTAATTTGTAAAAATTCTTTTTAGATAGAGACAAATGTAAAAATTTTAACATACAAATTTCTTTTATTTGAAGATGGGTGTTATCACGAAACGATCGTAATAATATATTAAATCTCTATGATTGCAAAGTATTTTAATCTAAGGTTTTATTGTCTTGACCAATTCCCAGGAAATATTTTATACAATAAATGTAATGTCCTGTTATTTCCATTTAGTATGCATAAATTTCTATTTACACAAGTAGAATTTTCTAGTCAGCAAGCAGATATTATATTTTTTTATTTTTCACCGTAGTGTTGCTATGCTTCCGTACTTCTGCATTTAATTATACGATATAAAATATTTCCGTCATCTTATCCTCGTTTTCGAAAGTCACAACGAAACTGGCGTGTCGTCCAGAGCACCTCTTGACAAACTCCAGTCGCCGCGCTAGAAATTTCATGAAATAGTTGAACTGCGCATCCGTCATTCGGGGAAAGATCGTTTATGAACTGTGACATAGCCTCTCCTGCAAATTACTACCTAGCGCGAGTTTACATTCGAGTCCGCTTCCCTAACATTAATTATTCCACGCATGACCGTGAAATGAATTCACACATTTCGAGGAGGACGTTTTTCGGCGACCAGAGAAGTACTATGAATTCCTCAGTATGTGTATTAAGTTTCACAAAATCATTTGTTTGGTAAATATACAATTTTTCGTCAAAAACTTTTGTTTTCACGGCTTGCTTAGGATTTTCTCAAAGATTATATTTGTTATAAATAGCGGCAAGAATTCAGATGACTTATGTCATACGAACAAATGAATAATTCATTATATTTTCATCAAAATATTATTAAGAAACTGCAAATGAGAATAATAAAATTATAAACTGCACTAAATGTTTGCACTATAATACTGCACTAATTTTCAAAAAATGTTTGTTGTTAACATAACCAAGTATCGAAAATTATGTTGACAATAAAAATAATTGCGTAACGACGATGCAATTTTGTACAAAGGGGTTTTTAAAGGTGCTGATTAAGAATCTTATTAGTCTTTCTCTAAAAAATCGCCGATATATATTTTGAAAAATCAACCCCCTTTTTCCATCTTAGAATCGGACGCCTCTAACTATAATCAAATATAGTTACGCCTAAAGACTCACTTTGTAGATATATATTCATCACCAAAGTTTCAAAATATTTGGATATTATATCAGGTGAGAGAGTTATCAGGCGGCTCCATGAAAAGTGGGATATATTGCATATATAATTATTGTAACCGTAAAACATTTTATTGGGTCTAAGCTTTATACGTTATAAAAAAGAAGTTTCGCAAAATATAAAGAAAGTGTAATTTTATAAAATATGAGTGCCGTCGCAACATAAATACAATATTTTGCCGTGATTTTGATACATTTTTACAAAAAAACTTGATCGTTATTAACAGTATTCTTTTTTAAAAATAGCCTTGACATTGGAGGTTTTCCAGTTAGTGCCGAAATTGTTTTCTTTACTACGAACTCATTCGAGTCTCTAAAATGATCTTTTTTGGACTTCATCGCAGAAAGCTGCCATAGCGAATTTTATACAAAATAAACGTCAATAGTTATTTTATGTTTACATTAAACATCTAGTTACTATGATGGTATGGTAATTAAAATCCGAAGCTCATTACTTTCGAGGAAAACACTGTAAAGTGGGTTGATATTACATAAAATCTCTTTATAAATATAAATAAATTATAATAATTATGCACAATTTTGTTATGGCTATATTAAACTTACATTAAAATATATGCAATATTAATTTATTTGCTTTAATCATTGTAAAACAATGCATTTTTAATATACATATATTAATAAACAATTTTTAAATTTATTTGCTTAAGACTTACGGTGAGCGCTCTATAGATAGATAGATAGATTTATCAAACGATAAAAAGTTTTCGCTCAGTAACTCTCTTATACTATATGTATATGTATATACAGGGTGTCCCATAATGATGTGCGCTCCTTTGGAGGGTGTGTTCCTTGGGTGATTTTAGGGGGGTTCTTTCTATAAAATTTTTCGATTTGAGCCTTCCCTGAGGAGATAAGGGCTTCTAAAAAATTGAAAAAATTTCGGTTTTCATTTTTTTTCTCAAAAACGGTTAAACTTATAAATCTAAAAATCAGTGACTACATTTAGTTAATTAAGTGACATTGTTGAGTACGATTTTTATTTTTATCAAATGTCTACAAGGGTGGCAACCACCAACCCCTGTTGTTTTTTTTTAATTAGAACTTTTTTTCTAAACGTTTCTCGATATGAAAAAATTACAATAAATATAACAATCAATTTACTAAATTTTACCCCTCCTAGTATTTTTATGCGAAGACACTGACTAATATTTGTTGTTGTAAATACATAGAAATGAACCTACATTAAATGTTTACATGTGGTGTTCAAAATGCCTTCCCAGATGTCGGTCACATAACTGAACTCTTCGTAATAAATTTAAATTGACACTACCTAGTACCTGACGGAAATTTTTGATTTCGTTGGAAATATTGAAAATTCATAATTGCAATAGAAATTAACAGAATAGTTAATTTGGTGGTAGATATCTGACATTAATTGTTAATGACAATCCAAACAATAGAACGATCGAAGTGACAGCAACCTACTATGTTTCATATGAATTATTTTACTTGCATATTCCACACCCGAGGATATGTACGTATGTGGATTTTATTTTTTTTTAAGAAAACGCGTGGCTTTGCATAAAAATACTAAGAGGGGAAAAATTTAGTAAATTGATTGTTCTATTTACTGTAATTTTTTCATATCGAGAAACGTTTAGAAAAATAAAGTTCTAATTAAAAAAAACAACAGGGGTTGGTGGTTGCCACCCTTGTAGACATTTGGTAAAACTAAAAATCATATTCAACAATGTCACTTAATTAACTAAATGTAGTCACCGATTTTCAGATTTATAAGTTTAACCGTTTTTGATTAAAAAAATGAAAACCGAAATTTTTTCAATTTTTTAGAAGCCCTTATCTCGTCAGGGAGGACTCAAATCGAAAAATGTTATAGAAAGAACCCCCCTAAAATGACGCAGGGAACACACCCTCCAAAGGAGCGCACATCATTATGGGACACCCTGTATATTATGTACTGGCATACCTGACGGATTTTAGAAAATACTAAGAGAAATTGTTACGTATTGTAGTTTAATAGCTTTATTATAATTACGACTTTGTTAAATAATTTGATATAATATTCTATGTGTCTACCTAATAAATAGGTAATAGACAACACCTAAGACATAGCTAAATAGACTTATTCATTAAAATATAATTAATATTTTTAATAAATATCAAAAATATGGAATCCAAACGGGTAGTTGAAATTCAGGGGATAATTCTAGACCGAAAATAAATGCTACCTCTTCTATAACATTTTTTCCAAAACTGATTACAAACATGGCGCCGAGTATAAGCAGCGGTCACGGTGTTGTGTGCAAAAGATGTAACAAAAACGTTATAAGTGGTTTGAAATGTGAAAATTGCACTAACTATTTTCATACTAGTTGTGCTAAGCTAAATAATAATGTAAAATTTGTGACTGATGGCAAGATAGTGTGTTGCGAATATCCGATTGGTTGCAATAACGAAGCATTGTTTTTCGATGTCAAAGAAGATATTTATAATGTTGACAGTAAGACTGATATAAAAATTTGTAACTACATTAATAAGCAAAAAGACATTATTATTGAAGAGCTGCGCGATAAAATTAAATTGTTGAACGAACATATTACTATTATAAATAAATATTATTCGAATTGTAAAAAGAACGATGAGGGTGAAAAACCTAAACCCGATGATCAGATAAGCGACGTGGTAGAAACTGAAAAAGTATCTAAGAGTAGTGAAAGCAAAAAGGCTACTGATAAGAGAAAGGTGAAAGTAAATAAACAAAACATTGCCAAAACATACAACTTCAAGAATGTATAAATTTAGTTAACGACAATAATGGTCAGCCTTTAAATTCAGCGTCGGCACATAATGTGGAGGAATGTTGTCCGGAAACATAAACACAAGCGATCTGGCATAGTAGGAAATAATACTACTAGTACATCCATAAAGGGTGTTCCTAAAACTTTAGACCTTCATGTTTATAGACTTGATACACATACAACTGCCGAAAAGTTGTCCGATTTTCTAAAACCAAATTTTCCCGAGATAATATGTCAATCATTACAGCCTAGAAACCCAGAGTTATACACGTCCTACAAAGTTACTATTCTTGAGGATAATTTTAAGAAAGCTATGGATCCTCAATTTTGGCCAAGAGGAGCTTGTATCCAGCGTTTTTTAGTAATGCGACCGAAAAAGGAGGACTCGCGGATATAATGTTTAATCCTAATATTTTTCTACTTAATGCTCAAAGTTTAAATTGTAGTAAAGTTAACAATTTATATACCGACATTTGT
The DNA here is from genome assembly GCA_037114965.1 of Monochamus alternatus. Lineage (NCBI taxonomy): Eukaryota > Metazoa > Arthropoda > Insecta > Coleoptera > Cerambycidae > Monochamus > Monochamus alternatus. The sequence goes on from CM073426.1 coordinate 46,052,992, forward strand.
GACTTTAGTAATTTGTATTTTTTATGTTTTAATGAAATATGGCAGAATGACAACTCAATAGGTGCTCTACATATTAATAATTTGACATTGGGAAGTTTTTATTCTAGACGTGTTTCGGTAGGAGGTGGTGTTGCCATCTGGGTTAGAAATGATATCAATGTGCAACCTATTAACTTAAAATCTTATTGTGTAGACAAACATTTTGAAGCATGTGCTGTAAAATGGATACAAAATAATAGAAGTATTCTAATAGTAAATTGTTATAGATCACCTTCCGGAGATTTGAATTTGTTTTTTGATAGGATTACTGATGTTTTAAATTGTTTATGTGAACCCACTATTAATGTAATTTTATGTGGAGATTTTAACGTTGATTCTTATAATATAAAAAATTTGAAAGATTTTAATGCGTTATGTGCTATTGTGGAATGTTTTAATTTAACTGATATTGTGCAATGGCCAACTCGGGTAACAAACACCAGTCTCAGTACAATTGATCATGTTTTTATCGATTCTGATTTAAAGGGGTTGTGTTGTGTTTTCGATAATACTATATCTGACCACCGAACTGTTTTATTTGAGATTAATATGACCAAAGAGATCAATAATGGTCCATCTTCTTTTAGAAGAAAGTTTTGTGAAAATTCTATTTTAAATTTTACAATCGCTCTCTCCCATGAGAATTAGAACAATTTGTATAACCTAATGAATATTAATGATGCTTTTAATTATTTCTATGATGTTTTTCTTCATTATTTTGAAATAAATTTTCCTCTTCGAAAATTTTATAAAAATAAGCATGTTAATAAAAAGTGGGTTAACGATGAGATAAGAATTTCTAGTATGCATTTGAAAGACCTCTTTATATTAAAGAATGATATTCCTGAACTTCATAATATATACAGTAAAGCAAAGAAAAACCATCAACTCTTGATTGTAAATACTAAAAGAAACTATTATCAAAACAAGATCGCTACCTCTGATAATAAATCTCGTACAGCTTGGAATATCATGTATGATTTGTGCAATAAAACGATCAAAAGTAATAATATTCTAATTAAGCAGAATGATCTTTTACATGAGAACCCTAAGACTGTGGCGTCTTTATTTAATGATTTCTTCGTGAATTTTCCGTTAAATATAATCAGTCAGATACCTATAGCGAGTCATCCGCCAACCATGCGCCATTCCGATACACAAAATAACTCTTTATTTCTATTTCCTTTTACAAATGACGAAATGTCGACTTTATTAAAAAACAAACTGAAAAATAAACGGTCATCGGGAGGAGACGATATTCCTATGTTCCTTATTAAGAGAATCATACCATTTATTATTTTTCCTCTTACATACCTTGTAAACTTGTCGTTTGAAACGGGTGAATTTCCTGAAATTTTAAAATCAGATAGGGTTGTTCCTGTTTTCAAGAAGGGCGATCCAATGTGTTTAGAAAACTATAGACCAGTGTCAGTTTCCTGCGGATTTTCAAGAGTTTTTGAGTATTGCTATCTCGAGCGTTTGTTTACTTTTATAAAAAAAATTAATATACTTACAATCAGCATGGATTTCGTACGGGCAGGTCTACGACCACAGCCATAAACTCATTATATGAAAAAATTATATATTTCTTGGAAGAGGGTGAATGTCCTGTTGGAATATTTTGCGATCTCAGCAGGGCATTCGATTGTGTTAATCATAAAATTTTAATATCAAAATTATATGGGTGTGGTATTCGTGGACGTGCTTTAAATTGGATCGTCACTTTTATTGAAAATAGAAAGCAATTTGTTACTGTGAACTACAGCGATCGGAATGGTGGTTATCGACATAGTTCAGAGAGTATACCCGTAACATTGGGTGTCCCACAGGGATCTGTTTTAGGACCTGTATTCTTATTATATACCAACGATATTGATACTCTTTCGACTAATACTCATTTTACGATGTATGCGGATGATGCGTCTTTAGTGATATCTAATAAATCAAATCAAACTTTAAAATATGAATGTAATGCTCTACTGAATAACTTAAGTAGCTGGTTTGCTGAGAATTCGTTACTTTTCAATATTGATAAAACTCAAGTACTTCGATTCTGCACTGCCCAAAAAAGGAATTGCGTCATCTTTGATTTACAAATCAATAGTACTCCTCTGTCTACTGACACTAAATGCGTAAAATTTTTGGGGCTAAATTTGGACGTCAACCTTAATTGGAAGGATAATTGTATATCTATCATTTCCAAGTTGTCCTCTATTGCATACTTGTTTAGAAATATCAGAACAGTTCTTAACACTGATCAACTTCTTTGGTTATATTATGCTCAAGTGGAATCTCGACTGCGATACGGTGTTTGTTTCTGGGGTGGCTCCACTCTTTCCACTGATGTTTTTGTTGCACAAAAACGAATTTTAAGATGTATGTTTGGTCTCTCTCGTTCCTATTCTTGTAGGAACATATTTAGAGAATTTAGATTGCTTACTTTGCCAGGTATTTATATTTTTGAAATATGTATGTATGTTTTTAAAAACAAAGATAAATTTATGAAAAATGATATATATCACTGCGTAAATACCAGACAAAAACATAATTTCCATGTGCCTTATGCCAGACTTAATGTTACTATGCGTTCACCAAATTTTATAGAACCCAAAATATTTAATTGTTTACCTGACGAAGTAAGAAATATAAATAGTGAATTTTTATTTAAGATTAGATTGAAGCAATATTTAGTGGATCGATGTTTGTACTCCACATCAGAATATTCTCCATGTTCTTTGTAATTTGTATTTGTGGTTGTTTGACTGTGTTTGACTATTCCTATACATGTACTTCGTGTCTATGAGGAAAATAAAATTATTATTAACGGAGCTCTTCTTGAAATTTTGCACCTCTCCATAATATACGATTCTGAACAACTTTTTCAAGTAACATTTTGCTGTATTTTCAGCAGAAAAGGCACTTTACCTGAAACCAAAACAGTTTTTACTAGGTACACTGAGCATTTCAAGTAGGATTATTTAAAAAATGCTTAATTTTTTTTTGTTCCATTTATACTAAAATATAAATACTTTCACGTGATATAGGTCTCAACTAATATCACTAAATATGAGAGAAAAAGATTATTTCATTTGTAGAATAAAATGCGTTTGGCACATTTTTTCTTTCAATGTGTCTATTAAGTTTGGATTTACAAAAATTATATGTTATTTTTATTAAATCTGAGTGCTAAAGCATCAATAACATGTAAACAATAATTTACTATGTGACAAAAATAAAATTAGATAAACAAAACCACATTTCAATAACATTTTTTTTATATACAGAGTGTCAGGAAATGATGAACAAAAAATTCACGGGATAATTCTAGATCGAAAATAAATGCTACCTCTTTCTATAACATTTTTTCCAATACTGATTATTAACGGAGTTACAGGGTGTTAAAGTTAAAATTTTATTTTCGATATTTGTAAATAACATCTTAAGAAATGCAAATATTTACATAAAATTTGTAAATCGGGGGTTTTTGTAGATAAGAAATTCAAATATGTTTCTAATTCTGACATCACTAGTAGAGGGCGCCACTTATGGCACACCATGTTTCTTTTAAATGGCAGAACTTTTTTGCATCTTAATGTATCCATCTGACTATCGAAACAATCGATTCTCCTACCTGTTTTATTTGAAAAGGTATTTGAAATCGGTAGGCGTATTTCTTAAATAATCCTATTTGAAATGCTCAGTGTACCTAGTAAAAACTGTTTTGGTTTCAGGTAAAGTGCCTTTTCTGCTGAAAATACAGCAAAATGTTACTTGAAAAAGTTGTTCAGAATCGTATATTATGGAGACGTGCAAAATTTTAAGAAGAACTCCGTTAGTAATCAGTTTTGGAAAAAATGTTATAGAAGAGGTAGCATTTATTTTCGGTCTAGAATTTTCCCCTGAATTTTATGCTCATCATTTGCGGACACTCTGTATATTCCATAAATCTCAACTACCCGTTTGGATTCCATATTTTTGATATTTATTAAAAATATTAATTATATTTTAATTAATAAGTCCATTTAGCCATGTCTTAGGTGTTGTCTATTACCTATTTATTAGGTAGACACATAGAATATTATATCAAATTATTTAACAAAGTCGTAATTATAATAAAGCTATTAAACTACAATACGTAATAATTTCTCTAAGTATTTTCTAAAATCCGTCACGTATGCCAGTACATAATATACAGGGTGTCCCATAATGATGTGCGCTCCTTTGGAGGGTGTGTTCCCTGCGTCATTTTAGGGGGGTTCTTTCTATAACATTTTTCGATTTGAGTCCTCCCTGATGAGATAAGGGCTTCTAAAAAATTGAAAAAATTTCGGTTTTCATTTTTTTATCAAAAACGGTTAAATTTATAAATCTGAAAATCGATGACTACATTTAGTTAATTAAGTGACATTGTTGAATACGATTTTTATTTTTACCAAATGTCTACGAGGGTGGAAACCACCAACCCCTGTTGTTTTTTTTAATTAGAATTTTTTTTTCTAAACGTTTCTCGATATGAAAAAATTACAGTAAATAGAACAATCAATTTACTAAATTTTTCCCATCTTAGTATTTTTATGCAAAGCCACGCGTTTTCTTTAAAAAAAATAAAATCCACATACGTACATATGTGTGGAATATGTAAGTAAAATAATTCATATGAAACGTAGTAGGTTGCTGGCACTTCAATCGTTCTATTGTTTGGATTGTCTTTAACAATTAATGTCAGATATCTACCACCAAATTAACTATTCTGTTAATTTCTATTGCAATTATGAATTTTCAATATTTCCAACGAAATCAAACATTTCCGTCAGGTACTAAGTAGTGTCAATTTAAATTTATTACGAAGAGTTCAGTTATTTGACCGACATCTGGGAAGGCATTTTGAACACCACATGCAAACATTTGATGTAGGTTCATTTCTATGTATTTACAACAACAAATATTAGTCAGTGTCTTCGCATAAAAATACTAAGAGGGGAAAAATTTAGTAAAGTGATTGTTATATTTACTGTAATTTTTTCATATCGAGAAACGTTTAGAAAAAAAGTTCTAATTAAAAAAAACAACAGGGGTTGGTGGTTGCCACCCTTGTAGACATTTGGTAAAAATAAAAATCGTACTCAACAATGTCACTTAATTAACTAAATGTAGTCATTGATTTTCAGATTTATAAGTTTAACCGTTTTTGAGAAAAAAAATGAAAACCGAAATTTTTTCAATTTTTTAGAAGCCCTCATCTCGACAGGGAAGGCTCAAATCGAAAAATGTTATAGAAAGAACCCCCCTAAAATGACGCAGGGAACACACCCTCGAAAGGAGCGCATATCATTATGGGAGTTGCCAACCTAACATTAGTATATTTTTCTATTGTTCTATGTTGAGGTAGGTCAGCCTTCAGCTGATATGACTATCTTCATAGGCTTAGGAGTTTTTTTGTTTATTCTAACCTATCTTACTTCCTTGATCACATGTTGTTGGCTCAAGAAAGTTTTTTCTCAAAATTTTTCTAATATGTTCAAGTAATCGGTGTTCATCCTGGTTTTATACCAGTTTTCGCTTTATATTGCACATGATGTAAGAAGTTGTGACATTGTGATGTTTTTTTGTTCTGATGGATGGTTCCATTGCACTTTTATTAATCTCAATTTTTTTCGTAAGTCCCTTTTACTTATCCTTTTACATTTTGATAATTATTATACATTTTTGTAGTTTCCTGATGAAGAAGCAATAAAGGCTTCGAAAGCTTGAATAGAAATAAGGAGTTTTCTTTTTTCTTGCCTAGTGACTGCTATACCTGGTTAATTAATTTTACAAGTCTATTCCTTAACGCACCAGTCAGGTGAATCTCTTCCGCTATATATATATGTTAGTTCGTAGGCTTCCGCGGGTGTTATATGTGGTTGTAAAATTTCTTCGGGTTCCTTTCCGCGATGAATGTGCATGGTCTTCAAAAGAACCATTTGTTTGACAACGTTTCGGTAAAATCTCATTTACCATCTTCAGGTCTTCTTACTTCTGCTTCGCGTTACTACGTTCGGCTTACTGGAAGATGTTTGTCCACTTGGTGAGTTATATACTGTGCTTTCGTTCTGGTGTGTGGTTTTCTTCGCATGGCTGCGCGTCACGGGTCTTGCGTTTAATAGTGTTGTGGGTTCTTGTGTTCTGCTTGACCTACTCTCAGCGTTGCGTATCACTGGTTTATTGATCTTCTTGGTTTCCAGGACAGGTTTCCAAGCTGTTGGTAATCTTTGGGTATCGTCACGTGTATTGAGTGTATACGTGTATTGAGAGTATACACGTGACGAATATCTGTGCTATGTGCGCTAGCCAAAGTATTTCAATAAATTATTCATGCTAGAATTTTAAGTCACGCAATGCTAAATATTACTGGGAAGCAGCATGGGTTTCTTCCAAACAGATCGATTAATACAAATATGCTGCAATTCAATACTGATCTCAATGCAGCTTTTCAAAAAGGATTCCAAGTGGATATGGACTTTAAAAACGCGTTTGATAAAGTGGATCATGATGTACTATTGTATAAAATGCATCGATTTGGCTTTACAGTTCATTAATGTTTTTTTCTCAGTCATCTGCGTGTCAATGTTAAATTTAATAATAAAACATCCCATAAGTTTACAGTTACAACAGGTATACCGCAAGGTTCCAATTCAGGACCTTTATTATTTATCATTTTTATAAATGATTTGCTTAGTAGTTTGTGTTGCAACTGTCAACTATTTGCAGATGACTTAATGCCATGTATAGGAAGGTCCAAAACCACACAGTGTCGTTTGTTACAAAACGATGTTGACAACTTTTAAATGGACGGTCAATAATAATTTAATTCTAAATATTAATAAATCTTCAGTAATGAGCTTAAGAGAAATATAAATACTATTAATATTGAAAATATTGAAGAGTTAATCAAATTACAGATTTTGGGATAAGCTATGACTCCAAATTAAATTACAAGTCCTACTACATTATTAGAATTACAGCCGAATATCTTAAATTATTGGGTTTTATTATACTACAAAGTAAAAATTTTAATAATATTGTAGTTCTAAAGAAATTGTACTTCACATTAGTAAGAACAAAACTGGAATATGGTTCTGTCATTTGGTTTTCCCAAGCGATTACTCATACGAGAAGTGTTGAAGAAGTGCAGAATAAATTTCTGCGATATATTTATTTCCATACACATAATGAGTATCCTGATTATCAAAAAATCGTAACGGCTCACCTGAGATATGAATTTCAGATTCACAGCCTGTACGATAGTAGGAATCTAATTACTATGCTTTTTTGCTATAAAATAATCAAATAATTGTGGATTTTAACCAACTTCTGCATCTATTACCCTTTCTGCCCTATATAGATTTACTATTACTATTATTTTTAATTATGCTTAAACTAATTAATCAATATTATGACTTTTATAAACTAAAATACTTTTTACTTCGTTGTGTGAACTAACTGACCTATATTATTGTAATTGTCTTTATTGTACTTTTTTTCAATTGTCACGATAATAAGTACGAACAATGAACAGTTAGTCGCATCTCTTGTAATTATGTAGTAATGCCTATTAGAGTTAATAAATAAATAAATTAGTCTATACCGAGTGGCAAAGTCTGTCGATGGTCCACCTTGCAAGTTTTTGGAAAAATATTTGTTCAGGGAAAATTACTTAGTGTTCATACACAATTTTATTGAAAATTCTTTGTTTCCTTATTAAATATCATATGATTTCTGTTTCATACAAAGCGGAATATTTTTTTTATAAAAGAATGAAGTGTGTACGCTACTGGTATTTTTCATTTCATTTACATGAAGGTTTGTAAAAAAAATATGGTATGCATACGTATAAAAAATATCCAGTACATATAGGTAAATTCGTACCGTTACAATTAGCGCAAATTTAATATTCATTTTCTTTTTTAAAATTCTGATATTGTAGTAAACAAACCGCCAGAAATTAGTTTGCTTTAAAATTGCCAACATAAAAATAAAATGCCATTATTACTATTGAATAAATTTAACCCTTTTTAACTTAATTTTAAAATCCATCGGGCGCACCTAATTATAACATTGACGCGATCCACTGCATATCGAGCCATAAATATGAATCGCTCCCTAAACCGAAGATCGTTATTCAGTTTCTGGAGCTAACAACTCATCGAGACGGCAACAGTGATAGAAAGAATGTACTTCATGCTTTAGCTTAGAGCTTTATTATACTGTGTAATTTAAAATATGAAATAAATTATTAATTTTTAGTCCTAATAGTAACGTACATTCCTATATTACATTAAGCTCAGTTACGTCAATTTTTCATCAAATAATATTAACTAGAAAGGTACAGCAAGGTTGCTGCCCGACCTTGGCTGACTTTTATTGACAATAATTTTTAAAAGTAGCTGGCATTTCATTTTAAAAAGATGTAACATTCTGTCAATTTTGTGGTTTTTTCATGTTTGGTTACTTTAACACCCTGTATTGCAAATGTTGAATCGGGTCATCTTCATTTGATGCTGAAATTTAACAAACATTTTTTTTAATTCGTGACATTTAAGAATTTTTAGAAATTCGTTTTATTTTTCAAACAGTCTGTACTTTTTTCGTTAGTGTTCTACTAGATCTTTGTTAAGTTTAAAAAAAATTGTTAAAATTCCATAAACTGAGGAATTTTAGATATTGACTTTGTTTTTCTAATAAACACCCTATATTTTTTTGTTAATTAGTGTTCTAACAGACCCTTGTTAAAAGTTTAATTAAAAATCCCCATTAAATTTCGTAATTTTTAGGGATTTTAGAGATTGGTTCGGTTTTCTCTAAACACCCTGTATTTTTGTCCCTTGTCAAAAATTTCATCAATAATTTTGGTTAATTCCCATAAATTTTTAGGGTTTTTAGAGATTGATTCGGGTTTTTAAACACTGTATTTTTTCGTAAATTAATGTTCTAACAGATCCTTGTTATAAGTTTCATCAAAAAGATTAATTAAATTTCATAATTTTTGAGGGATTTTAAATATTGGTTCGGTTCTTTCTAAACACCCTGTATTTTTTCGTTAATTAGTGTTCTAACAGACCCTTGTTAAAAGTTTAATCAAAAATGTTGGTCAAATTTTGTCATTTTAGGGATTTTAGAGATTGGTTCGGTTTTTCTAAACACTCTGTATTTTTTCGTTAATTAGTGTTCTAACAGATCCTTGTTAAAAGTTTACTCAAAAATGATGCTCAAATTTCGTAATTTTTAGGAATTTTAGAGATTGGTTCGGTTCTTTCTAAACACCCTGTATTATTTCGTTAATTAGTGGTCTAACAGACCCTTGTTAAAAGTTTAATCAAAAATGCTGATCAAATTTCGTAATTTTCAGGGATTTTAGAGATTGGTTCGGTTTTTCTAAACACCCTGTATTTTTTCGTTAATTAGTGTTCTAACAGATCCTTGTTAAAAGTTTAATCAAAAAGCTTGGTCAAATTTCGTAATTTTTAGGGATTTTAGAGATTCGTTCGGTTCTTTCTAAACACCCTGTATTTTTTCGTTAATTAGTGTTCTAACAGACCCTTGTTAAAAGTTTAATAAAAAATGTTGGTCAAATTTCTTAATTTTTAGGGATTTTAGAGATTGGTTCGGTTTTTCTAAACACCCTGTATTTTTTTGTTAATTAGTGTTCTAACAGATCCTTGTTAAAAGTTTACTCAAAAATGTTGCTGAAATTTCGTAATTTATAGGAATTTTAGAGATTGGTTCGGTTTTTCTAAACACCCTGTATTTTTTCGTTAATTAGTGTTCTAACAGATCCTTGTTAAAAGTTTAATCAAAAACCCTGGTCTAATTTCCCAATTTTTAGGGATTTTAGAGATTGGTTCGGTTATTTCTAAACACCCTGTATTTTTTTGTTAATTAGTGTTCTAATAGATCCTTGTTAAAAGTTTACTCAAAAATGTTGCTGAAATTTCGTAATTTATAGGAATTTTAGAGATTGGTTCGGTTTTTCTAAACACCCTGTATTTTTTCGTTAATTAGTGTTCTAACAGATCCTTGTTAAAAGTTTAATCAAAAACCCTGGTCTAATTTCCCAATTTTTAGGGATTTTAGAGATTGGTTCGGTTATTTCTAAACACCCTGTATTTTTTAGTTAATTATTGTACCAACAGACCCTTGTTAAAAGTTCCATAAAAAAATTAAAGTTTAAATTCCATAAATTTTTAAGGTAGTTTTTTCGTTAATTTGTCTTGTACTAGACCCCTGTTAGAGGTTTTATCAAAAAATGTCTTTTAATATAGTAATTGAAAAAACATTACTATTTCGTTATGATTTGCATGTCGCTATACTTGCTGTTATCTCCTCCATAATGTTCAACATCAATAATGATACTTTCTGAATTTTGTATAACAATTTGTGTGATTTGCTAGGTACTACTACTACTGGTAATAAGCATTAAAAAGCTAGTCCGACCCTGACGGATAAAAAAAATACTCAAGTGCCAATACCCTACAGACCGAAACTAACGGCATCTTTTCGATAGTGCCCCAACTAAAACATGCTGAAATTAATTCACGACCTTTAATTTTTGGTGAAGAAACGTGCTAGAAAACATATTTACCTATTCAAAGACCGTGAATTGCACCTTTTTGCCTTGTTGTAGTTACTGTGATAAATACTCAATAATTTATATCAGTTCAAGTGTTAATGTCTTTTAAAAAGTATCCTGCCGGTTGTGACAGTGATTATAATACCGCATACGATTTTTTCAGTGCATAATTGCCCTATAAAGTTCTGAAACGTAACAATGAAACATAGGAGGTGAAAACATGGTTTTCTTCCCATTTCCTAATGACTTACCAGCCTATAAAATATGTCACACCCTGGAGAAAACTTGTATGATTGGCACAGTGAAGAGATATTTATTCTAACTTGCTTAGATTTTTCTTTGACTGCGACAAGAAACACCTATAAATTCGTTGAAAAATGCACACAAAAACGCCGCCCTTAACCAAACCAGTGAAATGTTTAAAAAAAAATTTTTTTAATTGTTAATTAATCATATTCTGGACTGAAATTTTTTAGGCAACCCATTTGCAATGTATTTATTGACAAATTTAATTGAATATAAAATATTTTTCATCCATTAATCAGCTCGGTGAAGGTCGTTTTATAATGGGATCCTATACTATTACCAGTGTTTATAAAAGTATAGTTAGTCAACCTAGGATTTAATGAGTTGACAAGAAATGTCAGCATATGTACTATTTTTAAGATATTTGTCTCAAGGGTTGTCCAAAGTGGACATTTAAACCAAATTTAATATGTTTGGATATTTAGTTCACTTGATTTAACATAGATGTCATAGATAATTTATGGATGAACGTTGAGCATTCTTCGCCAACAAACAACACTATTATGGTTAGTTTCACATACTAATTTCGTTGCGAATCTTATCATACATAACTTGAATTACAAACATATTTCTTAAGATTAAGGCCAGAAGTCAAAAATTTAAGTTAAGAGTTCAGTCGTATTTGTTACAATTATACAACACCAAGTTACAAACTTGTACAATACAATTTTTAGCAAACACTAGCTGAGTACCTATGTATATTGATTTGATATGTAAAAAATATTAATAGTTTTAATTAAAGGAAATGATTTAGTTGAAAGAAAAAACATATCAATAAACTAACCATTAATTATTATTAATTTTGGTAAAATAATATTTAATAGTTTATAATTACCTATGTATATAGCAAGCAGATAATTCAGTTTAGGAGATAAAACGACGATAAATCATTAATGAAAACTTTTGAATGCCTAAGTTTCTTCTATTTTTTAAGTTCACAAACCATGGAATATTACATATACGCAAATTCATACTTACTTAAATCTATATAAAAGCTCTTAAATCAAATCAATTAGCATGTTCATCGACTAATGTTGTATTATTAGAACTTCTATAAATTATTGCATTGACGACGGTCAACTTTGTTAGCATGCTCTATTAATTTTCACATTTTTTTATAGCTCTATTTTTAATTTAAAAAATATACATATAAGTAACGCAACCACCCCTAACGGAGATATAGCTCCTTAAAATGAGACCCCAAAATTTATTTACTTTTTCAAAACGAATCGAGGTACAGTAAACAAATTTGAAATTGAGAATCACCATTGGATTGCGAATCTAATTTTTCAAAAATAATTCCGCATAATTAGTCATATTGCTCTTACTTTCTCTCTCAAGATTTTGGCTGTTAGATAAAAAAAAATAATTAATTTTTATAACTCCTACTCTTGTTTCTTTCGATCAGTTTCCAAGTAATATTAATTTAAAAATTTTGTGACAATACAAAAATATTAGATCCTACGCAAGCGGTCAAATTGTCCCTATCAGGATTTGAGGGGGCATTTGTTAGTTTATATTACTATACGTTTTTAAGATTATTTGACATATTAATAGGCTATATAAAAATTTACAAATAATCACCTACCATTATACTGATATACAATTTTATAGTATTTAACACTTCAAAACGTTTGAATATCATTTTTATATGTGTCAAATAAAGCGACATAATTATTTTACAGTCTACTAGAGATATTTTGATTATTTTTAATATTCATCTTAAACTTTCATATTATGACACAATATTTATAAATTAATAAATTTAAATGGTTATTTGTGCAAAATTATTATTAGAACACTAGATTTATTGTTTAATGATGATGTTTTATTTTAGGCGGTTTTGAAATATTTAGAAAAAATCATATTCTGCTCCCTTCTCCCTTAAGCAGCGTTTTCTGATTTATCTTTATTTCTTTTTTGTCCCCTGTATAAAGTTATCGAGCCACCTCATTTGTATTTTAAAATATAAGCTAAAAAAAAAATAGTTTGCACCAGTCTTTTACGACAAAACTACAGCTAAATTGTGACACAATCAAAATATCATCCAAGTTTAAAAATATACATATATAATATGTTTTTTGACATAATAAAAGTCAGAATTTCTAAGCTGGTCTATTTTTAATCACATTTGAATAATTAATACTATAACAAAAATTCTAATACAGCATTTCGATATCATGAAAATTAATTTATACCTCCAATTTTTAAATAAAGTTACTAATATTTAAAGCTACAAAATTAAAAAATAGAAAAATATTGGAATTTAGTCATATGAGACATATGAAAGTTGTAATTAGGAATACATATCATTAAAAAGTGCTTAGCGTATGCGTACCTATCTTTGTTTATAATTTTTAATTCTTTTTGCATAAATTGTAAGATTTTTATATCGAGGATCCTTAAGCAAATCGATCTGTACATTAGATTAATTTGAATATTATAATGAAGTATTTTTAATGAATACCTAACCTATATATTTAGTATTCAGCACCAACTAAATTTTAAACACTTAAAGCGCCTTATTAATTACAAACTTGACCATCTCTACAACTTTTTGTATATGCTGCAATTTGATCTGATTAATTTGTGTATTTTGTCAGACAGCAAAAATTTGTAACCTATTTAATACTTCTAAATTCTGTGGAATTTATATTCGTTGTTTCCTTTTTGCATTGTGCCTTCCCAGTTCACATATGGATAGAATTGGAATGTTGTGTAAACAGCCATAGCCTTGAGCTTTTTTGCACGTGTCTCGTAGTAATAAAAAATTTTTGTCAAGTATTTTAAAAGTTTGTACAGTGACACCTAGATAAAATGTGTGGTACTTTGTTAAAGGAATGAATATTAGATAAAGATTCCGACAAAGATTTCATAAAGAAAGCCAATATAAAAACCTCATGCTGGTCCAGCTTGTATAGAGCTGTCCAAATTATTTTGCACACATTGTGGTCCTCGCCAGCAAACCGACATGGTCCACAATTAAGGCAGGTTGACTAACTATACTTTTATAAACACTGCTATTACTTGAACGGACAGCGACGACTCTGGTTCGGATAAGTATTAAATATGAAAGAATGTCCACCCGACCTGATATGGCGGTATGAGTGCACCATATCGAAAGTAACTAAATTAGGGCACTAACGCCAAGTCGCTCTCACGTAGTTACTTTGGGTACAACGAAAGATGCCCTACGCAAAAATCAGAACATATGGGCACACGATAATAACCATAACGAAAAATGGTAGTGACACACGAACGTCCAGGGTTGTCAGATGAGTGGCTGGCCAGCGCCTGCTAAACGGTTTCTGGAAAGGGACGTCATCAAGAAACCTCGGCTCGACACCACGAAAGTAGGTGGAGTCAGCTTTAGCTTCTTGTTTTTGATACAGGTTGGCCGAATGAAGACGTCAAATTGGTCCTACTATATTTCCTTGCCGTTCTTCTTTGATGCGTCCTTGATACGTGGCAATGGACATCAAGTAGAGGCCGCATATTGACTTGGAGCTTTTTCACACAGGCCACCGTGCAGCGCTTCTCGGGAGCGCCGTAGGGTGGTCCGTTTTAAAAAAACATTATTTTATATAGACTTATTCACACGGACGCGGCCTCAGATTTAGCAGCGCCACGGCGGCGTGTAGTCGCCGACTCCCACCGAAACGTCAACCATAAATTAGTGGCTCCACTAGCATAGTGGCCCGTGTGAAAAGATTCTTAGTCTAAACAGTCACTATTACATATTTGTTTTATAAATATTATGCTGATGTAGATATACCGGGTGTTCCCTCTAAGACTTTCAGTGCGAATATCTCAGAAACCATCATAGCCAGTGCGACGAAATTTGGTATACAGACACTAGATGGCGCGTAGAATCTGATGATAACATCAATTTTTATACAGGGTGTTCCATTTTCCAAGAAATCGATTTAATTTTGATTTTTTGGTTGTCAGCCCTGCTAAAACTTATGTTTAAATTGAAATATACTAAATTATGAACATATTCTGATAAACAAACATTCAAAAATTTCAAAATTTAACATAAAAAAACGCCTTCAAAAAGTACCCAAATTTCATTGTTTTGTCATGTAAAATGTGTATAGCCTTGAGCCAGACTTACACAGAAGAAACTAACATCGGTGAACGTCAAAACTATGAATTGTCAAATATTAATGACATAAAGTATTTTATTTTACATAAATAACACTAAATAATGGATTTAATGCAATTTACGTATGCACAATGGTGTTATTGAGGCTTTTGGAGCATTGGGGGTCACCGTGCCGGCGCAGTCTACCCCTACAGCTAGAGTTACAGCGTGAATATTGTGTAAAATATCTGTGAAAATTTTTAAATTATTCCATTATAATGTAATAAAACTTCGGTAAATTGTTTTTTTATGTTACTACAGTGTACAATAATAATTAGGTACACGTATTTTTTATGACAAAATAATTTACAAAATTGTGTAAGTACATAAAGAATATCCCTGTTTTCCAACTGCTGTAATAATTATTGATTACTTATTTAGAAACAAATAAATTCAAACAAAACTATTTCTAAAACTTTAAATTAATGTGAACGTATTTGTCATTGAAAGTCAGATCTGAACCTACCCTAGCCCCACCAAAGCAAATATTACGAAAGCATAACCTAGAAATGATTGATTCTTGTATCCACATATTTCAGCACTTTACTTATGTACTTCTGTTTAAGAAGAACTCTACATCTGTAAAATAGTAAACAATAAAATAAAGCAACTGGTTTTTGCTAGGAAGAATCACCTGCAAATGTACTATACGCAGTAGGTAGGAACCTATCAAATAGTCATTTAAAATTAGATAATAATTTGTAATAATTGTTTTTATCTTTCAGTTATGTGTGTGCAGTGCCACAAATTACATTAAAACAGACACCAGAAAGAATAAGCGAAAAATATTACACAGATATTTTCTTGGAAATAATTCTTAACATGAAATGATAATATTATAAAGAAGTTTCTAACTCACATTCTTTGAAGAGTATTCTATAAGACATTAAATTCAGTTGTCTGTCGTGGGTTTTAAAATTTCTAAACGAATAAATTTAAGAAAAATAAACTAATTTCATAATTCTATGTACAGTATGAAAACATCTCGTTAGAATGTCTTTAAAATGTTGAAAGCTAACTGTTGTTACAATATACAAAACATAACATAATAAGGTAGGTATTGAACAATGAAATGGCAAGATTTGTTTCTAATCGTAGATGCATGACCATCCCTCAGATTGAACGTTGCTCTGTAAAAGAATTAGAATACAGAATAAGTGTTTAATATAAAATCAGATGTAATAATGTAAATTTATTTTATTGTTAATTAATCAAGAATCGCATAGTCATTTAAAGCTAGACAGTAATTTGTAATTATTGTTTTTATCTTTCAGGTATGTGTGTAGTGCCACAAATTACATTGAAACAAAACTATTCGTAAAATAGGACACCAAACATAATGAACGAAAAATATCGCACAGATATTTTGTTAGAATTAATTTTATACATGGAATGATGGATAATATAAAGAAGTCCCCTAACTCACATTGGACAGTACATATTTTACAAAAGAACAAAATTTTCAAAAAAGACTAAACGAGTGATTTTTTATATTTTATTATACCTAGCTATGATTCAGTTGTACCCAGCATAATTTTAATTAAAAAGTAATACGTACCTACATTGTGGCTTATTTTTTAATTAGTAACTAAATTGAATAACTTGATCCTTCATCTTAAAGTATTAATTAATATTATATTATTTCTGAAACATTTCTGTTTAATAATTTGGGTAGAATAAAAAACAACAAATACAGACTTTAATTTATTAACAATAAAATAAAATTACATTAAGTATCTACATTATTACATCTGATTTTATATTAAACACTTGTTCTGTATTTTAATTTCTTTTACAGAGCAATGTTCAATCTGAGGAATGTGTACGATTAGAAACAAATCTTGCCGTTTCATCGTTCAATACCTACCTTATTACGTTATGTTTTGTATATTGTAACAACAGTTAGCTTTCAACATTTTAAAGCAAGTAAGTAAGTAAAATCTTTATTAGTTCACCTTGTATCAATTACAAAAATACCCTTAGGGTGTAGACATTCTAACGAGATGTTTTTATACTGTACCTACATAGAATTATGAAATTAGTTTATTTTTCTTAATTTTATTCGTTTAGAAATTTTAAAACCTACGACAGACAACTGAATTTAATGTCATATAGAATAATCTTCAAAGAATGTGAGTTAGAGACTTCTTTATAATATTATCCATCATTCCATGTTTACAATTATTTCCAAGAAAATATCTGTGAAATATTTTTCGCTTATTCTTTCTGGTGTCTGTTTTAATGTAATTTGTGGCACTGCACACGTAACTGAAAGATAAAAACAATACATACAAATTATTATCTAGCTTTAAATGACTATTTTGATAGGTACTTACCTACTGCGTATAGTACATTTGCAGGTGATTCTTCCTAGCAAAAACCAGTTGCTTTATTTTAGTTTTGTATCATGAAATACAGAAATTGTAGTTCATTGTTTACTATTTTACAGATGTAGAGTTCTTCTTAAACATAAGGACATAAGTAAAGTGCTGAAATATGTGGATACAAGTATCATTTCTAGGTTATGCTTTCGTAATATTTCCTTTTGTGGGGTTAGGGTAGGTTCAGATCTGACTTTCAACGACAAATTCGTTCACATTAATTAAAAGTTTTAGAAATCGTTTTGTTTGAATTTATTTGTTGCTAAATAAGTAATCAATAATTATTACAGCAGTTGAAAACAGGGATATTCTTTAGGTAGGTACTTACACAATTTTGTAAATTATTTTGTTATAAAAAATACGTGTACCTAATTATTATTGTACACTGTAATAATATAAAAAAACAATTTACTGAAGTTTTATTACATTATATGGAACAATTTAAATACACAATATTGACGCTGTAACTTTAGCTGTAGCGGTAGACTGCGTCGGCACGGCGACCCCAATGCTCCAAAAGCCTCAACTCAACTCTAAATTTTTATCGACAAGTCTCAATAACAACATTGTGCATACGTAAATTGCATCAAATCCATTATTTAGCGTTATTTATGTAAAATAAAATACTTTATGCCATTAATATTTGACAACTCAATGACAATTCATAGTTTTGACGTTCACCGATGTTAGTTTCTTCTGTGTAAGTCTGGCTCAAGGCTATACACATTTTACATGACAAAACAATGAAATTTGGGTACTTTTTGGAGGCGTTTTTTATGTTAAATTTTGAAATTTTTGAATGTTTATTTATCAGAATGTGTTCATAATTAAGTATATTTCAATTTAAACATAAGTTTTAGCAGAGCTGACAAGCAAAAAAACAAAATTAAATCGATTTCTTGGAAAATGGAACACTCTGTATAAGAATTGATGTTATCATCAGATTTTACGCCCCATCTAGTGTCTGTATACAAAATTTCGTCGCTCTGGCTATGATGGTTTCTGAGATATTCGCACTGAAAGTCTTAGAGGGAACACCCGGTATACTAATGAATGAGTAAGGGACAAGATGATATAAGTTAGGGTATTCTGAATATAGTTGTCTTTACGAAAGGTTGTGTTAGCCATACTTAATAAATCTGTTCTGTTTTGTTGAAATATCTATCTCTTGTTAAAAATACCCTTTACAATATCTAGCGAAAGGTTGTAGAGTTACATCCTATAAAAGATTTATAAAATAACAACATTTCTAAGTTTCTAACCCCTTTGACACATTTCTACGAGTGTTACAAAAATGAAGGGTAGGTACATGGCTTTAAGTACCGTAATATGCTTTACAAATGTCCTGATTTTCAAAAACGTACATAAAATGGTTGCCGAGTTACATGCTATAAAGTATTTTAAATATATCAATCTTTGTAGGTTTCTCACTCCTTTGACACATTTCTACAGGAGTTACAAAAATAAAGGGTACATGGCTTTAAGTAGCGGAATATGCTTTACAAATTTCCTGATTTTCAAAAACGCACAACAAATGGTTGTTGAGTAACATCCTATACAAGATTTTAAAAATATGGATATTTCTAACATCTGTGGATGGAAATCTGTGGGAAACTTTACTCCTATTTTAAAAGAGGTGTTTCATGTAAATAAAATAATTTTTCTACGTTCATGCAAAAAACAACATTTTATTGAACTATATGTAGTGGAAAAAGTGGTTCGTTATTGCACTAGTGCAATAAAATTTTTATTGCACTAGTGCAATAGCGTTTTGTCATCATGACAAACATAAACGTTCAAATCCTACACTTAGTGTCATCTAAACATTTTTTGGTTTTTTGCATGATCGTAGAAAAAATATTGTATGCAACTCGTACAAAAAGTGTTTATTCCACTCGAAGTGTTGTCCTACTCGGTCTGACGGCCTCGTTGGACAATTTCAAGTCGCGTGCAATAAACACTTACTTTTTGTCCTTGTTGCATACATAACTATTAAGCATGCCTTAAAAAGTTACAGCCCTTAAAAGTGGGTATTGGAATCAAGATTCCATGGGCTATTTTGAAACCAGTTCAAATTAAGCACTCCAATTTTTGCATGGATGCAGTTATGTTAAAATGTCAGTTTCCTGACCTATTTCACTCGTCGTTACCTAACAGTAAGGAGATGAAATAATACACCCCTTGTACATTTATTATCAGAATTTTTTCATATTTGAATATTTAGAAGAAAAATTAATTCTTTGAATAGCCTTATTTAAAATAAAATTTTGTCTCTACACAAATTGCGAAATATCGCAAAGTAAATAAGTTTTCGTACAAAAAATAAAATAAAAATAGAAGCTAGCATCTAAAGCCTATGATTCTCAGAACCATACTTTCTGTAGTAGTTTCCTGTCAATTTAGTTGTCAACCGTTATTACCAGTTTATTTAATAGAGTTTTATCATTCTTCGGATAAGTTTAGATGCTGTTTTGACACATAAAAGAAACATGACAACTTGCTATCAGCAATTAGGTATGTTTAAAGGGTTGCAACTTTTTAGGATGCTAAAATTATTTTTTTTTACATGAAACACCCCTTCTAAATTCACTATTTCATTTCCCTCAACTATTTTCGAAACATACATATAGTTGTTAAGTATTAGCGACTAGCTAATTAAGAAACAATTTTTGTTATATAATGTTGTTATACATGTAGTCTTGGCAAATAAATAAAAAGAATACACTTTATTTCTACTTAAACTTTCGAGAAATTTATTTTCTTCTTCAGGAGTTCTACAAAATTGTACAAAAAAATATTGTCAAAAATAATTATTACTTACCATTGACTTTTTAACTCTATGGACCGTCCGTTACAATCATGTAGACAAAAAGTGTGTTTGTAACTCCACTGATGGCGCTAGTATACCTAAACTTTATCACTTTTAAATATTCGCAAAGCTAAAACTTCCAGCGTTGTAAGCCTGTCGCAACTGTTTCAAGGCCGCTTTTTTTGCATTAGAATGAAATATCGTTGTACATATTTCCATTTTTAAATTATCCAATTTTCGCTCCACTAAAATGGGATAACAGTACAGTAAGATAAAATAAGTCGATTAAAGAAAACGCTGATACCTAATTATGTAGTGGAGACATATGTTTTTTTAATAAAAATGGAAGAATTTAATTGTAGAAGTTCGTGTTAAAATCATATAAAATCTATATGCTGGGTGTCCGCAAATTTCACCGACAACGTCTGCTAAATAAAAACTATTTGGTTTTTGAGTTATAAGCCTATAAAATTATCAAAAATAATAGTTATTTATGCAACAAGCACAAAAATAAGTGTTTATTGCACGCAACGTGAAATTGACAACACGTCGAATGCACTAAGCACTTTTTGTACGAGTTGCATACAATATTTTTTCTACGTTCATGCAAAAATAAAAAAATGTTATTTAGATGACACTAAGTCTAGGAAAATGTGACGTCGATTTGAACGTTTATGCTTGTCATGATGACAAAACGCTGTAGTAGAATCACAGATTAATGCAATAAACACTTTATTGCACTAGTGCAATAAAGAACCACTTTTTCTACTAAATATAGTTCAATAAAGTTTTGTTTTTTGCATGAACGTAGAAAAAAATAATTTAATTAATATTTTGTAAGATCTTTACCGATCGCGTTGAAATTTGGAATATTTATTTGGACGATTACGGCGTATTATTTTGTATTGTATTTCATGATATTTAGAAAAAAATAACTGCCTATTGTTTAGAAAAATGTTTTAGGGTGATTTACATTAAATGTGTACAATAATTAAATATACATAAAAATCTAAATAAGATATCTACATTAGTAACAATAAATATTATGCATGTTAAAGATGGATCTCCCGGGAAAAAAACCTACGACTCTGGTTCGGGATGAAGCTGCAGAGTGTAAAGTAATATAAATATTGTCAGAGGATTGCAAAAAAAAATCCTTGTTTAAAAAATGAAGTTAAAATATTTCAAAAACTAATAACATCACTCAAGACTTTCTAGAGACATAATGTTGCTCTTCTCATTACGCAATTTTGTCTCTATTTAACCGGTTTCGCATCCCTTACCATTTCCGAGATCCACGTAGTTAATTTGTAACAACCTGTAAACGTCAGTGTAAAAGTAAAATCTCTGAAATCCTCATGGAAAAAGTGAAAGCCAATATTTAAATTAAAAAATTTAAAATACCTTTAATTAACGGCATGTGTCTCGTTAATAAAAGTAGCCCGGCACCAAATAATTATTAAGATATTAATGAAATTAATTTTATTACATTTATAGCTAAATTCAGTTGCAAGAAAATTAATAAATAATAAAACATATTACATACCATTATTTAAAATCTACAGCCTTAGTCGATCTATGTGCTTATATGGAAATCTAAACATCTTTAGACCGGGGTTATTACGTCTATTTTTACCACAGTACAATATTTGCATGTGTTACCAGCCATTTTTAGAACAAATACATCAATAGACACAACAAATCAAATGCAACGGCAAAAGCGATTGTTAATTATAATAACTTGAACCCGCACTTCGTGCGCACAGATCTCAGGTCCGGACTTTGGCGACGACTTTATATTTAAATATATTTTATTAATATTAAAACAATTTTAACCTTATTCATGAATTCCTAATTCACGCCAGCTAATCGACAAAAACATCGCGTTTATTTACCTGCCGGTGTCATTGTCAAGGTCCCGACCGCCGGCCAACCAATCGGAAGAGTTTTTTTTATAAAAAGTGATGGTGGGGTGTAATATTCCAATGAATAAACTAAATAGCACTATTTTTATTTTTGCAAAATTTATTATTTTACCCAGTTAGTCGTCTTCTTGAAGCAATTGTGACAGCATCAGGATATTCGATAAATAACGCAATAAATAATGTTTTTGATTTACGACAGTGTATTTCCCAGTTATCAGGATCTAGTGCTGAACGTGAAAAAAAAAATTGAAACCGTTTTGCAGGGTTTCCAGGTAGTCCTGGGTTTCTAATTTTATGTCGTACCTATTTAGATCTTTTTGGTGGGTAGATTTTTCTCCTCAATATGCCATTCGTGAAAAATTGTATATATTAGCTGCAAGAATTCAGATGACTTACGCCATACGAACAAATAAATTCATTGTATTTTCATCAAAATATTGAAGGAACTACCGAAAATAATAAAACTATATACTACACTAAATATTCGCACTATACAGTGTGGAAGAAAAGTATGGAATAAATTCATTATTTTTAAAACAACGAAATATCATGAAATTTCCTCGGACACGTCGATTTTGCTTTTTAAAAAGAATCTTTTTTCTATACCAACGCATTTCCGACGTTCATGTGTTTTCGCATGATGACGTCATCGGATATTTTTTTAAACGGAACCCCTATATATTTTCATCGGATTCTTGTAGAGCTTAACTTGCTAAATTCAAAAATGTATAATTTCAACACTTTATTCCTTCAACTTTGAAATTGAAATGGATTATTAGTGACAAATGTCACAGCTTAACATGAACATTTACAGCAGTTGTTGGTTATTCAATTTTATTCCAGTACTACAAGTGAATAGTGTAAACTAATAAACTTAATATGAATAATGTTCGATGCTCCCTTGATATTGACGTCATCTGCGGGCTCTACTAATAACGACAGTGAATTTACAACGCACGCGTACACTGTGCTGTTTTTAATGTGTCAATGTATGAATTATGAAGGATTGTATGATTCACTACTAATGGCTATACAGGGAATCTCGAACACGTTACATTTAAAAAGATTTTTATTGACTAAACATAAAACTTTTAAAATTTATACACGAGTAAATGTTAACCGTATTATTAATGAAAAAGTTAAAACTGTATAATTAGCGCGACTCGCGTGAGGTTAATTAAAAAAAATAAGCAAAATTTCTTAAATTTTTAAATGGTTTCAAGAACCTTAAAGGCTAATACAAAACATACTACCCAGGTAACACACTTCTATCTAATTAACGTTAATATATTATAGTTAAAATCTATCTAATAGGATGTAGGTATATTTTCAAGAAAAAAATGGTGTTGCGGTTACTGCGACAGAAAAAATAACCGATCTTGCTGTATCTGAAGAGTGAGTCAACGATTGCTTAAAGTAAATTTATTCCGAATAGCTAAAGTTTGACAAAAATTAATTTATACAAGGTGATAGATACGTTAACAATGTAAACATATTTTTGAATATATGGAATGCTCTAAAAATTTGTAACAAACCGATCTTAAATATTGTTGAAATGGAACAGCCAATATATTACTACAATTTTGGAACCTGCGTCCAAATTTTTATATATGGTTCTTTATATCCAAAAATGTAGTAGATACAGGTTGATACTGGGCGTTGCATTAAAAAAATATATAAGACTATAGTTTGTTGCAAATATTTCAAGTAGGTACCCCGTATATCTAAAAATATTTTTAAATCGTTCTCTGTAAGCGGACTTATCACACTGTAGAAATGATGATAAAAGCTTTAGCAATTCAGAGCAAATCTACTTTAAGCAATTGTTAACTCACCATGTACAAAGTGTGAAAAGTACGTGTTTAGAACATTGTAATTTAATATGTAGAGAATAGTGATGAGCAAAACCGTTATTTTTAAATAACAACAATAACAGACTGTTATCGTTTTTTTTAAATAACAGTTTAAAATAATAGATAACTGTTATTGACTTTTAGAATTCAGAATGTTTCTGTGAATAGTATCAACTGGTCACAGTATACGGCGTTCGCGTTGATCACGGTCCATAAATCTGAAGAAAATTGTTGATTGAACAATTATTTATTTACAATTTCAGTCAATATCAATCAGTCAATATTTATGCATAGCTATTTTTTATTTAGACTATTTTTTTAATGGTAGGTTACGAAATTTATTTTTACTTGGTAGTGTTATTTCGTTTTTAATTTTGTATGTTAAAATAAAACAATTTAGAAACCTAATCCAGCCTTAAATTGAATACATCTAATTCTCTTATTTCATTGTATTACCAAAACAAAAGTGTCAAATACTTACACTGCATATATTTAAAACTTATAAATGAAGAGGCTATACTATTATAACGTATCCACTGTTACGTTATTTTCCAAATGCCGTTGTTGCAGTGAACTAAAACTGTTATCGATCATCGTTGTTGTTGAAAACCCTAAAAACTGCTATCTATGATTCACCGTCGTCTTTAATACACTGACCGTTACTTTATTTTCCAAATGCCAGTTTTATTTATGAAATTAATAATCCGATTAATTACACAAATGTTTTATTGAAGAAAGTACAACATTACGGCTCAAAGAATATGTTATAACTAACTAGCAAGGTTAAAATATTATTATTTATAAAAACTGCAAAAAGCTGACTACACATTATTTTTATCTGAGGTTGATACTACGGATTCTTAATAACTAAGTTATGAACTGGAAGTTATCTATCAAGCAAAAATATAAATATACAGGGGACATCACTCGCCGTTGTTGTGAACTGGAACTGTTATCGGTTACCGTCGTTGTTGAAAACTCTAAAGACTGCGAACGGTTGTTCGCTACTCTACCGTGACGAATATTCCAAAAGACGGCTTCGCGTTAGATCGCGGCCCGTACTCACATGCTTTGCGCAATTGCCTCACAGTGAGACTGCTTGCTTGAATGTTGACAACTGATACCTGTTATTTTGGCAGACAAATAACAGTTGTTGAGCAGATAACAGTTATAAAATAACAGATATGCAAATAACAACCCATCTCTAGTAGAGAATAATTATGTTTAATGGTACCTACTGATTAAATAAAAATATTAAATAATGCATTTCTGATATATATTAATAACTTAAATTTTATATTTGTTAAAAATTAGCATTTTTTCAACCTGCTAAATACTGTTAAAATTAAAGATCGCGTGTCCCTGAAAGCTTATTTTATTAAAGGACAATGAAATTAACTAATCTGCAGCTGACTTTAAAACGCGCAAACGTAATTTCCCTTATTTTAAGGTACAAATAAGCAAATGGGCAGCGTCGCACTCAAACCACACTGAATTCAGCGCCATCAGCTAGCGAGAAGTCCAAGTTTTACGGGAGAAATATGGTGGCTCCGTAATGGCGATTCTTTGGCTTCTAATTCAGGGCAACTGTTTTTAAAACATAACGAGCCGTCTAGAGTTACAAAGTCAATGTTATAACAGAAAAGAAGGTAGCTTACGAAATGCGAGGTTTACAATAGAGGTGGAATGTTGAGAAAATTTTGTCAAAGGAATAAAATTTGTTATTACCCAAGCAATACAGATCTAAAACCATGTAAAGCTTTTTAAAAATGTAAATTAAATGCATTACAGAAGACAGTCTTTAGATTCATCTAAAATAGACGTATTTTAGACGAAATTAAATTTTAGCCATTTAAGTTAATCTAATAGATATCATATATTAGGCTAGTTTTTAGATAAATTATTTAGATGTTGTTAAGATAGACAAGAAATGACAGCTAATAGAACATGAAATATACATCATTTCGACTATATTATGGAACATAAAATATCTGTATTCATTTTGCATATCTACAATAAGGAACCTTATAAATAAATTATTATAGATCTAAAAATAATAGTCTAAAATATTACAAATATGAGAGTTAAATACAATGTTTTATAGACTGTATTGTTTTAATTCGATAAAATTGGAGAAATAATGCAGTTTTATTACGAAAAACAAGCCGAAAACCACCTCCAACCTAAAAGTCGATCATTTATAACAGAAATGTCCACTAGTAAATGTTATTGGCGATTGAATACCTACCTACTGAAATATACTGACATCTCATTTATCCGCCCCTGAATTATTATCCTCAAGTTCTAGCTGTGACATCCAGTATAGGTATGTATAAAAAAAAATAGTAAACTATTGTTTTATTAATCTACAGGCACGAGTGTTTTAGGTGATTATAATGGTTTTCGGTCTTCTATATAATTATTATGATCATTATTTCCTTAGTACAAAAAAAACTAATATATCGTCTATTTTCATGTAGCTATTTTGTCAATATTTAGGTATATTACCAGTGATTATAATATTACTAAATAAGCTTTAAAGTTGACTAATTTTTTAATGTAGCAAAATGACATTTAGAAAACAAAATATGTACTAAGACGTAAGACGCGAGATCGCAAACTATGCCCCTATTTTAAATAGAGCGCTAACTATGCACCGCCCACCGTCGTCTGTCATTGGCCCCCATGTTTGCTTTTTACCGTATGTTCCAGGAATGCCAGATGACCAGTAATTACCAGAATCTACGATAATTTCAGATGTAATCTGGCAATTGGTAATGAGCTTCTAATACTTCTATAATCTACAATATTTTATAAATAGAATAGAGTACTAGCAGTAGCCATAGGTTGCATTAGATATTAGATATTTTGTTGATACCTAGTTGACTTGTGTTATTAATTATTTGGAGGTAAGTAAGCTAACAAACATGTATTTCTAAGTTTTATTTTACCAAAGAGCTAACATGACTCACTCGCCTTCATTTTGTACTTCTAAAAACATCATAGAACATTATTAAAAATTAATTAAAATTATTTCAACAAATTTGTGTTTAATATTTTTTTATTTCTTTAGCATTTTTCGTTTAATAAACAAATAAATTTTAAAGAGGACTTTTTACCACAATCTGAGGTACATACACCTACACAAGTTACAAAGTATGTAATATTATATAGGTTAACTAATGGTTATAATTGTAAGTATTAAATGCAATGATTTTAATAAAATACCACTATCCTCGATTAAAATTCGGTTAACGGTTAATTTAAAACCTAAAATATTACTCATAACTTCGGCTTAACTTTATAGATTTGTGCTGTGAAGAAATTACTAGAACGACGCTATAACAACAATCTTTATTAAGCTGGATAAGTATTTACTTAATTGTGCGAGTATATTGAAATATTTAGTACAGATAAATAGAAGCAAAAATAATATATGAGGTGGTCAGACATACGCACTTCGAATCTATTTTTTTTAATGACAGCTCCCAAATTTTAGTTTATTTTATGATTCTTCATTATAAGTATAAGGCAAAACTGCATTTACCTACCTATAATCGAAGGTTTGCCATTTTCGATATATTACTTTCTTATAACAAAAATTACATTTACAATCTTTTAGACCATTAGAGTTTTAATTAATATTTCAAATTTCTTTCAAAAACGTTTGTATGTTAATTCTACATACTTATTTTAACAGTAAATAAGGAACGGCACACTTAATATAGGAAAACAAACAGTTTTGCATTATTTTTAAATACTTTTGAAACGTGTAGTTGCGATTCTTGATCACACCATATAATTGTTTTTGCTTCTGTATATATTTATTTGAATCGCCACCATTTTTCTAGCAGAAGTATCTGTGCAATTTGACATATATATATATATATATATATATATATATATATATATATATATATATATAGTTATTTATAATTCATTATATTTAGTCCTTGACTTATAATAATACATTTTTGTATTAACATACTTTATATCAATAAACTTTTATACAGAATCAAAAGGTTTTTTTTTTAATAATTTTCCAACATACATTATGGTTTCAATCTAATCTATCTATGAAAAAAATATATCCTTTAAACGTGTTTTAAAGTATGTAAATATAAAGGCAAAATAAATATTTCTAATAGAAGTATACAAATAGATTGTCTACATGTACATTTAAGATTATACATTTTACCGACGTCTCAAAGTACATCTTTTATCGACGTTCCAAAACTATATTATTTTAAGGTATTAAAGATGTCTACGAAAATACAGCTTAAATATGTTTAATCACGATAAGAAATAGAAATATGGGGGACATTTAGATGTCATAAAAATATCCCACTTTCTGATGATTTTCACCATCTTTAGATGGTCTTTCTGACAACTTTTTAATATTTTTTAGATGTGATATGGGTACACACTATTGCGACTGCAAGTCGACATTTTGTCATTTCTCTAAATAACAGTCTTCAAATATTAAACACTTTAAAAATATATTACCAACAAAATTGTTTTCAACTATGTATTATAATGCAAATCGTAATATAATCTAGTCAGACACTGAAAATTTGCTTAAAATTGCTAGTAGAAAAGTAAAGTCGTAGATGACAAGAATGTGAAATAAAAACTCGTAACTGTTTTCCTGTACAATTTTGTAGAACTCCTGAAGAAGATCCCCAGATGTCTAATTTGTATAGTTTTAGTTCACAAGAAGTTCGTAGTTCGTATGTTTTATGTCACCACCCTTCTGACGACCAAAACATTGACAACCGCGGACGTGTATTTTAAACAGCTTCAAAATTGTTATAGTCTAACTAACGTTTTATGCTCGTTTTATAAATTAAGTCATAAGACGGCCATATATGACAATAGGGCGGCAGTAAAATTTACACTACATTTTTGTGCAAATGAATATTTGTATTAAAATGATATCTTCGCATAGTTTAGAATTAGATGAATGTACCTATCGAATAGTGAAACCTTCCATTAATCTACATTGTGAAAAAGTAATATAAAACTTTCCATTAATAAGGAAAAATTCAGTATTCATTCAGTAAAAACTGATAATAAAAGAACAAATAATTTAAAATGGCTTTTAGTAATCAAATATTAATTACTACATTGTCTTATTTCTTAATCTAGAGTTAATATTATAATAATATTTAGCATTACTCCATCAAGATCAATTTTAACTCAAACTGGGTTTTCCCGCTACCCCTGAAAATCCAAAATTTGTAATTGCAATACAATTTAAAATACCTTACTTACATTATAATGCTTACTACTAAAAATTTTGCATTTGCTTTGCATTCATCTTTTCTGCCATAAACAGGGTGAGTCAGGTTTTAAGAGTCAATATATTATTTGGTAGCTTTATAAGAGAGATGCAGTGTGTTGAAGTTAAAAAAAAGGAATTATATACAGGGCATTCCAGAAAAATATGGCAATATTCCTAGAGCTAAACACTGAAAATAAATGAAGTTTGCTTAATAAACTTATGTCATAAAGCCAGCCATTTTTGAGATTCAGGGCGTGTAAAATAATTCTGGAAAACCAAATTTTGATTGTATTTTTTGTAAGCATTAACATTTTTTGCAGACTTTGTTCTGTAACATTTTTTAATTTAAGCGTTTACCATTCAAGATATCATTTACCAACTATATAATTTTAAAAAGTAAATTTTTTACAAAATGGCTGCTTTCGAAAATTTTTATTTTCCCCAGATATATTTTGAAAATCAGACATAATCTGTTAATTTTTACAATGCTACAGTAACAAAAGCTATCCTCCCATATATCAAATTAAAGTGACAAGAAAGTTTGTTTGTCTACGTGACGTGTTTCCACGCGTTCTATACTCGCGACAAGAATTCAGACGACTTACGTCATACGAACAAATGAATAATTCATTATATTTTCATCAAAATATTTAAGAAACTGCAACTGATAGTAATAAAACTATATACTACACTAAAAGTTTGCATTATATTTTGCACTAAATTGCAAAAAAATATTATTTTTAACGCGACCAAATATCGAAAATTACGTTGACAATATAAACAAATGTGTAACGTCAGCCGTGACGTAAGACGTCTGAATTCTTGACGCGAGTATACATAGAGGTTACATTGGTGTCAGAAGCGTGATGTTACACAAAGAAGACGTTTGGAGTACACAAGTGAATGCCAGTGACGAGATCAAGAGCGACGGAAATGGAGGAAACAGTTAATGGGAATGATGAAAGATATGAAGGAAGACTTAAAGAAATAAATGGAAAACAACCAAGATGAAATGAAGGAACACTTAAAAAAGGAAATGGAAAATAGTCAAGTGGAGGTGAATAATAGTTTAGAAGAAATGAAATATAATCAAGAATTAAGAAAGGCAATGAAAACCAATTTTCAAGAAAACAATACAAAGTTAGAAGAAGCAATTAAGGTCAATGATTTTTGAGGAAACTATGCCGTGAAATTACGCAATTAAGAAATGAGGTACAAGATAAAGTTCAGGTCGTAGAAGTAAATATGACACTTAGTGAAGTCTCAAATCTGAGTTGTCCGCGAGAGAGCCCATTAAAACAGTTTTCTTCCGTCGTCAAGGATTAAGCCACAACATTTGATGGAAAGGTGTCATGGAGTACTTACCTTAAAGAATTTGAAGCAGCTGCCTTGCCAAACAACTGGTTAGAAGAAGGAAAAGCATCACTTTTATAATTTCACTACGAGGTGAAGTTATTGAAATATTAAGAACACTAGCTGAGGATAAACAACAGGACTATCAAACGCTGAAGGGTCCTTTAGAAATGAGGTGTGGCGGGACTCATCTACAACACGTTACAATTAAAAGGTCGAAGATAATGCTTCGAAGAAAATCTGGAGCAATTTGAGGCAGATATAGCGCGGATGGTGAAGCTAGCCTACCCCCACTGAACCGGTAGAGTTCCAAGAACAGTTAGCAGTAAGTAGCTTCATCGATGGTCTGCGAGATTCCGAAATCAGTGAAGCGTTAAGATTAGCCAGACACAAGAATATATCCGAAGCTTTGGCCCAGGCGCTAGAAATTGAAGCCACACGGCAAACTTCCAGAAGTGGTCAAGGCAGATCAAGACAACTCAGATTCAGGATAAGAACACCGTGAAGCCAAAAAGGATGATGATGGACTAATGAAGAGCTTGAGACATTTTTTGGACAACTACTATAAAAAAAAATTGTACGGAGGCTACTGTATTCAACAGGCGGAGATCAGTTCGGTGATGGAATTGTGGAGTTCAAGGGCATCTTAGGAATTGATGTCCTAAAAATACACCTAGTCAGGACCAGGAAAACGTCAACTAGTCAGCTTTGGAGGCCGAAAGCTGGCTAGATGCTACCAAGCCCCACAATCTATTAAGCTCAAGGTAACCCGTCTGCAAAATAATGGAACAAGTTTGGTAGTATCAGGGCGTATATGCGGATGGGATTGTGAAATGGTTCTTGATAGCGGCTCTAGTTACACCATCATAAAACCCAATATCGTCTCCTACTACAGAATACAGCAAACAGACCGAAACTATATCTTGGTAACAGCAAATGGGGAAGTCATAACAGTGAAAAGGATCCATCTAGCTAAAATAACCTTGGAGGCAACCACTTTCCAATATAACGTCCTAGTAGCAGATATAACTGACTATGTTATCGTTGAACTTGATGTCATGACTGAACATAATTTTGTACTGGATCTTTCTCGAAGGCTATTAAAAACTAAAGATGAAGAAATCATCATGCAGTTTCCCGAAATCAAAAATCTGCTTAGAATTGTTGAGGCGTCAACAGATATAGAATTTCCAGCAGGTTCAGAGAAGCTATTTGTAGCAGTCCTTTGGCAGTTGAAGAAACTGTAATTGTAGAACCACAACCACGGTTCAATTTTTATAGGAAAGGCATATTAACTGGAAAGACATTAACAGAAAGGAAAAACAATTTGGTATTGGTTAGAATGCTGAATCTGAAGGACTACCCACAACAGATCAAGAAAGGCGAACCTTTGGAGGTTTTTAAGAGGCGAACAGTTGAATCGGTGTTCAGCAACCAACAGCATCTCCAAATATTGAAAAACTACCAGAATTTCATCAGAGTCTTGTTAACCGATTCAAGTGTCCATTACAATTCGATGAAGTCAAGAATTCGGAAGATTTATTGAGCCGCTACCAGGATGTATTCTCATTAACAGAAAATGACGGCGACACCACTCCAATTAAACAAGCTCCATGATGTATTCCATTAATGAAACAAGGAGAGGTAGTAACAATGCTAGAAACATGCAGCAGCAGGGAGTCATTGAAACATCACAAAGCCCATGGACTTCGCCAGTTGTTTTGGTAAAGAAGAAGGACGCCTCCACCAGATTTTGTGTCGATTATACCTAGAAGATTAACCGATGTCACTAAGAAGGACAATTATCCACTGCCAAGAATACACTGTCTGGATCCCATTTTTCAACATTAGACCTGAAAAGTGGCTATTGGTAAGTAAACCTTCACCCAGATAAAGACAAGACCGCATTTTCCATTGGAACATATTTGTGGCACCTTAGAGAGAGACTTATGGAAACGATTCTCCGGAGAATGACCTGGAATACTTACATTGTTTACCTTGAAGACATCATAATACTTGGAAAAGACTTTAAAAATCATTTGAAGAATGTTCAAGCAGTTTTTCAAAAGTTGATAGGAGCCCGGCTCAAGCAAAATCCCAAAAGGTGCATACTCTTTCAAAAGAAAGTCAAGTATTTAGGACAAATTATTTCCTCTGATGGAGTGAAGACTGACCCAGAGAAAACTGAAACCATCTGGAAATGACCAGTACCGAGAGACAAACATGAATTATGGAGTTTCCTGAGACTTTGCACTTTGCGAAACCCTTACATCGACTCGAAACTCGACAGAAAACAATCAGCCATTTATCTGGACGAAACAATGTCAACAAGCTTTTCAGAGATTAAAAGAAGTTTATGTTCTTCTCCGATTCATGAAAAGTACATGAAAAGTACGAGAGAAGTTAAAAAATGAATAAAGAATGAATACCAGATACGACTTGCGTGCCAATAGCAGCAAGT
Organism: Monochamus alternatus; assembly: GCA_037114965.1. Taxonomy (NCBI): domain Eukaryota; kingdom Metazoa; phylum Arthropoda; class Insecta; order Coleoptera; family Cerambycidae; genus Monochamus; species Monochamus alternatus. Next base: position 46,086,159 of record CM073426.1, read on the forward strand.
TACAAGAGCGTGAGAAAGTGTGGCTGTATAACCCAAAAAGAAGCAAAGGTGCAGAAATCGTGGGAAGGTCCTTATACCGTCGTATCAAGATTGAATGGACGTTGTGTACAGGATCCAGAGGAATCCCCAAGCTACGATAAAAATTGTCCTGATCACCTACCTCTTTAGTTTGTTAATTATGTTCCTGTTTACGTTAGAATTTATAATTTTTTGTGATGCCTTTATTTTGACGTTTTCTGGAAAATCGGATCGGTTTCGCCACAAACTTAGAAAGAATATAGACAGCGCCGTTATATAGGCCACGTGACAGGTCCCGTGTCGCCTAGGGTCTTAAGGACTGGAAAATGGATATTTTATTTGCTTTATGTTGCAGTTCTGCAAATATTATGGCTCCATTGCAATATGAAATTAACTTGCTGTCATTTTAAATGTCATTAATGATTATAACCAATCACAGTAAACAAATGAGCTTCAAACTATAGTACAACCAACGTAAATTGGCATAAAAAGCAAGTTTTAGCTATTAGAGACCTTTTAGGGTGGCCATGAATTAGCGGTCGTCGGCAATTTGCCGCTGACACAGTCTATATTTTTTCTAGGTTTGTGGGTTTCGCTGTCACAGTTTGTCTTGAAAAGCTGACAGAAACGTCAAAGTAAAGCGGTGACAGTTGTGAAATTTGTTTGTCTTCGTCACGTGTTTCCACGCAAAGTCAAGTAGAGGTTACATTAGTATTATCATTATCACTGTCATTGTTATTATTATTATTTTTATTATTATTAATTAAAGAGATTAATTTAAAAAGATACCACTTACCTGTGAGTGCTTTACCTAAACAACTATACAGGGTGAGATGCAATGGTTCGCTTACTCCTCGCTCGAACGAAGCGGCGAAGAGCGACTCGCCATGATGAAGATATTTAATTGACCTTTTCGAATCGGACCATACGCATCTTGTTTAAAAATATTACTGCAGGTAACAACTACTTCGGGACTAGTGCCCACACGGGTATTGAATTAAACCTGCAGTATCTGTGTGAACAGCCAAGAACCCTCGTCGGCCATCCCATCAATATAGACCGGTTTCCGACGTGTTAGTCTTCATCAGTATGCCATAGATGAGACTACCGACAACTGAGTTAGCTATGCTACTACCTACTTATACATATTACCGATGTGTAGGTGAGGAGATGAAATGCTCCGCTTACGTCCCGTCCGTCCTAAGCGGCGGAGAGCGAGGGATAAGCGGACCCTAAAAATTAGTTTCAAATTTCAAAAAAAAAAATATATATATATTTTTAAAACGGTTTATCGTAAAGAAATGTTTAGTAGACTATTTAGATTGATTACTATCTTAAATTGATAGTAATTAGAGATAAATTAAAAACTCTTGGAGACACAAATCTTACCTTTATATTTTTTGACAGCCAGTCAGTTCCTAAACTAATAACTTTACTTAATACTAAATGTCATTCAGAAACTTTCTTTGATCTTGCATTTTCACTTAAAACGTTTCGATTTTCAAGCAAGCTTTAATCTACTTACCCAAGGTGTCATTGGTTGGAATTCCATTTCCATTCCATTGGTTTTATTGGTTATAATTATTATTAATTAAGCTTAGTAATAAATCTAAATAGTGTAATAAATTCTATTTCGTTACATCAAACCGATTTAAAAATATTTTTGAAGGCGAATAGGTATCTCCTCAGGGGTGCAGTTTTCATAACTGCCATATCATCTGGCAACAGTGCTAGCCGTCATATTGTCTGGCATACACAGAAGACGGCCGTTTCATAAGTATGAATTTTCAATGTCGTCACATTGATAGCAATTTGTGAAATTTAAAAGAAGTGTGTCTCGTACATCAAATCACCATAGAGATTTTGGGAATGCCTTTAATATATTTGAAATATATAAGATACAGGGTGTAACTTCGAAGGGGGGTACCCGTGACCTTTACAAACACTTATCATAAGTTTGTTTTCTTAAATTCTGTCACAAAAACTGTTTTCTTGTTGCCTTTTTTCGCAATTTTCATAGTACGCTACTGGGCAGACAAGCGCTGAGCATATCTAGTTGCAGCGTCACCGGCATTGTTGCCATATTTAATTATTAAAGTGGAAGATGAGAAAAGAAGTTCTATTAGGAAGCAAAAGGCCCTCACCACTCGTGAGGCACTGCTTTTTGACACATACATTTGTTTGTAGTGGGTGTTCGCTTTATTATTCCATAAAACAAAAAATAAAAAATGTATTCTTTACGGATAACCCAGAAACAAGTCAACTAACAGAAAACTCAATTATAAATAAATACATACTTAATCCTTTTTACTTACTTAGAGTCTTCTTCTACGGCATTTAAAATATTTGGTTCAAGATTCTCACTTTCCAAGTTTGTTTGTGCTCAACGTTAGAGTATTGGCGTTCCCATAATCTCTTAAATGTTGAACTAATCTTACAGACATTTTCTTATGCGGACGTGGCTATCGCTGTAATCCATATGATATCGTTTTCTTGCAGCCGCCGTCTTCTTTTGAAGAGAAGCTTTAGACATATTAGCTCTTTCTTAAATTGTAAATATATTTTTTTCATAATACCAAACACACTTGGTAATGAAAACTAACCTTTATAATGTTATTATACACTTGTACAGAATAACACATTCCACAAAATACTACTTTAAATTATTACGAAATTAAACTTGGCAAAATTCAACCCTGCATTAAACAATTTCTAATTCGGTTTCAGTAAAAAATCACGCAGATAACTTGCTTTCTCTCTCATATCTGTATTTTTTATATAAAACAACCTAGTCTGGTTTCATGTACTGTGTGTAGTATTTATGCGAAATTTTTATTTTATAAACTAGGTCAATGTCACGGTTATTGAAGGGACATTGATAAAGTGCTTAAAAAATAGTATCAACTCCTTTGTACGGAAACTGTTTTATAAAAACATTTTAAAGCTATTAGATTAATAATTTCCTTATTTTTAATTACGTACATTTTATAAAACAGCAACAATTATTTTAAAACATTAAGTTTTACTGGCAATAATTAGTAGGTAACGTATTAAAATCCACATATTAATACTACTATTTAATAATAATAAGTAGTTAATAGATCAGTAAAAAATTGTATTTTTTACGTACTTTTACATTACGTACATTTTTACAACACTTGAAAATTGTTTTAGGATCCATACTTCATCAGGATTGACAGAAAAGTATAATGACTGATGAGTCGCAATGTCATAAAAAAGCATATTTAAAAGATTATTCATTGCAGTTTTTTCTTTTTTGTATTTCCGTTACTTAACATCTAGACGTTGGAACTTGACTAGACTGAGGTGTATACGTGGAAAAATATGTTAAACATAGGTATTTACATTGAATTGGTATTATGTTATATCTAGTGACTCGCATTACAATAAATTGGAAGCTGTAGTTTTACATATCCACACTATTTTTTTTATAGATTCTGCATTTGCATGTTCTAGTACTTTTGATACGAACAGATGAGATCTTGTGGCAAAATTGTAATTCAGTACCATTAAATACTAACTTTGGCAAATCGTGAATCCATTTTTCTATGGTTTTTCTGCACGGTATCCGTCGTGACGTTGTGTGTTAACTTGTACTTGTGAACGTAATGTAAATAAATAACACGTAGTGCACACATCAAAGCTACGTGTTATATCTATGTATATATACAAATATGTTTTGCGCATATGCGGAAGTACCATATTCTTATTTCCGTATTCTTCCGCTTCCGCATGTGTGGTACTACACAGATATACTCCGGTGATATAGGTATATGGTTGGTCGCACGTGTATGTACTTGTACCAAGACAACTGTCTCCGAATCGTAATATAAGTATTTATGGTAAACTAAATTATGAGTTTCATTTCCCAAGATATAACATGACGACGAGGATAAAAGTGTATAGTAAAAACTGTTAAACCGTATAAAAAGTGAGCGAAGTTAGAAAAAGTCCGAGCATGTGTGAAAATGGCTTTTTTAATGGGACAAACTCGGGAATTTACGAAAGACGTAGATTGGGCAGTGTATAAAGCTCGCCTAGAACAATATTTTGTTGCTAATAATATTCCCGAAGACAGTGCGGAAGTGAAACGAAGTCGAGCTATATTATTAAATAGTTGTGATGAAGACTCCTATAAATTATTGTACGATTTGTGTGTGCCTGATGCTCCCGAATCAAAAACGTACGAAGAATTAGTAGCGTTATTCGACGGACATTTTGGGAAAGTTTCGTCAGTGTATGCAGAAAGGTATAGATTTTATGATGCGTATAAAAGGCCGCACGAGACAGTGTTGTAGTGGACTGCACGTGTAAGGAATTTAGCAGCAAAGTGCAAATTTGGAGGATGTTTAGCGGACATATTAAGAGATAAATTCATCATAGGATTTGAAAAGGGGCCTATTTTGGATCGTTTGTTTGAAGAGGACGAAAAATTAACGTTGGAGACTGCTATCTCGATTGCTACCCGCAAGGAAGCCGGAAAAGCAAGCTTCAAAATGGTTCAGCAATTTGGTGGGAGGATGAAGGAGGAGCCAAATCCGAACGCCATCTACAAGGTATCATGAGAACCTCAATATTCCAACTACCGACGAGTAGGTCAACCACAGCGAGACAGCGGTGGTAGGTCCAGAGTTCCCGGAGCAAGGTCAAACGCTGACAGCGAAGGAAGGCGAAACATAACCAACAAAAACGACCAGCAAGTGAGAAAGAAATGTTGTGTTTGTGGAAAAAGGTTTCACAATCCACAGATTTGCAGATATAGAGAGTATGTATGTAATTTGTGTCAAAGAAAAGGGCATTTAGCTTCAGTTTGTAGAAATAATAAGTCAACTGTAACACATAATTTTTTAGACACATCTACACCTAGTACTAACAATATTTTAGAGGGTCAAATTGATTGTTTGTATAACCTAAGCTCTACAAATAACCCAGTTTTAATAAATGTAATTATTAACAATAGCAACTACTGCTTTGAACTAGGTACAGGAGCAAGTGTGTCTGTTATTTCTTTAGAATTATATGAAAGATGTTTTATTAATTTTGATTTTTAGAGAACGATGAGAGTTTTACTCAGCTATACTGGTGCTCCCATTCAACCCAAGGGATACATTGTAGTACCCGTTACCTATAAGGGATTGACCAAAGAAATCGAGATGTATGTGATAGAAAACGGAGGACCGCCATTACTAGGGAGAAACTTTTATAATGCATTCGAATTAAGTATTCATTCTATAATAGAAAAGGCAGAGGTAAGAAATAGGTTAGCCATGTTGATAAAGTTAGCGAAAATGATGTTACTGTTAAAACATTATGTAAAAAATATTTAAATGTATTTTCAAATAAGTTAGAGTTGTTCAAGGGAGGCACGATACACTTAAATATAATAGAAAATGTAGAGCCTAAATTTTATAAAGCACGTTCTTTACCTTATGGATTAAGAGATAAGGTTGAACAGGAATTAAAACACTTGGTGAGTGAAGGAATTTTAGTTCCAGTTAATTATAGCGAATGGGGAACTCCAATAGTGCCTGTAGTCAAACAAAATGGTAACATTCGTATTTGTGAGGACTTTAAGGTAATTTTAAATCAGTTTTTAAAAGTAGACCAGTATCCTTTATCAAAAATTGAAGATTTGTTTATGTGCCTACAGGGAGGCCAACAATTTACTAAATTAAATTTATCTCAAGCATATCAGCAAATTGAATTAGATAAAAGTTCACTGAAATTAACAACAATTAGTACTCATAAAGCCTTATTTAATTATACACGTTTACCTTATGAAGTGGCATGCGGGCCATCCAAATTTCAAAAAATTATAGAACAGACATTGTCGGATTTGCCAGGGACAGTCTGTTTTCTAGACGATATTTTAATTACAGCTGAAACGAGAGAGGAGCATCTCAGACGAATTGAAAATGTTTTAAAAAGATTAGCTAGTCAGAGTTTAACAATATCTAAAGAAAAAAGTGAATTTTTTAAAGACTCGATTATATATTTAGGACATAGAACAGATAAATATGGGTTACACACTTGTGACGATAAAGTGGAAGCGATAAAAACAATTAAAGTACCTAATAATCAAACACAATTAAAATCATTTTTAGGATTAGTAAATTATTATCACAAATTTATACCAAATTGTTCACGAATTTTAAAAGCACTTTATAATTTATTAAAGAAAGGAGTTAATTGGAATTGGAATGATAACTGTAATATAGCTTTTAATAATGTGAAGGACATTTTAAGTTCATCACGAGTGTTAGTCCATTATAATCCTAGTATACCTATCAGATTAGCAGTTGATGCAAGCCCAGTTGGGGTAGGTGCAGTAATTTCTCATATAATTGGTAATCTAGAAAGACCGATTGCATATGCTTCCCAATTATTGACACCAGCACAACAAAAATATTCTCAAATTGAATTAAAAGCATTAGCGATAATATTTGGTTTAAAACGTTTTTATCAATATTTATATGGAAATAAATTTACTATTGTCACTGATCATAAACCGCTAGTGTCAATTTTTAGTCCCAAAAAGGGAATTCCACAGCTTGCTTGTAATCGTTTGCAACGATGGTCACTAATATTATTAAATTTCCAGTATGATATTGAATATGTAACATCAAATAGAAATAATACAGATCTATTCTCAAGATCTCCGATATGTGAAACTATTATAGATAATTTTGATTTTTCCTATTTAAATTATATTAATGATAATGAATTTTTACCTATTGATTGTGAACAAATAAGGACAGAAACAAAAAATGATCCAATTTTGAAAACAATTTGTAATTTTGTTAGAAATGGTTGGCCTGCAAAACTACCAAATTTTGCAAAGCCATTCATAGAATTTAAAAATAATTTAACTATTGAAAAGGAATGTCTGATGATTGGCTACAGGTTGATTATTCCATATATTTTAAGACCTAAACTTCTAGCTGAATTGCATATCACTCACCAAGGAATGGTTAAAATGAAAAGTGTAGCACTATCATATGTGTGTTGGCCTTCAATGAACAAAGACATTGAAGATTTAGCAAAAGCTTGTCAACATTGTTTACCATATAAATCAACACCTCCAAAAAGTCCTTTGATAACGTGGGAATATCCTAAAGAGGCTTGGAATCGGTTGCATCTCGATTTTTTGGGTCCTTTGTATGGTAAATATATATTAGTAATTGTAGATGCACACAGTAAGTGGGTAGAAGCTTTCATAACAACTAGCATAACATCATATACTGTGATTAAACATGTACGTGAAGTTTTTGCTCGTTTTGGTGTACCTAAGACGATTGTATCAGATAATGCTCGTTGTTTTGTATCCAAAGAATTTCAAGATTTTTTAAAAATGAATGCTATACGTTTTCAAAGCATTCCCCCTTTTTCTCCTCAGACAAATGGAGCAGCAGAGGCTGTTGTAAAAACAATAAAAAATGCTGTAAATTCATTATTAAATAAAAATAAAAATTGTGATTTAAGTCAAACTCTGAATAAAATTTTATTAAATTATCGAAATACTAAACATTCTACAACAGGCTTTTCTTCTGCTCAGTTATTGTTACATGGAAATTTAAGAACTAGATTAGATTTAATAAGACCTATTAATATATAAAAAACTTTTATAAATACTCAAGATGTATATAAAAATGTTGAAAATAGTCAACAAGCACAAATAACCAACTTTGGCGGTAAGAGAAAGAAAATTTATTTTGAAAAAGATTCTGTAGCTGTCAGGGATTATAGAAGTAGAAAAATTGCTTGGATTCCTGGAGTTATTTTAAAACGATTAGGTCCAAGGACATATTTAGTAAATATTCCTCAAATTAATCAAACTTGGAAACGACATTTGAATCAAATTGTAGATTATAATGATTCTTATAATACTAATACTGAATATAGACCTAAAAATAGAATTAACTTAGAAAATAGTTCAGATTTAGATATAGCTCCAGCAGATATAAATGTAAATAATAATCCAAATGTACATCAACCTTCTACTTCAAGTGGAACGTTTGTAGATACAGTTAAAACAAGACCAAAAAGAAAAGTCAATGTTCCTGATAGACTCACATATACTTAATCATTGTTTCTTATTATTATTTTATTTCTTTTTGTGTAAGAGGGAGAAGGATGTTATATCTAAGGTTAGGATTGGGCCAAATCTTCCTCTGAGCAGAATAGCCGTCCTGTTGCCAAACATTTTGGAAATATTTGGTTTACCATTTTTAAATACTTGAGAGCCAGAAGTACGCAATAACCTGTTTTGGCAACAGGACTGCTGTCCTGTTCATTTTACAGCCTTGCCCAGACAATGGTGGAATGTGGATTGGAAGATTTGGCCCATTATCCTGTTAGACCACCTGACCTTAGGCCCCTTGACTTTTTTCCTAAAACAAAAGGCTTATTCAAATGATCTGCCACATGATATTAAAAGAGCGCATAAAAGAAGAAATAACAAACTATTCGTAGTGTGTAAAGTAAAAGAGTAGTGTGTAGAGTCTATTTCGGGTTATAAACAGATTTGTTTTATAAAAATGTTGTGTAAAATAATAAATAATGGTATTTCTATCTTGAGTATTTTCATGTTTTTCTAATTTATGAGCACTCTGTATATCTGATCTAAGACGTTTCTATGATAGTCTCATTTTTCCGAAGAGCAGAACTTTTTATAAAGAGTGACATTTTTCGATAAAGTCAAAAACAAAAGACTTTCTCCTCTTGTCAACTCCATCCGTGGACACACTGTATATTACAAAATGATAACCAACAATTTAAAAAATCTGTTTAGGAATTTAGAGACGAAAAATTTGTTCACATTCTACTATTAACTAATTCAGGACGACTATCTGGAGCTGCAATAATCAGTATGACTTCCATTTTTGAAACGTTGCATGTTAAAAAATACTATCCGTAGCATTTTACACCAATGCAATGTAATGTAAATATAAACTCAGTTTTAAAATATTTTCCTCATGTTATATTATTATACCAATATATTAAATCAGAAAGCAATTAAATGTTGGATTTAAATTTTGTATTTGACCAACAACTGTATATCCGAATACAGTGTTTTGTAAATGCGGCATGTTTTTACCAAGATCAATTTTTTCAGAATTTATTAGTGACCAAAAATGACGACTAGCACCTATAAGCAAATCAATTTCTTTAGAAATATTAAATTCGTCATCAGCTAAGCGTAAATTATTTGATATATTCTAACTTGATATATCTATATCAATACTAGGCAACATATCTGTAATTTTATCTAATACTAAGCAAGATATATCACACGAGTAATTGTTATATTGAGATTTAATTTTAAAATTAGACGTTTTATTTATATTAGCAGACATTTTATTAATACCAGTAACGGTTAATTTTAATGAATTTTGAAGTAAGTTTAATTTTTCTATCAACTTTTTTTAAATAAAATTTTACTGAGAAGCACTATCTAATATTGCATTGCACATATGTTCATTTCCATGAACATCAAAACCGTTGATAATAAAACATATGAAGTATTCGTTAAAACACACCTTGCGTTACATTTTTAGATTTAGGTGGATGTAAGAATCGATTGTGCTTTTCTTTACATACTGTACATGCAGCTGATTTGCAATTTTCAGTTTCATGACCACTACATAAACAATTTTTACATAATTTTCTTTCATCAATTTTTTCAAATTATTTGTCTAATGCTAACGTAGCAAACTCAGTACATTTGTATATTTTGTGGGTAGTTTTTTTGCAATAATTACAACTACCACTAAACTTTGACACAATTTCGGTAAAATAACTTTTTTATGAAATTTCTTTATAATTTGGCTTATTAATTTTCAAATTTCAACGTTTCTAATAAATCTGCTTGGAGTTGTTAGAAACCTTATAGTGCGAAATAATTTATATGAACAATTAAATGGCATTGAATCTATAAATATTTTTGTTATATACAGCATTGGTTTTTTTTTTCAATCACATGTATGTACGTTTCATCAAATGAGAGCAATATTTTTCTTTAAAATCTGCTGTTGCCAACATAAAAATAGTGATTTTTATTTAACAGACTGTTTGTCTAACCACCTATGATTATTTTTGGTGAATACAGACTTTTACTTAATGCTCTGTTTAAGAATATACCTCTTATCAGTCAATTAATACAAGAATGGTGAATACGGCTGTAAAACATGTATAATTTGTAGTGGGGAACCCTCCAGCGAAGTGAAATTTGTGAATATCATTTATCGAGTCATTATTATATAACTTTCAAAGGTATCTTTGAAATATAAGAAATCATCATACGAGCTTTTAAATTTGGGAATTTCTATTACAGGAAGTTTGATATTTCTACCTGCCTGCATTTCGTTTAGGCATAAATTTTCCTTTTGGCATTTTGAGCCGACTTCCGATTCTGTAGATTTTTTATCTGTCACATTTTTTCAATATTTTATGAGCAATAGCTACATATTTATCATATTTATTTACAAATTCATCGCGTTCATCAATATGCATTTGAAGAGAATTTCCTTCACAGATCATTTTAATTTCATTTTGAATACTATCAAAATCATTTTGCTGGCATTCGCTCAACTAAGCTGTAATTCATAAAACTGATCGTCTATAGCTAATTTTTCTTTAAATTCAACTGCCAAAGGTTCTACGAATTTTATGAAATTTGTTAATTTATGCTTTATACTACCTCTTTTTTAAATTTGTATTGCTAATTCAACAGCCATGTTGTTTTAATTTCATTAATTTAATTCTGTTTCAGTGCAGGATGCAGCGGAATATTCCAAATCACAACACAAGTACAAACTAGGAACAAGGCAAACAAGGACTTACTTTGGCACTCCAGTTCTCCTTCTCATTCGAACATCAAACAAGCTACGTACGGTACGGGGGGAGGTACAAACAGTTGAACAGCGACGGAATTCCTTGGCCAAACAAAGCGTCCGCCAATTAAGTGGGACAGAGACAGCGTTAACCTCGGAATGTCAGACCAGCGGGTTGCGGGCAGCGTCAGACAAGCAGTGCGACAGCAGAAGGCAGTGCGACGTCACAATTCACCATAAAAAACACTATACCTACTATTTAGCTGGAATCCAGGTTTCTGGTTCCTCAATGCGGCACGAAGGCCAAATGTTTGGCTTATCGCGGACTGCATTTCTTCACAAAATATAAAGAAGAAACCAAATATCCCTATTAACGATTGGCAACAACTGTGACAGCTCAGCGCCATCTACTTGAATAGTCGGATTGATGAACTAAAAATGACCGCGGGAACTTCGAATATTCTATTTGCACATATTTATTTTTTTAATAGTCAGTTTTTATATTATTGTGATTAATTAGCAGGTAAGACAAGTTAAAAAATAATGTTTAAAACCGTAAGCATTGCTGAGTTGTGCAAAATGTGTTCAGCTTTATAATATTTAAATTTTGTTTTCCATAGACTACTGAAAATATGTAAACTTAAATTTAATATAATTGTATGCACTTGAATATAATAGTTATTTATGCAACAAGTGCAATAAACACTTTTTGTACGAGTTGCATACAATATTTTTTCTACATTCATGCAAAAAATGTTTTATTTAAGTGCTACAAAAGTGTAGGAAAATGAAAAGCGTAATTTAATAGTAAAATATTTCATAATTAATTAGCACTATCCATTTGCATTGAGAAAGTTAGAAACAATGTAACTCAACCTTTATTTGTAATTCAGTTGATATTCAAAGGAACCTAATTTTATTTTTAATAAATTGCATTTTCTAGTAATCCAGTATATAATAAATGATGGAAAATAATATAAAATATGCAATTGCTTAAAACGTAATACAATCTCACAGAAAATGACTAAATATGCAGTCGACATGAACGTTGTTTGTCATGATCACAAAAAAGACTGTACTAAAATATCAGATGAGTATAATAAAAATTTTATTGCACTAGTACAATAAAGAACCAGTTTTTTTTACTAAATATAGTTTAAAGTTTTGTTTCTTGCATAAATGTAGAAAATTTTTATTTACTTGTAATTGACCTGTCTTATACTATTCCTTTTTGTTAGATTTCATTATCCTGCAGAATGGTAGGATACAGGAAATGTGCTGTAAAAGACTGTGGTGATACTTGCTCTACTAGGCACCGATTCCCTAATCCGAAAAAGGAAATGGAAAGGTTTCTAAAATGGGTGGAAGTTTGTGGTAACCCTACTCTAAAATGTTTGGCACCAGATCTCGTATACCGATCATATAGAGTATGCCATAAGCACTTCTGAGGATAAAGCTACAAATATGTATCTTCAAAAAGGAGGAAAAGTTATTCCTATGCTGCATTTACCTTTTCAATGATACACAAGGTAAATAGTTTAATTGTGTGTGTGTATATAATATAATAATGTGTCTATATATGTGTTCCAATTTTCAGGGGATAAAAATGAAACAGTTGTTGAAGAGCAAAATCTGAAATTACCATCGACTAGTGAAATAGCAAATTTACCTCACGATCAACCAAGCACCTCAAAATCTGAAACCTTCATGGAAGTTGTACCTGTGCAACCTAGTACTTCAGCTGCTAACTATACAGAAAGAGAACGAAGAACTCCTTTAATAGATGAACGTAAGTTTCATTAATTCAATAATTAACGTTTTCATAGTAATTGTTATTTATAATTGAAATAGATATGTTTTTTTGTGTATAATGTCTTAATTTGTATTTTAAATTAGACAACATTTTTTGCTATGTAAGTAGGTATATTTAATATTCACGTTGTAAAAGTTCTGTTTCTTTAAAGCAAAATGTAGCCACTGTCAATAATTTAGATAGCCATCTGTACATTCACTGTTTAAAATTCCTTCTTTCTACAGGCAACATGTATTTTTTAAATATTTTAATACACTATATTGTATTGTTATATATTTAAGTAATAGTTTGAATGATTATTTAATTATTGTGTCAACTGAAGGTGTTCATATGCCTATACAGTTGTATATTTCCATATAATTTATATATCTCATTTTATAAATTGTATGCAACACTGTTTTTGTATGTAATTTTTTAAAAATATAAATATTTTTTCCTTACATATTTTTGTTGCCTACACAACTATATCCTTTTCTCTCTTCACAGAATCTCTGCTGAAAAGTGTGGGTGTAACTCGACAAGAGCATCTTTCGCCAAAAGCGAAGAAGTTATATAAAAGAGCAAAGATTTTTAAGAAGAGTGTATCTTCTTGGAAAAAAAGGTATATTGATTTAAAGAAACGGTTATCATTATCAAAATCTGAAATGATAGACAAGGTTACAACTGAGTTGGACAAGAGTGTGGCAAATTTTGTTAAAAGTCAAATTAAATTGACTAATGTTTCTCCCAAAGGACGGCGTTTCACATTGGATGATAAAATAATGGGTCTGGTTCTACAAAAACAAAGTGCGAAGTGCTACAGAACTTTCAGCAAGATGTTTGTTGTACCTTCTAAGAAGACATTAAGTACACTATTGGCAAAAATCCCAGTAGCACCAGGTATAAATAAAGTAATTTTTAATAACCTGAAACTACATGCAGAGAAGCTGGGGTCAACTGATAAACTGTGTGTACTTCTCTTCGATGAAATGAGCCTACAGCCATATCTTTCATGTAACAGGCATACTAAAGAATTTGAGGGCTTGGAAGACTTGGGTGACAAAAGAACCAATATTGTTGCTGATCATGCACAAGTATTTATGCTGAGAGGGATCACCAAGCATTGGAAACAACCAATTGCTTACAGTTTTTGTAAAAGTTCAACAAAAACTATAGACTTAGTTAGAAATCTACGCAATATCATCATTGCATGTTTCAACGCAGGCCTTCGTGTAGTAGCCACAGTTAGCGATCAGGGATGCACTAACGTGGCTGCTATTAATTACTTGGCAAGCACATATTATAATAGAGATCTCAAAATCTATAAAATTAATGATCAAGAACTTGTTCATATTTATGACCCTTACCTACTTACGAAAAATTTGCACTGGGACATGGGACAGGGAAAAACATTATGTGCTAAATGGAAGGATATTCAACAAGTATACGAAATGGACAACACGTCAGGAAAGTTTCGAATTTTGCATAAACTGACGGATTATTATGTAGTACCCAATAAATTAGCAACAAAGAAAATGAAAGTGTCATACGCAGCCCAGGTGTTCAGCCATTCTGTGGCATCGGTAATCTATTTATTTACAAAGAAAGGTAAAAATATATAATAATATGTTCATGAACTAATTAATTTATATAATTATTTTTAGATATTACAATAAATGATATAAAATTGGAAGAGACTGCCACAGGGACCGCTGAAATTATTTCATTTTTTGACACACTTTTTGATAGCGTGAATGGAACTACATTATATCCCCAGGGTGGGAAAAAACTCAAATGCCTAGTTAGCCGCAATTCTGGTCATATAGAATTCTGGAGGGATGCTCGAAGATGTATTTTACCAAAGAAGGAAAAATGGGAAAATTTACACCACCTTCCCTGTTACATTAGAAAAGTACATTAGCAGGATTGGAAGAGCTGTTAAATATTATTTCGAAAAACAATTTGACATTTCAAACCTAGAGATGTGAATCAAGATGCACTTGAAACCTTTTTCGGCCAAATGCGTCAGCACGGAGGACGTAACATTAATCCAACTCCCACAAATTTTATGCAGTACTTCAAAACACTATTAATCAACAATTTGGTAACTAGGCATTCGTTATCTGCAAATTGTGAAGATGACGAATCATCAAGATGTAAAATTATTTGTTTCACAAAATGTAGAAATAAATCAAACGCAATTAAATTTAGATTTAACAAAATTTTGCATACCGCCATGCAATTATTCTTATATCGATAATATAAGTGTAGGCTATGTTTGTGGATTTTTAACGAAAAAAATTAAAACTGTTAGTACTTGCAATATCTCTAATATGCTTTCAGATCGCAAAGAAAAATGGCATGATTTAGTTGCAGAAAAAGAATATTTTTCAGACATACCAAATAAATTAAGATATTGTAGCCCAGTTTTCTTGGACTACATATGTAAGTGTTAGAATATTTTAATGACTTTGCTGCCTAAAGTATGCCAGATAAAACACTGTTTATTAATTTTAATTGATTATTTGCAAAAAATGTGAATTCAAACTTTATATTTTGTCCTCACAAATTAGACGTGAAAAAGTTTATAACAGAATATTTTACAATATTTTGCGCCAATAATTGGGCAGATGGCTTCAACAAGCAATTGAAGGGTAGGGACAATAGGAAAAATCTGAAAGATGAAATGTACATCCAAGCGAGAGAATATTTTATGAAACGAAGAAAAAATATAAAATAAAAACTTTTTTAAATTGCACTTTTTGTTTTAAATAAATCCATAACCAAATAAATTAAAGCAATTTATGAACAGAAATATACCAATTTCTGTTCATAAATTGTTTTAATTCTTCCATTATATTTAAATAATATTAGAAAGGGGTTTCGAATGAGTGGGGGGTGTTAGTTAGAGAACTTCTCACAGGTGACGCAGAAAGCCAGTTTTCCTTTCAACCAATGAGATTCCTATCTAAACAGTAAAGTAATCTATGGCAGCTGCGTTGTCTCTAGCCGTCTACTGACCGATTCTGTGAGTACTGTACTAAGTCCGAAAACCGCCAAGCGCGCAGCCGCTACCTCCGCATCAACGTTAGGGCTTTCAAACGCCGATTTGGATATTTAGTTTCTGTCCTGCTGTCACCGGGAGAAGTCCTGCCTATCCGCACCAGCACCAGAAGACCTGCCAGGCCGTGGAGGAGCCGTATTAGGTGAGAATTTTCTAAGTTCAGATTGGGGACTAGTGCGCAGCCGTGAAGCTCACCGGTGCATTAGGTCTTCCAACTAGAGATGGGCTTAGCAGTTCATTTTAATGATTCAGTTCTCGAGAACTGAATCACTACAAAGAACTGATTCTTAAAACCAGCTCTTTAAGAACTGGTTTTACGTCAAACACTGCACAGATATACGCTTCTCTCCGAATCCCGCATCTCCGTCAATCGCAACGGTCGGTTTCTTCCGCGTTTTACAATTGCGACCCGTTTAGCGTTTAAACTTTAGAATAAGAATTCTTAATCAAAATATTTGAAGCCTCTTTTTTCCAAAATATCTCGAATCATTTAGATATTGATTTTTATTTATTTTTTATTACAGAATTTAATTTATATTTTTGTAAAGTTGTTGTATTTAACTTGTTAATAAAATTTAGTTCTTAATTCTTATACATCATATAATTATAATTAATGGCACATACCTATATCGTTTTTATTAATGTAACAATTTGATACGGTCGCCTATGTGCGCTGGTATACAGATCTTGGATATTATATTTAACTAAGAATGATATTAACGCTCCGCAATCGGATCACCAATAAGTTATTCAGAATTCAGATCGCCCGTATGATTTTGAAGCTCACATAGGCTGTGCACACTCGTTCACTATTCACTGAACAGTTCTTTCTGACGTCTAAACTTGAAAATATATCTCGCACTCTACATCAATCGATACAAACCAGTTCGCAAAGATCTGATTTGTCAACTTCTCGAGAACTGATTCTCGCAGTTCACTGTCGAAACCCGTTCTTTTAAACCAGTTCACTCGGGAACTGCCCATCTCTACTTCCAACTACCGGCTAGCTAGTTTAGTTGCCGTCCAGCGAGCGAGCCGAACAGTCCTGTCGGCAGAGCAGCCGTACCAGCAAGAACGCGTTCCAGCAGTCCAACTTACCGTCAGTGCGCAAGTCTCCGAATTCCGCCGGGTGAACTGAGAAGAGAGCGGGACTCGAGAGTTAGTTTCGTCCTGCCGTTCATAGAAGGAAGACGTGTCCGACCACGAGCACTGGATGTAAGTAGTTGTAAGTAAGAATTTTAACTCTCGTCCGTCTTACCTGTCTTGTGCTCTGTCTGTCTTGCGACGTGGTGACGCACACGGTTGCCTTGATCACGTGTGTCGACCCTAACTGCGCGTTTAGAGGAAGGGGGCAACCCTTTAGTCTGAAACGTAGGCTGTCTCCGTCTTTCTCACCTAACCTGTATTCCGGCGTGGTGACGCACACGGTTGCCTTGATCACGTGTGTCGATCCTAGCTACGCGTTCAGAAGAAGGAATAAACTCTTTAATCTGAAACGTAGGCCGCCTCCGTCTTTCTCACCCAACCTGTATCCTGGCGTGGTAATGCACCCGGTTGCCTTCATCAGGTGTGTCGATCCTAGCTACGCGTTCAGAGGAAGGAGGAAACTCTTTAGTCTGAAACATAGGCCATCTCCGTCTATCCTGCGGCGTGGTGACGCACACGGTTGCCTTGATCACGTGTGTCGATCCTAACTACGCGTTCAGAGGAAGGAGCAAACTCTTTAGTCTGAAACGTAGGCCGTCTCCGTCTATCCTGCGGCGTGGTGACCCACACGGTAGCCTTGATCACGTGTGTCGATACTAACTACGCGTTCAGAGGAAGGGGGCAGCCCTTTAGTCTGAAACGTAAGCCGTTCTCCGTCCAACCTACCTGACCTGTTCTCTGTCTGTTTTACGGTGCGGTGACACACACGGTTGCCTTGATCACTCGTTGCTCTGAAACGTAGGTCGTAGACCGACTTGTCTTGTGATATTTCTTTCAGCGCGATAGTTAGCCGTCCTGCCAGCTTGCCCGAGGGATCGTCATCTGTCTGTGACTTGGTATTAATTGTTCTCTTTCAGGAGTGATTGTAGCCAAGTGTATTAATTAATAATAGTAATTGTTTTTGCTTGTTGCTTGTTTGCTTCCTCCCTCGTGGTATTTAGTCCGTAGCTTCCTACCGCTTGCTTACTACCGACCGGCTAACTCAGTAACTCTCTTTCCAGGACCACCAATAACCGCAACTGTCCCGCATTTAGCGCTTGTTTAACTTGTTTTGCTTGCAATTTCGTTTTTTAGTTTTAAGTTAGTATTGTAACATTAGGTTTGGTAGTTAATATATAGATAGTGATATATATTGTGCCTTTTTATTCTGCCCGTGAAGTCTAACTGTTTTCCCTAGACCCGCTGGACATACCGTATCTTCACTGTAGCTGCCTGAGTAGTGGTGTTTCTACACTTTAAAACAGAAACTGGCGCCCGAGGAACCGGACCGCCGCAGCTCAGGCGTCATAGTGACACCGCGTCGCAACGCAAACGTCGCAGAAGCGACGTAGGTGCGTCACAATGATAATAAAAAATACTTCATTTTTCTCGTTCATATTTCACCTACAGATTTTTAGTATAGAGCAACGAAATTTAAGGCTGAATAAAAAATCAATATAGACACTTCACATGCACTCAATTATTTATAAATCCATACAATAAAGAACATATTTGTCATATGATCGAGAAACCAAAAATCTCTAATAAATAATGGAATCAATAGAAACACTTCAGGCATTGCATTACTTATAAATCCAAAGACAAAGAATATATTCCATTTGTCTTGAATGTCTTCATAAATCTTTCTTCGGGATAATCTGATCGACAAAGCAATAACTTCTAAACGAATCAAGAAATCTTCATGTATATTAACAAATATCATTATTGAAACTCCTCTTCCTGAAATATAATAATAAATTAATGTGATAAAGCATTTACTAAAGATCATAATTTTGTATAAAAAGTAGATAGATACTTTTACTAAATCTACTTCTACTTTTTCAAACGTTCAAGAGGATATATTTTTTTAATTAACCACTTGGATAGTGATAAACTGCGATGATAAAATAAGAATAAAAATATTTTAAGTGAGAAAAAGTTGGGTTAAATTTAAATTTCTATCTCGCTATGACAGTTATTTCGATTTTGAAACCTTGTCGGTATACCTACGTATTTAGGTAAAAATAAATTTTAAATAATCAAAACATATAAGTACACAAAATAATGAAGAATATTGAATTTTACAATATGTTAGCTCAAAAATTTTTCATAAATAATGAGAAAAAAGCTATAAATGCTTAAAACATCCGTATATCATTCTACCGGTAACCGGTAGCACTGATTTTTGTTGGTAGGGTTACTGATTTGAGAAGGAATATTGTATAGACGATTGTTATCGGTTTACCTATACGAGTTGGTTACCCGTGGTATTTCTTAATAAAAACTTTGTATTTTGTTGAACCACTTTATTCTAAGCATTGGTTTAACGTAACAGCAACAGCGACTCGTCAAGTCCCCTAAGATAAGGCGACTGGTGAGAGTGGGATGGGCAGTAGCCTTTTACAAGGTTGCGCACATGCACAGTGGTACATAAGAATTTAAAATTAATACATTTTTCTCCACACACAATGTTTAAATACCCTGGAAAACCTGATACAATAGGTCTGTCCACAAAATTTTGATATTAATTGAAAAGGTAGGCTTATAGGTGCTATAAACAACAGTGGCGGCTCGTCAGATGATGCAAGTGACACACCGCTGCACCTATAAGAATCGGTTATGCGTACCAATTAAAATTATTTTTCATCTAATATAAATTTTGTAATTTATGTCTTTACATTAAAATATGTGGTTTATATTTATTGCATAATTTAACAAAAACAGTAATAATAATTTTAAAACGTAGGGCTCTGAACGCCCTCTCACATAAACAGTGTTTTCGCTGAGCGCGACTACTACTAATTTCATATAAAGGATACCCCAAACCAACGCGGAAAATTCGTATTACCTACGGAGTTCCACACCGCTTACAATTCGCATCATACTGTTTCCACTGCGGTAAATATACAAGTTCAGTCTGCGGATTGTCTGCGTATGTATTCGCACGGAATCTTAATTCGCAATAGGCTGCGTTTTTTCTCGGATTCTTAGTAGTTTCGCAGTGTTTATAAATAAGAAAATAATTAAAATGGAAAAATTATTGGATTGGTTCAAAAATATTCCATATTATTTATGACCTTTCCCATGAAGATTATAAGAATATTCGGAAAAAGGATAAGGTGTGGAGTAAAATAGGAGAAGAAATAGGCGAAAATGGTAAGTACTTACTATTTATTGTATTTAATATATTTTGTTTAGCTATACCAACTAGAATTTAAAATAAATAATAACAACAATATTATATTTAGTTTAGGTATTATTAAGGTAAATTGTTTGTTAAAAAAATATTCTTCATAGGCCTGAATTAAAAAGGTGGCAAATTTGTCTCGTACAGATAATGCCAGTCTTGTTGCTCTCCTTGGGTCATTGTCAAAATTTTGAAAAGCTCCAAGTTCAGATCCTGATAGGTCTAAAAGTTCGATAAACTCTTCATGACATTTTTTTGTTCGTAAAAAATGATGTAAGATACATGCAGTTTTTACAATAAGAATGGTAGTATCAACTTTTGTTTCCATTGATCTATAGAATATACTCCATTTTTGTGCTAATATACCGCATTTTCTACCACTCTTCTCGCTCTACAGAGTCTTACATTATAATTTTCCTTGAAAATGTCTGTTTTAATTTGCTTGTATGGAAATAATAACAAATATGGTTTTAGTGCAAACGCTTCGTCTCCAATTATGACATGAGGAGAAGGTTCATTTTGACCTGGGAGATTTTGTGGCTCGGGCACATTCATTAAATTTGTTTCAAATCTTCTTCCCATGTTGAAAGCCTCGAAAATTCCACCATCACTATTTTTATCAAACCCGCCAATATCAACTGAAATAAATCTATAATCCGGGCCAACAATAGCCATTAATACTATTGAAAACTTGTTTAAATAGCACCAATAATTAGATCCAGTTTTGTTTGGACACTTGATAGTCACATGCTTGCCATCGATGCTGCCAATTCGGAGATTGCCATGTATTTTTAAAGCCTTCTTCAGATTTTTTCCATATTTCTGTAGTGGGTTCGGGTAAATATGTATGTTGCAAATTTCTACATAAAGCTGCACAAACTTCTGTAACTATGTTGAAAAACCAACTCTAAAACTATGCCCAATTGTATAAAATGTATCTTCGGTAGCCAGATACCTAAAAAACAATATATTTTTTGGGGACGAAATTAAAAAAATCGAGGAATCTGCAAGATACTTATGCAAAGTACATTAGAACCAACAAAACTAAAACGAGACAAGAGGCAAATAATACAAAAACATGGATATGGGCAGATCACATGGAAGCATTCAAACCATATTTAAATTTTGCAAAAACTTCATCTAATGTTAGCAATATCTATTCACAAGAATCAACAGCAATGATAAATATGAAGCCCCCTGAAAGCGGTGAAATGTTTGAAACTTTCGAATCAGAACAAACTAATTGTAGCCAAAACTTACAAGAAACACAGTCAGGTAATTATCAAAAACTGAACACGGCAATTCTGAGTCATCGACTTCTGTGAAAGATATAACTTATTTTGAAAGCAAAAAAAGAATCGCGTATGATGCAACTGATAAACTTTTTTGGTTTACGCAACTACGATAAAAACTTTCTTCCCTAGGAGACAAATTGAGGCCAAATGCAAGTACAGATACTTATCCAAACATATCTTCCGTCGAAAGTATTTCAGTTGCATCCCTAGGTTCTCGCAACGATGTTGCATTCCCCAGACAATCGGAAACCTCTGAGTACTACGAAAGGAATTCTGAGAACAGCTATATTACACCAAAGTTTACAGAATAAATATATAAATTGTTTCACTCTCGAACACGCCCCGCCCTACCAATTCCGCCCTCCTCACCCATCTCGGGGACTGTTCGGTACCCAGAATCCTACACGATGGCCGACGCTAGAACTGTAACGTGTTGAGTGCGATCAATATAGTGTGAGACAAAAAACTTTGAATATCTGTTAGTTTTTATTTTATTTTTCTTCTAAAAATGCCCGTGATATATTGTACAGTGAATAATTGTCCCTCAAGAGGTGGTTTTTCCTTTTTGCATTGTTCAAGATATGTATTTTATATTTCATCAACTAATATAAAGAAAAAGGTCACGATATAAAATTTTACGCGGTACGCCGACAAAAACTAGAATCTTCATTTGAAAGATTGTCCTGATCAATGCTATAAAAAAATTAGAATTTGAAGCAAACCTTTTTCAAATTAAACATCAAACATTGTTTTTGTATGAATCAACAAGTAAGTTATTTGTATTGGTATTTATAAAAAAAGCGTAATATGCAATAATTATGTAAGTAGGTACTTCATTGTGTCATGTAAATTTTACACTCAAGCATTTTTGGTTCAAGCAGAGTTTCTGATAATACCAAAACTATTTTGGCGCCAAAATTTGAAGATGCTGAAGTTAAAACTGGTACACCGATTCTAAGTGGTACCTGTGTATAAACAGTATATAATAAAAATAGAAAATACAGTAACATCTTTAAATAAATTAAAATAATTTGTCACAAATTAATTAATATACGTATAGAAATACCCAAATTACTAAAATAATATTAAGTACTAAAAAATGACTTGGACATACTTATACATTGGGTTTTCATTTGGGTAAGAAAAGCTGCATTAAAAGAGCAAGTAAAAACCTACTGCAGCATTTGTAACTTGTAAACAATATATATTATATTATTTCCTATTTTAGTTTTAAAATAATGCATATTGTTTTTTTAAATAAACATTCTATTGAAAAGTTTTCTCATGGTTAGATTATTTCTTATATAGTAGAGTACGTATATATTTTATTTTAAAATTTTCAAGTGAATATATACGACTTCTAAGATTAACTAACAAAACTTTAAACATTTACCTATAATCGTTTTATAATATTTATATTTATTACATTACAAATATTTTATTTATACAATAAGCAGCCTTACATCACACTTTTTCCTCCCTATCTCGTATATAAATATTTCCCAATTGGAAAGAAACTACTTTTTTAAATCCCTCGTACTTGGCCATTTTTTGCGACAGTATTTACGTGCGGCGGTACGGCTTTGATCTCAAAACATCAAAGTGCCGACATAGAGTGGTATACTTATATTTATTCAGTAAACTTTGATTACACTAAGCAACCAAGCGCATGATTTCAGATACCAACCCGCTTCAAAACTATCAACTTCTAACTACCTTAACTCATTTAATCTATATATTCAATAAGGAATTAATAAATATACATTTATTTAATACATATTAATGTATAAAATATTTTCTGGGAATTGGTCATAATAAAAAAAACCATAGTTTAAAATACTATGCAATCATAGAAATTTATTACGATTGTTTCGGGATAACACCCATCTTCAGATAAGACATTTTTCAAAAAATTTTTGTTTACATGTTTGTTTCAATCTAAAAGGAATTTTTAACAATTTAATAAAATGAAAAACTATTAAAAAATCGATACTTACAAATTAGTCCAATTGGTTAAAAGACATGACTTGTTGAGATATATAAAATTTTTATTTTTACATTTTTGTTAAAATCAGACCAGTTAATACCAACAAGGCCAAAGGCAGAATGACATGAAATATTATTTTTACCAAAGCAAAAGAATGTTTGAAAAGAAATCGAGCGGTATTGTTTTTTTCTATTTTTTTTCCTAATACAAAAGTACACTCGCGTCAAGAATTCAGACGTCTTACGTCACGGCTGACGTTACACATTTGTTTTTATTATCAACGTAATTTTCGATATTTGGTCGCGTTTAAAACAATCATTTTTTGCAATTTAGTGCAATATATAATTCAAACTGTTAGTGTAGTATATCGTTTTATTACTATCAGTTGCAGTTTCTTAAATATTTTGATAAAAATATGATAAATTATTCATTTGTTCGTATGACGTAAGTCGTCTGAATTCTTGTTGCGAGTATAGTAACATACACTTAAAACTACGTTAAGGAAGTAAAAATTTGCAACATTAATTTGTTTATTTAATAAGATCAAAGTAGATACGTGATAAACCTTCAATGTCACTATTATTATTAATAGAATTTTCATTTTTTTTTAAATTTGGATCATTTCTAATATACATCTTTTATGAAAGCTACTTTCGTTGTTAAGAATTTTAACATTATTGTGGTATATTGGAGTAATATAAATGAAAATCGTAGATTTTACTACTATTTTATTTTCTTACCAACACAGAGATAACATGAAACAACGTCGAAATACTATCTTTTATATAGAGCGCTGTACAAAAAAATAAAAGAAATAAAATAGACAAAAAACAATATCTATCCTAGAAAAACATACACTATTCTACATAAATTTATATACAAGGTGTTTGTCAAATACATAACATTTTCCCCCCACAAAAAAAGTTACAAAATTTACAAAACACTTGACACAATCAAAAACATCAATTATACTAAAATATATATATATATATATATATATATATATATATATATATATATATATATATATATATATATATATATATATATATATATATATATATATATATATATATATATCCTAATTATACATAGGTTATACATACATAGGTTAAACGTTCTGGAGGTTTAACTACTCTTTTAGGTCTATCAGTATCAGAAAAGGAAGGAGTTTGGATACTTTCCTGATCATGTGATGTGTGTGACCCATCAAAATTTTGTGTACGATTTTTGGAAATTTCAGAATCATGTAAGCCACTCTGAGCGTTATATTTTATAATCTGATTAGTATGACGTTTCCATGTTGTTCTTAGTTCAGGTATTCGTACAAAATAAGTACATTTTCCAATTTTTGTTTCAATTACCCCTGGTATCCAAGTAACCCTGTTCACTACTCGATAATATTTAACAATTACCTTGTCCCCGGCGTTAAAAAATCGGTTTTTCTTTCCTTTAAAATTTTTAACTTGATTGCTTTGTTCTCTCTTAACTTTACTTTTTATTTCATTTTTTATAGCAGGTCTTAATAAATTAAAACGAGTTTGTACGTCCCGATTTAACATTAGAAATGAAGGTGACACTCCTGTCGTACTATGTACCGTGTTCCTATAATTAAACAAAAAAAAATTAATACAACCGAAATGTTCAAATTTTTATTTCGACCTAAACTATTTTTTAGCGCATTTTTAATTGTTTTTACAGCATTTTCGGCAGCTCCACTAGACTGAGGAAAAAAAATTGCAGTGGTTATATGTTTTATTTGATATTTTTCTAAAAAAATTTTAAATTCATGACTAGTAAAATTCCTAGCATTGTCTGATATTATTAAATTTGGTAAACCGAATCTAGCGAACGTACTGTGTAAAGCCGACACAGTAAAACTAAATGTAATTGTATTCGTTGGAACACACACTCAAAATGGGTAGAAGACCCATTTTGAGTGTGCGTACATACAACATTTGATTTATTGTGAACAGGGATAACAGGTTTTAAATTTGTAAAAAACTGTTTTGTTGTTGTAAAAGATTTATGAGCGACGCTAATATCGAATTTATTCGAAAAAATTTCAATATTTTCCGAAAGGTTTGGGATATATGGTAATGAAACATATTTTTTATTATTTAAATTATTATTATTATTACGATTTTTACTATGATTATAAATACCATGAATTCTTTCCTTAATAATAGGATTATACAATTTTTTTGATGATTGTTAATATCTAGAACATTTTTCATTTTTTTAATATTTTTAGGTCTATTTTTTGGACGTGATAATTTTATAACACGATCTGTTAAACTATTAACAACACTTTTTTTGTAAATATTTAGTGAAAACGAATTAAAGTTTAAATATCTTTTCGACCAGATTTCTTTTGTAAACCAATTAGTTTCAATTGAACCGTCATTGTTATGGTAAATAGTTAAATCAAGGAAATTAATACTGTTATTTTTAAATTATTAAATTCGTTATTAATATAATCAATTTTATTTTTTGGAATACAAACAATACAGTCGTCAACATATCTTTTATAAAAAAATGGAGTAAAATCTAAATTTTGCAAAACATTATTCTCTAATTCTTCTAAAACCAAATTAGCAATTGTTGCACAAATAGGAGATTTTGAAAAAGTTCGATATCAATGTCGCTCATAAATATTTTACAACAAAAAAGTTTTTTACAAAGTTAATTAAAACCTGTTATCCCTGTTCACAATAAATCAAATGTTGTATATAAAATAAATTGTAACGATTATAATAATTGTACTTATATTGGCCAAACTAAACAATATTTACATAAAAGGATCTATACATAATCACAAATATAATATTAGAGTTCAAAATATCAATAGTACTTAAAATTCTATTAATAATAATGTGACATTGAAGGTATATCACGTATTTATCTATTTTGATCTTAATTAAATAAACAAATTAATGTTGCAAAATTTTACTTCTTCCTTAACGTAGTTTTAAGTGTATGTTGCTACTTCTGTATTGGGGAAAAAATAGAAAAAAAAACAATACCGCTCGATTTTTTTTCAAACATTCTTTTGCTTTGGTTCGATTAAAAATAATATTTCATGTCATTCTGCCTTTGACCTTGTTGGTATTGACTGGTCTGATTTTAACAAAAATGTAAAAATACAAATTTTATATATCTCGAGAAGTCATGTCTTTTAACCAATTGGACTAATTTGTAAGTTTCGATTTTTTTATATTTTTGCATTTTATTAAATTAGATGTAAACAAAAATTTTTTGAAAAATGTCTATTATCTGAAGATGGGTGTTATCCCGAAACTATCGTAATAAATATCTATGATTGCATAGTATTTTAAACTATGGTTTTTTTATTATGACCAATTCCCAGGAAATATTTTATACATTGTTTTGTCATGGTCAGTAAATTGAATATTTTGTTTATAATTTGTATTAATAAAATGCTTAAGTTTCCTATTCACGTGACTATTTTGTACTAAATTGATAATATTAATTTTTTTATTTTCTTACCTTCATGTTATAGCTAATTGTTCTTCTGGCGAAATAGCTTCTCGATAATTTGTATCTGATTTTCGTGTAAAAGTTCATCGAAACAATCTATTGTCATTCTAAAATAAATATAACATCGTTTCTCGTCTTTTCGTAACTGCGACATTAATGTGTAAAATTCTCCATATTGTAGTATTTCTTGATTAATATCGTGAACCCATTTTCTTTTTTTCCTAAGGTTCAATACATAATATGATCAACACCTTTATTTTTAGATAATAACAATAATTTTACCTTAAATTCTCTTCTTCAAGTGCAAGCAACACAAGTGCTCTCCTTCATCCGATGATGTATACATTTTTTGTGTATGATAGGTAAGTAAGTATTGTTTGTTTTTCGATTACATTCGCTTTGATGTGCGGTTCCCTACGGATTCCGCAAAGAACTTCGCTGCGAACTTTCCGTCACGAATCCGCTGCAAACAATTCGCATTGGTCTGGGGGATCTTTAATGCAGATGCAACGAATACCGCGGAACCGACACCAGTGAAAATCCGCTGCAATTCATCAGTCTCATTTACAGCGGTTGTCATGACAACGGCGAAACGCATAGCTGACCAGGGTTTGGATTCCGCTTCTCGATTCGATATATGCGGTATCGAATAACGCGATTCTATAATCCTTATTGCACATGTAAATACGGATCAGTAGACTGTCAAAATTATTCGATCGTGTCGAATTGAGAAAACAGAATCTGGCCTCAGAACTCGCGGGTGCCCCGGAGGGCGGGAGTTGCTTCGCATGTTTATACAATTGAAATAAAGCTTTTATGCGTCAGTAGCGTTATTTCTATGGATGTGTTCGTTATAAATATTGAAGTTTATGGTTCCGCTTGGTCAATATAACTGTTTAACAGCTGTGAGGAAGCATTTGTTTAAAAAAACATTTTTTTACCCTGTTTAATTGAAGGTTTAAAAATCTGGTGAGTTAATATAAACATGGATTTAACCAATGTTATGCGGGATTGTAAGCATGAGACTTCTTCATACAATGAGGACGTAAATTCAACAAAATTTGTACAGAGCGCACAAAAAAATTTTCACGGACTCAACCTTAATTTTTAAATTAGCAAATTCTAACAATATACAATTAGTGTTGGAACAAATTCAATAAAATTTGTACAGAGCTAACAAAATGAAATGGTTCACCTTAATTTTTAAATGTACAGATTCTGATACACATATTTTTTGACGTCATTATTGTCGCAAATATGAGGTCACTTCCTCTTTTTAAAAATTGGCAACTCCAATTTTTTATAGCACCATTTTATGACACTATATTGTCACGGAATTTGCCCCACTCACACCCAAATCGACGACTGTGGTACCGCGAATTACTAAGATTGCCCCGAATGGGTGCTATTTGCGAAGGACATTCTCGAACATTCTAGAACTTTGTACGCGAGTGAGACAAAGACCCAAGTGTGACATATCACCGCACTCGTCGTGACTTAAGGAAGTGAACGGTGCTATTTGCGAAGGACATTCTCGAACATTCTAGAACTTTGTACGGGAGTGAGACAAAGACCCAAGTGTGACATATCGCCGCATTCGTCGTGATTCAAGAAAGTGAACGGTGGTATTTGCGAAGGACATTCTCGAACATTCTAGAACATTCTAGAACATTCTAGAACTTTATACCGAAGTGAGACAAGGACCCACTGCACTCGTTTCATTGTAAGGAGGTCAACGGTGACATTTACAAACACATTCGTGGACATTCTAGAACATTCCAAAGAAAATAGAGTGAATGCCTGTAACTAGAAGTCAAGTCAACATGGATGCACAACTAGCAAAACTGTTAGAAATGATGCAGATAATGCAACAGGAAATGAAAGACCAGACGAAGATGATGCAAGAGAAATTAGAAGACAGGGACAAACGATGCAAGAACAGGGACGGATGATGCAAGAAAAATTTGAGGAACAAGGGCATAAAATTGAAGATCAATCCCAGACGATGCAGGATCAGACACAAATGATGCAAGAGAAATTAGAAAATAAATTAGAAGATTAGATGCAGATAATACAACAGGAAATGAGAGCTCAGACGAACGAAATGCAGGTGAAGCTAGAGAAATTAGAAAATACAGTAGAGGAGAAACTGTTAGAACAGAGAAAAGAAATCGACGAAGAACTGCACAAAGCACAAAGAAAGGAAGTGGACAAAGAAATAAACCAGGAGAGAAGAGCTTCGATATAAATTAGACAAGGTAACAAAGGAGGGCGTAATCAAAACAGAAGGACCTGTTATCCGAACTCAGAAGACAAAACCCCCAGAATTCGACGGCAAGGTTTCCTGTAATGTTTATCTGCGTCAGTTTGAAGCAGCAGCTGCAGCAAACGAATGGTCTGATTACGAAAAAGCTACTGCTCTAATAATTGCTCTACGAGGGGAAGCTCTTGACGTCTTACAAGGAGTTCCTGCTGGGCAGCAGAATAACTACGACATTCTAAAACAGCATATGGAAATGAGATATGGGGATAAACACCTGCAGCAAGTTTACCAGGCACAATTGAAAAGTCGTCACCAACAGAATGGAGAGAATTTACAGCATTTTGAGACCGATGTTGCCCGACTCGTTCGATTGGCTTATCCAACAGCCCCGTCCGAATTCTTAGACCAGCTGCCCATCCAAGTTTTTACCGATGGCCTAAGAGATTGCGAAACCCAGCAGGCATTACGACTCGCCAGACCTAAAACGTTGAACGACGCTCTTTCGCATGCACTGGAATTCGAGGCAGCAAAGATGGCATCCGGTAGACATGTTAAAGTTCGGGCTATCAGTTATAACAGCGATAGTATGGCAAATGGAGACCTAATAAAAACGCTAAAGGAGATTATTGATAAATTCAGCCCATCTACTAGGACAAAGAAAGAACAATCTAATAGTCGAAGGGATCGCCTTGTTCAATGCTGGAACTGTGGGCAGATGGGACATCTGAAGAGACAGTGTAGGGCCCCAGCCGCAGATCAGCAAAGGCGCGACTCCCAAGCGGCAGCCTCCAGGGAACATGTTAAAGTGCGGACTATCAGTGATAATAGCGATAGGATGGAAAATGGAGAGATAATGAAAACACTGAAGGAGGCCATTGATAAACTCAGCTTAACTACCAGACCAAAGAGAGGACAACTCGATAGACGAAGAGAACGCCCACTTCAATGTTGGAACTGTGGGCGGACGGGTCATCTAAACGGACAGTGTAGGACCCCAGTGGCAGATCGGCAATGGCGCGACTCGCAGGCAAGAAGGAGACATGGAAACGCAGATGCTCTTTCTAGACTTTGTCCGACCAACGGCAAGCACTGTAGTAATCTTGAAAGAAAAGAGGACATATCATTTGTTCCGTGCAAGATGGTGGCAGCCCAACCTGAAGACCGATAGAGTTCAGCAGCGATTCAGGAAGACCAGCAAGCTGACTGTGACATCAAGCCTTTACTAGACTGGATTACTTCAGCAAATGGCCAGAAGTATACCCCCTTCCCAATCAAGAGACCACAACCGTAGCAGAAGCGCTAGTCAACAACCTGTTCTGCAGATTTGGTGTGCCCATGGAACTACATTCAGATCAGGGCCGAAATTTCGAATCAGGTGTGTTCCGAAAGGTATGTGAGCTTATGGAAATCCGGAAAACCAGGACCACCCCACTGCATCCCCAGTCAGATGGTATGGTGGAACGCTTCAACGCCACACTAGAAACCAATCTGAGGATGTTTGTAAAGGAAAACCAGACAGACTGGAACAAGCTCATTCCACTCTTCCTGTTAGCTTACCGCTCAGCTTTCCATGAAACTACTGGGAAGACTCCCGCAAGGATCATCTTTGGAAGAGAGCTTCGCCTTCCAGCAGATTTGGTATTTGGTCGTCCTGCGGAACAGCCCTCAGATCCAGACACTTATATCCATGAACAAAGACTAGCAGCCGTATACGACCAAGTCAGATCTCGAACGCGACTAGAGAGCGATCGCATAAAAACTCGATACGACGTCCGGGCCAATACAGTCGGATTCCAACAAGGTGACCTGGTGTGGCTGTACAACCCCACGCGGAAGAAAGGAAAATCGCCTAAGCTACAGAACCGTTGGGAGGACCCCTATACTGTGATTAAAAGAATCAATGACGTCGTCTACCGGATACAGAGGACTCCTAGGAGTAAGATGAAGGTCGTCCATCTGGAGCGTCTGTCCCCGTATCGAGGTGTATCCGATCGAGACGATCGGTCCTAAGGAGGGGGCAGTGCCACGGAATTTGCCCCACTCACACCCAAATCGACGACTATGGTACCGCGAATTACTAAGATTGACCCGATCGCCCCTACACGATTCTGTTAAACAAACAAAATGCCGTGGATCGAGACGGGACTAGAAAATTTGAGAAACGACGAGAAGCGTTCGAGAGATGCTAGAAAACAGATCTAGAGGTGCTAGAATATACCTGGAATATTCGTTGGGTCTATAAAAGAAAAATAAACGGCCGATTGAGTTAGTCTTGTATAAGTCTTGTATTGCAGTCTGAATTGAAGTGCTTAGTTAGAGAGATCAAAGCGATTTAGATAGCGATTAATTAAATAAGTGTTTAGTTGAGTTCTAATTAGTGTTCAGTAGTGTACTGAGTATAGTTAATAAAGAAGTAATTAATTAACGGATTGTGTTTTTCTGGCAATAGTAGAAAATTCGGATTGGGAAATCAGTGACAATATTATAGTATAATCGTGATGATTCTCTCTATTAGTGTTTCGATTGAAAAAAGTTTTTCTCGGTTAAAAAGAGTTAAAACTTATTCGTGTAATGACGGAAACGAGACATAGATTTGATAAAAAATTCGGTTAATTTATTAAACTTGAGTGCAGAACCATTTTATGACCACAGCATCGATAAGTTTGCAGCTTTAAAAAATATTAGAATAGATATTATGGTAAAAAAAACATGGGTGAATTAGATAGGTGCTTTTTTTACTATAAAATGACTTCGCCTCGAAGTATTATTTATCCGTCCGTTTCACTTATTATTAAGTCCACGAGCCGTCACTGATAAACAACTGTAAAGATAAGAAATCATAGTAGGTATTTTTCTATTTTGCTTATTCGTATTAAAAATACCATTAAAAAAGTGGGACTGGAATACGTTCCGCTGCCTTTGGTTTTTATAGACTGCTGATGGACCTGATGGACGATGGATGATAATCGTATGCTCCAGCTAGCCAGACAAAAAGCGGGTCACCAAGCAAGTGACATCAAGCCAGCGAGCGAGCCTCTCATTCAAACGGAGCAAGCAATTTCTCGGTCCTTGCTGTTTTTTCAACTGATTTTTTTTCACCAAATGAACTTTTTAGTGGAGAGACCTATTGCTATGTTGTTTGACGTCTAGGCAAACTGGCAGTTGGTACGCTAGAAAGGTAGCGCGATTAGCGGGTCACAGACGAACGTATATGTATGCAAACATCAACGCGCAAGCAACAACGTCTATCTATGGACAAAATAACGTCACGTACATGATTGCGCGCTGTTGAATGTACGTTGATGATCGACTATGTGTGTCAAATAACAACGTTATTGTCACGGTGTTCTTCAGTGACGTAGAAGATAGTTATAATTATTTAAATTAATAATTATTATTTAATTAGTTAAATTAGTATATATTTAAATTAATAATTATTATTATTTGATTAACAAAATTTTTAAATTATAGTTTTATTTACAGATTGAAAATGTCGGACTTACGAAATTTAACACGAGGTTTTTTAAGACATTTCATTGACTTATATCGGACCCATCCTTGTTTATGGGAAACTAAGTCAAAGGACTACCTCGACAAAAATAAGAAAAATACAGCTTATCAGATTTTACTTGAAAAGTTAAAAGTTGTACCACCTGAAGCGACCAAAAATACAGTCAAACAAAAAATTAACAGTTTGTGTGGTGAATTCAGAAGAGATTTAAAAAAAGTTAAAAACTCGAAAAGATATGGTGCTGGAGCAGACGACATATATGTACCGACATTATGGTACTATCCTTTAATGCAATTTGTTGCAGACCATTTACAAGGACTATTTTGTTTTTTCTTGTTTTTTTGCGCACGCCACTGCAATAAAATGCAATTCTTCCGCCATTGTTTTACGAAGTTTGTGCGACCGTGTATGTTGTTTACTGCGAACTGATGTGTTAAAACATGAATCAATGTTTGTGACCAATAGACATAGTCATGCTGATGCGCGAGGTAGATGAATGCACGTTGATGTTTTAATTCATATATGTTCGTCTGTGCCCAGCCATTGATGAATTGCAAACGTATGTTTTGTGCTGAAAACTGAGCATGGCACGGGCCCGTGAAATGGTCTTGGTCTCGGACTAAATGAGACAGCTACTTATAACGCACATGCGTATATAATGGCTAGTTGAGAAAAAATAAATAAATATATCATTTACTACATTACTTCACGTAACACTGAAAAACTGCAAATTGTCCCGAAATGTTTTATTTACACTTTCTGTATAATTAATTTTCTGAAAAGTGCTGAAAATTTATGTATTAAATATGCCTACCTCGTTTTAAAGCCAACACGGCACATAGGTGCAAACTATATAATGTAATGAAAAACAAAACGGAACTAAAAGACTGTGTAAAGGAATATATACAGAGTGATTCGGAGTTAACGATACCTAAGAGTATTTTCCTGAAAAAACTATTATAAATAAATGGGATAATTCACATGAATATTTCTTCAAAAATAGTTCAGTTTTTAACATAGGATAATATTTATTGTATTTATTCAAAAGTAACTCGGTACAACCAGTAACGGAGGCCATAACCCTTAGCTTCAATAACTTTTTTAAGAAAATATACATCCCTACATTAAAAATAATTTACATTTTCAATAAAGCTGTTGAAATATGAAATGAAAATCTTGAAATATTTTAATACCTTTTGCAATTTCATGGCAAATCCGATTTTTGTATTTTTAATTATTAGCAAATTTATTACTTCACACTGCATTTATTAATATTTAGTTATTCATTCAAATTTTTAAATGAAAATGGCGGCACATTGAACAGTTATCTCATTAATTATTCCATAAATGATTGTTTTGTGATTTTAATTTTTTCTATATTATCTACTGCTATTAGGTATAGTAAATCAATTTAATTTTAAAATGCTGTGATGTTTTCTTATTAAAATAATTCTAACTAAATAAAACTACGGAACTAAATATTAATAAATGCATATTAGTCGACTTAACATTGTTGCATTTCGATAGCTCATCCAGGTACAAATGTGTACCAAATTCCTTTTGAATAGCTCCATCAGTTTGGAAAATTTAAGTTTTTTTTTTTATTTTTGTAAATTTAAAACTGTGTTTCGGAAATGAAGAATTTTTAAAGAAATGTTTATACGAAAAACTCTTATTACATATTATTATTAAAAGCTCTATTACGTACTCTTGCGTCCGACGTTTAAATCTGACTCTGTAGGTATACACATATATTTATATAAAGTAAGTTACACAATAATAAAGAGCGGTAATTGATTCAAATGAAATCAGAAAATTTTTATTATTTTGTTTTTTTAATTTTTTATTATTGTTTTGTTCAACAATTACAATGCAGTAACATTAAATAAATAGCGTTGTCAACTGCTCAAAAACTGTCGTACGTAACAATTTTGGAAACCTAAAACTTAAAACTAGCAAATTTGTCCAGATTAAAACTATTTTATTTGTAGATACTGTTTACATCTATTTGTCACTTTGAAATACAGGTTACGTAAAGTTATTCACCGACCACGCCAGGATTAAATCTCTTCCCAAATATAAAATTTCAAATACGATGGTCACATATATACATGCTGTTCAGTAAACTACTACTAGCATCAAAAACAGTGGCCCGCTTGTGACTCTAAACTGATCTACTCCGTGTTGTCAATATGGGGATTCCCCCCCCCCAAGATCTGGGGATTTTTATGAACTTTTGGAGATTGGAGGAGAAGACCTTAAAATGATCTATATTAGGGGATTTTCAATCAATAAAATAGTAGTAAATTAAATGAAAATTATTCAAATTATTCAAATTTATGCTTCATTTCATTAGTCAGATCGCTTTGATTACTTATAGTAGGCACTCTTTTCTATTGTCTGTTGTGTAGCTACGAAGAGTAGGCGGCACGGCACAATATAATAAAAGCAGGTGTCGCTTAAACCACAGAATAGAAAAGATTGCATCTTATCTATGTACATATACAGGATTAACTATGACTACGTACAAAAATTTAACCACGTGCTCAGGGAGGCCTAAAAGACAAAAAAAAAATTCCACAATTTTATATGAGTGAAAAAAAAACAGTTATTTATCACTCACGTGTTGAAAATTTCACGTCGCGTGCAATAAACACTTACTATTTGTACTTGTTGCATACAATATTTCTTCTACGTTCATGCAAAAACCAAAAATTGTTTATATGACACTAAATCTAGGAAAATATGACGTCGATTTGAACGTTTATGTTTCCATGATGACAAAACGCTCTACTAGAATGACAGATAAATGCAATAAACATTTTATTGCACTAATGCAATAAAGAACCACTTTGTCCACTAAATATAGTTCAATAAAGTTTTGTTTCTTGCATAAGCGTAGAAAAAAGCAATTTGAAGCTTGACAAAAATTTAGAATGGAGTGGCTTGACAATCCGTTATTTAAGGGAATTTTAGAGCCGTTATTTGATAATCGCGAATACTGTAAGTACAAAGTTTGTCACGTACAATTACATTGTAGAAAAACTGAAATAAAAAACATTTAGAAACAGTTAAACACTACAGAAACGTCTTGTAGCAAGTAAAGCTTCTGAAAATCTACCCCCGTATCCAAAAAGAAT
The DNA here is from genome assembly GCA_037114965.1 of Monochamus alternatus. Classification (NCBI taxonomy): domain Eukaryota; kingdom Metazoa; phylum Arthropoda; class Insecta; order Coleoptera; family Cerambycidae; genus Monochamus; species Monochamus alternatus. The sequence continues at coordinate 46,121,955 of CM073426.1, forward strand.
TTTTTAAGAGCCTTGCTACTTACTTTTCTTTAGAATTAGAAGAAATGCAAGATTTTTTTTCTATGGAGAATGTTAAAATCCTGAAATTAAGTGGAACAAGACGGCTCAGCTTGCATCAGTATGTGTGTAGTTTTGGAAATGTGGAAGCAATTGTTGAATTTTTTCACTTTAGCTGTCTTTGAAGATAAGTCAAAACAGAATGAATTTATCTTAAAACAATTGAACAACAAATGTATAGAGGCATGCCTTTATTTTTTAAACTGTTCTTTGCATTTTTTAACCTATTCAATGCTCTTTGTCAAGCATAGAAACTTTCAGTTCATGAAATTTCTAAAGAATGCAGAAAATTGCTATGGCAACTTACTGTGAATTTAATTAAAAGTGACATTATAAGCAATATTGATTTAAAATTCAATTTTTCGTATCCTGAACACTTTCTTTCCCTTGAAAAAATTGAATTAGGGTCATGTTGCAATAAAATTTTAAATGAGACGTTGTTATTCCTTAGGAAATAAAAAAATACGCCTTGAATTTTACATTGAAGCATGCAATGAATTACAGAAACGTATGCCTCTAGACGATGACTTATTTGAATATCTATTTCATAAAGCTAGAAATAGCTTTAAGCACTACAAAGTATGCTAATTTAGAAAATTTCAATATGGTATATAAATATTTTGAAAAAGTTGTAGAAATTGACACTATAAACAGAAAATGGCAGAAAATGTCTATATTTTTTTGTTGTTAATGGGAAAGAGAATTTAAAACTATTATCACCAGAAACGTTTTGGAGTTATTTGAGTGAAGTTAAAGAATATGTATATATCAAACTAAAAAAATGGGTTTAAGGTATCCAGTTGACAACTGGATTAGTTCTTTTTTAACGGACAGGGAACAGGGACAGGGAAATGTCTAAGACTTCATTGGGGGTTCCTCGGGGGACTGTTTTATCTCGTCGTCTACTATTTATATTATTTATCAATGATTTAGTCTCTTCGCAGATGACAGTACAATATGTATTACTGCCTCGTCTGCTGACGAGCTTCAAACGAAAGTAAACAACACAACTTATTATTAATCCAATTATTATTATTATTATCATTGAGAAAGCACAACACACAAAGTTTTTAGGAGTTTTCATTGATGACAAACTTACTTAGTCGGATTATATTGAGCATATCGTAGAGAAATTAAATATTGTATGTTACGCAGTCATAAATCTGATTGTATGTATGCGTTTAGTAATAATATGTATGTTAGACTAATTTATATGACGTCTCATGTCCTGTGATAAACCTACATGAATAAAGAATTACTATTATTATGATACTTATAGTTTGTTTTAAATTTCAAATTTAGCAATTTTTGCCACACTTAAATGCCGAAACAGAAAGGATTTTCTCTGTGGTAAACCATGTAAAAATATAAAAAAGAAATTGTTTGGGTGAAGTTGCATTAAATGCTATTGCTGTATTTATGTGTATATATATATATATATATATATATATATATATATATATATATATATATATATATATATATATGCATATCGTAGAGAAATTAAATATTGTATGTTACGCAGTCATAAATCTGATTGTATGTATGCGTTTAGTAATAATATGTATGTTAGACTAATTTATATGACGTCTCATGTCCTGTGATAAACCTACATGAATAAAGAATTACTATTATTATGATACTTATAGTTTGTTTTAAATTTCAAATTTAGCAATTTTTGCCACACTTAAATGCCGAAACAGAAAGGATTTTCTCTGTGGTAAACCATGTAAAAATATAAAAAAGAAATTGTTTGGGTGAAGTTGCATTAAATGCTATTGCTGTATTTATGTATATATATATATATATATATATATATATATATATATATATATATATATATATAGGGTGAGTAGGTCATAATGTCATTAACTTTAACCACGTATTCGGAAGGCCTAATAAAGACAGAAAATCGAGAAAGAACATTTTTTTACTCGACCTTTAAAAACAATAAACACATCACCCTATGAAATTTGGTAACACGACGCTCCTGGTACGCTACAAACTTTATGATGGCGCAGCCATACGACAATCGAATGCCGGAGGAAACATCGTTGCCACATCATGTTTACATACATAATATGGTCTTAACACTTCAACGTGTTATTTAAATTTACCACCATTTATTCGCACTTTCTGCATTTCCCGCATTTCTTTCCCCTCAAATTTGGAGATCACACTACACATTTGGAGGGGGTATGGAGAGAATACAAGCACAAGCAGTAGTTGTTTATTTCGGTCTCGTGTATTGGTTGTAAATTCACAATGCCTAATTATACAAATTTCTAATATGCGGAAATGGTAGTTTTATACGGAGAATGCGAGAATGTTTGCGAAATGCATGTCGCAGCTGTAGTATATCGGAAACGTTTTCCTAACAGTGTACAAGTGCTTCAACGCCTTCGCGATACGGGTTCTATGAAACCGCGTCTACTTTTTCTATAAGAACCATTTCAAGGCGATTGAAGATATTCCAAAGCAAGGTCTGCAGAATATTACGTGAAAACTCACTGTACCCGTATCGTTTTTAGAAAGCTCAGGCTTTTGCAATTGGCTGACCCTAATTTTATTAATAAAGTGCTATGGATGACTGCAACTTTACTCGAACTAGTATTTTAAACAGGTTAGTACCATACTACTTAAAAAACAATAAATTTCTAGGCTAAATGTACGTAACTACAAACTAAATAATTAATTGTATTCACGAGTAATAATAAAAATTCATATTCAATTGTAAAACGTAGTGAAAACGTAATATCAAAATTATTTAACTGTAATAACCTAACATTCGAAAATATTTATTTATTATCTAAATTTGTTTTTATTAATTATTAATATTTAAGGAAAATTTATTCATGCATCTAGATAAAAAAGTTAGGTTTACTCCTTGTCGTTAAATAAGATTCGATAACTTTTATGAGCATCAGATCAGAGGCGTGCCGTTTCGGTTTTGGTTTATTGCTGACAACACGAAGGTTTTTTACTATTTAGTATTTAAACACGAGACACTTTTCATCTCTTAATAATTTACCCATTGGGTATATGTTTTTTATGTGATGTACCTAAATGATTTATTACTCGGTTTATTATTAGATACGTTGAAGTTTTGTAATTTCAATGTAAAATATTTTTTAAACTGTGACCAAGCTAATTTCTTTGCAGTCATAACAGCCACATTTGGTCGGACAAAAATCTACACGCTAGTCGTCGGTTTAGCTTTCAGAGGCGATTTGTTGTCAACGTATAGCCAGGAGTGTACGAGGACCGTATGTTCTACCGGAAAACCTGAATGGACCGCGTTTTATTTGATTATTATTATTTGATTTCATTGGATATTAACATTTTAAATTATTATTAGCTGAACTGAGCAAGAAAAAATATGAGATTGTAAAATAGTCAGTACTAGGAAAATATTTCAATTTGGCAACGTAGCATCAGGTCGACATCGAGTTGAACTGTGAGCTGTAAACAACCAAGGCTGTGAGCAGTCAGTGACAGTCCGAAAAGGGGGTTTACATAATGATTTGAAAATATTTATTTTCGGCGTAAATATGCATTTAAATTTTTTTAATCGCGTATTCGTATTATACTCATTATTCGCTATCTCCTTAAAATTAATAAATAATGAGTATAATGCGAATACGCGATTAAAAAACAATCTAAATGCATATTTACGCCGAAAAAAAATATTTTCAAATTATTATTTAAACCCCCTTTTCAGACTGTCACTGACCGCTCACAGTCTTGGTCGTTTACAGCTCACAGTTCAACTTGATGTCGATCTGATCCAATGTTGTCAAGTTGAAATATTTTTTTCGTACCTACCTACCTAGGTTTTAGACATCACAAATAAACGGTTGTACTGACTATTCTAGAATATCATTTTTTCTTGCTCAGTTCAACTTCAGCTAATAATAATTTAAAATGTTTATCCAATGAAATCAAATAATTCTATTAAAAATTGCAAGTAACGCGATCCACTCAGGTTTTCCGGTAGAAAATACGGCCCAATCAAACGATACCCGTACACTCCTGCCCATACGTTGACAACAAATCGCCTGTGAAGGCTAAACTCGACAAGTAGCGTGTGGCTTTTTCTTTTGAGCAAATGTAGCTGTTATGACTGCAACAAAACTCCAACGTGTCTAATAATAAACCGAGTAATAAACTATTTACGCACATTACATAAAAAACCTATACCCAATGGGTAAATTATTAAGAGAAGCTGAAAAGTGTTTCGTGTTTAAATACTAAATAATAAAAAACCATCGTGTTGTCGACAGAAAACTATCCAAGACCGAAATGGCACGCCGCTAATCTAAGTTGTCGAGAGTGAACCTTGACCTACCGTATTATTAGTTCAATAACCTAGTTACCTAGTTTTTGTACTGTTATTTAACGACAAGGAGTAAAACTATTTTTTTAAATCTAGATACACGAATGAATATTCCTTAAATATTCATTTATTTATTAATAAAAACAAATGTAGATAATAAATAAATGTTTTCGAATGTTAGGTTATTACAGTTTAATAAGATATTTTTTATAAATAAATATGAATTTTTAGTATTACTCGTAAGTACAATTAATTATTCAGTTTGTAGTTACGTACATCTAGCCTAGCCTAGAAATTTATTGTTTTTTTAAGTAGTATGGTACTAACCTGTTAACTGCACTCCTCCGTCCATAGCACTTTATTAATAAAATTAGAGTTAGTCGCATTTCGTAAACATTCTCCATATAACACCACCACCGCCACACCATTTCCGCATATTCGAAATTTGTAAAATTATGCATTTACGATGAACACGCGAGACCGAAATAAACAAACTCCTGCTTACTGCTTGTATTCTCACTATTCTCTCCATCCCCCTTCCAAATGTGTGGCGTGATCTACAAATTTGGGGGGAAAGAAATGCGGGTAAATTTGAATAACACGCTGATGTGTTAGACGATATTATATATGTAAACATGATGTGGCAACGATGTTTAACCCGGCATTCGAATTTCGTACCGGTGCGTCATTAGAAAGTTTGTAGCGCACCAGGAGCGTCGTGTTACTAATTTTTATAGGGTGATTTGTTTATTTTTTTAAAGGTCGAGTAAAAAATTTTTTTTTAGATTTTCTGCGTTTATTAGGCCTCCCGAATACGTGGTTAAAATTAATGACTTTATGACTGACTCACCCTGTATATTACTATGGCTCATGACATGTTAAGTTCGTTTTAAATAAAGTATATTACAGAAAATGTTAATTTTATTCACCAAATCTAAAATCCTAACCCAGGACTAGGATACCAAACATTTCATTTCGATTCCTCCTGTCAACTGTTAAAAATCTGGGGAATCTGAGAGAAAATAAAATCATATCTAGAGGGGAAAAACTGATGAGTTGGCAGCACTGAAACTACTACTAATACTAATACGCAAGCATCCGTTCAGATGATGTGCTAATTTGTTTCGCTGTTATATTAATATATTAGTACAATATGTTCAGTTCGATTTAGTAAAGCTGATTCTGGTAATCTACCAAAAGTTGATATGGACTACCTACTTTAATAAAAATAAAGATAATGCCAGTACAGAAATGAAGGGAATAATTATATTTGGGTTAGATTTTAAACAAATAAAATAAAGTGCATTATAACCAAATTATTCTTTATTTAGTTACTGTTATTTAAGTATATGTTATTACTTTATGTTTTACTATATTTGAAAAAAAGTAGTGGTATACATTTTTTACCTGTACGAGGTGTGGCAATTAAGTTCTGGGAATTTGGCAACACTGCATCGTTCTAGAGAGGGGGGACCTTCCTTTTGGTTTCAGTCCAAGGTTGAAGTCGATAGCACGTTTGGTTTGTGTTTTATGTGTATTTTTTGAAAGTAACTTTTTTAGTGGCGTCGTGAAAATGAGTGACTCAAATTACAAGGAAGATATGGAGTGAGCCCAGAGAGCCTAGCCCCTAAAAAAGTGTGTAATACGAAACGTATTACACACATTATTTACATTTAGATTATTTCTCCCTCATTTCATGGGTTTTATATAAAGATAAATTTCTATGCCCTCTTCAACATTCAACCTATACCTATTAAAAAACACATTATATAGTATTTATACTACTCTCATTAAAAAGATCCTTACAACAAAATCTAAGCCAAAGTGCAGGACAATTTGTTATGTCTTATTTCACTTTTGTGCGCCGTTGCCTGAAAGATCATGCCATCTAAAATAACCATAACATTGGGTATAAAAAAGAAATTTCCTAGAAATGACTAATATTTTTAAACATGATGATTGTATCAATGCTAAAACAGATATAGAAGGACTTAGTGTTATATATATATATATATACATATTTATTGCATTTTGAAAAAATAATAATAACAGGCAGTTTCTGACTAACTGTATATACTATGAGTTAAGGTATTGACATTCGGCTGTATGTAATATTAATTTTTATATATTTTTTTGGGTTCTTATGTATAATATAATAATAATATGTTTTCTGCTCAAATATTTTTAAATTTAAGTAACAAAATATTAGATTTATTATTTTTAATTCCAAATTGATTAATAACATTGTAAAATTTGTGGTGGTTTTAATAATCAATAATAATTTATTTTATTTTCTTAAAATTCCACAAAGCAGATTTTTAGCTGTTTTTATACGATTACAAAAAGTATATCGTCATTCACAGTCTGCGGACAAATGTCCTTTCTGGACGCCTTTTCATTACTTGGCCAGCCTATCACCTAATAAGTACAATGTTTTAAATAACTTTAATTGTTTTGATTAAAACTGCAACAATGTTTTGTTTATATGTACAAGAACAATTTTACTGATGTTTTTATTCTTGTTGTATATGGGCTTTATTGTAATAACGTCAGAGTCTTGGTTGGTTTCTTTACAATCTCATAATTCGTAAATAACTTTATCAATGTTTTTATGATTTAGTATTATTAATTGTTATTGTAGAGTTCCTGATGAAGAACTAATAAAGTTCGAAAGCTTGAACAGAAAAAACAGTGTTCCTTTTTCTTGACTTCACTACTCATGCTACTGACACTACTCAGTCATAATGTCATTAATTTTAAGAGAAGATAAGGAATAATGAGTATAATACGAATGCGCGATTAAAAAAATCTAAATGCATATTTACGCCTAAAAAAAATATGTTCAAATCATTATTTAAACTCCCTTTTCAGACTGTCACTGACCCCTCACAGCCTTGGTCGTTTACATCTCACAGTTCAACTCGATGTCGACCTGATGCAATGTTGCCAAGTTGAAATATTTTCCTAGTACCTAACTAGGTTTTAGACATCACAAATAAACGTTTGTACTGACTATTTTAGAATCTCATTTTTTCTTGCTCAGTTTATCTTCAGCCAATAATAATTTAAAATGTTAATATCCAATGAAATCAAATAATAATAATCAAATATTTATATTAAAAACTGACAGTAATGCGGTCCATTCAAATGATCCCCGTACACTCCTGTCCATACGTTGACAACAAATCACCTCTGAAAGCTAAACCGACGAGTAGCGTGTGGATCTTTGTCCGACCAAATGTGGCTGTTGTGACTGCAGAGAAATTAGCTTGGTTACAGTTTAAAAAATATTTAATATTGAAATTACAAAACTCCAACTCTTCAGCCAATAATAATTTAAAATGTTAATATCCAATGAAATCAAATAATAATAATCAAATAATTATATTAAAAACTGACAGTAATGCGGTCCATTCAAACGATCCCCGTACACTCCTGTCCATACGTTGACAACAAATCACCTCTGAAAGCTAAACCGACGAGTAGCGTGTGGATCTTTGTCCGACCAAATGTGGCTGTTGTGACTGCAGAGAAATTAGCTTGGTTACAGTTTAAAAAATATTTAATATTGAAATTACAAAACTCCAACGTATCTAATAATAACCCGAGTAATATACCTTTTAGATACATTACATAAAAAAACTATAGTCAATGGGTAAATTATTATTACAGATTTTACAATATCTGCTTTGCATAATACTTTTGTAAGATTTGGTTTGCCAAAAGTTATAGTATCGGATAATGCTCGAAGTTTTACGAGTGGAAATTTTAAAATTTTCTTAGAAAAATATGGAATTGAACATCTTACAATTTCACCATATTTTCCTCAATCAAATGGTGCGACGGAAAATGCTGTTAAAAGTATTAAAAATGAGCTTAAAAATTGTTTAGGTCACAATAAAAATTTAGATATAAATGAAGTACTCTGTAAATTTTTATTTGACTATCGTAACACTAATCATACTACAACAGAAGTTTCTCCGTCAAAATTTTAAAAAACGTTTTAGTAGTTTAAAACCCGAAAGTAATATAAAAGTTCAAAATAAAGTTTTGGCGGCACAAAAGAAACAAAAAGAATATTTTGGTGGCAAAAATAGACATTTTAATGTAGGACATAAAGTAACAGTTAAAGATTATAGGGAAAAAAATAAAGTAACTTGAATACCTGGTGTAGTAGAAAAATGCATTGGAAAATGTACGTATATAGTAAGAATACCAGAATTAAATGTTACTTGGAAATGACATACTAATCAGATGTTAAAAACAAATGTACAAGGTTTGATAGAAATTTCGAATGAGGGTGATCTGGTAGATCTTGCGGAAAACATGGACCACCGCGTAAATACGAACGATATTCAAATACCTTCTACTAGTGGGACGTCAACAGAAACGATTACTAGGCCTAAAAGAAATACTAAACCGTCTGATCGTTTTATGTTATGGACTCACTGAATAGTATTGTATATATGTAAATAATTACTTGTATATCTGTATATATTTTAGTTAAGGGTAGTAAAATATTTCTTACTGTATTCATTTTTTTTAAATAATTACTTATGTATCTGTATATATTGTTAGTTAATAGTAGTAAAATATTTCTTACTGTATTCATTTTTTTAGTGGCGGATAATGTCATATATATGAAAAATATATTTATTTCGAATAATGTACTTTCCACTGAAAGAATGAAAAGAACATATTATCTTTTTTGTTTAACTTTTTATCGTATCGTATACCATTTCTTATAAGAATGGGAACTGAAGCAAGAAACGCACTGTTCTGTTTCGAAAATGATATTATAATCAACGAAGTGATTAATAAAAGTTACTGGAAAGTTTCCAATTATTCATTATTACCACTCGAAAATACCTTGCAAATAATATTGTGTGAAACTAACATTTCTTACTGTATTAGAAAGGTATTTTAAGCTAATATAAATCAAATCTCCTACAATTCCTATCAATGAAGTCATATGTATGTTCTCTGATACCAAACATCTAGGTATGTTAATGAACAATTCTACAGACAAAGCTCTATTCATCAATAATTATCTAAAGAAATTAATCTATCTAAATTTACTAACCTGCTTTAATGAAAACTCTATAAATATCTATCTTCACTTTTGGCAGTGGGAACTCGATAATTCAACCACAATTGTGTATATTATAACAACAGTTAGCTTTCATCATTTTTAAGATATTCTAACAAGATGTTTTCGTAGTGTACATAGAATTATGAAATTAGTTTATCTTAATTTGATTTGTTTAGAAATTTTAAATAACACGACAGACAACAACTGAATTTATTCCATTATTCCATGTTTATAATTAATTCGAAGAAAAAGTCTGTGTGATATTTTTCGTTTATTATTTTTGGTGTCCGATGTTATGAATTGTTTCAATATCATTTGTGGTACTACACACTCATATCTGAACGATAAAAACAATAATTACAAATTACTATCTAGCTTTAAATGACTATGTGATAGGTACCTTCTCGGTCTAGTAAATATTCAGGTGATTCGTCCTGCAGACAAAAAAACAGTTGCTTTATTTTAGTTTTGGATCATATAAAATACTGAAATTGTAGTGCATTGTTTACTATTTTACAGATGTAGATTCTTTCTTAAACATACTTTATCCATGAGAAACATAAATGAAGTGTTAAAATATGTGAACACAATAAACAAACATCAATCATTTCTAGGTTATGCTTTAGTGATATTTCTTTTGTGAGGCAAGTCAGTTGTGGTTCAGTTCTGACTTTCAGTTCAAAGACAAGCACGTTTACATTATAATCAAAACAATTTTAGGACTCGTTTTGTTCGAATTTATTTGTTGCTACATAAGTAAATAATTTAAAAATATAGATAGATATTTTACACAATATTCACGCTGAACGGCTGTAACCACAGCTGTAACGAAAGCCTGCGCCGGCACAGCGACCCCAATGCTACAAAAACCTCAACTCAAGTCTAAATTTGTATCGACAAGTCTCAATAACACCATTGTGCATACGTAAATTGCATTACATACATTATTTAGCGTTCCTTATGTCCAATAAAATACGTTATGCCATTTATATTTGACAATTCAATGACAATTCATAGTTTTGACGTTTAGCGATGTTAGTTTCTTCTGTGTAAGTCTGGCTCAAGGCTATGCACGTTTTACATGACAAAACAATGAAATTTGGGTACTTTTTGGAGGCGTTTTTTATGTTAAATTTTAAAATTTTTGAATGTTTGTTTATCAGAATGTGTTTATAATTAAGTATATGTATTTCAATTTAAACATAGGTTTTAGCAGGGCTGACATCCAAAAAATAAAAATTAAATCGATTTCTTGAAAAATGGAACATCCTGTATAAGAATTGATTGTACGCGCCATCTAGTGTCTGTACACCAAGTTTCCTCGCACTGGCTATGATGGTTTCTGAGATATTCGCACTGAAAGTCTTAGAGGGACAGAGGGAAAGTTACATTAGGGAAATGAGGTGAAGAACAAAAAATTTAATTTTGAGTATCAGTTACAATTGGCCGGTCTGTGGTGGATCTTCTCTAAAATAACAACTTATTGACTCATATTTTTGGATATTGACAATCAATTAAAAATTTTCGAATTTGAAGGATAAGATACCTTTCTTAGATAGATCAAGTCTTGTTTATGGGGTCACTTGAAGGGATTGTAATAGAAAATATATAGGTCAAACTAGTCCTAGACTTAGACCTCGCTTATGTGCACACAAAAGTGATATTAGATGCAATAAAAACTCATGCATGCTTGCGCAACATGCTTTAGCACTTAGTCATAATTTGAATTTCGTTGAAGTAGAAGTGTTATGTAGTGAGGACAATTTACACAAGAGAACATTTTTGGAAATATGTTTTATTGATCAGGAGACTGATTGCATTAATAGGGGATCAGGCATTGATGACCTTAGCATCATCTTTACTTATCTTCTACATTGGCACAGCAGCCAGAATATTGTTAACTATTTTTTTCTTTTTATTCACAGTTGGTATTTAATAGTTCAAATTTTGAAATTTTACAGTTAGCAGTATTTGGCTTCTGTCGTTTATTTTCTATTGCTCTTAGGTTTCCAATTCTTTTGTGTCCATTGTCCCCCACTGTTCATGTTGTCTGAGTGACCATGTGCTTCTTTCTGGGGTTAGTTGATAATATAAGAAGTTTTTTAAATTCCTAACAAAAGTTTTGTAATACGTAGATTCTTTTACTTTTGTTGTTGATGTTTGATAATACTTGATGGTGTTGTATTTGGTCCATATATTTTCTGTTATACAATCTCGTTTTTGTAACCTTTTATTCGTATTTTGCTTTTAGTGTTTTTTAAGGACATTTTCAATAACCTAATCAGTTTGGTTGGTATCCTAATGCAGATTAACATATCTATATTTACAAATACTCCGACCAAATGTGGCTGTTATGATTGCAAAGAAATTAGCTTGGTTACAGTTTAAAAAATATTTAACATTGAAATTACAAAACTCCAACGTATCTATTAATAAACCGAGTAATACATCATTTGGGTACATTGCATAAAAAGCTAGACGCAATGGGTAAATTATTAAGAGAAGCTGAAAAGTGTTTCATGTTTAAATACTAAGTAATAAAAAACCATCGTGTCGACAAAAAACTGTCCAAGACCGAAACGACGCACCTCTGATCTGATGCTCATACAAGTTATCGAGAGTGAATCGTGACCTACCGTATTATTAGGTTAATAACCTAGTTTTTGTACTAATTTATTTTATCTAGATACATGAATGAATTTTTCTTAAATATTGATTTATTTGTTAATAAAAACAAATGTAGATAATAAATAAATGTTTTCGTATGTTAGGTTATTACAGTTTAATAATTTTGATATTACGTTTTCACTACGTTTTACAATTGAATATGAATTTTTAGTATTACTCGTAAGTACAATTAATTATTCAGTTGTTTACGTACATCTAGCCTAGAAATTTATTGTTTTTTAAGTAGTATGGTACTAACGTGTTTAAAATGCCAGTTCGAATAAAGCTGCACTCGTCCGTCCATAGCACTTTATTAATACAATTAGGGTCAGCTGCAATCTGATTTTGATGTCAATTGCAAAATTCAAGACGGCTGCAGAAATCAGCAGGTTCTAAAGTTTGAACTTGAAAATGATACGGGTTCAGTGAATTTTCGCGTAATATTCTGCAGACCTTGCTTTGGGATATCTCCAATCGCCTTGAAATGGTTGTTGTAGAAATAGCAGGCTGCTCCTCAACTAAATTTAAAACAGCCTCTATCACATTTAAGTCATTTTGCCGATGTGCCGCAAGTTCCCGATGCAGTTTCACAGAACCCGAATAGCGAAGGTGTTGAAGCACTTGCACAAAGGTTCGCGCACTTGGAAAATGTCTGTTAGGTAAACGTCTCCGATATTCAGCAGCTACGGCATTCGCATTTCGTAAACATTCTCCGTATAAAACTACCATTGCCGCATATTCGAAATTTATAAAATTAGGCATTGTGAATTTACGACTAATACACAAGACCGAAATAAACAAACTACTGCTTGTATTTTCTCCATCCCCCCTCCAAATGTGTGGTGTTATCTCCAAATTTGGGGGAAAGAATTGCGGGAAATGCAGAGTGCGACTAAATGATGTATATAATAATACTGATGTGGATCCTTCGACATTCGATTGTCATATGGCTGCGTCATCAGAAAGTTTGTAGCATACCAGGAGCGTCGTGTTACCGATTATTATAGGGTGAAATTTTTTGTTTTCGATTTTCTGCCTTTATTAGGCCTTCTGAATACGTGGTTAAAATTAATGACATAATGACTGACTCACCCTGTATACACCTATTTTACCGTCAACGATTAGAATAGAATTAGAATACGTTGATTTTCGAATAAAATTTTAAATTTTTAAGATACATAATAATGTACTCACTGAATAATGTGGGGACAAGTTGTCTAATTCAGCGACACCTGTTATTTAGCAGAACAAATAACCAATATATTCAGAACTGCCGTCTTGGGTAAGAAACCAATATAAATTAATAATTTTATTAGAATTGAGGTACAAGTAGCGCCATAATTATGCGGCGGCAGAAGGCCTCATCTTAAATATTAAGTGCAATACATTCACTACTCTCTTCAGAATCCTCGTCAATATTTATTATAATAGAGTCTCAAATTCGATTAACAGCCTTTCTGAGGTCAATGTACTCATTTTATGTCTAATATTCCGAACTCATTTCGTGTTTTCCTTGTTCAGCACCTTTCGTAATTATTTTATAAATAGTCGATATTGGGTAATTCTTGAGATACAATGTTTTCTTTCCACCGTTCATTCACTTTCTTACTCATATGTAAAAAAGTTTTTTTTTTATTATGATTTCTTGGAGATGTTGCCGAATTGATTTTTTAACTGGTGTACCAAAATCACTCTGGTCTGAAAGAAAATAAGTTAAGGTTGGGATTCCCGGACTGACCATGTCCATAATATAGTCAGCAAATAACAGTCCACACAATGCTATATATTAAATACAATTTCAGTGACTTCAGTTCAAAAGTTACACATATTTCACACATAAGCACGGTATAAAGCAACGCATAGCATTATCAACTCCTACTCTGTACCGCGCAATTTGAGTTGTTTGCCGTGTCTAGGTTGTTGCTTTTCTCTGCCTTGCACTAGAAACTTACGAATAACGTACATCTAAAGACAGGTGGTTGCATTCTGCCTTCTTGACGGTCAAGCCCTTCACCAGTGGTGTTGCCAAATGTTTTAGCAAGTTAATGTTCTATTAAAAATGTTCATAAATTTCAAAAAATGAAATTAATAATGCAATTATTATTCTTTTATAGATTTATACAAATTCGACATATTCTTATATTTTCAGAATATAACTTAATATTTTAAACCTAAGTCCCTGAATAAATTAGTTACATTCAATTTATTAATTATTCATTTAGATACCATTTTTACATATCGGCAACACAGGGGCCACGTCTGGTTAACAAAGTCTCAGTCCACCTGGGATAAATCGGAACCTTAAAATTGAATAGATACCCGACATGAAGATATGTAATTATTCATTTATTATCACTATTTTTCATTGATTTTATGTTTAATTATATTGATACGAGCATTATAATTTGTGAAATAAATTAACTGTTATTAACATCATTTTCTATGGGCATTTAAAAATTGTGTTGCCCTACTCTACCCGTCTCACATTTGTCGGCAAGCTTTCACATTTTTTGTTTACTGTAAGTTTGAAAAGTACTATATACTATTTAGCAAAAATAAATCTATGTGGTTAACAGATAAATCAGAAATATTTTAACATGTTTTATGCTTATTACATATATTATGTGTATGTACTTACTATTAATAGTATTTTGCATAATGTCAGGATGATAATTGAATTAATTTGAAATTAGACGATTCGTTGAAATCGGTTTTCTATTAAATGGAAAAATCTTATATCCAAAAAATTATGACTATTCCAATTCCATGCTTAAAGAATGTAGTGGTAATGGCATGTGACAAATTGAGAAGTTATCAAACATATAATTTAATATTTTCATTTAATAATAAGGTTTGAAAGTATAATTAGATACAGAATGTGTAGGTATATACAGTATTATTACATTCTTATTTAAATTTGTCCATAGATAGAATATAGTAAATACGAATACGAATATTAATGTGATGCTATGTTTTATAATGCAAATGCTTTAAAATGTTTTACTAGTACCTACTTGTTCCCTACAGACCATTAATACTTATCAGAACATCAATAGAACGCACTGGATATATGACTCAGGGAACGAATTAATGCATAGCAAACATGTGTTGATCAGTTACCACGTGTGAAACTTAGCGCAAGCATGAGATGAAACAATTTATTGTATGTGCAGTGGATATGTTACTATCCGAGGTTAGGCCAAAACCGTTAACAGTAAATAACACATGGCCTTCACGAGAAACCATGTGTCTTAAGAAAATAATAAATGTGATGAAGGCAACGCAAACAGATTTTTTTAAGTAAATTTATCTCTATGAGTTAACGGTTAATTTTATCAGCTATGCACAAAACGAATGTAAGTATCTCTCAGGGGAAAATAATGCATAAGAATATATGATCAATTTGAATAAAAAAAATTATAAACCAAAAGGTCTAAAAGTTAAAAAATAAAGTTTTAAAATGCCACATTTGTTTAAATATTTCTGAAGACAAATGACATTTAGGAAATAATTTACGTAATTAAGATAAAATTGGTTTACCAATATTCATATAGTGGAGTAAAAATATACGAAGAGCGGTCAAAAGATGTACTAATTTTATATAAGAAACCTGTTGCAAAGTATACGTTTCGACTTTTCAAGATAAAGTGTTAGTTAACATTGATAACACTACGAAAAGGACTTGTACTGAAGATTTCCAAGATTAATAAATAGGACCTTGACTGCTCTAATTTTCATATATGTATGTACATATCTCTTCATGTTTTTGTCTTTATAATAATTGTTAAAGAGTCACGGTGGTATATCAAAAAAATTTAATATGCGACACTAGCGACACGACACCATGACATTCAATAGTTCAGACAATGACACAATTATGGCATTTACTGCCGCAACGTTTACTGCCACGTTTTAGTGTCATGTGACTGAGCCTTAAGAAGAATAACGCTTGCGATTAGGTAAGTCATGGGCGCAGTTAGAGCATCAAATCTGGGGTGAGGGGCTAAAGCCCCGGTGAACTGCTTTAATTTCGGATGTGAGTTGTTTACGAATATTTTTTTTTTGGGGGGGGGAGGTGCTAAGTTATATAAAATTAGTTAAACAATGAATTAAAAATGTTTTCTTACCAACATCGCTTCTGCCAATGCTCCCATTAGGATGGCACCTATATGAAGAAAAAAAGAAACTAAGTATTTATAAATATCTATTTTTTATTTAAGTGAATTTTAAGATTAAATAGCGATTAACTGCTCTTAAGAAGAAAAATATGCAGTAATATTAACCAAATTTTACTTTATAGCATCGTAACAGAAAATTTTAGAGAACTATAAATACGTGAAAAATAAGTACCTAGGTCTGTACTATCATAAAATTTACAATTGCAGTATTACAAACGGAAAGTTAAATTACTTCACAAAATAAACTTAGCAATAAAGCTTACCTAATTATTTAAAAATAAAATACTACCAGCTATTAGTTACTACAAACATATGTGTAGTCGACAATCTCTTAAGGCTGTAATGTTCGCAATTTTACAAAGCCGTTTTTAGACGTCCACGCGCTTTCATATTTCTCCTCAATGGAAATTTGTATTAAGATGGAGCAAGTTTTAATCAACTAAGAAAGGTCTATTTTACTAGACAGCACAGCCATATTTTCAAAAAAAAAAAAATTTAGATCTGAACAATATTTCGGTCGCAATATTGTCCACATTTAGGACTGCGGCGAGACGTTGTTAGGCACTATTATAAAAAAAGAAAGCTGTAGGCTAGTAAATCAAGTCTTCATATAACAGACAATTGCCTCAGATTTCAATGTTTTCCATTTATATTCATGAAATCTGTCCGCCAAGAACACATGTTTTGCTAAATTTCTGCATACAATTGCCTAACTTACAGGGGCACAAAGTTAAATTTGCCGTTGAAGGTGCTGCTGGGCGGAGCCTGATAAGAGCTACATTGTTTGGCCGAACATTATACCCTTAAGCTAATGTCATAACATAGTATTTCCGTCCACATCTACACTGTGCATGTATTGAAAGTAGTTAGAATATATTAATAAACAGCTGAATATATAAAATCAATACTGGTTTTCTGTAAACATATAATTTTTAAATACGACACAATAAAAAATAATTTCAAAATTAGACCGCTATACAGAAATATTGTATTAAACTTGAAATGGGAACACGTATTTTCATTTTGTACAAATATATTTTAAATTAAATAAACATTTCCCACTAATACAATAGTATATTTATTCAATTCGGGTGATTTGCATCACTCGTCTACGACTAGTGCCGTAACCTTCACTCTCATTAATTACAATTATGTGCAAGTAGAGTTAATATACTATATCCACGATTAGGTATTAACAATATTTTAGCAAACTTTTTACTGAAAACATTACACAATATTTTGACATAACATGAACATGGCATAACAAACAATTCAAAACTGCCAGAACACCTTACTTTCAAGTTTGATATTTGTCGTTCACTTGATAAATTTAAAAAAGCAAAAATAAAATTAGTAAAAAATAATATTGCCGTAATCTCTCGAATACAGATAAAATATGAAAAAAAAAGATGGCAAGTTTCTGTACAAATTTTTTCTACATTCCCCTCCTACGGGGATATGTGTCCCTGAAGGGCGCCGCTGGAAATCGAATTTTCTTCAATAACTTTTAAGTACTTAATATAATTTAATAAAAATTTAATGTGATGGACACTAAGGACTTTTTAAAATAGTGTTCTTGAAACATATTTTCAGCTTTTTTAGTTTACCAGGGGCAGGCTAAGCTTTACAACTTGATGCCTAAATTGTTAACACCCTGTATGATAAAGACTTTAAAATAACAAATCTGGGTAGCTTCAACCTTAGACTAAATTTTTCTATATTGTTAATAAAAAGAACCGTTCCCGAGAAAAAGAATAATAAACGAATTCATGTTTTATTTTTAATAAAAAGAGCCATGATTTCTATTTTTTTTTCTCGACAAGAAAGTGCGATACGAGTCATTCAAACATTAGGAAAGTTTGAAGGAAAGTTTCATTTTAAGATGTTTAATCCGAAAAAATACAAAATTTGAAAAACTTCATAAGAGGGTTCAACATGCGAAGATCGAACTTTTTCTCATAATCGGTTCATTTTATCGACAATAAACAAGAGTATCTTCTTTTTAGTCTAAGGCTGAAGCTACCCAGATTTATTATTTTAAAATCTTTATCATACAGGATGTTAAATTTAGGTATTAAGTTGTAAAGCTTAGCCCGCCCCTGGCAAATTAAAAAAGCTAAATATGTTTCAAGGACACCATTTTAAGAGGTACATCACATTCAATTTTTATTAAATTATATTAAGTATAAAATTTATTGAAGAAAAACCGATTTCCAGGGGCGACTCCCGAAAGATTTCCACATTTTTCCGTACACCTTGTAGTGGACAGCGTTTCGCTTTCTAGAGGAGCTTCAGGTTCAATTGCTGACATCAGAGAATTTTTGTTAGATTATTCACTAGTGAATAATGGATATTATTATTATTATTATTATTATTTAGGAAACACATGTAAAATGAATATTTTATAGGATAGTTGTGGACAAAATTATATTCAAAGCAGTGACTTCTTGCTTACTAGAATGCAATGTCATTTCGGTGTGTAAATAAAACAGAGACGCCGTAACGTGGCTCACTGACGATGTGGCATGACTCATTTCTTTAGTGTATTTCACGTGTTGATACGGGATGATACACCACCGAAATTAAAAATCTTTTGTCGTCAAAGTTGTGTATATTATATATACTAATTAATAAATGTGTTGAAGCGATTTTATTGTTTATTGAATGAAATGACATACATACATTAGGTATATTAAAAATAGTTAAAATTGGTTATTTATATATAAATGAATTGTTTGTCCATGATAATTAATGGAACTACACACACTGCAGCGACCTGGCGAACTGGTCACGACAAACGGAATTACTAATAGAAAATCTATGGAAATATCCAACTGTATCGCAGATGGTACTGTAGATAATATGGAGATAGTGTCAATTTCGCGGCCAATGGTACATGCAGCGTTCTGATCACAATTCGCAGCTATCAACTACCAAATGCTGTAAAGACCAAACGAGGTGGCCAGAGCGCCGCACTATGCACAATTCCATTAAGGCTAACGGTGAAACACGTGATCAAGTTTTGTTAAAATCAGATATATCGCTGCGCAGAGTAAGACTATTTTGACGTGTTGTGACAAAACGCTGAAATATGTGCTGCCTAGAGGCTAATTCATTTGGGATGGAGACAAAACGAAAGATACACTGACATAAAGTTATCACAACTCTATTAGTGGAGTAAAATCGGTTCTCAATTGTGCCGTTTTTTTAATATAGATATAACCAAATTAAACATTTACCATCTTGTAGAGGGACAATTTCGGCATCTGAAATGGACTTCTACAACTTTTTTCAGTAGAGTCTAACTTTATAAATTCAAATTGTCGGTGCTTCGGACGTTATTTGACAGTTATATTTTACGGAACATATATCGCGTTTGTAAATCAACTATTCAAGTTATGTTCATATTTTTTTCACAACATATATAAAAAACTACAGCGCTTCTAATGGTACATACCAATTTTAATAACTTAAAGCCTTTTCGAAAAAAATTGTTCCAAAGTCGATACCAGCAAATTTGTGCATTAAAAACTTTACTATGCGGAGAGCTACATTAATTATTGAAAATAGAACTATAGTTATATCGAGACGAATGTAGTCAAAAGTATGAAAAAGTTTTTTAAAAAAAGTTTACTCCACTACGTGTTACGGTTTTCAAGAAATTGAATTTTACATATACTCGTCTTTCGTGTGGAAGCTAAGTTTATATATATATATATATATATATATATATATATATATATAATAGATATAATTTCATTTGTAGAATAAAATGCGCTTGGCACATATTTTCTTTCTATGTGTATTTCTACTAAGTATGGATTTGCAACAAATATTATATTATTATTTACTGAATTGCTGAGAAGCAAACCATCGATGCCATGTAAAAAAAATACTATGCGACAAAAATAAACATATTTCAATAACATTTTTATGTATTCCATAAATCTCAACTACTCGTTAGCATTCCACATTTTTTTAATATTTATTAAAAATATTAATTATATTTTAATGAATACGTCTAATTAGCAATGGCTTAGCTGGTGTATACAGGGTGTAACTTTGAAGGGGGGTCCGGTTTGGAGGGGGGTGCCTGTGACCTTTACAAACACATATCACAAGTTTGTTTTCTTAAATTCTGTCATAAAAACTGATTTTTTTTTGTTGCCTTTTTTCGCAATTTTCATAGTACGCAACTGGGCAGAACAGCGCTGAGCATATCTAGTTACAGCGTCACCAGCATTGTTGCCATATTTAATTATTGAAGTGGAAGATGGGAAAAGAAGTTCTATTAGAAAGCAAAATGCCCAAGCCACTCGTGAGGTACTACTTTTTGAAACATACATTTGTTTGTAGTGGGTGTTCGCTTTGTTATTCCATATAAACAAAAAATAAAAAAAATATTATTTTACGTATAACACTATAAAACAGCAACAAGTCAACTAACAGAGAACTCAATAATAAATAAATACATATTTAATCCTTTTTACTTACGTGAATAGAGTCTTCTACGGCATTTAAAATATTTGGTTCAAGATTCTTACTCTGCAAGTTTGTTTTTGCTCAACATTAAGGTACTGGCGTTCATAACTCCCATAATCTCTTAAATGTTGAACTAATCTTACAAATATTTTCTTATGGGGTACGTGTCTATCGCGGTAATTCATACGATATCGTCTTCTTGCAACCGCCGTCTTCTTTTGATAAAAAAGAAGCTTTAAACATATTAGCCCTTTCATAATTTGCATACATGTTTTTTTTCATAATATACACTTATATACAGAATAACACATTCCACAACACCACTTTAAATATTATGAAATTAAACTTGGCAAAATACAACACTCCACTAAACAAATGCTAATTCGATTGCAGTAAAACGCAGAAAACTTGCTTTCTCTCTCTCGCTGTCTCATATCTGTATATTTTTTATATAAAACAACACATATTTTGTTTAAGGCTTACGGTGAGCGCTCTATCAAACGATATATAAGATCTGTTCCAACAACCGTCGAGAACTGGTTCAGTTCCGTGAGAAATGTTTGACCAACACCGTCTTACGTCGCATTCGCCGAGAGTACATTAACAACTGAACTGACTGACTAATTCTGGACGGTTCAGAATCGTTTCTTGCTGTGTTGGAACAAACCCATAGTTTTCGCTCAGCAACTCCTTAACGGATAATGATAAACATATGCAGTGTTTTGAAATTTTGGAAAAGTGTAAAATTATTATTTTTTAAATGCATTTTGCATGTTTTCAAAATTTCAAAACACAGCGAAAACTATATCCCTTTGGATCGAGCGCTCACCGTAAGCCTTAACATAATTGCACGCATGTTCATGAACTATACAAGTATACACAAAATAACACGAAAAACTTACAGCAAGCTGTATTTTGATCGAACGAAACTGTGGAACCTTTTAGGAGATTCCCTACATATTCATATCCATCCTAGCCTGGTTTCATGTATTGTGTGCAGTATTTATGCGATATTTTTATTTTATAAACTAGGGCAATGCAACGGTTATTGTGACTCGCATCGCCGGAATCTCACGCGTATGTAATAATAATACATCATCACAATAAATTGGAAGTTGTAGTTTTGCATATTCAGATTATTGCCTTCTGCATCCACATTAACTCACTAAAAAAATCCTCACTTTCTCATTTCACGACCCCATAGTTCTGTAAAACTATGTCACTATTTTTGTTATAGCTTCTGCAAATCGTGAATCCATTTTTCTATGGTTTTTCTGCACGGTATCCGTCATGACATTGTGTACAGTTAACTTGTACTCGTGAACATAATGTAAATAAATAACACGTAGTGCACACCGTCAAAGCTACGTGTGTACTGAATTCTAAAATATCTGCTTCGGTCGCGGCTGCCTGAAATACGACTCTGAAATGACGGAACAGGTTCCAACGTCTAGACTGGTAACAACTAACTGGCAACACCGTAGACATGGTTCTGCGTGGATAGCAATTTGGGTTTAATTATAACTCGGCTATTTATTTGATTTAAAAAAACTAATTTCAGATTAGCAATCTAGGGAACACGGACTACTACCCCTCCAAACCGGACCCCCCTTCAAAGTTACACCCTGTATTATTCAGTAGACAGACACATAATATTATATTAAAAATAATCTATATTTCTGTATTTGAAAAACATTATACTTTTAGTTTCAAGACTTAACACATTCATAATTATAATAAAGCTATTAAAGTACAATACGTAATCATTTCTCTTAGTCTTTTATAAAATCCGTCGCGTGTCGGTACTTTTATTTTATTATTTCGGTTTTCGTTCGGTAACTATATATATATATATATATATATATATATATATATATATATATATATATATTACATCCAGTGAAAAATTTTAAATAAAAAAATAATTTTACATTATTTCAAAATTTTAAAAAACAGCGTTGATGTAAAATAATATTTGTAGTCTATAAAAAAAACCGCATATTTTTATCATTTTCCGTTGAGTAGTTATTGAGCGAAAACTATATTCCGTATGATAGAGTATTTACCGTTAGCCTGAATCACTTCTCTCAGTGTTGGACATTTAGAATCTAATGTGATCGTCTCTTTTATCAAGGCCACCGCAAGGTGGCAGCATTTTATTGCTAAGAAATATTTTTTTAGTTTTCGCTCAGTATCTCCTCAAGGGATAAAGATAAAAATATGCAGTTTTTTTAATAGACTACAAATATTATTTTACATCGACGCTGTGTTTTGAAATTTCGGAAAAGAGCAAAATTCATTTAAAAAAAATAATTTTACACTTTTTCAAAATTTCAAAACAGCGTCGATGTAAAATAATATTTGTAGTGTATTAAAAAAACCGCATATTTTTATCTTTATCCCTGGAGGAGTTATTGAGCGAACACTTTATATAGTTTTATAAGAGCGCTTACCGTAAGTCTTAAGGCTGGTTTCGCAAGTTAGTGATATTGTCATTTTATGTAGGCGTATCCGTCCACTACGATAAAACATTTTACACCCAATAAAGAAAGAGACAGCAAAAGTCAGTGTTAACCTAGATTGAAACAGACGCATTATTTCATAGTGGGGAATACGAGGAGCCAGGTAGCAGAGTTTACAATCTTCACTAGTGATGGAAGATATCGTGATTTTTCGATATCAACGTGATTCGTGACTGTGATTTTTTAATATCAGTGATTTTAAAACGTGACGTGATCACGTTTTAGGAACCAAATTCACATTCACACTTTATAGTTTTATAGTATGATATATCAAATATCACTGGTGTAAATGCATATTATGTACTTATAGTAAATAATTATTTTCAGTGTGGATTCATATACTTAGTAGGAAAAAATATATCGTATGTCATCCAACATAGTTATCAAAGGAAAAAGGCATTTTTCAGTCATAATTCTTTAGTTAGTGAAAAGATCATAGATGAAGATGACTTTTAAAGATTAGTTTTGTAATTCAATAAAATAAGTAATAAAAAAGGGGATTCCAAGAAATCCTTCAATCAAATAATAAATGATAATGTTTAGGAAATCATTAATTTTAACTTATGCACTTTACCTTATGCACAAACTAAAATTTAAATATTAAAAACATCAGTCAAACAAAAATTAGGTTATATTTTACCAGCCGGAAGACCATTATTAAGCGAAACCAAACTTTATTGCAGTAAAATATCACAATCAGTAATTCAAGTACGTTTCACGTTTTAGCATTTCAAATTCCTACTATTCCTAGTCGTCCCGTTATTTGGTTCCAACGCGCTAAACCGTGATCACGTCACAGCTTTGGAGCAAACTTTGTAACAACTGTGATCCGTGATTTTTAGATATCAGTGAAAAAATCACAGGTAGTGAAATATCTCCCATCACTAATCTTCACTTCTCAATGACCGCGCTCTTGACTGATTTTTACAGCTGTCCATAAATAAATTTGAAATAAGTATAAATTTAGAAAAAACAGTATATCGACAAAATATACAGGGCGATTAACACCTATTTGCAGTAATGTATTTTCACAGCTGGAATAGTATATTGACAAAATCGACAGGGCGATTATATTTGTTGGTTTATATTTGTAAAATTACAAATATAATAGATCTGTAAATATCTATACTTTGTATTTACTTGAAATATTTGTATATTTACCGCAAATAAACAATGAACTGAAATAATCAATATGACACATTTCATAAATTTTCTGTTTTATTTGTCGTGTGTATAATGTAGTTCTTTGTGTGGATATATTTTTTTATTAGTATGTGATAAACCGGGTGTTCACGGAAGAAAAAGCAACATTTTAGAACATATATTTATACAAATTTTAGTCTCAAAATAAGGCATTCTAAGGACTCTTGAAGTTCCTGCTGTTTAAAAGTGAGACACCCATCAAAAAATTATTGTTTACTCACTTTTTATTAGTGCAAGATGCGAAGCCCTTGGCTGGTAATGCAAACTTTCAAGATAGTAAAAAAACGCGTCTAGTTGTCTGTAGTCCTGTTTGTACAACAGTGGGAAGCGGCATAAAGCTCGCATATGGTTGAAATGCTTTAGTTGAAACGCGCATGCGCCTGATGATTGGAAACTATTCTACTGTTGGGCAAACAGGACTATTAGCGGGTATAAAAGTATTTTGTTTTGTCTGTGTCTTTCGAAGTTTTGAGTGCAAATTATAAGATTTTCTTTCGATTTTCTAATTTGAAGTTTTTTAACATTTAGTGGGAATGATACTGGTGGACAAATATTGTTATAGAAATTGCAATATGAGTCCGAATAGAAAACAAACCGACTTTTGGGTATTAGGTAAAAGATAATACATATATATGTATAATGCAATACTGTTGAAATCAAATGTAAATTCATATATTGTAACTCTGTTTACAGAAATAAAATTATTAGAAATGTGACCCTTACTGAAGATTGTTCAATGCAATTGCGCCAGCAAAATCAGAAAATTCAAATAATTGTAAAGCTGACATAGTAAAGATGGCATAACTAAATAAAATTATTTAAGTAACTATGTAGTTTAAATTGTCTGTAATGTCTGAAAGTGGTGGTTTGGAAAAAATAAAAAATGTTGATATTTTTTCCGTGTTATTGTTGACATTTACTGAAAAAAATATTTGAAATGTAATATTTAAGTTTTGGTTAAAATGTCCTGTAAAATGATCCTTCTGTTTAAGATACATCCAAATATTTTAAATAAAAATCACTGGAAATAGTGCTGCAGTTAAACATTTATGACGGGCTGCACATTGACTATACTCACCAAACTATACAAATAACTGTACACACTGTATAACTAAAATAAATAATCTGCAAAACATCTGATTATT
Organism: Monochamus alternatus; assembly: GCA_037114965.1. NCBI lineage: Eukaryota > Metazoa > Arthropoda > Insecta > Coleoptera > Cerambycidae > Monochamus > Monochamus alternatus. Next base: position 46,147,637 of record CM073426.1, read on the forward strand.
TCTTTCAGTACATTATTTATTTCAGTTTCAGATGTTTTATAAATATGTGTACGTAATTATTATAAATTATGTGTACTACGCCTACCTAGAAAATTATTTACCTACAAATTCATAAACTAAATAAAGTACAAATAAAAATAAATAAATAAATAAATAAATTTTGAGATTGTTTAGAGATTGGTTAGGTTTTTTAAACACCATGTATTTTTCCGTTAATTAGTCTTCTAATAGACCCTGTTAAATATTTTATCAATTTTTTTTTATATTTCCATAAATTTTTATAGTTTGCAGAGATTGGTTAGGCTATTTTAAACATCCTGTATTGTTTTCATTAATTAGTGTTCCATTAGACCGTTGTTAAATATTTTATCAAAAATTTTTTATAGTTCCATACATTTTTAGAGTTTTTAGAGATTGGCTAGCTTTTTTAAACACCTTGTATTTTTTCGTTAAATGCTCCTAATAGACCGTTGTAAAATGTTTCGTCAAAAAGTTTTTGTAGTTCCATACATTTTTAGTTTTTAGAGATCGGTTTGACTTTTTAAACACCATGTGTTTTTTGTGTTAATTAGTGTTCTGATAGAGCCTTGTTAAATGTTCCATTTCAGCTTAATTTTTTTTATTTCCATTTTTTAGGGTGTTTAGAAATTGTTAAGCTTAGTTAAAAGTTTCATATATATATATATATATATATATATATATATATATATATATATATATATATAATATATTAAATTCATTGATTTTCAGAGTATTTTTTCGTTAATTAGTATTCTAATAGACCCTTGTTAAATGTTTCATCAAACTTTTTCTGTAGTTCCATAAATTTTTATAGATTGGTTAGGCTTTTTAAACTCCTTGTGTTTTCTGTGTTAATTAGTGTTCTGATAGAGCCTTGTTAAATTTTTCATCAAACATTTTTTGTATTTCCATAAATTTTTAGGGTGTTTAGAAATTATTAAGCTTTTTTAGACACTCTATATTTTTTCGTTAATTAGTGTTCTAAAAGACCCTTGTTAAAAGTTATTTTTTTAATACATTGATTTTCATGGTTTTTAGAGATTGCTTAGTTTTTAAACACCCTGCATTTTTTTTATTAATTAGTGTTGTGACAGTCTTGTTAAAAGTTTAATCTAGAATTTTTTTTTAATTTTTTTTTTGAGGGTTTTGAGAGATTGGTTCCATTTTTTTTAATACTCTGTATTTTTTCGTTAATTAGTGATCTAATAGACTCTTGTAAAGAATTTCATCTAAATTTTTCTTTGAATCCATTAATATTCAGGGGTTTTAAAGATTGTTTAGATTTTTTACATAACCTGTATTTTTTTCATTAATTAGTGTTCCATATATATACATTTGTTAAATCTCTGAACATTTTTTTTTGTTCCATTAATTTTCAGTTTTTAAGGTATTGTTGGTTTTTTTAAATACCCTGTATTTTTTTCGTTAATAGGTGATCTAATACAACTCTTGTTAAAAGTTTCATCTAAATTTTTTTTTAAATCCATTAATTTTCAGGATTTTTAGAGATTGTTTAGTTTTTTAAACACCCTGTATTTTGTTCGTTAATTAATGTTGTAACAGACTTAAAAGTTTAACCAATTCAGGTTTTTTTGGAGATTGTTGGATTTTTTAAATACCCTGTATTTTTTCATTAATTAATGATATAATAGACCCTTGTTAAAAGTTTCATCTAAATTTTTCTTTAAATCCATTAATTTCCAGAGGTTTCAAACATTGTTTAGATTTTTTAAACACCCTGCATATTTTTCATTAATTAATGTTCTAATAGACCCTTGTTAAGTTTCTGATAAAAAAAATACATAATTTTCAGGGATTTTTAGAAATTGGTTGGGGTTTTTAAACACCCTGTATTTTTTCGTTAATTATTGTTCTAATACACCCTTGTTAGAAGTTTTACCATAAACAATATTTTAATTCTCTTAATTTAAAATTTTTTTTTACCGGTGAAAAATTTTTCAATTTTTCAACACGGACAAAACGGTCTTTCGCACTTTTAATAACCGTTCCGAAGCCAAAACTAAAATTTTTAACGAAGTTAAAAATTTTATTTTCTCCTTATCAATTTTTATATTAACACCCTATCAATCTGCTAAATACGAACAACGCCTTCGAATTTTTATGAATGAATTGTGACGTTTTAAAGGCGGAGCTTTATTGTAAGTTCCGCCCAAATGTCACACGTACCAACTTAAAATTACAGCAAATTTATGAAATTATTGGAAAATTTGGAACCATTTTTCTCAGTTATTTTTGTATATATTGGAATGGGATAAACGTGAAAAATCATTAAAAAAAATATATCTATAACTTGCTCGTATTTTTTTTGTATCTCTAAAATTATTATCAAAATTTTAACGCGAGGAAGTCATAAATAATTGTTAAATAGACGTACAGTTAAAAAATGTAATTATTCTATCGGAAAATAAAGGAGAAAATGGGTTACAGTTTATTCAGGTACTGCCTTAAGATTGGCAGCATTTAATCGCCACCGCTCAAGTGTGCGCTCCGCTTAAAAGTTACTTTAATGATGAGGTTAAGGTCTACCTTTCCATTGCAATAAAAATAAGACGCTAATAAGTTATTTCAATGTACTTATGTAACACAAAATTTATTTTTATTTCTTAGCGATACTACCGACATCCTATTAATAGACTAGTCAATGAATGGTCGCGTAGCGTGCATTCAGGGGGTGAACATTTTTCGGTGCGGAAATGTGTTAGGGGTAATTAGGACTTCTAATTACCTTCAACACTCCTAACGTTCTAACTTAGGACGTAAAAATATTATAACTCAAATTAACACAACTTTTTTGTCATAATTCTTCCGGTAAGTTCTCGGCTGTTTGTTTTACACGAAAGTCCCATAAGAGAATATTTTAGAGTGATTAGAGTGACACATTTATATACACATACAGGGTGATTCAGAACAAAATGATTGTACAGGGGACTCTTACAAATACAATTTTGTAAAAAAAATCAAAAAGTTCCGTTCGAAAATGAGATAAAAATACACCTCTTCACGGCACTAGAAACTGGTCCACTGTAAAACCTGATAAGGCGACAAAGCATACAATCGGCGACGAGAAAAAAATGGATGGAAAATGGAAAGAAATAAATAACATTTTATAACACCTATTTTATACGGCAAATTAAACTGATTTTGCCGCTATTATTATTAGGTAATTATTAATATACTCGCGTCAAGAATCCAGACGTCTTACGTCACGGATGACGTTACACATTTGTTTTTATTGTCAACATAATTTTCGGTATTTGGTCGCGTTGAATTGTAAATCCAATGAGAGACCATGTTAACCAGGTCGTCCAAGAGACTGATGTTGGTTCAATTGACGCAGGGTCAATCAACTGAATATTTTTTGTTTCTTTTACTTTAGTTTTGAGGAACTTCAATTCATTTATGGTGTTGTCCAACGCAAAATTTGATATTCGGGGTTTTCTTATTTCTGGTAAAAGGAATGTAGAGGCTTGTAAACTCGTGGTAGGAAGGAAATAGTCTTCTTCATTAATTCGCAAAATACATCCTTCTCGGTTAGATTTTAAAGAATCTTCTGAGAGAAAATGGTGGAAGACGTTAGAACATTGTCCTTCTATATGCACTGTTTTGCTTGGTAAGATAAGCAACTGTCTGAAAGGTAACACGGTAACGATATCTTTAGGGTTTTTCAAGTAGTAAAAGGTACAATTCGATTCGTCACGATCAATCATAATTTTTGGAATGCATGATGGTGGTTTTTCATATATCATTTCTTTGAGTTGGTAGTATTTGCCAACTTTTGGGGGTTTTTCTTCCAGCCAAGAGTAAACACTAGCGGAACTACCAAGTGCCAAGTAACTTTCAAGGGGAATAATGGATATGTTTGAGGATAACATAAATATTTGGAATAGGTTGTTTCACTAATATGGTAGATCGGAATTAAAATTTCCATATATATTACTGAACTTCATACGTAATGTTTCATATGAAATAAAGAAAAGATTGAGCTTTGATCTAAAGAAGGTAATTCCGCAGGTTCATATAAAGCATTTAGAATTTTGAAAATTTCGGTAACAGTTGTGGTTGAAATTACATTGGAATGTACGATATTCATATGACTAAATAATAAACCATCCCCAATTTGGTCTAGAATCTCTAATGTGATCAAACAATCGTTAATTAAGGTTTGAGTCTCAAAAAAATCGTTTGCGGTTTTCCAAAAGTTAATCTCTTTCATTGCATTTTATATTTCACTTGTAAATGATTCCAGAATGGAAAGCTTCGTGTTTAGCGGATCATTTATATTTTGCTGATTACGAAATACAATTTCTAGTTTTTGTTCCAAAAGGTCCTTATCATCAGCACTCATTAAATCAAATAATTCTGAATAGATATCCCCGATAAAATAAAAAATACCGCGTTTCTCGTGTTTCACAGTGGCAGAAGAAATAATTTCGAATTTTTGTCTAATACGTTCTGCCAGAATTGTTTTTCTATAGTTGTTTTTTCTGAGGATACAAGAAGTCTATTTACATACTTCTGTTAAGGATGTGCACAAAAGAATGGTAAAAGGGCGAGACCCAAATTTACAGGTTAGTCAGTCTCTCTATTTTTATTGTCATAGTCGTATTCTTCGTCAATACCGTCATCAGCGTTATCATTGTCAGAAATGGAGGTAGAGTCTTCATTATTCTGTACGAAAGGAGAACCTTTAGTCTGTCTTTTCTTTTTAACTTTAAGTTTGTGGTATTTTCCTTTCTTAGATTTTACAGTTATATCTAAATCTTGTATGACTAACTTTTTCAAAATGATTTTGAATTTTACGAGACCAGGGATTTTTTGTTTTTAAATAAATTTCATCATTAGGGTGTAGAACTTCAGGTTCGTCACGATTTTGATTTAACTTTTCATTGCGCGTCTGTTTACTTTGATTCAATGTAGCTTTTATTCGTTCATTAAGTTTTTCTGATAATTTTCAAGTATTTTCTACAAAGTCTTGGGTAGTTTCAACTTCGTTAAGAATAGGTGAAGTATCGTTATAGATGAATGGGAATAGTATCGAAAAAGGGGTTTGTTGAGTAGCAGAATAGATAGAATTATTATTGCTAACCTCATCAAATAGTCTAGAGGCTTATGGTCTTCCGTTTTTAATATACGAATAGATTCTAGCAATGTTGAGTGGAACCTTTCTACAGGGTTGTTACTTTGATAATATTGTGTCCAAGTTACATGAATTTTAATATTATGTAATTGACAGAATTGTTTAAAAAGGGTATTAACAAATTCTTTGCCAGGACCATAAATTATCTAGGAGTTCCAAAAAAGCAGATAAACGTAATTAGTCATTGAATAGTATCCAGAGCATTTTTAGATTCAATTTTTATCGCTTGTCCGAATTTTGAAAATGGGTCAAATAGGGTTAGAAAAATATATTTTATCGATTTTTTGTGGATTTCTATCGTATTTGGCTAAGTAAGTAACATGAGTTGATAAATTCGGCCAATAAAATTTTTTAGCAAGTCGTTTGATGGTTTCACTAATTCCTGTGTGTAGTTTTTGTTTCATGAAAGAAATTAATTTGGTCCATTTGTTCGTCTTTTGAAATGAAGTCTTTAAACAATGTGTTAGAAATAATTATCTTAGTTTCAGAAACAAAACTTTTAGCCAAGACTCAGTACTTTTTCTTTAATTTTGTCTGTATGGAAATAAAGACAGGTTGTTCCGATTACATTTAGATATCTTTTTAGTATTGTTAGTAAGTTCATCGTCAGATATAGAAGTATGACAAACTAGGGTGGTTCTTATCTTCTCAGGAAATGGTTTTGACGTATGAATTCCAAAACGACTAGGCATATTTTGGGTTTCATGTATAAATAGTTGTCTTTTGTACCCGTTAATACTTTTTTCTGTAATTGGTGGGGAACAGATAGGATTTTATTAGGCAGTATGTTGTGCCTGAGTATCGGATAGGTTATCTGAACGATCTAAAAGTGCTCCTTGTTCATCGGGAATTTCAGTACCTTCAGGTATATGTAAGGTACTGATAAGTTGATTTATATTTTCGTCAGGAAGGATAGAGTCTAAGTCGTCAATTTCGTTGGCGTTAAGTTCGTCGATTTCTATTCGGGATAATGCGTCCGTAACTCTGTTTTCCGTTCCCTTTTTATATTGTACCGTGTAATCATATTCTTCCAATTTAATACGCCATCTCATTAATTTAGAATACGGGTCTTATAGATTAAAGAGCCATTGAAGTGGGCGGTGGTCCGTAAATATTTTAAACTTTCGACCGAATAGGTAAGGTCTAAATGTTTGTGTGACCCATACTATGACAAGTAGTCCTTTTTCAATGGTAGAATATTGTATTTCTAATGTGTTTAGAGTCTGAGAAGCGTAAGAAATGGGTTTACGATTTTGCGATAGGACGGCGCTTAATGCGAAATTAGAAGCGTCTGTAGTGATCTCGAATGGAATCTCAAAATTCGGAAAGGCTAAAATAGGGCTATTAGTGATTAGGGTTTTACATTTTTCAATTGCTTCTAAAAATTCTTGATCGTGAATAATATTTTTGCCTTTTTTCAAACATAAAGTGAGGGGTTTTGTAATTTTTGCAAAGTTATCTTTAAAACGTCGATAGTAGCCGACAAGGTTCAATAACTTGATTTTCTCGAACCATCTTGGGCGTAGGGAACTTCTGCATAGCTTGTATTTTGTCAGGATTTGGGCTAAGTCCGTTAGGTGTTATAACGTGTCCTAAAAATTTTGTTTCTTTTCTTAAAAACTCAGATTTATTCAATTGAATTTTTAAGCTTGCCTTTTCGAGGGCTTTAAAAACTAATGTTAAATTTTGAGGCAAACTCGATTTTGAAGATCTTTCAGAGCGTTATCCATTACACGCTGGAGCGTGGCAGGCGCATTCTTAAGACCAAATGGCATTCTGAGATACTCGAAATGGCCGTTTTCAGTTGAAAAAGCAGTTTGTGCCTATACTGCCAGGTTCCATCTCTACCTGGTGAAATCCAGATGTGAGGTCTATAGTCGAGAAATAATTACATCTCCCGAGCTTATCTCGGAATATATTTTAAATATTCGGCATTGGGTATCGATCGTCTATAGTAAGGTTATTTAAATTATTGTAGTCAACACACATACGATATTTACGTTTTCCAGATGCGTCTGGCTTTTTTCTACAATGAGAACAGGGTTTGACCAACGACTTTGAGATGGCCTAATAATCTAAAAGATCTTGTATCTGATTTTGTACTTATTGTCGTTGGGTATAAGGTAGTCAGCATTATTCGGGTCTTTTGTTTTAGTTTTAATTTCATGTTATATTCATTTGTAAAGAATAAGGGTTGTTCTTCTGAAAAAAAAAAAAATGTTTAAAATTGGAAATTAACTTGAAAATTTCACAATAGTATTTTTCAGCCAATTAAACGCCTGTATTTTGTAATGTTACTATAGCAACTAAGAAAATTTCCGGAAATTTTTCTCTTCCTTGGGGCAAGGAGCATGAAATTACACTGGAAATTTTTTGACATTTATAAATAAAATGACATTTATATTTAACTTCAAATTTATTCTATCATAATTTAATAAGTACAAATCATTTATAAATAATTATTTACCAAGTATGTACTTTTAGTAGTTTTAATTAAAGCGTCCAAATGTTGCTGAAATTCCTCAGCCACGTCTTCTATTCTTAATGGGGAATAAACAAGCACACATTCACTAAAATTTATAAAATGTCTATGTTTCAAAAAATAAATGTAGTACTTTGAAACAATCTTATTCTGCTGTGATGCACGAAGAGCTCCATATTTCTTACACACCAGAAGCAATGATTTTTAATAATCCCAAACAAGTTTGGCGAATAAATTTCTGGCCCGCATTCTTGTAATAAATACATTAAAAATTTTAGGTTCCGATGATACATTTTAATTTCACTAACTTTTTTGCAAAACTTGCATAAAACGTATTTCTCAAACCGCTTCATTTTTCAATTGTACAACACAACGATTTTAAAGAAAATGGTCAATTAACGTCAAAAGTCACGATTACCTTGTTTGACATGGAATGCATGGCCTTCTTAATAATATATACATATGAATTTTATTGATATTACATAGTGCTTAAGGTTCTTTGTAAGAAAATATATTTCTACCAACTTTAGTAAAATGAGTATATGGAAAACTGAGAGATTGATCTACTATTGACTTATTTTTTATTATTTTGCTTAACTAAAGTCGGTTAGTTGTATTTTATTTAACCTAATGTTATATGTATGTAAGATACTTTGATTATATATACTGCTTCAAGTTTTTTTGCAATAAAATATATTTTTTCCAACTTTAGTACACTAAATTTTTAGAAAACTGAATTACTATCAACTTATTTTTTATTATTTCTGTCTCTTCAAAATAATCAAAAAATTTTAATATCTTTATATTTTTGTCGATATTTTTTAACACTTCATTGTGAAATTTTCTTACCGAATACCACTCTAGCTTCAATTAAAAATTTCCAGTAATAATTGAAGCTCTAGTGGTATTGTAAGTGAAAATTTCTTTTTTTTCCTCATCGTTCATATGTTCAGTTCGTATAATTAGTTTTACGTCTGTTTTCAAGGTTTTATTTTCAGATGGGTGAATAATAGGTTTAACAGGATGGTTTCTACATAAGCTAATCCATTTTCTACGTATGATATTGATTCAATTATCAGCATATGATCACTTTCGATTCTGGGAATTAAAATTTCACCATTCTCTACTGAAATTGGAATTTGTGTTCTGAAAATTTCAGAGGCATTGACAGTAACTCTCTTGGAGGTTTCTAATGGGTTTCGAACATATAAAGGAATTGAGATATTCACTCATTAAAGACCATTGCATTTTTGTAGTCAAAAAGTAATCCAAACTGGGTTTTATATCTAAGCCTATTACCCCGTCATAAAAATCGTGACAATCATATATTAAAAGTATCAATGTCTTCGTTACTGTGAAATTCATTAAAAGCGAGAATAGTTGCACAGAATTTTGTTTTCTTTTGGCCCATGCACGTTTTTAAAACATTGGATGATTGGTAAATACATTGGGGGTAATATTTTTCAAAGATATCTGGGAGAATCATGGTTTTAGAAGAGCCAGAATCAATGAGAAATTTCAAATGTGGAATTTTGATATATGATTGGGGTGAAACTAAAATGGAATTACTTTCAAAAATCATTTCCCTATGTTTTCGTTCGAGGCTATTTTCTGAAAATTTTCGAGTTCAATATCAGGAATAGTTTGTTGAAAATCCTCGGATTGTTCTAGATAATCGGGATCTACTGAGTAATTTGAATATTGATAGTCTTTGAAATCATAGTCTTCGGGTAATTCGTATTCATGCTAATGATGTGGAAAATTACCAGGGACATTCTGAAATTTGGTTAGTGTGATGCTGGTAGTATCCCTTGGTTCGGGTTCAAATTGTTTTTTTATTTTTCGAGTAAGTATTTGTAGAACGGAGTTATTGATTTACAATTTGTCTGAGGGGTAAGAAGGGTTTAGGTTGATTATAAGGAGGCCCTACTCGTGGTTGAGTTTGTCTTGGAGCAGGATGAGATAATGGAAATTGTCTTGGTACAAAGTCAGGTTGTTGATTTGAATAATATTGAGGTTTATAATTAGCTCGGTTTAGGAGGTAGATTTTGTGTAACAGGTAGTATACGTGGTCTTTGTGGTTGAGTTTGGGGTAAACGACGATTCATGTTTTTATATTCGAAATAAGTTTCGAGTTCAAGTATAGCCTGAACTACTGATTCTGTCATTTAAATCATGTCTAGATAATATAATAGTTTAAAAATTTTGTGGAAGGTTACTTTTTAATTTATTTAAAAGTAAAGAAGTATATACTAGCTGAAGGGAAGTTCTTTCTTGCGGATCTGAATATAATAATTGTATTTTCAGGACAATTTTCGAACGCATGCACAGAATCTTATTACAAAATTTACGTAAAGGTTCGTGAATATCACGTTGTAATAGACAAATTTCGTTCTTCCATGTTTGAAGTGATTTATGATCGCTATAATTTTGAATTAAAAGATTTCTAATTTCTTGCCAGGTATTTATCTCAGGTTTACCTAAAATAAGCGTTTGGCTTGCGCCTACGTTGGGGTTCGACATAGTATTATTTTCTATCTCTTTATGCAGATAAATCGGTCGTAAACGAATCAGCTATACACGGCTCACTATCAATTTCCAGTGGACTATGCGTTCTTGCAAGTCTAGCGAGAACTTGATACGGTACAACAGTTTTATGCGTATGTCGAGATCAACAAATTTTTCAAGGTAAATTTGATTATCCCTTTCAATAAACTTTCTTATTGTTAAACAAGATGATTTTAACCCTAACCTACCACTATCAATATGCGTTTGAAAGGGATAGGGAATCAAGTACAAACAGACTTTGGTAGTCACCAGGGTAACCCCGGTTCCATAAAATTTCTCTAAGGATGCAGCAGTGATAAATTTGGTGATAATCCAAAACGCAAGCGACGGGACGGACTTACTCAATTCAGCCCTTTACTATTCTCCCGGCGCGGTTATATCATAGAAAAAGACAAATATAGAATGCGTTTAGACGAGTGCGCATCCATATTTTCCATATTTTCAGCAATTTCATAAGCGCCGCCATATATGTTTTGGTGGCTGCCATTTTGAGCCACGCTTCCATGGTTACGTTGTTTGTTGTGTTTATTTACATTCTACATTTAATACATTTTTGTTGTCTATTCTCTCCTAATTTATGTTTAGGTTTTATTATTGTGATATTAATTAAGTGTCATTAAAAACTTTTCATTCATTTCATAGCGTAGTACCTACTTGATAGTAAATATAATATGTTCTCTTTTTTAGATCGAGGTAAATTTATGGTTTATTATTGGCATTGTTTAACTAATATTGTGTATACAAAGAATCATGTTGACTGTACTTCTTACTGCATGTTGTTTTATTATTACCCAAGCAACACCAAATAGTTTATTAAACGTTTCGACTTCGTTTATACGAGTAGTATATATAACGCTACCGTAAAATATATTTAACGTTCGAATGTCCGCGCAAAAAAACGTGTATATTTCGTATATTATATATTAGATATATACTATTACGAAAAACGTATACAGGGTTAACTATGACTAAGTACAAAAATTTTAACCACGTGCTCAGGGAGGCCTAAATTTATTTCAGAATTCTAGCTCGATGTTTTAAAAATGGGACAAAACCCTTTTTTCCTACGGAAGTCGGCGCCTATGTCGATCAGTCATCGTCCAAAATGGCTACATATGTCAACTACCAGCGATCGTTTCTCACAACGTTGCCGAATGTAGAAACAATGAAAGTACACATTTTTATTAATAGTAATACCTAAGTACCTGATAGATCACAGTTAATCTGTTTAGCTATAGTATTTTGCATTAGTTTTTCGTTTCTTCGTTCCAAACTGCCAAAACTTCATTTTCACTCATTACAGGTCTGTCAGAATTACTCGCCACAAAATATACACTTCGCGTAGATGAAGTTAATAAATTGCCCATTTATTTTAAGAAAATTGATTGAAAGAAATACTAACAGAAAACTTCGAATACACCCGCGGCAGTTTTTCATTTAGAAAATTTTATCCGATAACTGTAACTCCACTGCCCTCAACTCTAGAAAATATGTCCACGTACGTTTAAAGAAAATTGTGGAAAACTACACATGTCCCAATATATCGCAACTATCCATTATTTAATAAATAAAACGTTTAAAACTTAAACTGTCACTAAAAACGGAAAACTAAAATTACAATGTCAACACAACCGTTCAGTCTTTGGTCCGCCACCACTGAGAACCTAATATTCTTCAGATAAATATTCTTATGGCAATCAATATAATCAATATTCTATTCTTTTGTGTACAATCGGGGGGTATCTTCATCCTAGTATTGTTTTGACACTTCCTCCGTGACACGGGGTTACACGCATATAGCACTTGTCAGTCGATATAAACCTATGCTGTGTTCTTGGTTGCATTGTTTCTAATATGCTCCAAATGTCAAACAGCAGTAGTGGTCAGAAAAGTAATATTACATAGCACTGCAAACGCCTCGGGAAATTTAAGATAATAATACTAAAATATTATTATATGCAAACATGGTCGATTATTGTTAATATCGTTACTATTATTAGTATTATTATTTAATTCTATAATAAGTTAAAAAATGGAACGAGCTTTAGTGCACTTTGCGCTAATGACCTACAGATAGCGCCAGCATCGGAAGATCCGTCAAATATCGCAAATATTTTGATATTAGTTTTCCGTATTTGCTTTTCGCACATTCAAATTCCTGTAATCGCGGAAATTACGGATATGGTACTAATTTATGGGAAGTGAGACGAAAGTGCATATCGTGCAGCAGCAGAATATCAAAGACGATTTCTAAATATGTAGAAATCTCCAAATATCAGTCCTGAAGTATCAGTAAGGTAGGTTTTACTCTCAGTGCTACCATATCGTGTTTCTCATTACATAATCTAGTATTTTGTAAATAAAACTTTCTTTAAAAGCGCCGTAAATCGCTACACGTGGCAACGCGGTGCTCTGAGCAGAATATACCTAACCTCGTAGCTGACAGGCGCCGATAAATTAGGGGTTAATAAGGTTTTGAAAATATTTTTTTTTCGCTTTATAAATAAGTTTGGAATTTTTTTGAAGGGTGATACCGTTAATTCTGAATTTTTCCTATCCCCTCTGAAAATATTTGTACTAAGTCATAGTTAACCCTTATGTATCATACATAAAATATGTACGTTTAAAAATGGTATGTATATAGTATACAGTATCCTCCATATATACATCCAAAAAAACGTATATATTTCATATAATATATTAGAAATATACGATTATGGAAAACGTATATATTTGTTGCATCATATGTTAAATATATGCGTTTATATAAAAGCGAAAATAAACGTTTTTAGTATGAGTATATATAGCGTGGTTTTGAATTTTTTGCTTAATTCAATAAGGCTACATATATTTTTCCTTTTGAAATATACGAAAGTGTAAAGAACAAATTTTTAGATTTTTAGAAAATTCAATATACTTAACCATGTTTCGAACACACATGAGAATAGACTTAAGAAAACTCGTGAGAAAATACTATATGGTATAGTCTTTTCTCACGAGTTTATAAATACTTTATTTCAAAAAATTTTACAAATTATTTTCAGTATTGTATATCAAAATAGAAAAAGATATGGAACCTCGTTGGATCAAGCAAAATTACGCTATAAAAAACACATAACACACTTGACTTAATGGCACTAACACACGTCCTGGAAAAAAAGAATGCAGTTAGTTTTTGAGACATTAGATGCCCATTAAAAAATAAAAATCAACTTACCTTGTTACGAATCATGATATAAATATATTTTTTGTTTGAGATTTAAACGTAAACCTTTGAAGTTAAAAAAGTAGAAAAAATTACATACATGCATACAGGTAATAAACATTTAGAATAGTTTTGGTGAGGGAAATATATCTATAAAATACTACCAGACTGTGTGTTGCACAAATTTATTAATTATTATAATATTTTATTACATATAGGGTGTCCTCGGATAGGTGATTTTACATGTCATTGAAATATTCTAAGATTTAGCTCTTCCTTTTTATGAAACAAACTCTGCCATGATTTCAAATCTGGAAAATTCAGTGTGCCTTAGAAATTAAGAGAAATTTCATTTTATTCACTAGTAAAATGTATGAGATATTACAAAATCATATGTGCAAAATTTTAATTACAAAAAATGTAAAATTAAGCAAAACATTTTGTAGGCCTAGGATATTTGAATTTTCCACACGTCTATTCAGTCTTTCTTTCTGTTTTGTTTAAATAACCTAAATAGGTTTTATTATTGTCTCATATTAATGTTACCAAAGTATATGAAAATAGGCAGGTTGGAGTGGTGGCCATTTTGTAATAGTAGATCAGTAAATAAAACAAAATCTATGTGAACAACACTATAAAAAATCATAAGTAGATATGTGACATCACAAATACAATTTTTTTGCCATTTTGTAAGTATGAATATAATGAGTATTGAAAAATTTAAAGTTGTTTCTATTCGGAACTTACTTACAACAACAACTCCTAACTTATATTAATTCAATGGGGTTAATTTGTTTATAAAATACAGACATTAACGTTTATTATCTTACCTACCTATATTTCTCGTAGATTCTTATTACACGGTAAGCACAAACTAAAACGAAACCTAGTTCCAGATTACAAACAAATTGGGAATAAAAATACATAATGGCAATTATTTTGTTGTACTACGAAGGAGCGCAGACGAAGTCCAAAGTGCGATGTGCGATGTCAGCCGGCAGAGTTCAGTATTGCTAACTTTGGTCAGCCCGATTGTACCAACCCGTAGAAATAAAATTACTAGAATTGTACCAGATTTTATAAATCATGTAACCCTACATACTTAAACATTTTTTTTTTCAAAAAATAGGTATAGATATTTTGTTTTATATATTTTATTTTCAAGGTTTTATATATCAATTCCACTTAGACGTTCCTTTCTGGGGAATCATGTGATTTATTTATTACAAATTTAAAAACTTAAATTCCGTTACGTTTTTTTTTTCTTTTTTTTTAGATATAACTGGAACAGACAAATCTTCTAATTAGAAATAATAAACATGTATTTGATTTATTTACGCTAGGTGTACGTATTGGTGTACCTAAAGTAATGAAACATTTGTACCTACTAATTATTATGTAACGTAATATAAACGTCTTATTGTCATAGAAAATATGATTGTTATAAAGTATAAGTAGATATTTGAGTGCAAATAAAATATAACAAATAAATAAATCAACTTCTATTAAAATTTACATAACATATATGACGCATAGAGTTATGATATGTACCATAGAGGTGCCCTTACATATCTATTGCACATAGTTTGTTTGTCCCATACATAAACAAACAAGTGTGGATGTGGAAGGAATGTCGGGGGAAAGTACTGTAAACATTTCGTACCAAGTACAGAGGCGTAGCGGTTTATTTTTATTTAAGGAGTCGAAATTGATTAACATTTTAGATTTTTACAATTTTAATTAATTTTAGATAGTTGTTCTTTTAAAGTCAATTACAATTACTTAAAAAAGTTTTTAAAGTAAAAAGCCGTTTGCCATTTTTTTTTATAACTTCGTCCTACATCTCGCTTATTTGAAGAGATAAAGAAAAATGTAAATAAAAAATTTGCCAATTTTTGGGAGCATAATTCAATAGCGATGTTTTTTTATATGCTGAATGGTTACCAAATTACGAATCAAACTTATGATTTTTTAAATGGAAACCATAATTTGCTTTGACGCGCCATGGAAAGTTTTTCAAAAATATATAATAATAATAATAATAATAATAATAATAATAATCTTTATTTACCAGGCGATTTCACATAGAAAATATTGGTACGTCAAAAAAAAGAAAGAGAACATGTCACCTATAAATAAGTAAAATATATAGATATGTAACATAAATATGTACGTATAACATAAATGATAAAATACAAAATAGATACAAACAGATACAAACATACGTCAAGATATACAAAAACACATACAAATAATTTTGTTAATGAAATCATGTTTCATTTAAATATTCACCTATGCTATAGAAGGGCCGACTGAGAAAGTATTTCTTTATGCGATTTTTGAAGATGCCCCTAATATTTATTTTTTTATATTCGAGTGGTAGCTGGTTATAGAGCTTGATACCCATGTAGTACGGACCTTTCTCATACAGTGTAGATGAATGTTGGGGTATGCTTAGCAGGTTTGCATGACGGGTGTGTACGTGTGAGGTATTTAGTGAGCCATTTGTGGAAAATTTGTTTAGATTGTCATAGACATATAATATTGTGTTATAGATATACAGAGAAAAAACCGTCATAATACCTGATTTTTTAAAAAGGGATACACAGTGATCATTGTAATTGTGTCAATGTGTGTTTTCCATTTACAACAGTCGCTGAGCTGAACACCTAAAAATTTTACATTCGACGCTTGTTTTATGGAAATACCATTATGTTTAATGAGTAGGCTATAATTATTTTTATTAGGGCCATTTTTAAAATGAATTAGATTTGTTTTGGTGGTGTTTAGTATTGGACCATTATCGCTGCACCAATTAGACATAGTTTGTACGGCAGTATTTGCTAGCAGAACTGTCTGTTCTATGTTCTGTCCACGTATATTTACCGACACGTCGCCTGCGTATTGACAAAGATCGATGTTCGGAGAGAAGTTAAAAGATTCTTTTAAATCATTACAGTAAATCAAAAAAAGCAGTGGAGCTAATATTGCCCCCTGGGGGGTGCCCCTGGTTATTGCTTTACTGTCTGATAAATAAGAGAAGTTTTCAATATGTCCATTAATACCTTTTATTTCAACGACCTGTGACCTGTCGGACAAAAAAGATCTTATCCAAGATCTTGCCAGGCCAGTTATACCATACGATTCCAGTTTTCCAAGTAGGATTGAGTGGTCCAGCAGGTCAAAGGCCTTCGAAAAGTCAAAGAAAATGCCTACGGTGAGAAGACCTATCTAGGGAGTTTAGGATACTGCAGAGAAAATGGTGGACTGCTGTTGTAGACGACCTATTTTCCCTAAAACCGTGTTGTGATTCACTGAATAATTTTAGGTGTTTAAAATATGATACGACTCTGACATACATGGCCTTCTCAAAAACTTTGGAGAATATTGAGAGTAAAGAGATAGGCCTGTAATTGTCTGCTTCACTTACCCTACCTTTTTTATATATTGGCACAACTTTAGCAGTTTTGAGCTGCGAAGGAAACGTTCCTTGTGCAAATGATTGGTTTATAAGATAAGCTATTGGGGTGGCAATATGTTTGGCAATATCTTTAATGATGTGACACGGTATGTTGTCTAAACCTGATGATTTTTTTATGGAAACTGATAATATTATGTCGATGACTTCTTTTTCACTGACATCTGTTAAGTAAAACGAGTTTAACGTTTTTCTATTTATATTTTTAGATTTGCTAGGGGTCACATTTGAGGAAGTTAAGTGCTGAGTAAAGTTGCTATTGAATATGTTGCTTATTTCTTGAGGGTCTGATATTTCTTTACCCTGGTGTTCAAGTATTATTTGTTTTGGTATACTTGGGTTAGACATTTCGTTTTTTATTATGTTCCACACTGCTTTTGAGGGGTTTGGTAACTCACTAATGAGATTGTCATAATATTTTTGTTTCTCCGAATTTATTAGGAGTTTATTGCTCCTTTTAAGCTATTATATTTGTTGATAATGTTTATGTTTTCAGTAATTCGTTTTAGCCAGTGTAGTCTTTTTAGTTCCTCAGAGTTATTTTTAATTTCATCGGTGATCCATTTACATGACATTTTTTTATTTGTTTTAATTTTGATGTTTTGTAAAGGAAATGCTAGGTCAAAATAATACGTTATTGTGTTAGCAAAAGCTTCGAAATTTGTGTCCAAATTGTCGCTTTTAGAAATATCATCCCAAGTCTCTGCGGACATTAGATTAATGAAGTATTTTCGATTTTCTGTGCTATAACGTCTCTTATAGATATATTTTACAGAGCCATGATCCTCACGCATGTCCAGAGGCACCGACAGCTGTAAAGCTAAGTGATCAGAAAACCCGGTTTCAAGAACCTCAACATTGGTATCTGAAAAG
The DNA here is from genome assembly GCA_037114965.1 of Monochamus alternatus. Taxonomy (NCBI): domain Eukaryota; kingdom Metazoa; phylum Arthropoda; class Insecta; order Coleoptera; family Cerambycidae; genus Monochamus; species Monochamus alternatus. Next base: position 46,165,422 of record CM073426.1, read on the forward strand.
GCAAAGTTTATAAAAATGTTGTCTATTAAACTATTTGAGTTTCTGGTATAACGTGTAGGTTCGTCTACCATGGGTTCAAGATTATAACCTGCTAAATATATCTAGGAAGTGACTTTTGTTATTGTTTTCTGCAAATAAATTTATATTGAAGTCTCCAGTTAAAATTATTTTTGTACACTGTTTAAAGGCATGGCTAAGTAGTAGTTCAAGATTTTCAAAAAATTTGACAGTGTCAGCATTTGGTAATCGATAGATAGATATTATTATAAATTTTAAATTTTTTGATTTGAGAGAGGAAGCACAATACTCAAAAATCTGTTCGATAGGTTCAACATTTAAAAATATATTTTCGGAAACAAACCTTTTATTATGAAGTATGGCGGTTCCTCTCCCACTTTTATTATGAAGTATGGCGGTTCCTCCCCCACTTTTATTATTTCTACAAAAATGACTTGTCACAGTCAGGTCAAGTATAGCAAGGGTGTTTATTTCTTCATTGGTTAGCCAATATTCGCACATAGTAAATACACCACAGTTCCTCTCACGCAGGAATATTTCCAGTTCGTTTTTCTTATTTCGAGCACTCCGTATATTAATGTGAATTATTGAAAAGTCTTTTGCAGCCTTAGTTTTAGTTATGCCTCCTTCGGTTGATTGGCCGTCGAAAATTGGACTTGTATTGTGTGGATCGAAATAAATAATTCGAGATTTCTATACCTGTTGGCCAAACCTCGGCATCTAGGAGAAGGTTCTCAATTTCGGGATCAAAACCAATTTTAAAGGAGTTGTGACTGCCCAGGTTTCTTACTTGTTGACAGATGAATTTTTGTTGTGGAAACTTTTCCTCCAGGTATTCTTTCAGATTTTCCTCCGTGTATGTTGTTCTGTATTTTGTTGCAAATATCCAGCGTTTCTTAGGTAGTTCTCCTACTGAAACGTCAATTATGTTATTACATCCAAGTAATTTTCCTGCACTTTTGTTCTGATCAGAGAGGAGTAACGATACATTGCCATCATTGGTATTTGTTCCCACAATTTTGTTTTTGGGTTTCACTAATTTCTCAGATTTTTACAGGGTGTATATACAAAAATAATTAGCGTTGTAATAAATTTAAAATTCGATAAAATCATTGCACGATATGAAATGTAAATTTATTAGAACGCTAATTATATAGAATTAAGCATAAAGAAGTTAAAAAAAGTGATACACATTGTATTTTATGGTATGGTACGCAGTTATGTTAATATTCCTCAATTAATAGAAATTTTATACATCAAGTTGGAGGTTTTGATAATTTTTTTCTCGGAATGTTTATTTTAATGTATTCTATCGTCTGTAAAATTAAGGCAGTAAAACTTCTCACACCCTGTAGTTTGATAGTTATTTTTAAGAATGGTTGTTATAGCCCATTGATGTATATGTTACCTTACCAGCAACTATTTTTTAATCCTCGTGACGGTGATTAATTAATGGAAGGCTTTAGTGTTAATATTAAAACTATATATTTTATTATTTCTAGATATATATTTTTTCCAGTATTTTTCTTTGTAGTGGGAAGGGAGTAGAAATAAAACAATTTTTGTATATTTATTTTTAATTTTTTATATAATTACCTATTTATTTCAGTTTGTTAAATTACATGCTTAACAAAAATCATTTACAATTTATTGGTTATGAAAAACAATTGATTTAGTAAGAGCACTCCTAACTCTACTTTTTGTAAATGAATCGGTTACTTGTACTGTTTTATGTTTCATTCTTATATTAAAATATTTATATAATAATTATTGGTAAGGGCAATATGATGTCCATCAAGTAGTTCCTATTCTAGAACATGGTCATCAAAAAATTCATATATGTTGGCAAATTAAGTACAACAATGTTAATTAAATTTTCCGTTCTCATTGATTTTTTATTGAAACGTTTCAATGTTCTTATAAACACCTCTGCTTCTCTACACAAAGTTATAACATATTGGGATGCATTTGTGAAATTACCATATTTTTTTCGAGCTTGTAATGTTGACGGGCAGGTATCGCTTTGCAAAATGTTTTTTCAAATGTTGCACGTTACACATTTTTAAGGGCTTTAACTAGATAGCCCGCTATATATGATACTACGTCTAAACGTGTAGTTAAATGCCAAACACTGGTAGATAAGTAATTGTGGTCGTTTATAATATTTGAAATGTTGATATATTCCTCACAATCAAGCATATTTTCACCATACTTTTTTTGTTAGGCTGCCTGATGAATAATTAAGAATATGTGTCGAATTTAAGGCAATACAGTTACTCCTTCTTACACTTCTGTACGTAACAATAACCTTTATAAATATTTTCAAACTGTTTTGCAGATGAGTTATTATTAAAAGCCCCCTTACTTATTATACTAAAAACCATTTCAAGATGGTCTTGAGAAAATTTGTATGTTAAAATATATTGCAAGAGGGGAAAGTCAGTTTGCACATATTTAATATAAAAATATTTCACACTTTGAATATTTATTAAAAAACCAAGGAATTCTGTTTTTCTATAAGAGTCTAAAATGGGAACTCCGTCAATATTTAAACCCTTTATATAATCTACGCACTGGTCTAAGTAAAGAAAAATAGTATTAGCTGTCTTCGTTGACAAAGCTTTCCCATATACAGCTTTGCTCAATTTGTTTTTAACATTAAAAATGTCAAAAAGATTATTGAAAATATTGCAAAATTTGGCTGTACCCAGCTCCCTGAAAATCTACAAGTTTTAAATCATCACAAAAATACATCAAAGCTGCTGACACACTATTGCTTAGCGTTTGTGTGGCCAGTTTAACTTTCATTTTTTCTTTTTCCCATTGAATATGGCGATTTTTTAGTTTTGTGCCAGTTCGTAAACCTTCTTCATATTGAATTCGGTTTAACTTTTCAATATAATTCCATAGAATTTGATTCCCGTCGGAATCACACAAACACTTATACCGGGTGTTCCCTATAAGACTTTCAGTGCGAATATCTCAGCTACTACTGCAGCCAATGCGACGAAATTTGATATACTGGCACTAGATGGCGTGTAGAATTCGATGATGGCATTTGTTTTTATACAGGGTGTTCAGTTTTGCAGATAATCGATTTAAGTTCGATTTTTTGTTAGTCAACCTTGGTAAAATTTGTATTTAAATTGAAATATTCTTAATTATGAACACATTCTGATAAAAAAAAAAATCCCGAAAAAAATTAATTTTATCATAAAAACACGTCTATGAAAAGTACCCAAATTTCATTGTTTTGACATGCAAAATGTGTATAGCCTTGAGTCCAATTTACACACACGCAACAACCGCATGGATAGACGTCAAAACGTAAAGTGACAGAAACTGTCAAAGCAAGTATGACTATTTTTGTAGGAATTTTATTATAAATATCTGCGTACATATTTGCAATAATGCTAATTTTGTTAAAAAAAAATGGAATTTACAGGTTATTAGCTGTTCGCGTACGCTGAGCTTTATTCGGCATGAATACTCTGAAAATATGTGAAACATTGTTTTTTTAATTGTATAATACGACTATTCTCGGAAATAATAAAAGCGATAAAGAACAATCCCTACGAGCAGAAAACTAAATTTATGAACACGTCACGCACTTGACTCGCTGCTTTACCACAGAGGTCCTCTGTGGCTTTACTGTTTACTGTTGTTTACTGTGAATATTACTGAAGAGCGCAGGCGCAGACGCAGAGCCCGAGAGTCTCAAGACCCGAACGATATGTAAACTTAACCTACCTAGAGTTTCAAATAATGAAAATAATGAATAAAGCCTCTTCAACAAGTGGTAAAAATGTTTTAAAGCCTAGAAACAATCATAGATAAAAATGTAATGGATTCCTTGAGTTGAAGCTTCAGTTTTAGTATTACAAAAATATATCTGTTATAAAAACTATTCCACATCAAATGTGAGTAAAATTTCGAGCCATATACCTAGGTGTGCTAAAAATTACATTCATACAGTAAAAAGCTTGATAGTACGAGATGTGTAAGTACTAAGTATAACCTTTTTACATTGAATATACGAGTTGTAGTTTCTTGTACTTATGTTTCATATTAGCTACTTCATTTCAAAGAACTATAGGGTTAAATTTATAAGAAATAGCCCAGTTACGCAAAGGCTAGGATTATCTTTACCTAATTAGTTTCAGATGGAGAAGCTATTGGGGGCTTACTTTCAAGAACAGAGATGAGGAAACATATTTAAGTATTTGTAGAAGAACAGAATGAATATACACATATTCATTTCACCTTGTGGTGTGCAGAAATTAAAAATGTCTACGAAAATGTTTCGTCTCACCTCTATGTAGGAACCTAGAAAACAAAGTGCTGTTATGGAAGCAGGTTGACATACACAATTACGTTAATCATTGATTAAAAGATTCAATAAGATACTGAAGAAGCCAGATGCCAAGATTAGTGTATATTTGTGCGACAGACAGATGAGAGACGAGGAAAATTTTTCTAGAACACATGAGACTTTACGTTTTGCCATAAATAAGACCATACCTAACTTTCTGTACTTGGTTTAATTATTTAATAAAATTAAAGTTCATGGAATGTGTAAGTTAACGAGTGAATTAAATAAAAAATGTAAATAATGCAAGTACGACGGAAATTAAAGTTTATTAACTTGTTATTGTTTTTATTTATTATACATTACAGCAAATATTCCTTGTGTTTAATAATTCTATAACAAAATTAACATGTCTGAAACATAAATATCAGTGAGAACTGTTAATATTCAGTTCTTAAATAAGGTAGGTGTAATTTTAAGCATGAAATGATAGCTAATATCCTTTGAAAAGTATTCTACGAGGAACACATTTTCAAGACTAAATGAATGATTTTTTGTATTTTATTCTAGTTATTATTAAGTTGTAATCAGCATAATTTCAATTAAAAAGTAATACGTACCTACAGTGCTTTATTTTTTTTATTAGTGGCTAAATGAATTAACTTGACCCTTCATCTTTAACTATTCATTATGCACATGCATGTGCGATTAGAAACGAATCTTGTCATTTCATTGTTCGATACCTTATTACGTTACGTTGTGTATATTATAACAACAGTTAGCTTTCATCAATTTTAAGATATTCTAACAAGATGTTTTCGTAGTGTACATAGAATTATGAAATTAGTTTTTCTTAATTTTATTTGTTTAGAAATTTTAAATCCCACGACACACAGCAACTGAATTTAATGTCTTATAGAAGCCTCTTCAAAGTGAGTTAGGGGCTTCTTTATAACCACCATTCCATGTTTATAATTAATTCTAAGAAAATGTCTGTGTGATATTTTTCGTTTATTCTTTTTGGTGTCCTATGTTATGAATTGTTTCAATATAATTTTTGATACTACACACATATACCTGAAAAATAAAAATAATAACTTCAAATTACTGTCTAGCTTTAAATGACTAAGTGTGTGATAGGTACCTTCAAACCAGTTGCTTTATTTTAGTTCTGTATCATATAAAATACCTACAGAAATGGTAGTACCTACATTGTTTACTCTTTTACAGATGTAGATTCTTTCTTAAACATACTTTATCCACCAGAAAGTGCTGAAAATATGTGAACACAAACATCAATCATTTCTAGGTTATGCTTTAGTGATATTTCTTTGATTTTTTTTGTGAGGCAAGATCAGTTCAAGGACAAACACACGACAAACACGTTCACATTATAATCAAAACGATTTTAGGAGTCGTTTTGTTCGAATTTATTTGTTGCTAAATAAGTAATCAATAATTATTACAGCAGTTGGAAAAGAGGGATATTCTTTAGGTACTTACACAATTTCGTAAATTATTTTGTGATAAAAATACGGGTACCTAATTATTATGTACACTGTAGTAACATAAAAAAAAACAATTTACTGAAGTTTTATTACATTATAATGGAACAATTTAAAAATATCCACAGATATTTTACACAATATTCACGCTGTAACCCTAGCTGTAGCGATAGACTGCGCCGGTACAGCGACCCCAATGCTCCAAAAGCCTCAACTCAAGTCTAAATTTTTATCGACAAGTCTCAATAATACCATTGTGCATACGTAAATTGCATTACATACATTATTAAGCGTCCCTTATGTCGAATAAAATACTTTATGCCATTAATATTTGACATTGAAACAATTCATGGCTTTGACGTTTAGCGATGTTAGTTTCTTCTGTGTAAGTCTGGCTCAAGGCTATGCACGTTTTACATGACAAAACAATGAAATTTGGGTACTTTTTGGAGGCGTTTTTTTATGTTAAATTTTGAAATTTTTTAATGTTTATTTATCAGAATGTGTTCATAATTAAGTATATTGCAATTTAAACATAGGTGTTAGCAGGGCTGACAACCAAAAAATCAAAATTAAATCGACTTCTTGGAAAATCAAACACCCTGTATAAGAATTGATGTTATCATCAAATGTCAGACTTGAAACAGTTATTTCTGATTCCTGCAGGAAATTTAAACATTTATTAATTAAATTCGTCTTTTCTGCCCCACTTAAACCATTTAGAAGGAAATACCCAACAGGTATTTTCCAATGATCATTCACTGCCACTAACATGAAAACCAATGCCTCTTTTGCAACAACTGCGACATCAGACTTAACCCATATCAACATAACCTTTTACTTTTTCGCCCGTCAACTTGACTTTTAATAGCCATTTCATCAATAACCAAATTACAAATAACTTTTGTTTCTTTTTCTGATTCAGCCTTAGTTTTTTTGCTTCAGAGCACTAAGGGCTTCTTTTGTAAAGCCAGGTCTACCATCAACAACTTAGTACCATTTACTTATGGTTCGAGGGTTGTGGAAGGGTACGATTAAATTTTTCTCTAATATAATTATAGGCTTTCGATGAATAAAAATGTAAAGTTAAGGCAAAACTCCTTAACTCTGGTGTATATTTTTGCTTACTGAGTCCTTTAAGAAAGTGACTTAATATCTTTTTAGTATTTTTATACAGGGAGGTCTACAAATTAATAGGTAATTATTATTGTGACTGAAGAATGCAATTTTTTAGGATCAATAATCAATAGGATAAATGAGCACTCTTTTTAAAACAAAAAAATACTTATATTAATCATACTTTCTCCGCTATAACTAATCATATTTTGTCTTTTGAAATAACTTAATAAGGAAACTAAATTAGATATCTTATTTTTAAGCCTCCGTTTTGCAGTCATGAGTGCATTTATTTTTCTACGCTGTTCCATTATTTTTTTTTAGCCAAATTCCAGTTACGTTTTGCCTTAACTGGATCGTTTATATCATCACTGTCACAGTCTCCAAAATATCGTGAGTGATTCAGTTTTTTTCTGGAATAAAATAATAAAAATATTTATTTATCTACCATCTATAAAAATCTAACAGAAATAATGAAATAAAGTTATTGTACCTTATAAAAATATTATATTTACTTTTTTTTGGTGGTAAAATAATATTCGTGCTAGAAGCTGCTCTGTCTGTAGAACCATATGGGGATGCACTTAATGTGAATGATGACTGTGCTGTAAGTGTAGGAGAACTTTGCCGTTAATGTGGAACTAGAACGTTTAGAGAGTGGTCGTAATGGAGATGATTGTAAAATTCTTTGTTGTGCCATCAACATATTTCTCTTAGTGCTAGAATGTTAAAATAATAGTTTCTCAAATGTCAATAATGTGTCAAAGTTAATATACATAAAATACATATTACATTTACTCGAGGTAATATTTAAAATAATTTTCACACTTAGTATTTACAACAACAAAAAAAACTACCTAAAACTCTGTAAAACTGGAGATTCAGATAATCGTATTGGCAATGCATATTTTTTTAACCAAACTCCACCACGTGGTTTTGTGATAAAATCGCTATCCATAAAATGATCTGAACAAACAAATGCAAATTTGGCTAAATTATCTTTATCTATAGCCAATATCATTCTCCATGTATTTCGACGTTCTAGATCTTTTGGAAATCTGAAATAGAAACATGTTTATGAAACCCTATAACTACGTCAATGGATTAGTAGAGCCTACCTGTGATAAGTCTGATTTCTTTTTCCTTGTAGCTTTTTACACACTATGCACCTTTTCCCCATTATCTTTATATCACTATTATACAGTAGTATACTTCAGTCAAAATCCAAAATATACGCATATAAATAAATATTTAACAGAACGCAACTAAAACACAACCTTAAACACAATATTGATTTTCCAGCCGACCAATATGAAATTGAAACCAGTGTTTACAAACAGAATTATGATGTTTGCGACAAACAAATGCAGCCGTAGGCGCCTCTATGGTACATATAATAACTCTATGATATGACGCTAATTCGCGCATCCGCCAAGCACTTCTATATTTGGCTTTATCTATGGGTTTTATTCATCTGTAGTTCTGCTTTCCTTTTAGGTCAAAATCACCAACGTATAGTTCGAGGAATCAGTATATCTGACTAGAAGGTCTCCTACGTTCACTTTGATTCACAGTTGAATGAGTTAACTGATATTGTACCGACTGCGCCGTGGAGCACGCACTTAGTTTTATACTATTTGTGTGCTTCTGTTGCATTTTTTCTAGATAATATATAACTTATATTATATGATGAATATTTAGAATAAAAATAAAAAAAACACACTATTATATAGTTCATATAATTTTAATAATGATTAAGTTAGTTACAGGCAGGAACAGTAAAATAACGGAAAAAGGTCAAATTTACTATATAACCGTAGCAGATACGAAAAAAATGTAAGATAGGGTTTTTGTTAGAAATTATAATACACATGTAAAAATGTCAAACTTTAACATTATATAGGGCGATACTTTTTTCCCTAAATTAAAGATACGACCTGCCCATATCTCCGCCACTGGTTGTTCAAAGTTCTTGATATTTTCACATTTTATGCACACCTTAACTAACTACACTGTCTATATGGCTTAAATATCTCCATTACTTTAGTAATTATACCGAAAAATCGAATTTTTTCTTCAAATTTTAAAACTCTGTATTTTCCTTATAAAGCACCAAAATTATAACTATTATATAATAAACTGCAATTATTTTTCAAAATTTGTTCATTGAAAACTGAATCGCTCTGTACATACAGGTTGTTTGGTTTATATTTCATATTCATAAAAGATTTGAGTAAAATATAAGTATATTTCTTATTCGTGTTATACGAATATACTAATTAAAAACACAAAGTTACTACTCGCGTCAAGAATTCAGACGTCTTACGTCACGACTGACGTTACACATTTGTCTTTATTGCCAACGTAATTTTCGATATTTAGTCGCGTTAAAAACAATAATTTTTTACAATTTTGTGCAATATATAATGTAAACATTTAGTGTAGCATATAGTTTTATTACTATCAGTTGCAGTTTCTTAAATATTTTGATGAAAATATAATGAATTATTCATTTGTTCGTATGACGTAAGTCGTCTGAATTCTTGTTGCGAGTATACTACGTACTAAAAAAATGTTTACAATTACTACTATACAGGGCTAGTCATTAATAATGGTACATAGCCTAAAGGCAAAATAAAGCGATTGAGTCCAACATGCCTTATTCAATTGTTGCTCCTTTTCATCTTACACGGTGTTAAATTTGAAAACAATTTTTACTATATTTTAAGAATGCGATTCTAGTTTACTCTGTCGAACTTTCGACAATGTTTATTGTATTTAAAAACAATACTAATAATATTTTATTATAATTCAAACAAAAATTACTAGTAAGTTGAAGTTGAAAATTAAAATTAACTGCTAATACACTGATAAAAATGATTGTGAATTTACACGTTGTTCCTATCATACATCCAGGCAAAAAATACTAAATTCATACTGTATTACAAGAATCTCCATGTGAATACCGTACGTATTCATATTTCATGTAAAATTACGTCATTTTCCTAAAACTATATACTAACGTTGTAAAATTACATATCCTGTGTATAAATACACTATGAAAAATGCATATTTATGAGTAGTAACTTTCCATTACAGTTGTAACATTACATTTTAATGGGTTATTTCACAATATTGACCTAGGCAATAAATAACCAACAATCCACCGTGTAATCGCTAATAATTTTTATCAGTATATATAAAATTTGTATATCATTAAAATTCATATGGTGTCCTGAATCTAAAACATATTCCGACAGTGCACATGATCTCTTTTCTGTTCTGCAATCATTTATGTGATGTATGTTGAGCATTAAACGATCTAGATGTTTGACCAATCCCAACTAGCAAAATGGAACTTTAAATGAAGCGAATTATTTTATAACTATCGAATAGCGTTGTTTAATGAACAATTTGATTTTATAGAACAAATAATTATGACAATTTTGATCCTGAAGAAAGTAATTGTGTAAAATTGTTTTATAATAGTTTTTACAATGTGTTTTATAGAACAAATAATTTTCAAAATTTTATAAAAATATTATAATGCGTTATACAACATTTAATACTAACAGATTCTTGAAAGCAAAGTTTCCAGTCAAACGGGCTGATGTTCGATTTTACTAAAAGTTTTTATTTTTGCTACCAGCTGTGAGGAAATTTCATTTAAAAAATATTAAAAAATATATAAAATGGACAATAATTATGATTTCCAGTTGTTCGGAAACTTATTGCCAAATAAATCCAAATAAATCATGGCTGCGAAAAAATACGGAAAACCAGGACAGGAACTCGTAGTGCTTTTGATGTTTTTTTAAGATTAAAATACTAATAATACTGTAACACATTTTGGGTCCTGAAGTTAGTTACTTTGAGAAAGTATATAGACATATTCTTGATCGATAGTTATTTTTCAATGACTTAAGTTTTTGGTAATACAATAATTAGGTTAGTTTTAGATTAAAAAATACAGAATTCAAAATTAAAAAAAAAATTAAAAAATAAAATTTTGGAATTCCAAAATTCAAAATTTATTTTTGAAATTTTTGAAAAAAATTTAAAATAAAAAAAAAATTTCGAAATACATTTTGTATAATTTTGGATTTTGGAATTATATAAAATCAAAATTAAAAAATTTTAAAAATAAATAAAAATTTGATAATTTAAAAAAAAAATCAAATATTTTCGGAAAAAATTTTCAATTCAAAAAATTTCAATTTTAAAATTTTGAAAAAAATTGAATTTAATAATTTTTAAAAAGTAAATTTTCAAATTCAACGGAATTTTAATTTGAAAATTTTGTCAAAAATTTTGAAAAAAGTTTTGAATCTAAAATTTTGTAAAATTATAAAGTAAAAAATTCAAAAATTTTATAATTCGGAAAAAGATTTTGATACGAGAATGTTCAGAACAATTTTAATTTGCATACTTTATAGAAACAGATTTTTGAACGCTATCAATATTATACTGTCAATCATTTTTATGTTGGTCTACTTCCTACTTCGCAACGTAGGAAAGTGCTTGCACGTATTGTGTCAGTAGTTAGTTGAAGTGTTATGCACATATACCTATGCGCATGAAGTACACACATGTGCAATGGCCTGCGCAGAAATCTGCGCAGTGAAATGTGACTAAAAATTAAGAAAATAAATTATAGTTTAAAAAAACTAAAAAAACACGCTTTAATAGCAAACCGAACTGAAAAGTAGAAAATAATTTTGAAGTATCAAAGTTTGTATTACAGCAATAGAAAATTCAGACAATCAGTTACTACTAATTAATTGGGAATAAGATTAAATTAGAAATTAAATTATTAATAAAATAATTCAATTACACTGAAAAGCGTGGGGTGCAATTTACTATATTTTCATAATGACTTTAATTCTATAAATAGCTACACTACTAAAATAATTGTAACATTTAATATCAAGCAGCCTGTGTGTTGTCCTACTCGGCCTGACGACCTCGTTGGACAATTTCACGTCCCGTGCAATAAACACTTAGTTTTTGTACCTGTTGCATAAATAACTATTATAGAACTATTACATTACCATAGTGTTTTATAGAAGTGGACCCTTTTCGATTATATACGAATCATATAAAGGCTTCAACCACGTTATATGAAATTATTTACACATTACATTTACACTTTACACAACTACACTCAGTACAACAATTAATATTAATCTTACAGGGTTTTGATCAAATTTTTATCTAATTTAAGCTTATCAACGTCACTTTGACAAGTGGTAACTTGATCCGATTAGAAAATTTATTTCAATTTTAATGTGCCGAAATTTTCAAACGCGTTTTTACCGAAAACGGTGCATTTTATCGACATGGAACAAGTATAGCTTTTCTACGCAAAATTAATTTCTCCATCATAATTTTCAATCAAGCGTATCATAATAGGACCAACAAAAAAAGATACAATAAAAATTAATTGTAAAAAAACTGCCAAAGCGCCCTCTACGATATGTGACACAACTTACTACTTCACAATGCTTGTACTTACCTAAAACATAAATGCACCAAATTTGAACATGATTGGACGTTTCGTTTCTTAATTATGCCCTTACGACAACAGTACTGCTTTAGCTACAATCATTACTGAAAACGAACTCTGATGACTCTGTTAAAGACAAAAACTACGAATACAGTTTGATGACAAAAATTCAAAAGTAAACAACAGAAACAAATATGAAAGAAGTAAATCAAGTAAAAACTTACAAAGGTCTAAGGTCTAAGAGGGTCGAAATAGAAAGTATACAGACCAGGACAGGAAGATTAGAATGCAATAGTAATGAAGTCCATTTTACAGCAAAGGGAAAGCTTAAAGAAAAAAAAAAACAATTTATAGACTTTCAATGTACTTGTAGAAACAAATGCTTCACAAAAATGTCTGTCGAAGTTCGACAACATTTTTTTAACAAATTCTGGGAGTTGCTGACTATAATGTACAAACTACATTTTTATCATCACATATGAAAGAGGAAGGGATGCAAAGAAAAGGTACTTGCTGCGTAGTTTCTAACAAACGAAATTTTTCACGAACATACACAATAAGCAAATTACCCGTATGCTAGGACATGTTTATAAAGGCTTTAAATATATCCACTAAACGTATCAATACATTTCTATGCAAAGTACGAAATTTAGCAATATAGGTATTTAGCATATAGGTATGGCGTCCAAAAGAAAATTTGTCCAAAAATTTTAATTGTTTTTCTTTAATATCTTTGTTATTTTTGATTTTACAACAAAAAGTTACTGTACTAAAATTGTAGAGGATTCAATTTGCAATAAAAAATGTTTTTTAAAAAAATTTGTATGACCAATAGTTTACCTGATAAATGCTAAGAACAATTTAATCCCCTTTTCCAAGATGGCGGCCGAAGTTGGAGGGTTGAGACCCCACAAACTTCAAGTTAAGCTTTTTTTGACCCCCCCCCCTCACATCTAAACAATAAAATTGCGTCCTATAAAAAATGCACGCTAAGGCCAAAGTAATGTAACATTTCAATGGACTATGCATGTTCTAGAAGAAAGGTGGAGACCGATAGAGAAAAAGCTGTTAATGATGATACTGATCATAACTAATTAATTTTTATATAATCTTTTGGCCAAGTACCATAATTTTTAGTCCCTAAAGTATTATCTGAACATTAATAAAATCGGCTAATTCTGTTGATGAACACAACTGGTAAATCGATAGTTTATATCTAAATTTGCATTTTCAAGGAAACTTTGTAAACAATTTTCTAGTCTCTATCTATTGTTTCAAATAACAGTTTTTATTTTATAACTTTTGTATAAATGCCTTATATTTCTCTTTTGTTGGTGAACAGAGAGATTTTTACTTGTTTCAGTAATTGAGTCTGTTGTGTTAGAATTTATTTCAATTTTGAAGAAAAAAATAAGTAATAATCTTTAAGTATTTTTTTTTGAAGTTTATATATTTATTATTATTTTGTTTTTAGAAAAAGATGGAATATATTAAACTGTATACGTAAGCGTAGTCTCAAGACTTTTCGAAAAATAAATAAATACCTAATTCTTTACTTGTAAACTTGTACGGTGATAGAAGGTAAAAATCGAATTCTGAATATCTTACAACTATTTTTTATCTTCAGGCTTATTACTGACATTTCAAAAAACTTGTATAATTTGTTCTATAACATTCGTTTCATATTTTGTTAATGAGAATATGTTATATAATTATTGCTAGTATAAATAATTACAGCTTAAATATTTCCACATGACCTTACGTAAGATATGGAACCCTCTGGTGTAAGAAATATGGGGAAATTGCAAACCATACTTTCGTGACAAGTATTTATAGTCCTATGTTACCGCCTAAATAAATAAATTAAGCAGGTATAGCAATAGTAGTAAAACATCACCTGTCTTTAGATAATTTAAAAAAACTTAAATTCTTATTATATGTATGCATTTAAACATTTAATAGCTGTAGCGAATCATTCCTTGATTTCGACTCATAATTACCTGTACATTAATCCACTCTGTGCAAACAACGATGTTTGCACGCCAGCATTTGAGACAAACTCGGTAGCAGAGGTTTCTGCAGCCTGAAATGGATAGGGTAAAAGTAAAATCGACTCAATTATGCTGCTTTTTTAAAGCAAGTTTAACTGAATTAAACCTTTATCAGTTTGTAGAGAGACAATTTTGGCATCTTGAATAGCTTGTTTTTGTAAATCGACGAATATACATATGTCCATAATTTTTTCATGACATAAAAAACTATAGCGCTTCTAATGATACACAACAAATTTTGATAACTTAAAACCTTTTCGAAAAAAATTGTTCCAGTCAACCCCAGCAAATTTGTACATTAAAAATTTCACGATTCAGAGTGGTATATTAATTATTGAAAATTGATCTAAGTATAAGAAAAGTTGTTATTTTTTAAAAGTTTACTTCGCTAGGTGTTACGGTTTTGAAATTGAATTCTGTATGTGCGCCGTGTGCTTATACTTGCGGTGAAAAATGTTTTCAATAATAGCACAGTAATTCATTCGGCGAGTTAGAAATATTTATGTTTTCCATAAACAAAAACATTTTTATTGTATATATTATTGTTAGATATATTTTAGAAATAGAAAAATAATATACAGGGCGAAGTGTCAGTAAAACTACTTTTCAACTTAAGTTAAGTATACAAGAAAATTACATAAATGTAATAATTAAATAAGACGAGAAGTAAATATGGTATTAAGAATAAATTTACAAATAATTAAGAAAATAAAAGAATATGAATATAGACTGAAATTTGTTTGGACAGGTCATGACCAAGAAAAGAGTAACAAAACAAAACGTTGATTGAATTAGATAGAAAACTAAAAATATGAATTATTAATTTGATTGAGAATACAATAAAGGCTTTAGTTTATTTTTAAAATTAAGTTCTTTATATTCGGCGGGCAAATTATTATACAGCTTAGGAGCACTATAAGAGAAGCTGCTAGTAAACAAAGCAGTGGTGCGTTGTTTTATTTCCAGTAACTAGGAATATCGAGATTTAAAATTTGTATCGCCATCTTTAAAATTAGAATATCAAAGATTTGACAATAAAACGTATATTTCGATATCTCCACGTTTCTAATTTTTTTGCACGTCTGGAATATCCGGAACCAAATTAATTGTGGGATATATATATGTCTACAGAAAAATATAGTATAGCAAAAACAGGATATTCTATGAACTGTAAGAAAAATATTAGGGGTTATGTAGATTTTAAAACTATTATATTACAATTCAGTTTTATTTTGTTAACATGGAATTATACTTTATTTATATTACGTTATTTTAAGAATTGTTATTGATTGAACTAACTATATCATTAAATGATTTGCAATATGATATAAATGTAAACATTTTCAATCCTATTTTACTTTGTAGAACAAAACAGTTCGTACAGTATAATCAAGGACTAGTTTTTTATTGTCCCCGAAATATCCTATAAAATCAATATCTGTTTGAATGGCAGTTAAATATTTTTGTTTTTGTTTTTCTGCTCTTCTGCAAAATAAGCATATTGTACAAATTTCAACACACTGACTACGAGTATGCTGTTATTTATAACTAGTGCATGATGAAACGGGTGATTTAGGCTTTAATTTATATGTAATATTTATTATTTAATTAATTAATTAATGTATTTATTTATTTCGCTAATTTGAGCTTCCACAAGCCACGTGAAATTTAACATATATTACTCGATAATATATTGCATCTATTATCTAAAATTTGTCTTGAATTTTCATTTTGGCTTCATTCAGCTGTCTGTTATATTCACGAGTGTTTGTAATTTCTCTAGACCCACCCGAAAGCACGGGGCGCAACTATTTCTGTGAATAATCTATTTCTATCAAAATGTAAACCAATTATGTGTTAAGAATATCTCTGTTGAGATATCTTTTGAATCTTGTGCGATTAGTTACGATAAAAATACATGCATTGTAGTTATATATCGGTCTCCAGGTGAGAGGAATTTAGACGTTTATTATTCAGTTGACTATATTATTGGAGAACATCACAAATAATTAATTACAAAATGATTTTTATTTATGGGAATTTGAATATTGATAAGCTACATATGTCTACATAAAATATTATCTGACATGACTTGCTTGAAAGCACCGGTGTGAAGTTAGCAGCCTATTTAGCAGCATTTTTTTCACTTTATTTTATAAGATACATTGTGGTTTCTCGAGATGAGCTAGTAAAAACACTTGAGAGTGGGCAATGGTACCTGATATAAACGACAAATTTAATGATTTTTTTTATGCACCGGAGATAAATAATGAAAATCTAACAAATTTCAGACTTGTACTACTGTTGAAGGATTAATTCCTTTATTTTTTTATTTCCTTTAGTTTTTTTTAAATAAAATAAAGAATTTTGCACCATTAATAAAATTCGTATAGATGGCGCTGAATACCAGTTTCAAATTATTTTATTTAATTACGTCTATCAGACAAACCACATACAGGAAACCAGAGAAATCGGACTTCAGCAATATATTGCGGATTCTAAATCATGAGTTATTTAATTTTTTTATTCTATGAATCCAGAGATATTTCTAATAATCTTGTTAAGGCTAACAGTGAAACACGTGATCAAGTTTTGTTAAAACCAGATATATCGCTGCGCAGAGTAAGACTATGTTGACGTGTCGTGACAAAACGCTGAAATATGTGCTGCCTAGAGGCTAATGCATTTGGAATGGAGACAAAACGAAAGATACACTGAAATAAAGGTATCACAACTCTATTAGTGGAGTAAAATCGGTTCTCAATTATGCCGTTTTTTTTTAAATAAAGATATAACTAAATTAAACATTTACCATCTTATAGAGGGACAATTTCGGCATCTGAAATGGACTTTTACAACTTTTTTCAGTAGGGTCTAACTTTATAAATTCAAATTGTCGGTGCTTCGGACGTTATTTGTCAATTATGTTTTACGAAACATATATCGCGTTTGTAAATCAACGATTCAAGTTATGTTCATAATTTTTTCACAACATATATAAAAAACTACAGCGCTTCTAATAGTACATACCAATTTTTAATAACTTAAAGCCTTTTCGAAAAAAATTGTTCCAAAGTCAATACCAGTAAATTTGTGCATTAAAAACTTTACTATGCGGAGAGCTACATTAATTATTGAAAATAGAACTATAGTTATATCGAGACAAATGTAGTCGATAGTATGAAAGAGTTTTTTAAAAAAAGTTTACTTCGCTACGTGTTACGGTTTTCAAGAAATTGAATTTTACATATGCTCGTGTGTAAGCTAAGTTTATATTTGCGGTGCAGTATACGTTTTCAGAATAGGACAATGCATTCATTCGGAAAGTCAGAAACATCTATATTTGCCATAATTTTTATGTCGAATAATATTAAATTTTAGTTTTTTATGATCCTATTTTTTTAATAAAGAAAACTTATCGTAGATCATAGAAAATTCATACGAGATATTAACATAAATGTATATTTATTTATGTCCAAAATGTAAAATATAAAGACTATGTATGGATTATTGAAGAGAAATATGAGAAATTAAAGTGTAAATAGGCCAATTAGATTAGATCAAATATTGAAAACATATACCTTTGTTTTGTTAACATTTGTGCGTTCCAAAATACATATGTGGCGTACAATGTTCTTAATTATAAAGATATAACACTGGCTTAAAATTGACGTATTCTTGAAACAATGTCTTCTACAGACATACAATTTTAAATATTTAATAATTGGATAATGTAGGTGTTAGCAAATAATAGGAATGACACCTGGGTATTTTCAAAGACACCGAAGTAAAACAAACAAACAGCTGCAAAAAGCTGTCTAAGATTTTAGATACATAGATCTACCAAAATACTTACTTATTTTAATTATATCTGTAGATATAAATATTCTTATAATAAAAATTTACTTGATAATAAAAACTGTTCAATATTTATAATTTAGTGTATGAAAATAATGGTTAAATGTGCGGTTCTTAATTTTTATTTCTGTTAAAAACTTTTTTCATAAAGTTGTGTGAAAATCGAAGTACTTACTACACAAACATGTAGTTTCAAAGGAACAAACAAAATCCATTTTTAATTGTTATGCTACTTTTCCCATAAATACTCAAGTAGTTAATTTATATTTACAATGTTATCAAGTATACTATAGAAATTAATAAAATGTTAAAATAATGCATTACATGTTTTTACTGAAAAAATATATTTTTTGTGCTATTTATTTTATTTTTGTACTTTTCGAAAAATAATAGTAGGTAATGATATTTTGGTACTTAAGGCATTTCACACATATTTTTATTGTTGATTTTTTTGGAAAACATAATTCCTGATAGTTAATTTTATTTATAAAAATTCATAAAATAGAAAAATGAACAGAATGCTTTGTATATTCTTGTAAACAGTGATTTTTTATTTTTCTTCGGTTTTGGGATAACTATGTTGATTGACATATTTCACAAAAAAATAAAGATGAAAAATTTGAACATTGTTTACTTTCGAACACCATATTTTATCATAAGTTTGGAATATCTCAAGACAAGCAACATTTTTTTTAATCAAGAATGATCTTTTATTAAATAATCGACAATAAAATAGTTTACCAGAATCTGGAACGGCACTTTCTAACAAAAAAATATCACTTTTAACGGTAGGATCCAAAATAGTTCCACTAATTGCGATGCTTAATTTTTTGTTTGTTTCTTTAATACTAAAATATAAATACTTTCACTTGACATAGGGCTCAACTTATCTCAGAAAATATGGAATAAAGAGATAATTTCATTTGTAGAATAAAATGCTTTTGACACATTTTTTATTTCTATGTGTATTTCTACTAAGTTTGGATTTGCAACAAATAGTATATTATTATTTACTGAAGTGCTGAGAACCAAACCATCGATACCATGTAAAAAAATACTATGCGACAAAAATAAAATTAGATAAACAAAACCATATTTCAATAACATTTTTATATATTCCATAAATCTCAACTACCCATTTGCATTCCCCATTTTTTTAAATATTTATTAAAAATATTAATTATATTTTAATGAATACGTTTATTTAGCAATGTCTTAGCTGGTGTCTATTATTCAGTAGGCAGACACAGAATATTATATTAAAAAGAATCTATATTTCTCTATTTGAAAAACATTATATTTTTAGTTTCAAGATTTAACAAATTCGTAATTATAATAAAGCTATTAAACTACAATACGTAATCATTTCTCTTAGTCTTTTATAAAATCCGTCGCGTGTCAGTCCTTTTATTTTATTTTTTCGGTTTTTGTTCGGTGACTATATATATATATATATATATATATATATATATATATATATATATATATATATATATATATATATATATATATATAGTAAAATACATTATTCTATATTTTATATACTACAAATATTATTTTACATTGACTGAAAAATTTTAAATAAAAAATTTTTACATTATCTCAACATTTTAAAAAACAGCATTGATGTAAAATATTTATATTTGTAGTATATTAAAAAAACCGCTTATTTTTATCATTTTCCGTTGAGCAGTTATTGAGCGAAAACGTGGCGAATACTATATTCCGTATGAAGCATTTACCGTTAGCCTGAATCACTTCTCTCAGTGTTGGACATTTAGAATCTAATGTGATCGTCTCTCTTATCAATCCCACCGCAAGGGGGCAGCATTTTATTGCTAAGAAATATTTTTTTAGTTTTCGCTCAGTAGCTCCTCAAGGGATAAAGATAAAAATACGCGGTTTTTTTTAATAGACTTCAAATATTAATTTACATCGACGCTGTGTTTTGAAATTTCGGAAAAGAGCAAAATTCATTTAAAAAAAAATAATTTTACAGTTTTTCAAAATTTCAAAACACAGCGTCGATGTAAAATAATATTTGTAGTCTATTAAAAAAAACCGCATATTTTTATCTTTATCTCTTGAGGAGTTATTGAGCGAAAACTTTATATCGTCTTATAGAGCGCTCACCGTAAGCCTTAAATGGCTTAGCTTCTCTCACTATTCTAGATTGCAGACTTGGAATCTAGTAGTACCAGAGCCGGCCGCGCACAGTGGCACAGGCCACTCAAATTACTGTACACCCCTTAGGGTTGGGCCGTTTGAGCTGATTTTTTTTTTAATGTTCGCCATAAAATTCCCTATCGATCCCTCTTTCTCAATTTTCGCTTTGGGTCTTCATTTTCGCGGAATTTGACTCCAAAAATAGGTTTGCATGGAAAAAACTAGATTTTTCGCACAAAAATGACCTTACGGAACAAGAGATTGAGATTTTGCCGGACTGTTTTATGGGGGAATGCGCGTCTTGGACGCCCTACAAGACTGCCCGCTTAGATTTTGGGAAGAAATTTTCCGTTGCCCTTAAAATGGCTACAATCATCCAAAAATTTTCACATATCAGAAATCGTTCTACTGAAAACTGGGAAAGTTTTGGAAACAAATCTCATTTCACAAAAATTATTTGTACACATTCGAGGAATCCGCAAACATTTTTCCAGAATTTTTGGACATTCACCAAAATGGCCACATAACACATAGCACACAAATTGGTGCTGCTTTAAGCGTTTACTAGCTCATCTCGAGAAACCGCAATCTTATAGAATAAAATGAGAAAAATGGCTGCTAAATTGGTTGCTAACTTCATGCGAAAATGAAATGGCTGCTCAATATTTTGGTTGCCAGAAATTGGCTGCTAACTTCACACCGGTTTTGAAAGCTACGGACTAAGTTCACTTGTGGATGTCCCAACTAGAATGGACTCCGCTTTAGATTACCTGATCACTAATAATCCTGATGTTAGCTATAAAATAATAGATTCCTTAATTTCTGACCATTCTGCTCAGTTACTTGCCATTCGACTACTACAACCAGTAAGTCAAATAATCACATAATCACATTCCTTATAAGGGACATTTCAATGAAATAAATTATTCAGCGAGATGTTTATGAATACTTCCGATTTTTTAGCTGCGCGGTGTAACGATTCCAATATGAATAACCTATTTAATATATTTTGGAATGAATTTGAAAACAGTTTTACATGCGCTTTTCAAAAAAGAAATATTACAACTGCAATTGTAATATATCTGCGAAATTCAAATGTTCCCAGTCTTTAAAAATAGGATCAGATAATTTAAAAATGCCAAACACATTAAGAGTGGACAACTGTAGACACATTGTACAAATTTACGGTTGCGGAAGGGGGACTCTTTGACCGGTGGGCGTATGCTTAGAAGCAACAAATTATCTGCATTGGAGTAAAAAATGAGACTCGCTCGACAGAGTAGAATTCGGACTTAAACGGACAGCATTAGAATTAGGCAAAATAGGTGCGTGTGAAGTTAGCCCCCCAATGTTCGATTTTTGTTAAAATTTTTATAGTGCTGGATTGTATATGAATAGTTCTGAAGTGCTCTATAAATTTAAACAATAGTTCTATGATTCGTGAATGTGTACCGTTTAATAAGCGCGGGGTTATTTATTGTTGATTTATATCTTTGGTAGGGATTTAATTTGTCTATGCATTTATCTTAAAATATATACATTTTATATTTTTCAGTATAAATTTTTCATAATCCATGGAGGAAGTTGAATTAGTTGAGGCCAAAAATTCAGAATTTCTGATTCGAAGAAGTTGGGAGACCAAATGTTAGGACAAAAAATGAAAATTATTTAGAAGATATAGTTCCTCAGTACACAGAACAAGTATTTATAGAATATTTTAGAAATAGTAGAAATAGTGTAAATCAAATCAGTAATCTATTTACTAATAGCAAAGTTCATATATACCTAGTTATCTACTGCCAATGTATAAATCTACAACCCAGTGCAAGCCCGCCATCTGTGTAGAATAAGCTAAAGTTTAAGGTTAACGGTGAAACACATGATCGAGTTTTGTTAAAACCAGATATATCGCTGCGCAGAGTAAGACTATGTTGCCGTGTTGTGACAAAACGCTGAAATATGTGCTGCCTAGAGGCTAATTCATTTGGGATGGAGACAAAACGAGAGATACACTGAAATAAAGGGATCATAACTCTACTAGTGGAGTAACAGCGATTCTCAATTATGCCGTTTTTTTTTTTAATAAGGATATAACTAAATTAAACATTTACCATCTTGTAGAGGGACAATTTGGGCATCTGAAATGGATTTCTACAACTTTTTTCAGCAGGACCTAACTTTATAAAATCAAATTTTCGGTGCTTCGGACGTTATTTGACAATTATATTTTTCGAAACATAAATCGCCTTTGTTAATCAGCGATTCAAGTTATGTTCATAATTTTTTTCTCAAAATATATAAAAAACTACAGCGCTTCTATTGATACACACCAATTTTTGATAACTTAAAGCCTTTTCGAAAAAAATTGTTCCAAAGTCGATACCAGCAAATTTGTGCATTAAAAACTTTACTATGTGGAGAGCTACATTAATTATTGAAAATAGAACTATAGTTATATCGAGACAAATGTAGTCGAAAGTATGAAAAAATTTTTTAAAAAAAGTTTCCTTCGCCACGTGTTACGGTTTTCAAGAAATTGAATTTTACATATGGTCGTGTTTCGTGTGCAAGCTAAGTTTATAATTGCGGTGCAGTATATGTTTTCAGAATAGGACAATGCATTCATTTGGAAAGTCAGAAACATCTATATTTTCCATAATTTTTATGGTATATATTATCATTATGTTAGATATATACATGATATCGCTCTCCTTAAAATTAGAAAATCAAAGATTTGAAAACAGGTACCTAAATCCTTATATACATAAAACAAAAAGTATGTCGAATAAGATTAAATTTTTGTTTTTTATGCTCATATTTTTTTAATACAGAAAACTTATCGTAGATCATAGAAAATTCATAAAAGATATCAACATAAATGTATATTTATGTCCGAAATGTAAAATATAAAGATTATGTATGGATTATTGAAGAGAAGTATGATAAATTAAACTATAAACAGGCCAATTAGATTAGATCAAATATTGAAACATATACGTTTGTTTTGTTAACATTTGTATAAAATACATATGTTGCGTACTTGATATAAAGTTTTGCGTACATCGAAATGCCATAAGCAACTGGCTTAAGATTGATGTATTCTTGAAACAATGTCTTCTACAGACATATAATTTTAAATATTTAATAATTGGATAATATAGGTATTAGCAAATAATAGGAATGTTTTGTCTTGATACCTGGGTATTTTCAAAGACATCGAAGTAAAACAAACAAACAGCTGCAAAAAAACTGTCTAAGATTTTAGATATATAGATCTACCAAAATACTTACTTATTTTAAATATATATAGATATAAATATTTTTATAACATAAATTTACTTGATAATAAAAATTGTTCACTATTTATAATTAAGTGTATAAAAATAATTGTTAAATGTGGAGTTAGGATAGCTACAAATGCGTGTCTTACAGGCGCTTTTTAAAAATTATTATTTTATTTGAGTAAAATTTAAACGGTAGCTGCGAATAAACACAACGTCAATAATTTTATAACTGTTTTAGAAAGGTAAAAAATGTAACAAAAGCTAATATTAAGGAATATATGGGTAGATATTGTGGGTGTAATTCAACGCAGGTTGGGGCTTTTGTCCACTGAGTAGTTAGTTTCACACAATATTATTAATACCTAAAAATATATAAAAAGTCAATAATTTTAGTTTTGCGGTTATCTTTATTGGATACGTTATATTTTTCGAGATTTGGATAGCTAAAAACACCAGAAATTTTCACTGCGGAAAATACGGCGATGTAAGCAAGCGGTTCTAAATTTGTATTTCTGTTAAAAACTTTTTTCATAAAGTTGTGTGAAAATCGAAGTACTTACTACTTAAACATGTAGTTTCAAAACGACAAACAAAATCCATTTTTAATTGTCACTCTGCTTTTCCCATAAATATTCAAGTAGTTAATTTATATTTACAATGTTATCAAGTATACTATAGAAATTAATAACATGTTAAAATAATGCATTGCATGTTTTTACTGAAAAAATATATTTTTTTTGTGGTATTTTATTAAACTCCCTGTTTTTGTAGTTTTCAAAAAATGGAATAAGAATAGGTAATGGTATTTTGGTACATAGTGGATTTCAGATATATTTTTATTGTTGATTTTGTTGGAAAACATAATTTCTGATAGTTAATTATTTATAAAAATTCATACAATTGAAAAATGAACAGAATGATTTGTATATGCTTGTAAACAGTGATTTTTTTGTATATTTCTTCGGTTTTGGGACAACTCTGTTGATTGACATTTTTCACAAAAAAATAAAGGTGAAAAATTTGAAATTTTTTTACTTTCGAACACCATATTTTATCAAGTTGGACTACAGATTGTAATATCTCAAGAGAAATAACATTACACTGTATAACACTTTCTAACAAAAAAATTTCACTTAACAAAATTAATAACAAATTTTCTTGCGGTAGAATACAAAATAGCTCCACTAATTGCGATGCTTATTTTTTTATTCCATTTACACTAAAATATAAATACTTTCACGTGACATAGGGCTCAACTAATATCACTAAATATGAAAGAAAGAGATAATTTCATTTGTAGAATAAAATGCGTTTGGCACATTTTTTCTTTCTATGTGTATTTGTACTAAGTTTTGATTTGCAACAAATACTATGTTATTATTTATTGAATTGCTGAGAAGCAAACCATCGATGCCATGTAAAAAAATAATGTGCGACAAAAATAAAATTAAACAAACAAAACCATATTTCAATAACATTTTGTTTTTTATACCTATATTCCACAAATCTCGACTACCCGTTTGCATTCCACATTTCTTTAATATTAATTATATTTTAATGAATACGTCTATTTAGCAATGTCTTAGCTGGCTTTTATTCAGTGGACAGAAATATATAACATTATGTTAAAAGTAATCTATATTTCTGTATCTGAAAAACATTATATTTTTAGTTTCAAGATTTAACAAATTCGTAATTATAAATAAAGCTATTAAACTACAATACGTAATCATTTCTCTTAGTCTTTTATAAAATCTATCGCGTGTGGTAGTACTTTTATTTTATTTTTTCGGTTTTCGTTCGGAAACTATATATAAGTATAATAAAATGTGTTATTCTATTTTTTATATACTACAAATATTATTTTACATCAAGTGAAAATTTTGAAATAAAAAAAAATTTTATATTATTTCAAAATTTTAAAAAAACAACGTCGATGTAAAATAATATTTGTAGTCTATTAAAAAAACGCGTATTTTTATCACTTTTATCCTTAACGGAAAATGATAAAAACATGTGATTTTTTTTATTGTATTTTAAATATTATTTTACATCGACGCTGTTTTTTGAAATTTTGGAAGAGCAAAATTTATTTAAAAAAATAAATTTTACACTTTTTCAAAACACAGCGTCGACGTAAAATAATATTTGTAGTCTATTAAAAAAAAACTGCATATTTTTATCATTTTTCGTTGAGGAGTTACTGAGCGAAAACTAAATCCCTTTTGATCGAGCCCTCACCGTAAGCCTTAATCACTTCTCTCAGTGGTGTTGGACATTTCGCATCTACTGTGATCGTCTCTTTTTGAAATCCACCGCATGGTGGCAGCATTTTATTGCTACGAAATATTTTTTCAGTTTTCGCTTAATAACTCCTCAACGGAAAATGATAAAAATATGCGGTTTTTTTATAATATTACTAATATTATTTTACAACGACGCTGTGTTTTGAAAATATTTAAAATTCATTTTTGAAATATGTATTTCACACTTTTTCAAAATGTCAAAACACAGCGTCGACGTAAAATAATATTTATAGTCTATTAAAAAAAACGCATATTTTTATCATTATCCGTTAAGGAGTTACTGAGCGAAAACTATATATCGTTTGATAAGAGAGCTCACCGTAAGACTTAAGCCGCTGCATATATTCTAGATGGCAGGCGAATTAATTTTCTGGGTTCAATCATTCATAAACAGAATGTGTACAGCATGAATGGAGTCGTTCACTCCCCACTCCGAGCCACCGCTCTCTATCCAAATTGACAGTTTGATACACGGTGTCCAGTTTAAGTGTTATAAGGTGCGCCCGATAAGTTTAACATAAACTTAATTAAGTATTTTATTGAATAGTGATAATGGTTTCACATGAATTTCGCTGTATTGTTGGTTGTAAAGGTAAATTGCAGAATTATAATGTTTAATATTTTATTTGCCATAACAGAAAGAGTGGTAAAATAAATAAATTTATTAAAGATAAAAATAATATAATATTACATCAATAATTGTAACAAACTGATTACCAAAATTTACTAAAAGACGAAGGAAATAGTACTGGTTAGTATATTTAGTAGATATGTCTTCATAAATGTTTCTCAAAATAGTCATACGACACTTTTTTAGAATACTGACTGTAAACCATCTAAAGCATTGAGAAGTCATTTGACACTTGACTTGACTTGACAATGGCTCCAAAAAATCTTTCAAAATATAATTATGTAGATATAATATCTTTAGAAAATGTAATTTAAATAATTTATGGGTTGACCAGGCGTATGATACAGTATGTTATAATAATTTTCAGATAAAAAGGTTTGAACACCTAAATGCCTAAATTTCCGATATAAATAATCACAAAAATAATATTATTTATGTTTTGTTGTCCACTTTTACTATTTAAATTCTTCTCAAATAAAAAGCGATTGTGAGATACATTATTTTGCTAGTCTAACCTCACATTTTAACAATTATTTTCACATACTTATAAACAGTAAACCATCTTATATGCAGAACTATGTAAGTTTATATTATAACGATATTTACATCTACAATATCTAAATTTTAAAAAATACGTATTTTGAAAGATTTCTGTACCTAAAAATTTGTTGGTTAAACTGCTTTCTGTCGTTATATATTCGTTTTACTTCGGTACCTTTGAATATTCACAGGTGGCGATAACACTCCTGTTATATACTAAACTCAATATTATTCAGTTCATAAATGTCTAAAATTATTTGTATTTGTAGAAAACACTAAAAAAATGTTATTTATTTATATATAAAGGGGAAAGGAAAAACTGATGTTGTTTTCATCTCCGTTACTATTCGAGTCACGAAAAAGTGGAAAAAGAAAACTTATGATTTAATTATGATTATTTAACTGACAAAAATAATTTAGTGTCAACCAGGGTTTTTAAAGCCTTTAAAATAATTTGAGAACATGGATTCGCGTAAACTGCGAAAATTCAAATATTGAAGGTATTATTACGGACACTAAAAAAAACAGGCTGCTAGATATTGTACCAGCAGAATACATATTTTTTAGTTACTTAAGTACTTACCTATCAATAACGGAAAAATGGAACAGAGGCATAGAGGGTTAGTATTCTGATAAATTTTCGCATACATATTTGTATAAATTTGAGAAACTTAATTTAAATTTATATTAGGGAGGTAGCTAATGTTAACATGTTTTTAAGATAAAAATTATGTACAATCGTTTGCAATAATAATGACACTCTTTAAAATTAATTTTACAATTTTTTTTAAGCTGCTAACGTATTTGTAATGAAATCTACTCTCAACTTTTAACATTAATTCTTAGTTGTTTCTCTCACCAATAGGATTTAATGAAATACATACTCAAAACTTTCAGCAGTTCAAAAACTGTTTTGAGAGAGTGTCATTATTATTGCAAAAGCATGTACATAAAATTGTATACAAAATATCTCAGGTAAATATAGTGTTTTACAAAAAATGTAGGTACCTATGTTTAATTATTTTCTCGATAAAAAATGTTATTGACCAACCATACCTTCCTAACTATTTATTGTAATTTATGAACAAAAAGAATTATATGGAAAGGTCTAACTTGATAATGAAAAACAATGAATTTTTGCACATGATGGAATTTCTATTAAGAATTCATTTTCACATAATATTGTACTGATGGAAATACCGTTTCTAGTTTTTGAAAATAGGTAATTGAATATAAGTAGGTATATTTTTTCCTCTTTGAGCAGTGGTTTCAGAACACACTGTACTTATACACGAGACAATAAATCGAAAATTATTATGAAGGTCTCAACATATTATATGCATGTCATTCAAACTATTCGACAACATCAAAAAAAAACTTAGAGAAGAGAGAAACTAATCGAAACACTTGAGAACCTCACAAATGGAATAAAAAATAATATTAGGTACCTATCAATTCAAATTGGATGCGGGCTCTAAATTGATTACTATTTAAAGTAATTATATTGTTGTTTACAAAACATGCATTGTAAACTTAATTTAGTACCTGAACGAACAATCCATTCACATGGTAATTTCTGGTCGTGTGGAAATCTGTAATAATATTTATCGCCTGCAAATGTCCGACATATTTTAAGCATTGTGTTTTAAAAATCGCATGTATTCCTTCGTTAACTCACTCTTAAATAAAATACGTATACCTACATTTTATACTATTTATACTGCGCTTTCTCAATTCTCAACTCTTATTTAAGTTGCACTATTTCGCTGTATATAGCAAAACGCATAATTCGGCACGTGAACTTCCAGACCAGAACAAGCTCCGCCTAGAGCTCCGCCTTCAATCTCACTCTTAAAGCTGTACTTTCTTACTCTAACTTACTATACCCGTTTCTCGTCCAACGTGCTTTTACACACATCTATTTTGTCGTCCTTTCAGAGGACGGTAAAATAATGTACGAGAGTAGATAACTAGGTATATATGAACTTATATATATGCTAATAGTAATTAATTTAAACATCATTTCGGACAGTTTGACAAAATTAGTGCAAAAGACCAGGTGTTAATATATTTGTGATATGTTGGCCACCAAACAGCCACTTTCAGGGACGTGGCAGATCGATTTTGTATTACCATCGGTATGTTACATAGAGTTATTAGAAGACTGTCTTATTTCTTATCGAATCAATCTCCAAACGTTATAAAGTGGCCGGATGAAGTTGAAAAACAAGAGATTGAACAGCATTTTCGGCGTAATGGGTTTCCACATGTCATAGGGATGATCGATGGAACCCATATTAAATTGGACAAACCCAGACAAGATCCTGATTCCCATATAAATAGGAAAAGATATTACTCAATACAGGGTAAGACAAATTGGGTTAAAATATTTAAATATGCAAATTATTACAATCTGTTTTATCATTTTATGCGGGTCCATCATAGGAGGATTAGAGATATATTCCTTGAATTTCCAGGTTCGCTGCACGATAGCAAAGTGTTTAGAAGATCACCTTTAAGCAACACTGCAAAATGTAGGAATGACATCTACTAAACTATATTTTCACTCCTTGCAGATTCATCATAATTATCCACTAACATATCTGACATAAAATACTTTATTTAATTACTATTACTACTTTATTACTATTACTATTACACTAACAATAAAACTAAAGAAAAAAACTAAAATTATGCCACAAATAAATAGCTTCAGACAACGTTTAAAATTAGTCACTTAGCTGATTTAAAGTAACAGTAAGTTCTAGGTTATGCCATACTGCATTGCTAATTGCATACCCATGCACCAAACCATCCAGAATGCGAAGTTAGTTATAATCTAAGGGTCATTTTTACAGAACACTGTAAACATGTTGGGATGTTATAGTTTAAAATATTACTAATTATTTTATGCAAACATCGTCGATTACTGTTAAT
Source organism: Monochamus alternatus (assembly GCA_037114965.1). Taxonomy (NCBI): domain Eukaryota; kingdom Metazoa; phylum Arthropoda; class Insecta; order Coleoptera; family Cerambycidae; genus Monochamus; species Monochamus alternatus. The sequence continues at coordinate 46,195,649 of CM073426.1, forward strand.
TTTGTTGCTATTATTAGTATTAACAGAATTTAATTACACAACACATGAAGTTTAAAAATTTATCGGCGTGAGTGCACCTTGTAAAAGTGACAGATGTCGTCTATAGATGTCAAATAACGTAAATTTACTGTTACGGTACTCTAATTAGTTTGAAATAATTTTTTAGTACTTGATTTTCGCAAATTTAATTTTTCGCGTATTTTATGTGTATTTACAAACATGTCGTATTCAAATTCCTAGATGACGGATAAGACAAGTGCATATTATCGTGCGGTAGCCTCAAAGACGTTTCCCGAGTATACAAAATATTTTGCTGAATACTTTTTGAACCACATCGAACAGCTGTTTTATGCCGTGGCGGTAAACGTGTGGCAGCGTTTTTATGTGTTTGTGTACATTTACGTGTATTTTGTTGTTATATTTTGTGCTTTTTCCCGACGTAAGTAATGGTCAAGACCGCCAAACCAAGAAGGTACCCCGCTTTAGACAAAAAGAACGATCGAGGGAAGGAGAGGTCCACAGGAAGTACAAAAATCTTTGCAGGTTTTAATTTAAACAAGTAAGAACACAGAAGATGATTCAACATTCTTAATATCTCTCCAAGTATCAAACCCGGAAATACATATTAATAAGGTAGGTGCTGCCTTTCTGTGCTACCATACCGTATTTCTCATTAAATCATTAAATAATAATCTACATTTTGTAAAGATTTTTTTTTTTTCAAAGCGGCTTAAATTGATACACGTGTCAATGGACCTGTCACTATATTTGACACCTTTGACTGGCAGAATATACCTAACCTCGCGGCTGACAGAAGGTCAGTGACGGCGATAAATAGCGATTTAATATAGTTTTGAAAATAATTTTTTTTGGCTTTATAAATAAGTTTGGAATTTTTTTGAAGGGTGATTCCATTAATTCTTATTATTCCCTATCCCCTCTTAAAATATTTGTACTATGTCATAGTTAACCCTATATATCTAAATTCGACCAAATGGTGGCGTAGAATCACTTGGGACATTATTTTACCATTTTTTATTTTTCATTGTGACACTGTATCTTTTTTATTATGCGACGGATATGGGTGTGTTAAATCAACTTATTTTCACTCAAGGAATCTCTGGTATCCATAATATGTGCCCTTTAATTTAAATACATCCTGTATAAATATAGATATTAGTCATAATTGACAGTTTTTTACTCACATATCACCTCTTTTACTCTCTGCTCGTGTATATTTAAAACGTCGGATATGAACCTCTCATTGCGTTTTTCAAATAAAAAAGTTAAATTGGAGAGAGCTACACTTAATCCTTGCACTGAATGTAAGAATATAAATTAGAAAATACATATACTGACATTATTACAAACAGTTTAAGTTACAAAAATAACACATTTTCTGCAACTTTTTATTTGTACAAAAATCATTACACAAAAGAACACCTATTCAGGAAATAAATAGTTTAACTTAATATATTTTTCTATGTACATCTCAAAACCAATGTTAACATTCTTATGCTGTTTTACACTTATCTGCACTCAATGTATCATGTATCTCCATCCTGTATTATTGGCACTGAGTACACACAGTGCAGGTAAGTGAAAAACAGCATTTAACATAAAAAACAGCCTTAACAACACAGCAATGAAAATTTCCGGAACATAAAAGAGGTTATTTTTATCTTTGCTTTAAACGCTCTGTCAGTCTGTTCTCTTAGTCCAAGATCCCACTGCAAAATACCTTCACCCAAATGTTAATAGATCAAATTGCATTTAAACATGTGTTTCATGTACATGCTAATACGAATTGGCTAGGTTGACTAATCAAAGCCGGGTCCTAAAGGTATTAATTATGTATTAAAAATATTAATTATGGAGGTGAACTACAAATTAGTTTTAATGAAATAAACAATGTACCATTTGAAAACTGACAAACTGATAAGTGAAAATGTATAGGGTTGTCACTCCTTAGGAGGTTCTCAACATAGGTTGTTTAAATATTAATGTTTATATTGTTGGCGTACAACTTCACCAGCTGTTTAATGAAACAAAATATATACCAATCGAAAGCTCCTAGTATTCGATTTAAGAATATATAGGGTTGTCTGTATATTTTCGGGTCTAAAGTGATACAACACTCCGCGAAAAGTTTAAATTTTGGGCGCACAAATAAAAAGAAATGCCGCTATGCGCTCAAGGACAGATTCAGATCGGTTTTATGTTTGTTTTTATATTTGGTTTTATATTGTCAGAGTATATATTATGTGATCCGTATAATGAAAATGAAATTAAAATTTCATGATATTATTGAAAATGCTTAATCGATGTGTACCTATTAATGTGTTAATTAAAAATTACACTTTTACAGATCACATTCACCCTCAAAACAGACATATTTTTCATTGAAAAAAAAAACAGCAATTTTTTATTACTCTAAATAACCATTAGGGTATTTTAGGCGTCAAATATAGACAGGTAAAATGCGCAGACAGACAGAAAGACAAGAGAAGGCCAGAGAACCCGCACATCCGTTCCATGTAAAAGAATAACCCGACCGTCAAAATATTTTCTTTGTATGCTAGGTAGTTCTGTTTTTGGATTAGCGCCAGTTAATTGATTTAAATAAAAACATGTTTTTTTAATTCTTTTCTTGGTGCACGTTAGGTATAAATTTTTAATGTTGATGTTTACTTTTCTAAAATATTATAATTTTGTGTATTTCGTACTAGTGAATTATTAGCACTCTTTTCTTTATACAACTGCTTCTTTGGCCTCAGTTAAAATAGTTTTCAGTACCTTTGGACTGGAAAATTTTAAAATCTTCAACATTATTTTCTTGAAATTTTTGTTATGTAACACCATAAATTTTCATGATGTTTATGTAGAATTACACGCTCTTTCCAATGGCATGGTCAAAATTGGGGGTTGCCATTTAAAAAAATTGTCGATGACGTCATATCTCGAACAACGATGATATCACAAATGTGGGTCGTATGTCTAAAAAGTGCCTTTTTTAAAAACAAAATCGACGTGACAGGGGATTTTTTTCGAAAACTTCTCAATTTCAAAAATAATGAATTTATTCGTTACTGTATAGTAGATATTATTAATTATAGTGCTAGATATAGTTATAGCATTAAAAACTATTTATTATATAAACATATTATCTAAACAACTGTTTGTTATGCATACACTTTTCGTTAAGTAACTAAGGCGCAGTTCATGAATCAATTTTGTACAATTACACCACGCAACATCAGTTTTATCAATTTCCAAAATATAAAGTAGTTATTAAATATAATTATGAAAAAAAAATAATGTAGTTGAATGGAGTAAAAATATACAGGGTGTTCTATTTAAAAATATGTACGTTAGTGATATAAGAGGCATCCTGTAGAGAAATTAGTACGCTACTGAACCCTACATGAAAAACTCTTATTAGAAAAAATTTTCACCATTCCGATATCTGAGCTGTTCCCTGAGATACTAACAATCCCTTATAAGTAATGTTTTCTTAAAGAGGTCTATGAATATTCTGATTATAGTACGGCATCTTAAGTTTCTGAAAAAAATACTCCAGTCTGAGAAACTAGATAGGTATGTCTTTGACCGCACAGGCGCATAGCGGAACGTTTCGTTTTTGTCCAAAATTTATACCTATCGCTTAGGATTGTTCCACTTTAGATCCGTAAATATGCCGACAACTGTATATTTTCTAAAAACACAAATAATAAACTTTCGATTGGTATGTATTTTGTTTTACCTAGTTCTATGTTCTAATAAAGTATTTAATTTTGCAATATACCAACACCAATTAAAAAAAATATATTTACAGATAAACATTTGCCCTCATAACAAACCTATTTGGCAAAAAAAAAAATTAGGAATTTATTATTGTTCTAAATAACTATTAGTGAATTTTAAGGGTAAGATGTAGAAATTCAGAAAAAGCCAGAGAAATCGGAGCAATTTTGAGCGTCTATTTTATGCAAAATCACCCACCCAATCGTCAAAATAACAATTATCTTGACATATGCACCCATTTTTCTAGCATCCTAAGACACTAGATAATTGGGTGCAATTTTTCGCAAGCTAGATAATTCGGTTCTTTGCTTGACGACAGGGGACATCTACTGTGTTACTAACAAAACATCGGTGAATTAAATAAAAAATTATTTATTCCTTGGCGCACGGTTTTTGAGATTAAGATTAAGAAAGAGCGAGGTTGAAAGAGCAGAGAAAATAGCATTAACTGTTTCAATGTATACTATACATGTTTGTACAATTTTCCAGTTAAATATTTTTATTTTTCATTGCAGTATTAGATTACAAATGTGTGTTTCCTGTTTTTTTATTTTTAAATTAAAAATGGTTCACCATTTGTTTATTTTTTGTCAACAACATTATTTGCTATGATTTGAATTGTCATTTATTAAATATGTTTAACATTTAAATCATGATTTTTACTTCAAACTATAAATTGTATACTATAATATTCTGTTACAATTAATATATTAATCTTGAAATATGTATATTGGGAATAAAATAACTTTTTCATTCAAAGAAACACATTACATAATAATTATAAAAAGCAACGGACAGTCTGGAACTGAATTTGTCCTGGAGCGCATAGCGGCATTTCGTTTTATTTGTGCGCCCAAAATTTAAACTTTTCGCGGAGGGTTGTATCATTTTAGACCCGAAAATATACAGACAACCCTATATACTCTTAAAACGCAGACTAGGAGCTTTCGATTGGTATATATTTTGTTTCATTAAACAGCCGGTGAAGTTGTACGCCAACAACATAAACATTAGTGTTTAAACAACCTATGTTGAGAACCTCCTAAGGAGTGACAACCCTATACATTTTTACTTATCAGTTTGTCAGTTTCCAAATGGTACATTGTTTATTTCATTAAAACTAATTTGTAGTTCACCTCCATAATTAATATTTTTAATACATAATTAATGCCTTTAGGACCCGGCTTTGAGTAGCCAACCTAGCCAATTCGTATTAGGATGTGCATGAAATACATGTTTAAATGCAATTTGATCTATTAACATTTGGGTGAAGGTATTTTGCAGTGGGATCTTGGACTAAGAGAACAGTTTTGTTTCTTTGTGACAAAAGGTCATTCTTTCTTCTCATTTCTTTTACCTTTTCCTTAAAAAATTCGAATTTTTGCGATTCAATTTTGAGTCTCGCTTCGTGGTATTCTTTTTTATCTCTTCTTATTGGTTCTAAAATTGAATTTCTATTTTCTAATACTCTATTGCGCTTCATTTTAGATTATCCACATGTAACTTCTAAACTATTTTCCGAAGGGAAGATCACATCGACAAATTTGTACACCTATTTATAAATACATTGCCATCGCCGATATATTTTGTATTTATGCTAATTAAAATGTATTTAAAAGTATTTAAGGAAAAGGTTCGAGTATTTATGTGTATTTATTTGTATTTGCTAATATTTCTATTTATCCATATTTATATATATTTATAAATATTTATCGGTATTTATTTATATCAATATACATTTGGTGCATTCAAATGTAATTAAATATAATTAATAATTGTTTTGCTTAAGTAGAAACATATTTTATTATTGAAAGATTTGGTCTTACATATACTTAGTATTTTTTTACTTTTTTATTTCAAAATACTTTTAAGATATTGAAGTAGAGTTTGCTTAATTGGTACTAGCATAGAATAAATATATATATATATATATATATATATATATATATATATATATATATATATATATATATATATATATATATGTATATATATATATATATATATATATATATATATATATATATTATAGATATTTTTGTGAAAATTGTTTTGAAAATTGGTAATAATTATTACATAATAAAGTACATGTCTACATTTGAATAATAAATTAGTAAAAAGATACTAGCAATCTTATCATTTATGAAGCACAATCGAAAACAGAAAATTAAGAAACTGACGATGAAATTGTAGGTGTTGGAGTAACCGAGGAATTTATGAACATCATATTCTTCTAAATAAAAACTTAGAATGTAGGTATAAAATTTAAAATGCATTTTGCCTCGCATTTTGCAAATGCACAATACAAATGCGATGAAGGAAAAAACGTTAGAGAGCGTTTGCTTTGCGTTACTTTCAAACAAACTACAAATTATAATTCCCTGACTCCAACATACAGTAATAATTTCATAAAGCTGTTAACCCAGGGCTCCCAGCCAGACCCATTTTATGAAGTTAGTACTTATTTTCGTCCCTAAAAAGTACATAATTTTATAATTTGGTGAAAGTCCCTGTTTTCAACAAACTGCATCGATATTTATGCTTGAGTACAAATCATTTATTAAAAATCTGCAATGAGCATTTCAAAATGCGCACGCTCTCTACATATTTCCCCCTTCTTAGTAAATAGTCAAGCAATCCAGGCATGTTAAGCGAACTGATTCCAGCGCATTTTCTGTGCGCGCAGACACCAATAGATGTCTCGTTTTTGACGTTTAAAAACTACTAACAAAACAGCCTTTGTCTTTTTGTAAACTCATTCATTCAACTCATTTGTGTACAAATCCGTAAAACTTTATTCTTCAAGATAATCAAATTTTATTTTTTTTTTGAATGACATCGAAAACCTGTTTAACAATTTTTTTATTTAAAGTCTGATAAGCTGGTGTTACTCAGGGTCCGTCAATACCCCTATGTATGAAATTTGAATAAAAGCTATACAGAGTGTTTTGCTCTAGATGTTCTCAAAGTTTTGTGTACAAATTCGTAAAACTTAGTAAAACTATTCTTCAAAATAATATATATTTTTTTGATTTAAATGGCATCGAAAACCGCTTGTTTAGCGAATTACAATCTGATAAGGTGGGGTTAATCACAACCCCTCTCAAAACAAAATACTGAATTTGAAAGGCACTAGACGAATCAAGTGTGAGTCATGGAATTATGTCAAATCAGTATGAATGAATTAATGTCGTCTGCTATGAAAATATGTCTCATAAATCACACTGTGCCGAAACTAAAATGAAATAAAATAAGTAAAACATTTATTAATTAACTAACAAAATAAATAAATACAAATAAGTTTTTTAATTTATTGGACCTTTTTCCACCAAAACACTTTCTAAAAGAATACATTTTTTAATACGAAGCGTATTGTGCTCTTTTTTAATATAAAATAAAGTTCTTACAAATATTTATGAAAATCAAACTTTGAGAACGTGTAGAAGAAAACGCTGTATAGTTTTTGTGCAATTTCACACAAAGAGGTTCTAAGATGATTTCAGTACACCACCTTATCAGATTTTAAATAAAATATTGCTTAGCGTTTTTATTGAATTCGAGGGATATAAGCTTTGGATCGCTATCTTAAACGCCGTGATAGGATTAGAAGAAGCGGTTTTCGATGCCATTTAAAACATAAACATATTTTTTACTGTATTAGAAAGGTATTTAAGCTAATATAAATCAAATCTCCTACAATTCCTATCAATGAAGTCATATGTATGCTCTCTGATACCAAAGATCTAGGTATGCTAATGAACAATTCCACAGACAAAGCTCTACTCAATAATTATCTAAAGAAATTAATCTATCTAAATTTACTAACCTGGTTTAATGAAAACACTCTATAAATATATAACTTTCACTTTTGACAGTTCTGCATTTTTAGGATTGCTTTATCAGGTGGCCTCCTTTAAGTTGAGTCAAATATCTAACTATAAAAATTATTATATAAATTAAAATTATTTGAAATTAAATATCGACAATGACAAAAGTGGCATTAGCCTGTCAATGAATTAAATATGATAATACCTACTTGAATAATGTAAAAGTTTTTATATATTTTTAGGTATTAATAATATATAAAAATATTTGTTGCATTATTTTGGAAAATAAAGTTTTTACAAATTTTTTATAAAAATAAAACTTTGGAGACCGTAGAAGAAAACACTCTGTATAGTTTTTGTTCAAATTTCACACATAGAGGGTTTGAGGGATCCTGATTAACGCCACCTTATCAGATTTTAAATAAAAAATCGCTAAACGTTTTTATTGAATTCGTGGGGTATAAAAATAATCATAGCGAGCCTTATATCACCATCTTAAACGCCGTCATAGGATAAGAAGTAGCGGTTTTCGATAAAATTTAAACCAAAAATATATTTGTTGCGTTATTTTGAAAAATAAAGATTTTACGAATTTTTACAAAAGAAAAACTTTGAGAACGTGTAGATGAAAACACTTTGTTCAATGCTGCTCCGTTGTATAACCGATTTTAACATTTTTTCAAATAATTTGACGCTTCTTAACACTAACGATGTGTTTTTGCATATAGGTAAATTAACATAAATCATATTTTAACGGCTTACGAGTGATAGTTAGATGCAGTCATTGTCTGAAGTACATTTTTTAGATGTTTTATTATTTGTAATTAAAAGAATGTCGAGTCATATAGTCGTGAGGCAAATTTTATTAATGACAATATAATAATAACTTATTATTTTTGTTTATTACGTTAAAGTATTAATGTATTGTATTTTTTTTTAAATAAAACAGAAAACGATACAAATTGCACTTATCATGTCACTTTTTGGTATCTATTTGGACCTTTTTTCTTTTTAATTCACTGGAAGCCCTGCTATTAATCTAACTTTATGAAACAGGCGCTCTAATTGCAAACTCCGGTGGCAAACCTATAATTATTATACTTACGTACCTGTGTAAACACGTGTCAAAATACCTAATAATAGTAAAAAAAACATTCATTTGTCTTTCACTAGTCACAAAAGCAAGTCAAAATGCTCTAAACAGTAAAACAAGTGCAAGAAAAACTGATGAATTCGGCGACGTGATCCCGTGCGTCTCCTGGGATTGGTCGAAACGTTTGAAATAGAGCAAATAGAGGAGCAAATTGGGACCATTTGGCGCTCAATTCCAAGTAGACAATTTTTGTATTTAAACATTTTTTTCTAGTTAATAGTATTTCATTGTATTTAAATAAATTTGTTTCTATTTAAACATATTTGTATTTAAATGTATTTCTTTTTATTTAAACGTATTAAAATGTGTTATAAGGTAAATATTCGTATTTAAAAGTATTCTCATTGTATTTACGTATTTATTTGTATTTTCTAAATACATTTTTTAGATTTGTACACCTATTTATGGAGTGACCTTCCCCTCGTAACTATCACTCGTAAGCCGCTTTCTGTTAGCGTTTGGTAGACGGTTACACTGAATTTCAAACACTTGCAAGCAAACAAGCTAAAAATACAGAGTGTCCTTAAGTTGCATAGACCACTCTGAATTTTTGTGGTGAAAATATGATTTATGTTAATTTACCTTTATGCAAAAATGCATCGTTAGAGCGTTAAGAAGCGTCAAATTATTTGAATTTTTTTTTAAAATAGGTTATAAAGCGTAACAGCATTGAACAAAGTGTCTTCTACACGTTCTCAGTTTTCTTTTTGTAAAAATTCGTAAAATCTTTATTTTGCAAAATAACGCATCAAATATTTGTTTAATTTAAATGTCATCGAAAACCGCTACTTCTGATTCTATGGCGGCGTTTAAGATGGCAATCCAATGCTTGCTATGATTATTTTTATACCCCACGAATTCAATAAAAACGCAAAGCGAATTTTATTTAAAATCTGATAAGGTTGTGTTACACAAAAACTATACAGTGTTTTCTTCTACACGTTCTCAAAGTTTGATTTTCATAAAAAATGTAAGAACTTTATTTTATATTAAAAAACAGCATAATACGCTTCGTATTGAAAAATGTATTCTTTTAGAAGGTGGTTTGGTGAAAAAGGTCCAATAAATTAAAAAGCTTATTTGTATTTATTTATTTTGTTAGTTAATTAATAAATGTTTTATTTATTTTTATTCATTTTAGCTTCGACATTTATGAGACTTATTTTTTCATAGCAGACGACATTAATTCAATTTTCATTCATACTGATTTGACATAATTCCATAACTCACACTTGATTCGTCTAGTGCCATTCAAATTCAGTATTTTGTTTTGAGAGGAGTTGTGATTAACCTCACCTTATCAGATTGTAAATCAAAATTCGCTAAACAAGCAGTTTTCGATGCCGTTTAAAAACCCCCGCCATGAGTTGGGTTGGTTGGGTCATATAGGTAATTTCATACTACAAATCTACAATCACTCTATTCGCTACGGCAACCCTACATTAGGGTTCACCTGCAACTAAGTTCTAATTTTATTTTTGTCATTTTTGTAACAAATATTTTTCGTACCTGTTTATTATTTACATGTTTATGATCAGATCGTTTTTTATTTACTTTTTATTGTTTTAATTTATTAAAAATTATTGTTTGAAATACTTAACTTTGTTAACCCCCCATGTCAAATTTCTGGCTACGCCACTGCTTCGCTTAACATGCTTGGATTGCTTGACGCAACTATTTACTAAGAAGGGGGAAATATGTAGAGAGCGTGCACATTTTGAAATGCTCATTGCAGATTTTTAATAAATGATTTGTACTCAAACATAGTATCCATGCAGTTTGTTGAAAACAGGGACTTTGACCATATTATACAATTATGTACTTTTTAGGGACGAAAATAAGGACTAAATTTTTAAAATGGGTCTGACTGGGAGCCCTGGGTTAACAGCTTTATGAAATTATTATTGTATGTTGGAGTCAGGAAATTATAATTTATAGTCTGTACGAAAGCAGCACAAAGGCAGAGCTCTCTAACGTTTTTTTTTCATCGCATTTGTATTGTGCATTTGCAAAATGCGAGGCAAAATGCATTTTAAATTTTATACCTAAATTCTAAGATTTTATTTAGAAGAATATGATGTTCATAAATTCCTCAATTACTCCAACATCTACAATTTCTATATATTTTTAGGTATTAATATTGTGTGAAACTAACTACTCAGTAAAAAAATCTACAATTTCATCGTCAGTTTCTTAATTTTGTGCTTTCGATTGTTCTTCATAAATGATAAGATTGCTAGTATCTTTTTATTAATTTATTACTCAAATGTAGACATGTACTTTATTATGTAATAATTATTACCAATTTTCAAAACAATTTACACAGAAATATCACTTTTAATATTGCACTAGCAAGAAAATTAGCTAGGAGTAGTAGCTTAGCTATATATTCTGTGCTAGTACCAATTAAGCAAACTCTACTTCAATATTTTAAAAGTATTTTGAAATAGTAAAAATATACTAAATATATGTAAGTACATTCAGTTTTAACCTCGGCTTTAACAATGCAATATGTTTTTACGTTGTAAGTATTTATAAATATGGATAAATAGAAATAAACATTAGCAAATACAAATAAATACATTTAAATACTCGAACCTTTTCCTTAAATACTTTTAAATACATTTTAATTAGTATAAATACAAAATATATCGGCGATAACAATGTATTTATAAATAGGTGTACAAATTTGTCGAAGCGGCCTTCCCCTCGCAGTTTCCCATGCTTTGTTTTTATTCGATTTATTTTTTTTATGATAAAAAGCACCCGAAAAAATCAGTTTATTGATCTCACCTCCCTGTGGATGATGGCTAGTAGCTGAAAAACAGATTAAGATGACGCTAATCTGCTCTGGAGTGGTTCCAAAGTAGTAGCTACACCTGGTCTTACGTTATATTGAAATTTCAGATTTAGGAGAAAATTGTTCAAATTTATGATATAGAATTAATAAATTGTTACTGAATGCGGCATACAGTGTTGCCAGACGTCCTTCCTTAGCAGGACATGTTTGGCTTCTTGCAGTTTTGTCCGGCTAAAAATTGGCTTGTCCGGCTTTCCCTTCAACATAAAATACGTGGCGACAGGCACAACATAACGAAACTTGAAATAATACATGTTGTCGATTTTTCATTTTATAATTTGTACCTATGTAATAGATACGTTTTTTATTTAAAAAATGTTTTGTTTTATTTAGTTTGTGCGCAAAAAATGGAGCTGTCTGGATGTTTGGCAAAATGTCCGGCTAAATGGACAACGATGTCCGGCTAAATGGACAACGATGTCCGGCTTTTCTAATTTTATATATGGGTTGTCATATCTAAAATGCACGTCTTAACTTCTCAAAAGAACACATTACATTCTTGGAACATATACTTAGTTTAGTTTATTTAAAAAAATCTCAATGGGTACGTGGAAATTTAGAAAACAATTTCTAATTATAAATGTTTAGTTTATAAAATAAACTGAATCATTAGTTAAAACTTTAAATCACTACTACACTTTTAATTTTTTATACAGTTCACCAATTAGTGTAGTGTACTCGTAATTATCTCTATGGACGATCATATCAGATAAATAAATAAGTAGGCTAAAATCAAAGTTTACGCAATAAGTATTCCGTAAACTTTAGTACAATATGCCTTAGTGTACGGGGTGACTTCTTATCAAGGGATGTTCATTTTTCTTGTAAACGGCTGAAGCAAATTGAGCATTGCCAAATAAAGTTTGTTTAGGCTGACTTAAAACTTGAAGGTAGATAACGAAACTATAGCTCCAATTTTTTTCTCAAAAGTATACTATTTTTCTACTGATATTGAAAGAACGATCGAGACTTGTAGTGAGTGTACTGATTTTTTTTTCTTTCCCCATGTACACTTGAGACCTGAACTTTTGCGAATCTAGTAATAAAATGGATGAACGTTATATTGCGGCATTTGTTATGTATAAACTTATACACGAAAAAAGGAAGATCAGGATAAGAAGAAAATGTTGGGTTGGTTAGACCAAGATCCCTAAACAGAGGAGACTGCCTACAAACTACGGTTCCCTTCACTGTAAAAAATAATGACAGTAAAAATATATGGCAATTTATTTACCACTCATTATTGCTGTAATTTTCTTATCGATTGTGACTTTACAAATAAAATGTAAAATTACGTTGTAAATTTATTTTGCGGTGTAATTTTAGGTTTTGCAATTGTAATATTACTGATTTTACAATGCAAAAAGTATTTTTACAATGTAACTTGGACAATTACTTGTAAAATTGCAGAGTAACTTTACAGACAGTTGTATAGTTACATTGTAATAATACATTTTATATTATGACTACAATGTAATTTTTTTTATTTATTGTACAGGATGGTCCAATTTGGGCACTTAGGTATAGAAGGTTTCTTCTATTTTCCGAAAAGAGAGAAAAAAGTAGCCAATATATTTGGAGCTGAATTTTTGAGAAAAATTGAATAGTGAGAATCTCATTATGATATTTTGATTTGTTTAAGAGATACCTACATGATGTTTTTAAATTTTGGTCGTTTTCTATGGTAACTTTTCTACTTATTATATTAATATGTATATATTTTAAAGACACTTTTTCTCTATGTGTAGTATCTAGTGGCTTGAGGAAATTTTTTTTATAACTTCTAGTTTTTCGTTACTATAACAAACATATATATTTTTTAATGAAACATCATAGTATGTAATATGGGGCATCATAGAAAAGGCTTCAAATTTAAAAAAAAAATCTACAACAAAACTAATCAAGATATCGAAATGAAATTTTCGTTATTCAATTTTTCTCAAAAAATATTCCCGTGAGATTTAGACTATCTTTTCGGGGATTAAAATAAATCTCCTAAAAATGTCGAAACTGACCTAACCCGTGCAGTCAATTTTAGAAAAACTTACTTTAAAAACATCTTGTTAACAACACTCGAATTCACTAACAGTGTTTTGACATAGATACTTAAAAAAAATCTGAATTGTAATTCATTTATACCTAATAGATTAATATGCCTGCATGAGAAAAATTAAAATATCGTAAGGAATTAACGATTGTTACTTACCTTAAGTAACATATCAGGCTTTTCCGTGAGTTTCTCAATAGCATCACTGCATCAGAATGTTACTTCAAAAGAAAAATGTACTCATATTAAGTAACCTACTTAACATGAATGCAATTGCTTGCTTCTAATGTTAACAAACACCCTTAATAGTAATACTGAATTTTTGATATGATAATTCCCAGTGAATCCAAACATTTCCGAAGTAAAAGATTCGTTTTCTATATGCTTTTCAAATTTATATACAAAAAGTTAAGTACTTTGGAATTTATGACTCATTTAGATTGAAAATAATACATATTTCTATTATAGTCCCCATGTACCTTAAACTCTGTAGAATAATCCTTTTTAAATTTATAATTAAAATTTTTGGACAAATTGTGTGAAAAACATTTGTTACACAAAACCGTACTTTTCCTAACTGATTATATAAATAGCTATTTTGTACTCTGATTACGGCTCAGTTAGCTAATTGGTAGTTACAACTTTATTATATCTTCAATATATTAACTGCCCTTTGCTCATTTTTTTAGAAAGACGTGTACATATAGGTACTGAAGTAATAAAATATTATAGTTTTACGGCAATTTTTTATTAAAATTTGGTACCTGCACATTTAGGTTATTTGTACAAAACAGAACACTTAAGGTTATACAAAGCATAAACAATGTAAAAATATATTCATAGAACTAAAGTTAACATTTCATAATATTCAAACGAGATCTATGATGATCTTATACTAACTATTACAAAGTAATATTAATTATATAAATGTGCATAATTAGGTACCCAGAACAGAAATCATGCTAATCCTCCAGAATCCCCTGTTCTTCGAATATGTATAAAATATAATTCTAATAGAAAATAATATATTTTTTATATATTATGTAAGATGAATAAATCGACAGTGGGGTATCCAATTTATTGTAGATGCAAGGATACCATTGTTTCTTTGCTTCAATAATTATGTATAACTTACATATCTATTATTTTTTAATCTCATTTAGGTTATGTTAAAACCAGTACTAGACAAAACTATTTATAGTACTAAAACACTCACTTGTCACTCTAGATATAATTACATTGCTAGTAACTACTCACTAAATTAATTATGTAAGTACCTAGGTCCTAGGTACACGCTGCATTCATCGAAATGAAGCAAGAAATAATGAAGACATCGCCACCCAACGGTTAGTGGTAGCGCGTTTTAAAATTAGTAGTACCTTCACACACACATTAGGCATATTTTTACAGTCAATTATATAGTAAATTTGCTATTTTAAGTAATTTTACAATGTAAAAGATAGATTTCACATTGCTAATGGTAAATGTATTACAATAAATTCTATAAATGTACACATTATATTATAATTACATAGGAAGTTTACGGTTTTGTTGTATATTGACAGTTTTCTTGCAAAATTACAAGAGTCAGTATAATATCATCATTATTTTTAGAATTATTTTAAGACAATTTACAAAGTATATTTGTAAAGTTACTGCCCTTTTTTTCAGTGTTAGCTCCGTCCGCCCATAAACTTATGAGTGACGTCACTGGTATTCGAATCGCAAATGTCAGATATTGCTTCGGCTTTTATTTGTATTTTAGAAGCATTCCTGTGTCCCGTGTTACTATTTTGTGTTACTAGAATTACTTTCGTGTTTTGGGGTTTTGTTCCCGTTACATTTTGGTTGTTATTTAAGTGTTGTACAATATTTTATGTCAAATCTCAAAGGTTGACTAATTTTGGGGACACAGTTTATATTGTGGTTACTTGTAAAATCAAAGTGAAAAAGGGAAAATGGCGAATCTATTTCTATCCATAGGGTCCCAAAAGAATCTTAATTAAGAAAAGAGCATAATGGACGATGCTAAGTAGCAATTGAAATGATATTTTTTATCCAAATAAGCATAGCATTTGCAGTAAGCATTTTCGTACAGAAGCATTTAAATGTATGTTGTAGAAGAAAAATGAATATCGCTTCAAAGAAATTATAACCTACAGGTATAAAAATTCGTGTTGTATACAGCTATACATTAGATCAACCATTTTAACAATTTTATGCCATAATCTGAAGTCTATATCGTGAAATTAATCTGTGAAGACCGTTTAAATACTAGTACCAGTAGGCAGGCTCTCCAAAACACTATGCAAAAAAAAACAAAAGAAGATACCAAATTAGTAGGTGACTTCCCGAGTCGAAAGCCACAATAAGACAAGAATGATCATTGTAATTTTAAATTATTTAATCAAATATGATAAATGTAGGCACAAATTCATACAGATAAGTGTAAGTACCTACAATTAACTGAACAGGTCACACTGGTTGTCAAAAAAAAGAGAGACTTTTTATTGCTTAAAGTTGGTGCAACTTCTGATCCGATATATGTACGGATGAGATCTACGAGAGTTCAAGCTATGGAATGGCGTCATAGTATAAGTAGACAAGGATAGTAGTGTCGTATAATAAATCCAATTTTTTTGTGCTAAACTGTATCAAATTATTCAATCAAAGTACAAAGTCAAATAGTACATAGCTTAATTTAGCCATACAAATGAAGGAAACTCAAAAGATTCAGTTTTTGCCACAGAAATTTCGTATTCGTTTTTTCTAACCTAGAAATGTCACCTCATCCGACAATGTCAAATTGTTCTAAGAAAAATCGTAAAAATACTGAACCAAAAGATATATATGAATGTGACTATTGTAAGAAGAAACTATGTAATAGCTGCTCTGGAATATCCCCGACTGAAGAGAGAGCAATGGCTCTACAAAACAGAAAGCTGCGATACAGCTGTCCTGATTGCTTGGAAAACTTTATAAGCTACGAACGCTTACTCCAAAGTAACAAAAAACTCATAGAAAGTAACAATAAACTAGAAAGTTTACTACAAGAAAACTGCAAATTTCATGAAACTCTCACAGAATTAGTAAGGAAAGTGGGCAACTTAGACAGTCGTGTGTACACAATCGAAAAGGGCAAGCATGATCCTCCCTCAACCAGCGAGAGATGTGTCACCGAATTAAAAACGAGGCAACATTTTGAATCGAATTGTCGGAAAGTGATACCAAAAAATGACATTCCAAATAAAACGCATGGCGAAGTCAATAGCAAACAAGGTTATGCCTCAGCTACTAAAACTAATCCTAACAAGATAAACAGCTTAGAGATACATCAAAGGAATCTAATGCAGGACATAATCAACCTTGAGAATTCATCTGCAGAAATAAAGGAACATATAAATAAGACCAATGACAGAACCGAACAAAATCGAACTAAAGAAGTCAACTCTATAACAGATGAATTACAAAACACCGAGCAAAACACTAATGACAAGGATGGTAAGCAATGGGAAGTCCCCCGCAGGAGAAGCAGGAAATTTAGTCAGCGTAGGAGCAAAGTGGGTCAATCTGAAGAAAATCTAGGAAATTTTAGAGGAGTTAAACCTAAAGTCTGGATGTATCTATACAGGATTGAACCAGAAGTGACCGAGGACGATATTAAACAGTACTTAAAATCTAAATGTGGAAATGATAGGGAAGAATTCATAGTAAAGGACCTAAAAGAAAATGGTAGATTAAAGACTTATATGGTAGCCGGTGACTTCAGTTACAAAGACAAATTTTATGATCCTGGGTTCTGGCCAAAAGGAATAAGATTCAAACGTTTTGACTTTATACTACAACGACAAAAGAATGTAAATTGTGGACAAGCAACTCAACCAAATTCTTTTTTAGACATATAGGATCTCCAACTGCAAATGTGCCCCTACAGAAATGTGATTCGCAGGGCATAACTACAGATTATCAGGAGCAAAGAAACATCCAAACCAAAGCAAAAATCTCAAATAAAAACTTAAAACAAACCGGTCAACAAAAAAGGAGTTCACTCTGTGTTTTACATCAAAACATTCAGTGTTTGCGAAATAAAACTGCTGAATGCGAAATATTTATTTCTTCTTTAGAAAAATTCCCGGATGTAGTGTGCCTTACGGAGCATTGGTGCACCAAAGACGAAATGGAAGTTATGAATCTTGAAGGGTACAAGCTCACTTCAAGTTTTTGCAGAAAAATCAAAATCCATGGTGGTTCCTGCATTTATGTTAAAAAAGATGCGGAAATTAGTGATTTTGTTGATTTGCAACTACAATCAGTAGAGGAACAATGTGAAGTATCGGCTATTGTTAGTAAGTCAGGTAAATTACTGATTTTAACAGTTTATAGAATTCCATCAGTTAATCAGGATGATATTGATCTATTTTTTAATATTTTAACGAAAACATTAACTTACTGCTGTGACAAATATCCTAAAAATAAAATAGTTCTATGTGGAGATTTTAACATAAACCTTTTAGATAAGAACAGACTCTCAAGTAATTTCATAAACCTACTTCTAACTTTTAATTTAAGTCAAACCATATTTACGGCTACTAGGTTTTCTAAAAAATCAGAGTCGCTAATTGACAATATATTTATAAATTTTGAACATGAACAGGGTGGTCAAGTAATAACATCTGCCCTCTCTGATCATGAAGCACAAATTCTTCACATAGAATCACTTTCTAAAAATGAACCACAAAAAGAAAGTGTTCGCATAACAAAAATATTCTCTGCAAGTAAATTACAACAATTTAAAGAGCTACTAGAAAGTGAAACATGGGAAGGTGTATTTCAGGAAAACGCTGTAAACCCTGCCTATAACAAATTTGAAACTACGATTAGTAATGCTATCAAGTTGATTTTTCCTCCGAAAAATATCAAAATATTGAAAAATGTAAATAAGTCTTGGATCACGACAGGTATAAAATTATCATCAAGAAGAAAACGTTATTTATACAATGAAATGCTTGCCAATAGAATTACAAGAGAATATTTTAATAAATACACAAAAATTTTAAAAAATGTTGTAAAAGCTGCAAAACAACTATCAAATAAAATATATGTGGAATCTGCCCAGAATAAAGGGAAAGCTGTATGGGATGTTGTAAAAACATATACAGGTAAGCAAAAAAGAGACAATGAATCTATATTAAAAAATATTCAAGGTGAGAGTTATAAAGATATCCTAAATCATATCAATGATAAATTTATTAATCAATGTGAAATAATACATTCTCAAAACCATAATAAAAAGAACTCCAGGGAAATACCATATTCCTTGTTTCTACAGCCATCTAGCCCACAAGAAATATTCAATATAATTAAATCCCTAAAAAATAAAAAATCTGTTGGAGAAGATGAAGTGCCTATAAAGTTATTGAAACACGTTGCAGATGTTATTTGTCATCCACTATCTCGTATAATAAATTTAATGCTTTGCAAAGGAATATTTCCAGACAGATTGAAGATTGCTGAAATTAAGGCTCTGTATAAAAAAGGAGACAAAACAGATTGGCAAAACTATCGTCCCATCGCACTCTTGTCTAATATAAGTAAAATATTTGAAAAATGTATTTACATCAGAATAATTAATTATGTAGAGGAGAGTCGCTTAATGTCAAATTCTCAGTATGGTTTTAGGAAAGGTAAAAGTACAATACTAGCCATTTATAAAGCATTAACTGTAATATTAGATTCACTAAATAATAACAAAGACACAATTGCAGTATGTCTTGACCTCTCCAGAGCTTTTGACAGCGTTGAGCATGACTTTCTTCTAGACAAGTTAGAGAATATCGGCATAAGGGGAGTAGCCTTACAATTGGTAAAATCTTATTTGTCAGATAGATATCAACAAGTAGTTGAGAGGGATGATAGTGGCACCAAATACCAATCGAATAAAAAAATAATTAAAAGGGGAGTGCCTCAAGGCTCAGTCCTTGGGCCTCTGCTCTATATCCTTTACACAAATTACTTGCCAGAAGTAGTTAATCATGAATTAGTTCAATTTGCAGATGATACATCCATAATTTTCAGCCAGGAACCTGGAAATGATATAAAAAAAGATATCATAGATGCAATAAACACCCTCCAAAATTGGTTTACAAATAACAATCTTCAACTAAATGTAAATAAAACACAAATAATAAAATTTTCCTACCAACCGCAGAGTGAAGAAACAATACTTACTTGTAACAACACTGTTGTCACAAATAGCAGTGCGGTAAAATTTTTGGGCATTCACCTAGATTCCAGACTTGACTGGAAACTACATGTTGAAAAATTAGCAAAGAATATGTCACAGTACTGCTACGCACTCAGGGTAGTCGCACATTTTGTAAACATGGGGGCTGCATTGACTGCGTATCATGCTTATATTCAGTCAAGAGTTAGATATGGAGTGATTTTCTGGGGAAATTCCACAGATGCAGACCAAATACTAAAGATCCAAAAAAAATGCTTAAGACATATATTTGATATGAAACCTACAGATAGTTGCAGAGATGTATTTAAAAATCGAAATATTCTTACTGTGGTAAGTTTATATATTTATGAAGCGGCAATATTTGTGAAGGAAAATAGTAACATGTTCCATTCATTAGACCATGATCATGATACAAGGAAGAAAAAGCTACTGACAACGAGCAAAAAAAATTATACATATATACAAAAAAATGTAGAATATTCGCTTATAAAAATATATAATAAATTGCCGTACAAATTAAAAAGTCTCCCAATAAACCGAATGAAATACACACTCAAACTGATACTCTTAAAAAAGGCTTACTACACAATGGCTGAATACTTCACTGATAATGTATTAATGTAAAAATGTTGACTTTTATTGTGTTTTAGCGTGATAATTTTAATGTGTCGATTAATGTTTATATTTTATCTTATAATTAATGTCTAATGTTAATGTTTTTGTTTTGTGTTTTATCTTATAGATGACTTGTTTATATTTTATCTTATAGATAACTTCCTGTAATTTTTTTGGTATATTTTAGGGTTGTTCATTCACTATTTCCTATTTTTAAGTATGATATGACATGTTCTACACCCTATAGGGTTATTTATTTTTTTTTATTTTTGTATAAAAGGAAAAGGAACAAATAAAGGTATATCTATCTATATCTATCTATCTATCTATCTAATAAGTTTACGTTTAGATACGTTTCCAAATCTTCAACCTTTAGTTTTCAAAACCAAGCATAATGTAGATGTACAAATTTGTAATGAGGGAGTTTTTTAAATATTTTTTAGTGATTGAAATATCCCGGGTATTCTAAATAATGGATTTAATGCAATTTGCCTATGCAAAATGGTGTTATTGATAAAAACTTAAGACTTAAGTTGAGACTTTTGAAGCACTGGGATCGCTGCACCAGCACAGTCTTCCCTCACAGCTTCGTTCGTCGTGAAAGTTGTGTAAAATATCTGTCGATATTTTTAAATTGTGCCATTATAATGTAATAAAACTTCAGTACATGTTACTACAGTGTACATAATAATTATGTATCCGTATTTTTTATCACAAAATATTTTATAAAAGCGTGAAAGTAAAGAATATTTCTTTTTGCCAATTGTTATAATAATTATCGATTACTTACTTAACAACAAATAAATTCGAACAAAATGACTCCAATTTTTTTTTTTTTTTGATACAATTAATTCTCACTTCACTTTGAAGAGTATTCTATTCAAAATTTTCAAAAATGTTACATAAGACTAAATTAGTGATTTTTTATATTTCATTATAGTTATTATTCAGATGTAATTAGCATAATTTCAATTATAAAGTAATACGTTAAGTACGTAATCGTATTGTGGCTTATTTTTTTATTAGTGACTAAATTGATTAACTTAACTTAACCCTTCATCTTATTAAGTATTTATTACTTCTGAAACATTTCAGTTTAATGATTTGGGTAGAATAAAAAACAAACAAGTTTTAATTTATTAATTAACAATAAGATAAAATTACATTAAGTTTTTAACGTTTACCGATGTTAGGCTTTTCTGGTTCAAGGCTAGTATATACATTTTACATGACAAAACAATGAAATTTGGGCACTTTTTGGTGGCGTTTTTTATGTTAAATTTTAAAATTTTTGAATGTTTATTTTTCAGAATGTGTTCATAATTAAGTATATTTCAATTTAAACATAAGTTTTAGCGGGGTCGACTAACAAAATTTTTGATTTTTTCTGCTTTTTTAAATTTACTGTCAAAATGATCTAGTTATATTTTCTAGTTACTTTTTCCTGTGTATATATGACTTCGTCATTTACTCCTCTTTGTTTAAAAACAGAATATAGATAAAAATAAAATTGGTAAAAGTGTGCTATTAAAATTTGGTTTTACTTAAGTACCATATTATACTTTACAAATGTCCCGATTTTCAAAAACGCACCACGAATGGTTTTTGAGTTACATACAATAATAGTACATTACACTATAAGGGAGAGAAATGCGTTATTTTGGCAGAGGTGCAATTTAGCCCGACGGCTACAATGCACCGAGGATAAAACAGCATCTTTCCCGAATGGTATATACTATTTTTTCCACGGTCTCATTAACTTAAAAACACATATTTTGTCATTATGAAGTAAGTAGCACCAGAATTATTGTATTCGGATTTGAGCATTTATTTAGTAGTCGTTGAGTTATTGTCATAACTACAAAATAAACAAACAAAAAGAATTGTCAAATTAAGGTGCTAGTTTGGTTTAGTTTAAAGTTTGTTTAGTGCACAATGAATAATTGTGAGTCGGAAGAGATTGTGGAGGCTGCAAATATTCCAATAAGCAATTTACTGCCTACGAAGTCAAGATCTTTATACGATATAGCCTACAATCGATTCAAAAAGTGGTGCGCCGAGAAAAATGTTCAAGTATACAGCGAGAATGTTTTGTTGACATGCTTCAGTGAAAATGCAAAGAGTGCTTGATAAAATTATCAGACAACATAGATATAAGCAAATTCCCCAAGCTGATCGCATTTTTGAAAAGAACCGGTGACGGATATCAAGCGAAAAAATCGAAAATATTGACAAAGGGTGAAATCGACCGTTTTCTATCAATGACAAAGAATTCTTAATGATTAAGGTAAGATTACTTTTGTTGTTAGGTATTTCAATTATTAAGTATTTTGATTTTTTATAGGTTTTATTAATTCTGGGGATTGCCGGAGCTTGTCGAACTGATGAACTAGTCAATTTAACTGTAGATGATATAGAGGATGTAGACTCTTCCTTTATTGTAAAAATTTCAAACACTAAGACAAAGATTCCACGAACCTTTCTGGTTAAAGATGTGGGAAATATGCTTGAATTGTTTCGAAAATACCTGTCCCTTCGTACCTCTCCACGTCAAGCATAAGCGCCTTTTTTTGTACTACAAAGCAGGAAAATGTAGTTCGCAGCCAGTTGGCAAGAATACCATGGCAAAAATTCCGAGTGTAGTAGCTTCGTATTTAAAATTACCTGATGCTGCATGCTATAATAGTCACTGCTTACGAAGATCTTCAGCGACATTACTGGCAGATGCTGGTGTAGATATCACGACAATAAAGCGTCATGCTGGTTGGAAATCAACGACAGTCGCTGAGGGTTATGTCGAGAACTCCATTGAAAATAAGACCAAAATTGCTAATCAGGTTTTAGTAGGTACCACTACTAGCGCAATCACAAAAACTGTAAATGTAAGCGAAAGTAATATTCCTTCTAATATTAATTTTGAAAATTGTACAAATGTAACATTTAATTTAAATGTCAATAAATAATTTCAATGTTATCTTTTTTTTTGCATGAAAATCGTTCTCCATAATGTAAACTCCCTTGGGAGCATTATACTCCCTTGGGAGCATTATACTCCCTTGGGAATAATCGACTACTTCTGTTTTAATTTTGATGTCGTAGAAACTGATTTCTACTCCCAACCGTGGAAAAATCTGTTTTATGTAATTGCATATTCCAATAACTATCGCAGCAATTCTCCGATTAAGTAATTCACAGGACTTATAAAGAGTATTTTAATCACAGTAATTTGTTTTATAATTCATTTACAAGTGTAAAGCGTAATGTTATATATATTTTTAATTAGTTTTAGTTAGTATACAGGGTGATTCAAGAAATTATCTAAAAGAATTTGGGAATAGATGCGTCATGAAATATGGAGTCAATAGACACTTAAAGCAACTTGCAGGTAGTAAAGTCGTACGTCCTAACGTAAGCGTAGAAACCAATAGAGATTTGAAGTCGATTGTAGATTATCATGATACGTAAAACGTAGAACGTGTAATTTTCACTTTTACGTATAGTAAGATTCGTGTTTCAAAAATGAGTTTAAGTAGGGTAAGTTATCACGGAATCATATTATTCAGAAACGATTATTATTACTTTAATCTACGAGTATTGCTCGGATATCGTTTTAATTTATGAAAATGTGAAAATGCTTTAACAGAGCGATTTTTCAGTTGACATGTGCCAAATGCAGCTACTTTTACCGTGGTGTGCAGTGAGTGCAAGTCTTGTGCAACGCGAGGGAAATTTGAAGCCGAATCGTGGAAGAGATGGTATTGCAGCAATGTGGCGTGTCATATAGGAAGCTTAATTATATCCGTACTATGTACAGCGTGTCCAAGCATTAATACCAAGGGATTGAACGAGGAAGACCGGTACCATGGCTGCCACGATCTTCCGACTTTAAATCAATTAGACTTCTTTTTGTGGAAATATTTAAAAAATGAAGGGTACCGCACGAAGTGTATACATACTATTGATGATTTGCGCAAACATATCATAGTTGCTATCAATAACTTACTAGTGCCAAACGGACAAGAAGCAGAAACATTTGTATTAGTTTGTAGAAAATGGGCAAGACGGGCCCAAAATATTGTAACATCAGGTATGTCAAACTATTTTATTTAGATAAGTTCCGAATGAATCACCCTATATATAAATATGTGAATATTTTTGTTATTACCAGTGTTTCAGTTCATAAACATATTTCATAATTTATTATAAAGTGCACAGATTGTAATAATTGTGTGATCCTGTAATCGGAATGTTTGTATAAATTCTGTTGGATTACCTTTATTAATAAATAAATAAATATCTAATTTTTATTATTATTAATAAATAATGTGACCTCTAGTGGCTTTCCAATAGTCATTGTGCACATATCATGATAATCAATATTCGTGTGAATAGGTAACGTATATTTAGCTATATATAAGAATATTTGCTTGGTTAACCCAACCTTATTCACCCTTCTGTTTAAATCTAAGAACGCGCTCACAAGTAGTAACCGACTCCACTACTTGTTTAACATAAAATTAACATATATCACGAAATTCTTTTATGAGTGAACCTAATATTGCGTTGAAAAATTGTTAATACCAACTGAGGGTAAAAAAAAAACTGATGGGAACTTATATCCCTTTATGCATATTTTATAAGATTATCTACATATAACAAGAGTATAAGAAAACAACTAAATAATAGATGAATAATTAAAATACTAAACTCTCTACCTACTCGCTTGTACTTGCTATGGTACTTGTACCGAAAGACTATACAAACATTTTAAAGATTTAATAATGTATAAACTGAAACTACTGAGAGTAATTTTCTTCTAAAAATCAAATCAAATTTTTGTATAATTGATAACACATACAATAATATACCAACATTTGAGGTTAACATTTTATGTTATTGTCATAAACAGTAGTGCAAGCAACTCACCTAAGTTATTTAACATGTATTGTAAAATTGCTTCCACCATTTTGTTTATTTAAACAAAAACATGTACAGTTGTGGATTTGTTCTAACAACAGAAGAATCGATTCTGAACCGTCCAGAACTATTCAGTCAGTTCAATTGTTAATGTACTTTCGGCGAATGCGACGTAAAACGAAGTTAGTCAAACATTTCTGACAGTTCTGAACCAGTTCTCGACGGCTGTTGGAACAGACCTTATATATACACATATACTTAAAGTTTAATGGGAGGAAAACAGCGCACATACTAAATACACATATTGTACAGTTACGCATAAAAACAAAAACACATTAGTAACAAGAACGAATGAGAGGCAGTAAGCGATTTTCACATTTTACTATTTCAGTAAACCTTGAGATTGAATATTATTTAGGCATAGCTTAATTTCTTTTTTAAAAGTTTTCTTATTGCAAAACTTTTGTATTCTAAGAGGAAGTAAATTATAAAATTTTGACCCGTGGTAAAATACAAATCTTTGAGTATGAATGAATTTGCTTGTTCTGTTGAATAAGGAGTGTGTGGAGTAAGATCTAATTGAGATTTATGCGCTGAATTTACCTGTATCAACGTAGAGTGTTTTTGTTGAATATCTTTTATCTTTCTTAAATAAAAATTTTAATAATAAATTTTGTAGCATTTGTAAATTTTTTTATTTATTTTCGAACATACGTCCCCATACGGTAATACAGTATCTTAGTAGAGATAAGGCGTCATATACCATATTGATACTTGCCTCGTCGAGAACATCACGCACTTGATAAAAGGTAAATGTTAGTTGTTTGAGCATTTTTGTAAGATAGTCAACAATTATCCAATCTCAAGTGTTGGTCAGTAACACATCAAAATATTTTATATTATTTGTTTTTTTACTTTACTTATCTCACGTACAATCTTCGGTTTTATTACAATTTACACTGTGAATTTTTATGAAGCGCAACGTTGGTTGGTCAGTTTGCGTAAGTGTGAAAGTTATAAATTTAGATTTGCTTACATTAAGACTCACAAGGCTAACATCAGTCAGTGCCGAACATATGACATGGATCTTTCAGCTTTACATCTTACCGATTCCCAGGAATTATCTACAAAGGTTATCGCAGTATCATCTGCGTAAGACGTAAACTAACCATACACATTTTTTAATAATGCAAAATTATTTATATAGATTAAAACAAGATTGAGCCTAATATAGATCATTGAGGAACGCCTTTTATAATTGTGACAGGTTGACTTATTGTGTTATTTGTTTTTACCCTTTGTGAAATATAGTTTTTGAAAACAAGCAATGCCTGCCCTCTAATGTTTATTGCTTGTAATCTATCAACCAAAATGTGGGATTATTGTTAAAACATATTTTGTTATTGTTCATACAACACACGTTCGACTTAAACCCATACTGATTTTTTGAAAGGATCTTTTTCTAAAAAAATTGTTTGCAATATTGTTTATAACTGGTATAGGCCTATAATTTGTTACAGTTTGTTTACTACCGGTTTTGAACTGGTGTGGTAAAACTAGTTTATTTCTTATTCATTCATCTAAATCAGGACTGTTCAACATGAGGCCCGCTACGACATTTTGGCCGCATATACAATAGCAATATGCTTTAAAAACGAGTTATTCCTACACCAACAATGAAATTATGAAATAAAATAATACATTCGTGTGGCCATGTGCGTCGTATAAGAAGGTTGAGTCAAATGGAATGAGCAGAGTTAATGGTTAATAGTGTGGAATAGACTCATAGACAGAAAAATGTTCAATACGTTCGCGAAGTTAATTGTTACGGTCAAGTGTTTATAATTGTAGTTATTTTGCTCTGATTTGTGATAAGCAGCAAGTCAATTTTAAGTATTTCAAGTGAAATATGTCTTCGGAGAAAAGAGAAATAACGAAAACAATTCAATGGAATAAAAGTTGCCGAAAAAATCAAGACAGTTTTAGTGTCGCATCAAATAATTGCATGATGCCCTAATTTTTTTTAGGGTAATCTCTTCGCCTCTTTTATCACTTGCTATTATGGTAAATTTTATTCTAAACAAAAAAGATAGTCATGTAAGAAATACTAAATTTTTCCCGTTTTCGAGAAAAACCAGGCATAGTACGCCAAAGTCAAGCAGGAACAAATTGTAATATTTTTTTTGAAAGTCTATCAGGTATCATTTACGCTAGTGTTATTCAGAACACTCTGTATAACAAACATAATATATTTTCCATATATTTCATATAATATATAACAACGACACCATAAGAAACAGTAAAAAAATACTCATACGTTATAATAAGAAAAACACTAGCACTAACATTCGTCAGTCATTAATGTCACTTGTATCAGATTCTTCACCGACAGTTATGATGAAGCCACATTTATTTGGTCCAATCAATTAGTGCAGCTTTATACATATAGCCTCCCTCAAATCTTTATGACAGTTCGAGGTATTTATTTTCAATTAGCTGATGTAATTTTATCCACTTCGCTTGCGTTAAATTTTGGAAAGCTATTATTTCCTTGAATGCCTCGTTTTAGTTGGTTCCATATTAATTCAATGGGAAAAAAACACAGTACTACGAAAGCAACTGTAGATCGGTTTGTCCAAGAGCCGCAGCATATCAATGATAACGTATTTCTTCGCAAAATTATTGCTCTCGACTATATTCAGCAACTCATCTTTCTTCAAACTAGCATCATACGCAATAGTATGGATTCTAAGAAAATCCTGAATATCCTTTTTTTGTGCCAGTATCTGGAATCCTCTCTAAAAGTCTTGAATGATATAGAGCGTTGTCTAATAAAATGGCACTATTATGAATAACCCATTTTTTCTAATGCCATCTGTTCTTCCTCAGTTGTTTTATATTTTTATATACATTATATCTGATTAAATGAGCTTATTCATGTCGAGAATTTTTATTTTCTATATCTTCCGTCCTAATCTGCACATTTCCCGTATCATTATTCATTTGTTTTGTACTTGTACCAGATTGAAGGTCTTCTAAGAAATCCTCCCAAGGTCTGAGTATTTATTCTCTCTATATCTTATTAGATATGCAGTATCAACACCACAATATTTTTAAGGCGAAAAAACGAATAGATACTATAAATGCATACACCACTGTATTCTTCACGACATTAATTTATAATGAGCCAACGATAACAATAATTAAAAAACACCTAGTATATCACGAACACAAATTATAATACCTACTTCGAGCTGCCAAATCACCCATAACTGAAAAGTACTGTACAGGACAGTAAACAAGTAAACAAGTAATAATCTAAGTTGGATCGTTAACTGTCTCTTTGTCTTTCTTTCAGTATTCAAAAACGACGTGTGTTGGCGATTTGGTAGACGAGGCTGCACAGTTGCCAAGTTTGTTGCATACGATCATAAAATTAAACAACTTCTTTAAAATGTTAATATTTGCGAAGTGCTAATTATTCGAAATGTCATATATACGTGTTAAAAGACTAAATTTTATAAAGACAAGAACCCATTTCCATGATATACAAAAAGCGGTTACCTTGTTTTTGTGAAATGTTACAACTTCGCATTCCAAACAGCGACATGTAGCCGCCGTGCCGATATTCGAGCAGTGGGTTCGATTGGGGTAAAATAAACACTGATAGATGACGAGATATAAAATATTCCCTTAATAACCACCGCGCTTTGAATAATATCGATACTATGCATACATCTACATATTCTAATGATTATGTGACTTGAATTTATATTGCATCACTCTATCCCACTACTTACGGTCGGTGTCTTTTGATTTTTTTTATATTCCCTTATATCGATGAGATAGAGTATACAACTAAGGGTATGGATATTTGGATACTTTTGAAACTGTAAATAAGGTGGTGGTGTCAAACTATGGAGGATTCAATAAATGTATCTGTATTGTCACTGATGAAGCCAGAGCTATGATAGAAACTGGAATTAGATTTGCATGACTTAAAACAAAACTCAATTGTCCTGTGATACATTGCATTGTTCATCAAGAGGTTCTATATGGAAAGTCCTTAAGCCAAATTAATGTCATGAAAGTGGTTGTTAAAATAACTATTATAAGAGAGAATCGCGCTTTGACTCACATTAACTCAGTTTCGAGATTTTTTAACCGAAGTCTACTTCGTAGCATCTATGCTACCTACAT
This sequence comes from Monochamus alternatus, assembly GCA_037114965.1. Taxonomy (NCBI): domain Eukaryota; kingdom Metazoa; phylum Arthropoda; class Insecta; order Coleoptera; family Cerambycidae; genus Monochamus; species Monochamus alternatus. The sequence goes on from CM073426.1 coordinate 46,225,316, forward strand.
ATACGGACTTGTTAATTCACACAGATATTCGTCGGTTAAGCGCTGGAAACTATTTGCAACGTTTTTTCACTTTGCGCAAGTAGATTCCCATTTTCCTTAAAAAGGAAGTGAAGTTCGACACTACTGAACTGAAAAATCAAATTATAGATACAAAATTGCAAGGAAAGCAACAGAATATTGTTAGTTTGTATAGTCACATAAGAGAATTTAAAAATAAAATTAAGCTTTTCCAGTCTTCACTAGAAAAACATGATTTTTCATTTTTTCCAAGCTGTTAAGAACACTTTGAACAAATGAAGAATTTTGAGAAAGTTCCATATTTAACTCACATAAAATACATTGATACAACTGCAGAAGAATCTGAAAACCGATTTAGCGAAGAAAATCGAAGAAGAAGTTTAAGATTTTACTCAGCTTCTCACTATTTCTGTTGAGAACGAAGCAGAGCAGTTCTTCACTTGGAAATGGGTGATTTGCAGTCAGATCCTTCCACGAGAATGCTGGGAAGTACATATCTTCGCGAAAGCAGCTTTTCCAACATGAAATTTATAAAGTCAAAATATAGGTGTTCCCTATCTGATAAGTATGTTACTCGCTTCGTTTGTCAACAATAAATATTAATGTAAATATTGATACACTGGTTAGTGAAAACCAACATCCACAAACTGCCACTAATTTTTGTTTATATAATTATTTATTTATCATATCATGACTAATAACGTTGCATACGAAGTATTTTATGTGCCCCCACAAACCGCCACTTTATTCACAGTCACTTAAAATTATACAGCTCTGATGTAAATCATAAGTTTCTTTATAGTGCCAATTGCATAGATACACAAACAAGATAAAAATTTGAAAATCGATCAAAAAATCAAAGTGGGCTTAAGACGTTGAAATTTTGCGCACATGCTTAATCAGTTTTTCATTCCGAGAAAATTTCTTAATAAAACGTTGTCGTATCTTAAACAAGCAGAATCCCAGACACTCTCAACACCAAAATTTGTTGTCTCTTAGAATAGTCGTTTTACCTATCGAGGGACGCCCTGTGTATACTAAATTTGACCTTTAAATATATTTAAATGTTCTAGTATCACGTAAATAAGACTAGACATAAAATATTTAAGTTTATATCTCATCAACATAATGTTCTTTAATAAAAAGTCCACAGAACACCTGGTTCTGCATATTTCATTATTGTACCTACCCCTTTTGTGGGATAAATAAAACCACTACAACTACCTGCTTTTTGGTCTTAGATTGAAGTAGACCTATATATTAATATTGTTGCAGTAATAAGTAGTTTAAGTAAATTCTACATTTATAGGGCAATAGCAATAAAGTAATCGGGGAATTTCCAGGTGATTTGAACGAAACGATTTAGTATTGAAAATTTTTGGGTACTTGGAAGGTTACTTTACTAAGGATGTTTATAATCCTTGTCCTCTTTTTATTAGATTATTCCTAGCCTTTAAATATAGGTGAAGTAACTAGTTTAGACAGTTGTGTAAATGTCCACATAGAAGTACATACGTCTTGTACAATCCTTTTGTAAATAAACTTATATTAAGTAATTCAAGCTTGTATTATCCACAAGAACCTTCAACAGGTTATGGACCCAGGAAAACTCTGCGCAAATTAGTGTTTTAAAAGTAAAAGAAACGTGTGCCTATTTGAAAAGTGGTTAACTTGTACAAGAAAATATAACAAGCAAAGAAGAATGAAATCTACAAATTTGAAAATTGAGAAGCTACGTCGTAATGATAATTGACTCCAATGGCGTTTTATTATACGTACATTATTGGAGGAGGACGATAACTTGCTACAGGTTTGTGAAGGTATACTTGTTCGTCCAGAAGAAGGTTCGGCTGGCTATGAAGTGAAACTGAAAGGCTTTTTAAAGGTGGATAAGACTGCCAGAAAATTAATCATAGCATCAGTAGAAAGGAAACTATTTGACCTACTTCTAAGTTGCACAACAGCAAGAGAAATGTGGAAAAAATTGAATTCTGTTTATGACATGAGGTCAGATGAAAATCTTTCTATAGTACAGAAGCAATTTTTCGGGGAAAGAGAGCGAGAGTGTATCTCATAATTTATCAAAATTAGAACAGTTGGCATCAAAAATGAAAAGTCTCGGCAGTGAAATTCCAGAATCAATGTTAGTAACTCGATTTCTCTACATTACCGAAGAAATTCAACCACTTTCACAGTGCTTGGAATTCTGTGGAAGAAAAGAAGAAAAATTTAGAAAACCTCACCGCGAGATTAATGTTGGAAGAAATTACAGTGCAAGTGCAAGAATATACTGAAAAAGAAGCAGTTGGATTAATTGCCAAGTCGAATAGAAAATTCTCAAGGCAGCATAGGCAAATTAAAAATGACAGTGAGAGAGCAAACCAAGTGCTTAGTTGTTCTAATTGTGGTAGAACGAGGCACATTAAAAGAGACTTATTATAGGTGCTTCACATGTAAAGGAAAAACACATACTAGTAAAAAATGTTCGAGAAATAGTGGCAGGTCAAATTTTCGTGAAAACCGAAGTGTAGCAAGAAATGAAGACAATAGTGACTCAAATATACGGGAACCGATGTCAAGATTAGTGCTCATAGGCAACAGAGGTTATGGTGACGACGACTCCTGGTTGATCGATTCAGGAGCATCGGATCATATAACGAAACGTCGTGAGTGGTTTTCCTGTTTTGAATAATTTGAGACCCCGATAAACTTAGGCATAGGCAACGATGATTACATGATAGCATACGGAAAAGGTAATATTGAAGTTGAAAGTTTTGTAAACGGTGAACAGGTAACAGGTACTATGTATGACGTATTATATGTTCCAAACTTGAGACACAACTTATTTTCTGTTAAAATTGTTGCGAAAAAGGGAATCGATTTCTCAATAACGAATAATGGTCGGCAATGTTTGTTTAAACGAAATAAAACAATTGTACTTATAGTTATAATATAAATGTTGTAGATGAAAATACATTTTGTGAAGGTTGTACTTACGGTAGGCAACATTGGTTGGCTTTTCATGAAAAAGTTGAACGGGCTTCCAAAATTCGCGAATAATATATACGGATGTATGTGGTCCTATCGAATTAGTCTCTTGGCAGAAAGTTGTATTTTCTAATTTTTAAAGATTTTTCTGGTTTTAGGCAGGTTTATTTTATTACACAAAAATCAGAAGTATTTGAAAAACTAAAGTTATTTTGTTCGGAAATCGAAAACCAATTTAATGAAAGCATTAAAGAAATTCATAGAGATGGTGGTAATGAATTTAAAAATAAACTTATTATTTAAACAGTAAACAGTAAAGGTATAAAGTATACAACAAATGTCCCTTATACACCTGAACAAAACGGTGTCGCTGAACGAGAAAATCGTATTATACTTGAAGCCTCGCTGTCAATGATTCATTCTAACCCCAATTTACCATTATTTTTATGGGCTGAGGCAATGAACACTGTAGTACATACATTAAATAGGACAGGACAAACTAGGCAGGTAAATAAGACCCTTTACGAGTTATGCTACGGAAAATCGGCTTATGTAAAATTCTTAAAAATATTTAGAACGGAATTTTTTGTTCACATACCAAGTGAAAAACGAAAAAAACTTGATAAAAAATCGGTAAAAGGTTATTTAGTGGGGTATATCGAAAATTGTAAAGGGGTTTCGCATATATGTTCCAAGTCTAAGAGATGTGATTTTGAGTGGAGACGTATTATTTAAACCAGAAAAGGTAACCGCGCAAATGGTTAATGCAAATTAGTTTGAAAACAGTGACGAGGGAAAGTTGAAAGAGGTTTTAGAGTTTCAAGGTGATACAAATTTATATCAAAGTAAGTTACGTGATAGATCAAACAGTAAACCCACGGAATTCTTTGGATCGCCAGTTTGGTACATTGCATAAACATTACCTTTAAATTATAATGAAGCAATTAATTCAAATGAAAAACAATATTGGAAAGCAGCAATGGAGGATGAAATTAATTCTTTGCTTGAAAATAAAGCATGGATACTTGTTGAAAAACCAGAAAATCCAAAGGTTATTAGTAGTCTCAGAATGAGAAGATTATTATATTAAATGTATTGAATGCATTGAATTACCAAAATCCTACCAACAGTGTTGACGACATCGTGGAAAAGTGTTCCAAAATGACAGGGATTGGAAAATCGACTATCTACAGACTTTTAAAGGAAACAAAAAATGAAACAAGATACTGTAAATCTCCCAAAATCATTTACAGGGAGTTGTTATAGATGATTTCTTAAAAAATGTAATTCGCAGAAAAGTACACTCATTTTATTTTAAAAAAGAAATACCAACGCTAAACAATATTTTAAGTGAACTTTCAGAGGACAATGATTTGCCAAAAATCAGTAGGAGCAAATTATGGGCCGTCTTACGAGAGTTGAATTTTTGATGGGAAAAGCAGAACAGTAAGTCAGTCTTTATCGATAAAGATGCAATTATTTGGTGGCGAAGATCCTACGTAAGATCAATTAGAAAATTCCGTGACGAAGGGAGGAATATTTATTATCTACACGAAACTTGGGTCAACGAGGGATATAAAAAGTTTTCGACAAGCAATTTTGGATGGACTTTCAACAGGGTTCAAGCGAGGGTTCAAGGCACCTTCAAGTAAAAGGCGAAGATTAATAGTGACACATATAGGTAATGGCGGTTTATTTTTATTTGAATCTAAAAATACAGGTGACTATCACGAAGACATGAACGCATATGTTTTCGAAAAGTATTTTACACAGATGTTGGATCTTATTCCTCCGGGGTCTGTAATTGTCATGGATAATGCCAGTTACCATTCACGACTACGACTGCTTGGAGGAAAGCCGATATAATTCAATGGTTATCTGGAAAAAACATTTCTTTTGAAACAAATATGGTGAAAAAGGAACTTTTGACACTTGTCAATCTTAATAGAGATCAGAAAAAATATGTTATCGATGAAATGGCAACAAATCGCCAAATAACGGTACATACTACGGTTACCACCTTATCACTGTGAACTTAACCCAATCGAATTAGTCTGGGCGCAGGTAAAAGGAGATGTAGCGCGAAATAATACGGCATTTAAATTAAGTGACGTAAAAATTTTGTTAAAAAAATCCTTGGAACGAGTAACTGCAGATAACTGGCAAAGATGTATACATCATGTACAAAAAGAAGAGAAAATGTGGGAACTCGATAATTTAATTGACGTTACTGTTGAACCTATCGCTATCAATCTAGGAGACGAAGATAATTCATCAGAATATTCAGAGGATGAATTTTAATATACCTACTTTTTTATTTTCTTTATTGTACATTTATACAACACTACATTTACTCACGATAATTTGAATTTTCAAAATACATATATTTTTGTGTGGAATAAAAGTCTATTCATTAAATTTAAATAAATATTTTGATAATAATATTGAATAATTTTATTTGAATTACTAAAAACCCTCTTAACCCGGTTATGATGCTTAAAGTAGCCTCATGTTTTGAAATGCTGTTTTTATATTGTTTACCTATAAGAGAAATGGACCGAGAAATTGCTGCGGCATAGACAAAGACGGATTGTGGGGGATTCAATTTTAACTACCTGCTACAATTTAGTACAACCCGGTCACACAAAGTTTTTTTAAAAGTACACCTCATCTATACCGATAACTCATAATATAAAAATATTGAATATAAGCACCAGTACTACATTTATTTACGATTTGCATACATAATAAGCTTTTATTACTCTCTTTCATTTCTAAACAGACTATAGCGCAGCAGCATTAGCTAAAGAAATTATTTGGTTAAAGAAATTATTAATGGAATGTGAAGTTGATATTATAAATTATACTTTATCTGTAGATAATATGAGCGCCCTAAAATTAGTTAAAAATCTGAAATTTCATCAAAGAACTAAACACAGCGACGTCAAATATCACTTTTTATGTGATTTATATGAAATAGGCGAAATAGACATTCAGTATATTAAAAGTGAAGAACAAATAACCGATGTTCTTACGAAAGCACTACCTAAACCAAGATTAGAGTATTTACGATTTAAGTTAGGTCTTACAAGTATGATATTATTGATATAATTAATTAAGTTTGTAAATATGTAGAATTTAAGAGAAGGTATTACAGTAATATGTAGTCTAAGTAAATTCTACATTTATAGGGCAATAGTAATAAAGTAATCGGGGAATTTCCAAGTGATTTGAACGAAAAGATTTAGTACTGAAAATTCTTGGGTACTTGGAAGGTTACTTTATTGAGAGTGTTCATAATCCTTGTCCTCATTTTATTAGATTATTCCTAGCCTTTAAATATAGGTGAAGTAACTAGTTTAGACAGTTGTGTAAATGTCCACGTAGAAGTACCTACATACGTCTTGTACAATCCTTTTGTAAATAAACTTATATTAAGTAATTCAAGCTTGTATTATCCACAAGAACCTTCAACAGGTTATGGACTCAGGAGAACTCTGCGCAAATTAGTGTTTTAAAAGTAAAAGAAACGTGTGCCTATTTGAAAAGTGGTTAACTTGTACAAGAAAATATAACAAGCAAAGAAGAATGAAATCTACAAATTTGAAAATTGATCTCTCTGTTATAAATTGCTCATTCTGAGAATTATAGAAATTATTATAAAGTTGTTATATAAACTTGTCATCCAAGTTTCTTTGTTTTGATGCAAAAACTAAAAATACACCCGAACTCGTTTGTTTTGAGGGGAACCTCCAGAGCAGCTATCATTTTATAAAACTTCCAAAATTGTGGATACTAATTTTTAGGTTCATGAAGTAAGCGATTTGTTTATCAGACAATTGCAATAAAACAAATGTAGTTGGTGAAGGTTGATTAAGTTCTAGATTAGTAATATTATTAATTACTGTTTAATTAATAATACTTTCGCAAGTTTATGGAGAATCGCTGTAGTAAAGCCGTTGCCAAAAAAAATTTACTTGAATATAAAGATTTACATTTTATCAAAAATTTTGGAAAGGAACTATGGAGATACAATTGAAAGGACGTCAAATTACCTCAATCTGAATTTTGCAAAGGTTGCCCGACTGCTCTTCTTCAAATTAAGGACGCCGTATTCTTAAAATAGTGTTTTGTACAAATACCAGTAATTTTAAAAATTTAAGAACTGAATAATATAGCAAATAACTAGAACGTTATATCATGCCACCTGCCTGCCTTCGCCAATAGCTTTAATATACCCATAAATTAAAAAACTAAATAACATCAGAACTCCGACTTTTATTTGCAATATAAATAATAGAAAAAATATGTTTCAGCATCTAATAATTTAAAAAATTGTTCCTACGTGTTTAAAACACTAAAAAATATAAAAAAATACAAAACAAAGCCACTTTTACCAAAAATGTTTTAATACTTTCACTTCTTATAAAACAAGTCTATTCGTCGGTCTTTTAAATTCGCAAATTTATTTATAATGTCTTCATAAAATTGGGAATCGGCGCTAAGACTTTGCAACAGTTCTTTTTCTATAGCCATCATCGATAAGTTGTTTAAGCGCTCTTGTGTCATCGTATAGAACTAGAGCACCGAGATCGATGCAATTTGCATGGCATCGTAAAACAATTGGTGTACTATGCAAAACTGTTCTTATTTTCGTCAGAACTCCCTTTTTCAAAGTTTTTGAAAAATCCTTATATTAATTAAATGCAATTACTCTGGAACTAGAGCACGTAGATCCATGCGGTTTGCATGAAATAGTAGAAATATTGGTGCACAATGCAGAACTGTTCTTATATTCGCCAGAACTCCCTCTTCCAAAATCTTTGAAAAATCCTTATATTAATTAAATTCGATAACTCTGGAACTAGAGCAAATAGATCCATGCGGTTTGCATGGAATAGTAAAACTATTGGTGCACAATGCAGAACTGTTCTAATTTTCCCCAGAACTCCCTTTTTAAAAAATTTTGAAATATTCTTATATTAATTAAATTCAATATTTCTGAAATTAAAGCACCTAGATCAATTCGATTTGCATTGGTCGGTCAGTGGTCGCGCGGTTTAAGGCGTCAGTACTTGAATCGAGGTGACTAGATCGGAGTTGGTTCGAGCCCAGCTGCCGGTAGACCGTATATAAGCTATATTCGTGGAGAGGATTGGCACCCTCTCTGCGGGTATGGTAGGGTGGAATAATGTTAGCTTGGGTCAATGTGAGAGATTGATACCGGTTGATATTTGACTACCCCCCTAATTAATGAGGTATTCCAGGTTTCCCTCATTCCTACACTCAATAGTGGGTTAGGGCCTACCAACGTAAGTCGTTCCTGGGCGCAAATGCGGCCTGCTTAATAATAATATGCCGCCCCCTCTCCCGCACAAGTCTCCGACTTCTGGGCTAATCCCTGTGATTAGAATGAGGGGTAGAGATTATTATATTATTATTATTATTATTGAATAGTGGCATTGTTGAAATACAATACAATATCGCCGCTATTTTCACAAGAGCACGTATTTTGGAAATCATCTTACTTAATAACTATATGTTGATTTTTAAACCTGTTATGGTACAGAACTATTGCTAAAAATGTATAACTGTAGAACTATTGAAGTACATCCCAAAACGAGCAAAAAATATGACAGAACTCATAAATGGGGGGCTGCGTGAAGTTGGCCCCCCATATTTAAAAAAAAATCACTAAACGTCATAGAACTATTGTTTAAATTTATAGAGCACTTCAGAACTATTCATATACAATCCAGCACTACAAAAATTTTAACAAAAATCGAACATTGGGAGTTTAACTTCACACGCACACCGCCACTGGATAGTACGTGTTCAATAGGATGTTAATCTAAATCAAATATACACAAACATATATGAAAAGAAAATTACAATCATTAACACGTAAAGTGAATAAACACTCAGCACAATACAGATAAACAAATTACAATATTCGGTAAAAATTATATTTAAAACTGATATTCCAAAAATTCATCAATGACATAAAAACAATACATTAACAACATTTCTTTTAATTTCGTTTTAAAGGTTCTTGCGCTAACAATATCTTTGAACCTCCTTGGCAACTTATTGTACAATTTAATACCCATGTATATGAGGCTCTTTCTATAGACTGCTAATGTATGTTTAGATAAAAGCAAATCGTTCTGTCCCCGAGTATTATAATTATGATGAAAATTATTTTTAAAAAACTAATTATGAATACACAAGCTAAGGGCAATTGCAGACTTTTAAAATATGGTCTACATGAAACGAAAATATTTATTCCCACAACGTTGCGTATAGCGTTTTTGTAATTTAAAGACCCTCTCAGAATAGGCGGATGAACCCCAAAATATAATGTCATAAGATAACTTAGAATACAACTAATCATAGTAATAAGAGAGTAACACCTCTCAGTCTGTAAAGTACGTAGCACACAGGAGTTAGTTTTTTTACATAACTAGAATATGCTTATTCCAACCCAGAACACTGTCCACATAATTACTAAGAAATTTAGTCGATTCCACTTGGTCTAATGATTTACAATTGATTTTTAGTAAATAGTTTTTATCATTTTCTCTCAGCACTGACTGAAAATTTATAAATACAGTTTTCTGACGATTCAGTTAAAGCTTATAACTTTCAAACTAAGATGAAAAGAAGTTAAGTCAGGTATGTCATCCTTAACATTTAAAAGAGTATTATCATCTGCAAACATTATCAGGAAACATGACAGCTGGTATATCGTTAATAAAAAGTAAATATAACAAAGGTTTCAAAATGGAGCCTTGTGGTACTCCTCGCGAAATAGATAATTCATACGATACGTGTCTGAACTAGTTCTAAGCGGTCCATCAAATATGAAGTAAGCCACTGAGCCATATTTCTCCTAAAGTCATATCCACTTAACTTCATAAGAAGAATGGTATGATCCACCAAATCAAACGCCTTGCTTAAATCCATAAATATACCAAAACATTTTTTATCACAATCTAAATTATAATATAACTGATCCAAAAAGGAAAGAATAGCAGATTTAGTGGATTTACTTACTCGAGAACCATGTTGTTCATTATATCATAGCCATTGCAAAATTTTAAAATTCTATTGTAGATATATTGTATATATCTATTGTATATATCACGGGTAAGCAAAACGATAATATTTGACAAAAATGATCAGACACCAATAGATTTTACTTTATAAACAACATACATAATCAATGCTCGATGTTAACTTTGTAGACTGCTTTACATGGTTACAAATATTAAACATCATCAGTAAATCAACTAAACGGTGTTTCAATATTCAATTTTCAAAAAAAAATTATGTTGGAACCCCCACTGAAAATAAGCATAGATTTGTCTATCAATAAGTTGTTAAATATATCTTCAAATTTTTAAAACTATATATCTACATCACCATTAGAGCTACGATAAATAGAAATTATTTTATTATTTGTTTTTATTTTAACTCCTGCAAACTCAATGTTTATCTTCTGATATATTATGTAAGCCAGATATTTCGTCTATACCTACTTATTTTAAGGTTCGATTTATAAAATATACTAACACCTGTATGTCAGCATTCACTCACGTTCTATATCCAAAATTTTAATATTAGGATTTATTAAAACCAAGAGTACTAATATTATAAGTTTTACCTAGTGTCTTCTTTGCTGCTTGTTTCACTTTATTTAGATATTCTTCCATGTTACATTTAATGATCACACCACCATCTTTTAGTTTTTTAATGTCTGCTATGTCAACCTCAAGCACAGTGGGACTAACACGACATTGAACCATTTCTAATGTTTTCTTTCCATCTTGTTTGTTAGATTTAGGTTTTATAATCACAACTTCTCTTGCAGTTTTGCGTAACTCTTCTTATCTGTAGTAAAGTCAACTTCGGAAACATTAGGACGTGCTCTGTTTATTGCATCACGTAATTCTCTTATTTCAGAAACCAATTTATTTTTGAAATCATTAATTTTACTTTTTAGGTCACACAGTTGCTCCTTTATAACAAAACAAGCAGTACAAAACATTTTACATCATTAATTTTTGTAGTGCCTCGTATTCGTAACATCCAAACATTTTACATGAAAACTCATTTTACACATTCCTGAGCATTTCAGTATACGATCTTTTGACTTCTTGCATTTACCGCAAGGTTCATTAATTTTCACTTAAAATTACTGTTGGTGTAAATGGTGTATACCACAACAGACAAAACCTTTCCAGTATAGTTTCACTAAATATAGCACTTATGTTATAGGCCGACAATTTTGTTACAGCCAAATATCTAATTAATTAAACTAGTATTTAGTTTTTCACAGATCAACATTGTATCCAAATGTAAGCACTACTTATATAATTAAATTTCATGTATTATTTTAGTAATTTGCCATATAATTATTATTATAATTTAAATAAACTCGATACTATGGGCCTACTGTGAGGATATAAAAAAATTAAATAAAATTTGGGACACGTAGTGTTAAATGGGATGAGATAAGCTTCATTTTAAATAAAAAGTATTATCTTTGGAATTTGACGGAAACGACTAATGACGTCATCAATTATATTTTTCCCAGAAACGTACTCAAATTTTTTTCCTGTTAAAAAGCTATCTTTTTTTATAATAAGCTTTTATTCGAGAAATTTTTCTGTAATACTTCCCATTTAAAAGTTATACGTAATATAGTTCCAAAGAATCTAAAAAGTAATACCACCTAAAAGTCACATTATCGGTGGAAGGATAAAGCAGTCGTTGGAAAATAATTGAATTTTCAGTGTTTAAAGTGCATAAAGGTCACAAAATACTTGTCATTACTCAATACGAATGTCAAACATATAACTTTTGTGATTACAAAAAGTTTTCTCATTCAGAAAAATGTGGACATGGTGCTAATTTACGGCAAGTCACAGAAAAATTGAAGAAGAGCTGTAGAGTAATATCGAGAAAGGTATCCAGAACACCTCATTCCATATCATAAAAACTTTACAGGATCGGAGCCGACCTTGCAACGGAAGAAGATGCATTTTCTGTTCGGAAGAATAACATATTTTTTACTGTATTAGAAAGGTATTTTAAGCTAATATAAATCAAATATCCTACAATTCCTATCAATGAAGTATGCTCTCTGATACCAAACATCAAGGTATGCTAATGAACAATTTCACAGACAAAGCTCTATTCAATAATTATTAGAAATTAATCTAGCTAAATTTACTAACCTGGTTTAATGAAAACACTCTATAAATATCTAACTTCACTTTTGAAACAGTGGGAACTCGAAAATTCAACCACAACAGATAAGATCTGACCTATTTCTGCATTTTTAGGATTGCTTCTTCAGGTGGCCTCTTTTAAGTTGAGTATTTTCATTAAACCAGGTTAGCAAATTTAGCTAGATTAATTTCTTTAGATAATTATTGAATAGAGCTTTTGTCTGTGGAATTGTTCATTAGCATACCTAGATGTTTGGTATCAGAGAGCATACATATGACTTCATTGATAGGAATTGTAGGATATTTGATTTATATTAGCTTAAAACACCTTTCTAATACAGTAAAAAATGTTATAAAAGCTGATAGTAAAGAATGTATGGGTAGATATTGTGGGTGTAATTCAACGCTCGTTGGGGCTCTAGGCCACAGAATAGTTAGTTTCACATAATATTATTAATACCTAAAAATATATAAAAATACGAGGGGGAAACCATTGAGGTATTTTGCTGTACAAGCTGTAAGTAATTAAAGATACTTTTTGCATTTTTTGGGTATTTGTGTGTATTTATAGTTATTTTTCGGTATTTTTAGACTTTGTGTATTTTTGGGTACTTTCAAGGTAATAATGGGTATTTACTGAGTATTTAATGGGTATTTTAAGAGAAAACTAGTATTTTCCCGCCAATTTTTAAATACAATGGCGATCGCGCATGCGTTATGCCGATGGCACAGTTTAAATATAAGTAAACAACTGACCGACGCAATGGCAAATATAAACATTATTAAAAATAGATACAAAAATATTTTCTGTAAAATTTTTCGGAGACACTGTTAAACCACTATGTGGCCCTTTATTGTCTTCGTAAGCCTTTAGTTTAGAAAATAATATAAGGTGATTCGAATTAGATACATTCTATTGCAAAAATAATTACACTTCCTCAAATCAGTTTTTTGACTACTGGATGTTCTGTGTAGAAATTTCAATAGATTTCTGTGGGTGAGTGGAACAACTAAGAATTAATGTTTAAAATTGAAAGTAGATTTGACTACGAATATGTCAGCAATTCGAAATAATTAGCCAAATTCAACTAAACAGTGCCATTATTATCGCAATATATTGTACACTACAGTACCATATAAACAAGTATCATATGAATGTTTTATTAGGCATTTACGCAGAATATATCCACTCACATACTAGCACATTCCCCTCTTATAACAAATTTTAGTATGGTATAGTTTTTTAAACTTTATCTTTAAATCAATATATTACATATTATTCGATACGTGTTAACGATAAGTTTGGTCAAACTTCTCCGACATATTCTGTAGATGAAAAATATGTAATAAAAAGTGAATGAAAGTCTATAATAAAAATTAAAATATTGCTAAATTAGGTTTTCCTATCACATTCATATTCCATTTAACAAAAAAGATTTTTTATGTAAACAACTGCCAATTATCTAATTCTAATCATACATGACGGAATGCAAGCTGGGGCTAAAATTGAATTCTCCCTTGATACCCATGTATTTACACTTGCTAATGAAAGATTTTGGTTGCACTGCAAACCCCGATGGTATACGATGACTATTTGGGATCCGGATAATAATTTTAGTGACACTCTGTATAGACCGAATATTATGATTTCATAGACGAGGAAGAAGTTTGTTTTTAGTTAGCTTGAAGGGGGATGGTGTAGGTATTGGCACCCTTCTTGGGTGCGCCAATGAGTTTATGATACATTTTATGTAATCCAAAGTGTTCTTTCCAGATGTATTCAGGTCCAATCAAAGAAGCCCTTAAAAAAATCTATATTATTTACGTAGATCTGTAACTGGGATAATTTCTAAGGAAATTAAAAATAGTTTTGGAAAATCATTAAGTAAAATCGTGGATCATTTAATGTATATTTCGTTTCTTAGATATCTGGGTATTTAAGGGTTTTTTTTGGTACCATTCGGTATTTCTGGGTATTTAACGGGATTTTTAGGTTTAGGTATATTCAGATATCTAAGAAATGAGAAATACATTCAATGACCCACGATTTTACTTAATATACCTTTAATTTTCCAAAACTGTCTCATATTTCTTTAGAAATTATTCCATCTACAGATCTACATAAACAATATAGAGATTTTTAAAGACTACAGGAATATTAGTTTCTAATCCTTATAAGTAAACATATCTAAATGTCCAAGTTGATATGATATTGTGTATTATTATTATTGTTGTATTATCATATTGCGACTGATCTTGGAATTGATCAAGATCAATCTCTCGACTCGATCTGAATACATCTGGAAAGAATATTATGGGTAACATAAACTGTATCATAAAACCATTGGCGCACCCAAGAAGGATGCCAATACCTAGACCATGTCCCCTTCAAGTTAACTAAAAACAAACTTCTTCCTGTGAAATCATAATATTCGGTCTATACAGGCTGTTCCTAAATTTATTGTTCGGATCCTAAATACTCATCGGGTACACGGCCCAACTTTCGTTCAAGGGAAATCAGTTACAAAATAAATTGTTCTATAGGGAGGTTCTACACAAGATTACTACTATATAACCAATTTTTTTCCGCAGAAATGTTTCGTTTCCCAGAAAACTCGAATTTTTCTTATATTATATTTTTAACTAAAAATTGCCTCAAAAATGTCTTTTTTAAATGTCTTTATGCTGCATGCTGCTCTAGAAATACAAAATTAATAAAATTGCGGCTTTGATTTGATGTAAAAATTTACGGAAAATTTCCTTCGGCTTTAGAATAAGGGAAATCTGTTATAGAAATGATAATTAGATAATTTGATTTGACTACTAATTTGCGCTTTAATGATATATAATTTTATTTGCGGAAATTTTTTTAAGGAAAATATTGAGGAAAATCATTTACATATTCATGTTTTTTAGGGTTTTGTGAATAATCGACGGTTAATTAGCATTAGTATTCATGTTTTTTGAGTTTTGTGAATAAACGAATGTTATTCAAGTTATAAAAAGTAAGTGGATTTGTAGCATATTTTTAAAATTGAGCGCGCTCGCGTATTTTAATTATATCCACACTACTAATTTGCGCTTTAATGATATATAATTTTATTTGCGGAAATTTTTTTAAGGAAAATATTGAGGAAAATCATTTACATATTCATGTTTTTTAGGGTTTTGTGAATAATCGACGGTTAATTAGCATTAGTATTCATGTTTTTTGAGTTTTGTGAATAAACGAATGTTATTCAAGTTATAAAAAGTAAGTGGATTTGTAGCATATTTTTAAAATTGAGCGCGCATAAATAAGCGAGTTAGCAAGGGGATTTTACTCCACTATTAAAATTCATAAACGCAACGCACTTTATAAAGACGGCAAGATATGGCAACAGAGACAGCGGTCGTCAAAGAAACGAACGCGCTAGGCTGATTCTTTCGAAGAGCGCATATTCCTAAGTTTTAAAATTTTAACAAATACGTATCGTTACGCCATCTGTCAACAAGGACCTATTCCCTAATATGTCCCCACGAGAGTTCTGTTGCGTAGCTATATTTTCTGTGATAATACCCATTAAATATCCAGTAAATGCCCATTATTACCTTCATAGTACCCAAAAATACACAAAGAACCCAAAAATAGCGAAAAAATACCCATAAATATACCCCAAAAAATGTAAAAAGTACTTTTAAGTAATTATTGACACATACCCCAATGATTTCCCCTTCGCGAGTATCATCCATATATTACCTCCCCATATAGGTATTATAGGCATTACGGATTATTTATAACATATCCAAAAAGGCAACTCAACACCTTTTCTTAAAAGTATCTACGTAGATATGTCATTTTTTAAAGGTAATTCAACTCTGATTTTAAGTAAAAATTGCTACCTATCTATCTATAGGTATACATTGAAAATAATAACTGTTGTAGCCGTCTTGATTCTGTAATGCTGTTATACCTAGTTAATCGAATTGTTAATATTATGCTAACCTAGTAACTATTTATAGAGTGACAAGTCAATAATGATACTTACTCATACTTTTTTCTAAAGTATACTATTATTAAAGCAATATTTAAATTCCAAGGTTATTTACTACATACTTACTTAATATTAGAATAATGATTTGTAAATTATAAATGTCTACCTTTTTATGCGAAACCAAAACAATGGGTAGCATGGGCGCCGGCAGGGAGGGCAAGAAGGAGCAGTTGCCTTCCCTTGGCAGGTAATATTCCAGTTAAAAATAACGGTTAGAAGTAAAAATTTTTATTTTTTTTAGTTATTTCTTGTTACTTTTATTTTTGTTTGTTTCTATGTTTTTCTAGAATGTAGGATTAGTTTTACGTGATTTTTTATGATTTGGTCATGTTTGCAGGTGTATTCCATTTTATTTTATTTAGGAGCAGTGGTGGCTCGTGGTAGCTACTAGAGGTGAGGCCCAACCCATTTTAAAATAAATAATAAATAGAAATCAATTTTCAAGTCACCCCTGAGGTAATATTCCTTGACGCGTTTATCGTTTTTTATTATGGAGATCTTCGCCAATATCACTATTATAACCATAAATTAAAAAATTAAATGACATCAGAACTTTATTTACAATAGAAAAATAATATAATTATCCAATAATTAAAAAAATGTCGCTAATTAATTTAAGAACACTAAAAAATATGAAAAGGCTTAAAATCCAATTTACAAGGTAGCCAGCCTACTTATCTATTCCCATATATAAAACAAAGCTGACAAATTTTATTTTTCGTTTGCCTCCACTTTCAGCAAAATATATTTAAACCTAGGGGTGTTTCGCGATCGGCAGTGGTGTACAAAATAGCAGCAGTGAATACGGCAGTTAAGAGAATGCTGTGAGCAATGTTTGCAATGATTAGGTAGTTGAAGGTATTGAACGGCAGTGGACGGTATTGTCGGCAGTGCTTTAGGCAGTTACAGCAGTGGCACCGTAATTGTCGGAAATGATTGCAGTTTTGCGGCATTAAACTAGTAAATAATGGCAGTGATATACAGTGCTTTCGAAAAGTAACAAATAAATTCATTATTTTTGAAATTGAGAAGTTTTCGAAAAAATCCTCTGGCACGTCGATTTTGTTTTTAAAACGGCACTTTTTGACATACGACCCACACTCGGACTCACATTTGTGACGTCATCGTTGTTCGAGATATGACGTCATCAACAATTTTTTTAAATAGCAACCCCCAATTTTGACCATGCCATTTGAAAGAACGTGTCATTCTAGATACATACATCATGAAAAATTATGGTGTTACATAACAAAAATTTCAAGAAAATAATGCTTGAAGATTTTAAAATTTAATTTTCACAATACTGTGCACCTCCCTATTATGCAACACCTGTCCGTGCTTATTTAGATGAGCTGTTCCCGAATCCTTGGATATGGAGAAGGGGGCCGATTGAGTGGCCAGCCAGATCGCCTGATTTTACACCCTTAGATTATTTCTTGTGGGGATACTTAAAAAGCGAAGTATACGTTACTAGACCGGTTAATTTAGAATATTTAAAAGCAAGAATTTGTCGCGAGATATATCTCCTGAAGTTATTGATAATGTCCAAAAAGAATTTATTAATCGTCTTGGCTACTGTCAGGCAGCCAACGGTGCACAATTTGAACATTTAATTTGGTCTATTTTTTACATATCATTATCATTTTCAGTATTGTGAAAATTAAATTTTAAAATCTTTAAACATTATTTTCTTGAAATTTTTGCTATGTAACTCCATAATTTTTCATGATGTATGTATGTAGAATGACACGCTCTTTCAAATGATATAGTCAAAATTGGGGGTTGCTATTTAAAAAAATTGTCGATGACGTCATATCTCGAACAACGATGACGTTACAAATGTGGCTCCAAGTGTGGGTCGTATGTCAAAAAGTGCCTTTTTAAAAAACAAAATCGTCGTGCCAGGGGATTTTTTCGAAAACTTCTGAATTTAAAAAATAATGAATTTATTTGTTACTTTTCGAAAGAACTGTATAAATATAAGTAGTGAAGAAAGTGATTCAATCAAAAGCGCAACGTTTGCTATACAACCGAAGAGATGGAAAAATTTATCTAAATCTTAGCAAATTAAGTAAAGAGGTAAGTTATGTATTTTACGAGGTATTTTATTATTCGTAGCTAGTAATAATATATCGACAGTTCGCCAGCAGATACATGGCTGTCTGTTTCCCAAGTGCATAAGTCGGGTAAGCCTGGGCTGGCCGACGAACTGTAGGTACAGTATCTTACATATTTGGCACATAAAATTTACAAAGCATATCGACCCAACCCTTTAAGGGGTGAGTGGGGTGTAATTAATTATTCTACATTATACATAATAATATCAAATGTTCAATATCATCTCGCGCCAAAATTACCATTACATTAAATTTAGATATGTTACGTAAGGCACATGCTAAAGAAAAAAAATCGAATTGACTAAAATGTCATAGTATCTAAAGCATTCTGGATAATTATTTACATTAGCACAAACCTCCCCAATCTTAATAAAAAAACTCCTACCCCCACATTTTCGAGGGTGCTGAACACGAATATAAAATTAGTTTTGTGCGGTCTATTCTAGTTTAGCAGTTAGTAAAACACAAGTCAATTAAACAAATTCTATATGTGAGAACAAAGTGAGAATCGTCAAACTCAAGTCATTAAAATTAATAATTAAGTAAGTAGCTGTTATGCATACATAGTTTTAATCAGTTTATAGTTTTTTTTTATTGGCAGTATAGCATATTAGCCAATGCATATCTAATTAATAACTTTGTCCATTATTTTTTGTTAAAAAGTTTTGTAAAAAATATGCATATAATTATTACACACAATATATCCTTTAATCGTTCTCACGTTATTGCCCAATTTCTCTAATACTGTTTAAAATTGTATTGGGGAAGTGACGATTGGCATTGGGGCAGTGACGGTCAGCATTGAGGCAGTGACGGTCTGCATTAAGGCAGTGGTGACCAACATAACAGAATTATGGTCAACACTGCCGGCATTGAGGTAGTGTCGCCGGGCATTTAGGCAGTACCTAAGGCATTGGTGTAATGATGGCAATTTTTAAAGAGCACTGCCTAAAACTGGCAGTGGTGCACAAATTTTTAATACGTAAAACGCCCCTCGATTTAAACACTCACTTTATATAAAACAGTTATACTCGACTATCTTTTAAATTTGCAAATTTATTTATGTCTTCATAAAATTGAAACACTTGTTGGAGGAATTATTAAAAACGAGGGGGTAATCATAAGTTTCATAAAAAAGTGTCTAATTAGTAGATTAACCTCGAGATTAACAATACGTATATTACAAGAAATTTCCTTAAAAATATATATTAGGTAAATAAATTGAGGGAATCGTAGACACTCGGCTAACATCATGATGACAGAATTATCTTCGCCCTGCACGTTACGTATACCGTGCCTACTGTCTATGCGACAGGCACACGCAGTACTATACGGATGTTGTTTAACATTAGGGATTTAAATATTTAATAAAATTTGATAATTTAACAGCGTTGTTAACGAGTCAGCCAATCAAACATAATAACAAAAAAAAAATTGAAAAATGATTGAGTCAGCGTATACAGAGTCTCAGTTATCACTGGCATCCTTGAAAGGGTTGATTATACAGTCAAAATAAATGAAATTTACCCAAATATACCTAGGTAGATATATCTTAAAGTTCACCATTTCCGAGATGGAGGGTGTCAAAAATTTCGCAATCCTTCGTGATAAAAGTTATAAAATGTCAATAATTCTTCCGAGAATTCATCGCTATAATGGAATATCTTTGTCTAATTATTCAGTATGTTTAAATACTCCAATTAACATCAGTAGCGTAGTCTAAGTTAAATTGCCTGCATCAATAGTCATCTAGTAGTTGTCACGATGTACAGGGTGCTACATTTTCAGGCCTCTTTTCAGTTTCCCAAACTTTCTTTCGGCAAGCCACTGCTTTTTTTAGGAAAAGGATGTAATGTTCAATTTGGAAACTTTTTGGTACTTGCCATTTTTTCACATGTGCCCGTTTTCAAGCAAAAAATAAAATGTTTTTTTGACACACTGTTACTATTAACTTTTGGGCTAAGGTATATTTAGATCAATTCTTACATTTTAGCACCAACATACACTAGTACCATTTGTGCTACATCTTTTGAAAGCACCGTATATACTCACTTGAAATTTGGATAATTTTGAAATAATAAAATTGATTATCTATACCGAGGGGAAGGTCACTCCATAAATAGGTGTACAAATCTAAAAATGTATTTAAAAAATACAAATAAATACGTAAATACAATGAGGATACTTTTAAATACGAATATTTACCTTATAACACATTTTAATACGTTTAAATAAAAATAAATACATTTAAATACAAATAAATATGTTTAAATAGAAACAAATTTATTTAAATACAATGAAATACTTTTAACTAGAAATAAATCTTCAAAATATGTTTAAATACAAAAAATATATTCTAGTTTGATCCTGTTTGTCTACTTGGAATTAAGCGCCAAATAGTCCCAATTTGCCCCTCTATTTGCTCTATTTCAAACATTTCGACCAATCCAAGGAGACGCACTGGATCACGTCGCCGAATTAATCAGTTTTTCTTGAACTTGTTTACTGTTTAGAGCATTTTGACTTGCTTTTGTGACTATTGACAGACAAATGAATGTTTTTTTATTGTTATTAGGTATTTGACACGTGTTTACACAGGTAAGTAAGTATAATAATTATAGGTTTGCTACCGGAGTTTGCAATTAGAGCCTGTTTCATAAAGTTAGATTAATAGCAGGGCTTCCAGTAAATTAAAAAGAAAAAAGGACCAAATAGATACCAAAAAGGGACATGATAAGTGTCATTTGTATCGTTTTCTGTTTTATTTAAAAAAAATACAATATATTAATACTTTAAAGTAATAAACAGAAATAATAAGTTATTATTATATTGGCATGAAAAAAAATTACCTCACTATATAACTCGACTTTCTTTTAATTACAAATAATAAAACAACTAAAAAATATACTTCAGACAATGACTGCATCTAACTATCACTCGTAAGCCGCTTTCTGTTAGCGTTTGGTAGACGATTAGACTGAAATTCTAACGTT
The DNA here is from genome assembly GCA_037114965.1 of Monochamus alternatus. Taxonomy (NCBI): domain Eukaryota; kingdom Metazoa; phylum Arthropoda; class Insecta; order Coleoptera; family Cerambycidae; genus Monochamus; species Monochamus alternatus. The sequence goes on from CM073426.1 coordinate 46,246,702, forward strand.
TGCAAGCAAACCAAGCTAAAAATACAGGGTGTCCTTAAGTTGCATGGACCACTCTGAATTTTTGTGGTGAAAATATGATTTATGTTAATTTATCTATATGCAAAAATGCATTAGAGTGTGTGTTAGAGTGTTAAGAAGCGTCAAATTATTTGAAAAAATTTTAAAAATCGGTAATAAAACGAAACAGCATTGAACAAAGTGTTTTCTTCTGCACGTTCTCAAAGCTTTTCTTTTTGTAAAAATTCGTAAAATCTTTATTTTTCAAAATAATGCAACAAATATTTTTTTGATTTAAATGTCATCGAAAACCGATACTTCTAATCCTATGACGGTGTTTAAGATGGCGATCCAAGGCTCGCTATGATTAATTATTTTTATACCCCACGAATTCAATAAAAACTTTTAACGATTTTTTATTTAAAATCTGATAAGGTGGTCTTAATCAGGACCCCTCAAACTCTCTATGTGTGAAATTTGAACCAAAACTATACAGAGTGTGTTCTTCTACCGTCTCCAAAGTTTTATTTTTTTAAAATTTGTAAAAACTTTATTGAATCTTTGCTGGGAAAAGCAGAACAGTAAGTCAGTCCTTATCAATAAAGATGCAATTATTTGTTGGCGAAGATCCTACGTAAGATCAATTAGAAAATTCCGTGAGGAAGGGAGGAATATTTATTATCTAGACGAAACTTGGGTCAACGAGGGATATACTGTAACAAAAGTATGGCAAGATAAAAATGTAAAAAGTTTTCGACAAGCATTTTTGGATGGACTTTTAACAGGGTTCAAGGCACGTTCAGGTAAAGGGCGAAGATTAATCACTATTAATGCCACATATAGGTAGTGCCAGTGGTTTTGTAGATGGCGGTTTACTTTTATTTAAATCTAAAAATACAGGTGACTATCACGAAGACATAAACGCAGATGTTTTCGAAGAGTATTTTACACAGATGTTGGATCTTATTCCTCCGGGGTCTGTAATTGTCATGGATAATGCTAGTTACCATTCACGGAAGACCGAGCGGACGCTTACGACTGCTTGAAGGAAAACCGATATAATTCAATGGTTATCCGGAAAAAAAACATTTCTTTTGAAACAAATATGGTGAAAAATGAACTTTTGACACTTGTCAATCTTAATAAATATCAGAAAAAATATGTTATCGATGAAATGGCAACAAATCGCCAAATAACGGTACTACGGCTACCACCTTATCACTGTGAACTTAACCCAATCGAATTAGTCTGGGCGCAGGTAAAAGGAGATGTAGCGCGATATAATACGACGTATAAATTAAGTGACGTGAAAATTTTGTTAAAAAAATCCTTGGAACGAGCAACTGCAGATAACTGGCAAAGATGTATACATCATGTACAAAAAGAATAGGATAAAATGTGGGAACTCGATAATTTAATTGACGTTACTGTGGAACCTATCGTTATCAATCTAGGAGACGAAGATAATTCATCAGAATATTCAGAGGATGAATTTTAATATAACTACTTTTTTATTTTTTTATTGTACATTTATACAACACTACATTTACTCATCATAATTTGAATTTTCAAAATACATATATTTTTGTGTGAAATAAAAGTCTATTCATTAAATTTAAATAAATATTTTGATAATAATACTGAATAATTTTATTTGAATTACTAAAAACCCTCTTAACCCGGTTATGATCCTTAATAAAGTTGCCTCATGTTTTGAAATGCTGTTTTTATATTGTTTACTTATAAGAGAAATGGAGCGAGAAATTGAAACAGCATAGACAAAGACGGATTGTCGGGGATTCAATTTTAGCTACCTGCTCATCTATACCGATAATACATAATATAAAAATATTGAATATAAGCACCAGTACTACATTTATTTACGATTTGCATACATAATATCTTTTATTACTCTCTTTCATTTCTAAACAGACCATAAGCGATATTTTATTTAAAATCTGATAAGGTGGTGTTACTGAAGTCATCTCAGAACCTCTTTGTGTGAAATTGCAGATAAACTATACAGAGTGTTTTCTTCTACACGTTCTCAAAGTTTGATTTTCATAAAAATGTGTAAGAGCTTTATTTTATAATAAAAAAAACAGCACAATACGCTTCGTATTGAAAAATGTATTCTTTTAGAAGGTGGTTTGGTGGAAAAGAGTCCAATAAATTAAAAAACTTATTCGTATTTATTTATTTTGTTAGTTAATTAATATATGTTTTATTTATTTTATTTCATTTTAGCTTCGACACAGTGTTATTTATGACTTATTTTTTCATAGCAGACGACATTAATTCAATTTTCATTCATACTGATTTGACATAATTCCATGACTCACAGTTGATTCGTCTAGTGCCTTTCAAAATCAATATTTTGTTTTGAGAGGGATTGTGATTAACCCCACCTTATCAGATTGTAAATGAAAAAATCGCTAAACAAGCGGTTTTCGATGCCATTTAAAACAAAAAAAAAATATTATTTTGAAGAATAGAGTTTTACGAATTTGTACACATAACACTTTGAAAACATCTAGAGCAAAACACTCTGTATAGCTTTTATTCAAATTTCATACATAAGGGTATTGGCAGACCCTGAGTAACCACTCAGCCACTCACCACCTTATCAGACTTTAAATAAAAAAATCGTTAAACATTTTTATTGAATTCGGGGGGTATAAAAATAAGCATAACAGGCCTTGGATGGCCATATTAAACACGTGATAGGATTAGAAGGAGCAGTTTTCGATGCCATTTAAAACACAAAAATATTTGTTGCGTTATTTTGGAGAATAAAGTTTTTACAAATTTTTATAAAAATAAAACATTGAGAACGTGTAGAAAAAAACACTGTATAGTTTTTGTTCAAATTTCACACATCAGGGTATTGAGGGACCCTGGGTACCACCACCTTATCAGATTTTAAATAAAAAATCGCTAAACGTTTTTATTGAATTTGTGGGGTATAAAAATAAACATAGTAAGCCCAGGATAGCCATCTCAAACGCCGTGATAGGATCAGAAGAACAGGTATTCGATGCCATTCAAAATAATAATAAAAATGTTTGATTATCCTGAAGAATAAAGTTTTTACGGATTTCTACACAAATAAAACTAGACACCCTGTACATCAGGGACACCCTGTATTTCCGCTTGGTAACTTGCGCTTTGTCCAAACAGATTTTTGCACCTACGCTGAAAAAGTTGGTGCAGATAATAAAGCTTGAATCGAATGAATAAGTTTACAAAAAGACAAAGGCTTATAAACTGTTTTTGTTAGTAGTTTTTAAACGTCAAAACGAGACATCTATTGATGTCCGCGCGCACAGAAAATGCGCTGGAATCTCTTCGCCTTGACGCAACTATTTGCTAAGACGGGGGAAATATGTATAGAGCGTGCGCATTTTGAAATGCTCATTGGAGATTTTTAATAAATGATTTAAACATAATATTGATGCAGTTTGTTGAAAACAGGAACTTTGACCAAATTATAAAATTATGTACTTTCTAGGTACGAAAATAAGGACTAAGTTCATAAAATGGGTCTGACTGGGAGACCTGGGTTAACAGCTTTATGAAATTATTATTGTATGTTGGAGTCAGGGAATTATAATTTGTAGTCTGTTTGAAAGTACCGCAAAGGAAGCGCTCTCTAACGGTTTTTCCACCGTATTTGTATTGTACATTCGCAAAATGTGATGCAAAATGTATTTTAAATTTTATACCTAAATTCTAAGATTTTATTTAGAAGAATATGATGTTCATAAATTCGATTACTCCAACACTTACAATTTTATCGTCAGTTTCTTAATTTTGTGCTTTCGATTGTGCTTTATAAATGATAAGATTGCTAGTATCTTTTTACTAATTTATTACTCAAATGTAGACATGTACTTTATTATGTAATAATTATTATTTTCCAAACAATTTTCACAGAAATATCACTTTTAATATTGCATTAGCAAGAAAATTAGCTAATAGTAGTACCAATTAAGCAAACTCTACTTCAATATCTTACAAGTATTTTGAAATAGTAAAAAAATACTAAATATATGTAAGTATATTGAGTCTTAACCCCGGCTTTAATAATGCAAGACCAAATGTTTCAATAATAAAATATGCTTCTACGTAAGCAAAACAATTATTAATTAGATTTAGTTACATTTGAATACACCAAATGCATTTTAATAGAAATAAATACCGATAAATATTTATAAATACATATAAATATGGACAAATAGAAATAAACATATAGCTAAATAGCAAATACAAATAAATGCAAAATATATCGGCGATGACAATGTAATTATAAGTAGGTGTACAAATTTGTCGAATTGACCTTCCCTCGATCTATACCTATTTAAAATAAATATAGTTTTCAAATTTTTCGTTATCATTGTTTTATTTGCCTTAAATCTGTAACCAAATGTATTTAATCGATATTTACAGTATTGTTTCTCAATTGATGCAAAAAATTCAAGTTCAATTTTTTTTCTCAAAATTCCGTCACCTCTAAATTACAATCCTCTAAAGATGAAAATAAAATGTCTCACATTTTCCCCACTGTTAACCTATATGTGAATATAATTTTATTTTATTTTTATTCTGTTTTGACCAATTTTGAAATCAACATACATTTGGGATTATCAGATATTCAATTAAAAATTCAACTTTGCAAAAGGAGTTTTATATGATAAGATGTCCCATATATAGATAATATTCCTAAAATATTTTCAGGTATACTATATAGGTGCTTTAAATTTTTGTGCAAAAATGTATACATTGGAACATACAGGGAAGATTTTTTTTTTCATTATTCCATATCCTAGGTAAGTAATAGATATTTTGACATACAGCTATTACTGTTGTTATGGTATTTACGGTATTTGTGTTTAAAGTGTCCTCCAAAATTAAAAATGCCAAACCAAGTGGCACTCACTTGACAATTGAAGACAAATTATTTAGCGTAAAGTAGGTATCAAAATATTAAATTTAAATAGACAAAAAATATAAGGTCACGTCGCACCGCGACGACTAGCGTCGTTATGATAAAGGATCGTAGGTGGCCTTGATACGGCGCTTAGGTGAGGTCACTTAAGCACGCTTTTAATTTTTTTATATTTTTCATCGTTTCCGAAATATCGAATTTAGGCATATGAAATGAATTAAACCCTGTACATAGAATTCTTAAAAGATAAAAAGTAAGGGCAGCCAATTGGTAGGTACATGTGAGAGATTTATTTGTAGCAAAATAAAATGGTACATTCGAGGGAATCGAGGGTACATTATAAACATTGTATACGAAAACGCGGTTATTGTAAAGGAAATCACTGGAAATCGTAAGTGATTGCGAGGAAAGCACCGAAAATCATAGTGATTTCCACGAAATCTCCGGAAATCACACGATTTTTGCAATAAATGTACATTTTTTGGTAGAGTGGTTACCCCATCGACCATACCTTAGGTCTAGGACGCTTCGGTTCCGAGTTATTAAAACTTTTTTAGAAAATTTTTCCGATTGCATTATTGTCTTTAAAATTAAATATCTTCTAAGCTATTGATAATACAAATTCACGGTTTTCACCATTCGATTTATCATAAAATTCTCTATCATTTGAGCTAAGGAAAGAAAATTATTCTTACAAGACCCAGATTGTACCACACATTAAACTTCAAAATGTTAAAACTCGTATAACTCATTTTTTTCCAATGGAACTATTAGTTTTTCTATCATTAAACGCAAACGATTTAAATTTCCTTTCGACTGATATAACATTGTTAGTACTTATCTCTATCAGTTTTTGAGTAATTTTCATTTAATTGAATTTCTCCCAAAATGTTACAACTCGTATAACTCATTTTTTTCCAATGGAACTATTAGTTTTTCTATAATTAAACGCAAACGATTTAAATTTCATTTCGACTGATATAACATTGTTAGTACTTATCTCTATCAGTTTTTGCGTAATTTTCATTTAATTGAATTTCTCCCAAAATCGGCAATCTGGGTTTAATAATAAGAAGAAAAACTAATAGTTCCATTCGGAAAAAATGAGTTATACGAGTTTGAACATTTTCAAGTTTAATGTGACGTATAATCTGGGTCTTGTAAGAATAATTTTCTTTCCTTAGCTCAAATGATAGAGAATTTTATGATAAATCGAATGGTAAAAACCGTGAACCTGTATTATCAATAGCTTAGAAGATACCTATTTAATTTTAAATACAATAATGCAATCGGAAAAATTTTCTAAAAAAATTGAGTTACTCGGAAACGAAGCGTCCTAGACCTAAGGTATGGTATACAAAGTCAGCCTAAAATTTAACGAGGAATCTAAAAATGGAATAATATACAGGGTGTTCCATTTAAGAAACTAAAGTTGGTCAACGCTCAGGCTAAACCGAACACCCTGTAGAGTTAAAAATATTTTACAGGGATGCACAATAAAAATAGTGGCAACTTTTGTCTAAGGATAGTTTTTCTAAAGTGACTCATAAGGAAGCTATAGACCGTTCATTCTTAAGTGGGACACACTGTATATCAATTTGAACTAATCTGTAGTTATACTTAGCCCAATGGCTGATAATTCAGAATGAAATTTTATACTAAAACTAAGTGTGATATTTATTTTCTTGGAAGGAATTAAATTAAACTTGGTTTCAATAAACTTTTCTAATAGACAAGAACATATCCATTCTTGAGTTAACATTTGTCTACTATTTCTATTAATAATAATTTATCCAGTCAAGTAATATTTATCTTGCTTAAAGTGAAAAATTTCAAGTATAACAGGCGTTTTTAATATAGAATAGATTATTTTGCGTGTAGAAATATTTTTAAATATGCGAGGTCAAGTATCTACAAACTCAGAAGTAATTTATAAATTTTCTAACTACTCTAACTAGCTACGAAGCAGTACTGCTGAAGTACTCGAAGTATCCCGGAAGTAGTCAAAGTACTTCTGAAGTACTTGAAGTATCTCGGAAGTATTAGAAATACTTCGGAAGTACTCGAAGTATTTAAAAAAGTGAGGTGTACGAGAAATTCGAAGAAGGTGTATATTTTTTATGGGTGAATCACCCCCGGTCATCTGCTAGAACACCAAAGATTTTACCAAAGTTTCCTGTTTTAAGTTATTTTTATTTTTCGTTAAAATTTAGAAAAACCTATGCGTTATTTTTCTCGCTCCCCCATCCCAGAATTTTTTTCTGCCGGCGCCCATGGTGGGTAGGTAACAATATAAAAAAAATGATTGACAATATGAAACAATAAGAGTGATGGCACACAGCCGGTTTGTGCCGACTCGGCAGCTGAATCGGAGCAATTTATGAGAGATGACACACAGCGGTTTTTACAGTGCGTGGATCATTTTAATGACTAAGAACTTAAAAACAATATGATGAAAACCGCTGTATATGTCTTGGTTTATTTAGCTCTTAGTAAATATAACAGCCACCTCTTGGCGGTCGACTCCCCCGAAGGGCAATACAGGCACAGCGGCTTGTGCTACCTAGCAGCCGAATCGTCACCATTTATGGAAGATAACACACACAGAGGTTTTCACAGCTAGCGGCACGTGGTTCATATCATTGGCCAATGCGTTTTCAACAAACGAGACGGTGAAAAGTGCGCAAGGTGCAGATAAACCAAGACACATACAGCGGTTTTCGCCGCCTCATTTTTCTAAAAATCTTAGTCAACGATATGAACCAAGCGCCGCAGCTGTGAAAACCGCTGTGTGTCATCCCCCATAAGTTGCGCCAATTTGGCTGTCGAGTCAGCACTAACGCGCTGTGTATGTGAACACTTTAAAAGAAGTTTTTAAACTGAATGCAGGGAAGTACCTATGTACACAATACATAAAAATCATTATAGATATCTTCTGTTTAGCCATTTAAACTGATATCTAATGACTATTTATGTAGATTGTTGTTTAAAAACTATTGATAACCTCATTATCATTGCAAATACAAAATGTTAAATTCCCAAGAAGTAGCAATGTTTCTACTGGACTAAATTTAGGTATTTATCTCATTGCTTTATGTATATCTGCCTACCTATATGTATTATCAATTTCGAATCGAAAGATAAATATTTCCAATTACGATGAACCTACGTAAGTTAAGAGCCTGCCTAAAACAGCAAGGAACATGGCCATTAGCACATTAGGTATCACCGAGGGTATCACAGATCTTAAAATTACACTTGGTCCTTTTGTTACACAGATGTACGAGTACTTATGTATATACGACTTTGTAATGTATGTAAGTTTAAGTACCCTTATAGGTACTATACACCTAGCTTATATACCTAGCAACCTATTTGTAATTACATATAAGTAGATATGTATGTATCTAAAGTACCTATCTACCGTTATATAAAATACTACTTACTACCTAGATCGTATTACTGCTTCTGGGTACGTATTTTTGACACTTGAAAATCACATTCAACAAGTTAATTTCTTAGCCGACATTTAATATATTTAAGTAAGTAGGTACTTGTTTATAAATACTTACATAAGCATATTGCACAATGCACGTAGGTATTATACCTATTGTATCTGTGACAGTCATGTGACACATCTTTGTTATTAACAAAAATTTCACAGGTACCATCTACTTATTTACAAAGGCGTATTGTTGATTTCAGTGAGATCAGATGGGCCTATTCTTGTGCAATTTCTAAAGAATTGCGGTTGGCGACGGGTAATTTAGTGTATTGTTAGGTAGGTAGGCACCTACCTAAAGACTGACATTTACTGTAAACATTACCAATAGCCAATTTAACACATAGGTAAGTATAAGTAAATATTATAGGTATTATGTGGTTTAAAGTTACCTAACTTTTTTAATCCCGAGTTTAATACTTAGGTAGGTAGGTACTTAGTTTTTATATATTTTTAGGTATTAATAATATTGTGTGAAACTAACTACTCTGTGGACAAAAGCCCCAACCAGTGTTGAATTACGCCCACAATATCTACCCATATGTTCATTATTATTAGCTTTTGTAACAAGTTTTAATGTATTAGAAAGGTATTTTAAGTTAATATAAATCAAATCTACTACAATTCCTATCAATGAAGTCATATGTATGTTCTCCGATACCAAACATCTAGGTATGCTAATGAACAATTCCACAGACAAAGCTCTATTCAATAATTATCTGAAGAAATTAATCTATCTAAATTTACTAACCTGCTTTAATGAAAACACTCTAGGTATAAATATCTAATTTCACTTTTGACAGTGGGAACTCGAAAATTCAACCACAATAGATGAGATCTGACCTATTTCTGCATTTTTAGAGGATTGCTTCTTCAGGTGGCCTCCTTTAAGTTGAGTCAAATATCTAACTACAAAAATTATTATATAAATTAAAATTATTTGAAATTATGAAAAGTGACATTATCCTGTCAATGAATTAAATTAAATAATAGTTAGTTTCACACAATATTATTAATTCCTAAAAATATATAAAAACTTTTACATAAAAGGTAAACATTATTTAAGTAGGTATTATCATATTTAATTCAATTCATTATCGATATTTAATTTCAAATAATTTTAATTTATATATCTAATAATTTTTATAGTTAGATATTTGACTCAACTTAAAGGAGGTTTCTGAAGAAGCAATCCTAAAAATGCAGAAATAGGTCAGATCTCATATATTGTGGTTTAATTTTCGAGTTCCCACGGTCAAAAGTGAAATTAGATATTTATATAGTGTTTTCATTAAAGCAGGTTAGTAAATTTAGATAGATTAATTTCTTTAGATAATTACTGAATAGAGCTTTGTCTGAGGAATTGTTCATTAGCACACCTAGATGTTTGGTATCAGAGAACCTACATATGACTTCATTGATAGGAATTGTAGTAGATTTGATTTATATTAGCTTAAAATACCTTTCTAATACAGTAAAAAACTTACTTAGTTATTACTAGGCAAGTGGAAAAATTTAGGTATTAATAGCTAGGTATGTATTTAAAAAGGATTTTTGTCACATTGGTCTGTTGTCAAAATATGAACACTATGTAAGTAGGTACCGATGAGAATTAAATGATATAACCGCAACATTAAATACCCATTAACTATTTAAGTACCCTCAAAAGAGGGTAGGATCTATTTATTAAGATTTGAGAGTTGTATGTTATAGTAAATAATTCGGTTGGATTAATTAAATATATGAAAAATGAAAGGAAATTTGGAAGGATACTTTGCAGATAAATGATAGTCTTTTAAAAAAGTAAAAGAAGAAAAAGTTATGGGTAATTATTTACATTAGCGCAAGCCTGTCCAATCTTAATAAAAAAAATCCTACCTCTCTATTTTCGATGGTGCTGAAAACGAATCCTGAGGCTGAGTCTAACAGTCGAAAAAACTTTTTTTCATAATTGTAATCTTCATGTATTACACATTATATTAATTTAAGTTGCAATAGGTACAACGATTCTTGCATCTTCATTTCGTGACGTCACACTTGTCGAAATAAATAGGTGTTATATTGCAACTTCAACCTAATATAATGTGTACATAAATTACAATTTTGAAAAAAAAAAAATTCGTAAACTAGACTCGACCGCCCAAAACTAATTTTAGATTCGTGCTCTGCACCCTCGAAAATGGGGAGTAGGATTTTTTTTTCAGATTGGAGAGGTTCCGCTAATGTAAACAATTACCAAATTATGGACTACAATGATGAATTCGGATGTCTGGTATCGATTTTAATTATTATATAGATAGGTACCTACCTACATGGTTATAAACATGAAGATAATAGATAAGTACTTAAGTATCCATCATAGTTCTAAATAAGTTACCTATTAACGAAATCTAATCATGCATCACTAAATAGGTAAGTGGATAGCTACTGTACCTAGATAGAGACAATACCAATACATGCAATGTACCTAATAAATATTAATACATATAAATACGAAAAATATGACTTACAATTATTAAGAGGAGAATTTATAATCACTAGACATCTAAACTCCTGACACCAAGTTCACTTCACTTCACAAAACACTACGTGGCACAAATAAGAGTTTAAAAACAACTTCAAGTTTATAGGTATATAATTAACAACACTACTATATACAGTTCAATGTTCACTACATATTTATATAACTTGAATAGTTTTAAAAAGTTTATTCTTACAAAACGAAAAACATGACTACGAAACACTGCAACCTCACCGCAACTGCACTACTTATACTATGGTATCGAAAACTTTAGATGAAGAAATCTTGAGTGTTACTTGAGCGCTCGACCGAGTTTGCGTGCTGTGATGCTACTAAGAAATTTGGTGGGGAGGTAAGACATCTTCCAACGGAACACAGCTGAAAGAAATGTACAGTAAATTAAAAATGGTATTAAAAAATAATTCAGCTGTGAAGGTTTAGTGGAATGGTTCTAGGTGTATAATGTTATTTTCGGAATTCTGGTTAAATTAGGAGTTTATTTTTTTAATTTAATTTAGGTCTGCACATACAAATGCATAAACACCTATCTACATCACATTTACATACACAAGCTGGTATGTAAGTACTTATATACGTACACGTACAAACATCATACATATGCATATTAAAATTTGTTTTTTTTGTCTTTGCAGGTGTAAAAATTATACAAAAGTTGTACTGAAATTATAAGAAATGTCATTACCTAAATAACATTACCCATACTCAACGCACTTATTTACAGATCTATCCATAAATGACATGTTCTTTTATTCCCAGGAATCTATAGTACACTGCCATGCCATACATCCACTAGGAGCAAGTGCCTTGGAGATTTCCGGCCTGCGCATCTGCGCTCCGCCCCGATGCAATCCGCAACCATAATGTGCACCACATTTTTAAAACTCCGCCTTGTTGGAAGCCCCTAAAAAAATAACAATTATATTAAAACCACGCCTACCGCTCTATATGTCAAGAGGGGAAAGTATAAAAAGTGGGGAGCTTTTAAATCCTGTACCTAAATGTTTTATATGTGCTGCCATCTATTTGATAGACGTAAAATTACGATATAGTAAACGTCGTACAGAATACTTCCCAATATTTTAATTTCCGTTTTGCATTCTTCAATTACACAGCGCCATCTTACAATCGGAATATATATTAAATATAAAGTTACCTACATTATACGTTGACCGTTGACTGAAATCAGTTGAATATTGTAATAAGACGTGGATTGAAGTATTCTATAAGATAACCGTATGTATAATATTGTTATATCTACCCCGCGACACGTCTCCATACACCCATAAGCTTGGTTCCTGTAATTGGCGCCATCGTTGGCACTAAACGAAACTAATTCATTTCTCCTGGAAAGGTTTATTGCTGAGCAAAATAAAATATCGTTTACCACCATGGGCGTACCTCAAAATTTTCATACATTGGAAAATATGCATATACACAAAAATGTACATAAAAATTGTTGTCATATACATAAATTAATATTACAGTTTGGTTAAAAATTAGTATAAAAGGTTCGAAATGTATTTGCTTTGGAAAATATTGATATACCTATTAAAATGTGAAGAAATTATTTGTAAATTTATGAAAAAATATCAGGCAAAATATATTAAACTGGAAATTATCGAATTTGTCATTGTAAATTTTGTCATATAGTACGAGTATAATACTGGTATTTAATCCTATCACATTATTAAAAATTCTTTTTAAAATTTCAATATATATGTACTTATGCATATATGTATTATATATGTACAGGGTGTCTCGCTTAAAAGTGGAACAAGCCTGTAACATGTCTACCGTGTGACCGATTTCAATAAACTTTTTTTTGTTGGATACACCTTCAAAAAGTCTATCTTCGACATACTTGGTGTTCTCTAAAATTCGAAACCGTGGCCGACTACGATACAATTTATGTGGCCTAAAAACGGAAAATCATATTAGGGATTTTTTTATTCGAATAATTTTTACGAATTCTTGATCAGCACCCCAGAAAACCTTCCCAACCAAATTTTCGTTGCCATAGTATACAGGGTGCTCAGGATAGCTAGGGTGTCTCGCTTAAAAGTGGAACAAGCCTGTAACATGCCTACCGTTCGACCGATTTCATAAACTTTTCTTTGTTGGATACATCTTCAAAAAGTCTACGTTGGACATACCTGGTGTTCTCTAAAATTCGAAACCGTGGCCGACTACGATACAATTTATGTGACCTAAAAACGGAAAATCATATTAGGGATTATTTGATTCAAATAATTCTTACGAATTCTTGATCAGCACCCCAGAAAACCCTACCACCCAAATTTTCGTTGCCACATTATACAGGGTGCTCAGGATAACTTGGGTGTCTCGCTTAAAAGTGGAACAAGCCTGTAACATGTCTACCGTTCGACCGATTTCAATAAACTTTTTTTTGTTGGATACATCTTCAAAAAGTCTACGTTGGACATACCTGGTGTTCTCTAAAATTCGAAACCGTGGCCGACTACGATACAATTTATGTGACCTAAAAACGGAAAATCATATTAGGGATTATTTGATTCAAATAATTCTTACGAATTCTTGATCAGCACCCCAGAAAACCCTACCAACCAAATTTTCGTTGCCACATTATACAGCGTGCTCAAGATAACTTGGGTGTCTCGCTTAAAAGTGGAACAAGCCTGTAACATGTCTACCGTGCGACCGATTTCAATAAACTTTTTTTTGTTGGATACGCCTTCAAAAAGTCTATCTTCGACATACCTGGTGTTCTCTAAAATTCGAAACCGTGGCCGACTACGATACAATTTATGTGACCTAAAAACGGAAAATCATATTAGGGATTATTTGATTCAAATAATTCTTACGAATTCTTGATCAGCACCCCAGAAAACCCTACCACCCAAATTTTCGTTGCCACATTATACAGGGTGCTCAAGATAACTTGGGTGTCTCGCTTAAAAGTGGAACAAGCCTGTAACATGTCTACCGTTCGACCGATTTCAATAAACTTTTTTTTGTTGGATACATCTTCAAAAAGTCTACCTTGGACATACCTGGTGTTCTCTAAAATTCGAAACCGTGGCCGACTACGACACAATTTATGTGACTTAAAATCGGCAAATCATATTAGGAATTATTTGATTCAAATAATTCTTACGAATTCTTGATCAGCACCCTAGAAAACCCTACCACCCAAATTTTCGTTGCCACATTATACAGGGTGCTCAGGATAACTTGGGTGTCTCGGTTAACTGTAACATGTCTACCGTGCGACCGATTCCAATAGTTTTTTTTTTGTTGGATACACCTTCAAAAAGTCTATCTTCGACATACTTGGTGTTCTCTAAAATTCGAAACCGTGGCCGACTACGATACAATTTATGTGGCCTAAAAACGGAAAATAATATTAGGGACTTTTTTATTAGAAAAATTTTTACGAATTCTTGATCAGCACCCCAGAAAACCTTAGCAACCAAATTTTCATAGCCACATTATACAGGGTGCTCAGGATAACTTGGGTGTCTCGCTTAAAAGTGGAACAAGCCTGTAACATGCCTACCGTGCGACCGATTTCAATAAACTTTTTTTTGTTGGATACATCTTCAAAAAGTCTACCCTGGACATACCTGGTGTTCTCTAAAATTCGAAACCGTGGCCGACTACGACACAATTTATGTGACTTAAAATCGGAAAATCATATTAGGAATTATTTGATTCAAATAATTCTTACGAATTCTTGATCAGCACCCCAGAAAACCCTTTCTACCAAATTTTCGTTGCCACATTATACAGGGTGTTCAGGATAACTTAGGTGTCTCGCTTAAAAGTGGAACAAGCCTGTAACATGCCTACCGTGCGACCGATTTCAATAAACTTTTTTTTGTTGGATACATCTTCAAAAAGTCTACCCTGGACATACCTGGTGTTCTCTAAAATTCGAAACCGTGGCCGACTACGACACAATTTATGTGACTTAAAATCGAAAAATCATATTAGGAATTATTTGACTTAACTGAAATACATATTTTGTCTTTGATTTAAAATAGAAAAATAATTGCCATATCAACATTTTTCATAAAATGCATCATTTTTAAGATACATAATGGTGAAGCTGTTAATTTACAGATATATTTTTCTCAATAAGAAAAATTATTATTACATTACTACAAATTTGAGAGGCACTGTAATATACTGCAATATCTGAAACTCTAACAACTTAAATTTCTTGTATTTCCAAAATAATGCAGTTAGAAAAAACTATTAAAATTTCGATACCCCATCGGCTTTTCATTTTTTGCCTTATTTATGAATTATACTGTAGACATAAGATAAACTAGTTTTTACTAGCTGCAGTTTATTAATACTGGTTGAAAGCTAAGTACCTACCTTATTTTGCTTCCACCACTTCTTTTGTTATAGTTTTATGTATAATTTATTTATGAGTTTATAAAAAATTAAAAATAGTATTTATTGTCTTTTATTTCGGGTCTATTCAATATAATACTGTAACTGTAACTGTAACCTTATAATGGTTTACTAATACATTAAAATAGAAAAGTCAAAATTAATTATGACCATCTACATCCCTATCTATACAGTGTTCGCCTTCTGAAAATAATAATTAATATTGTACTTAGGAATTGAGTCACATGCTCCATACAAAAACCTAAACTTTGATAAATAGGAAATAGATCAATTACCCAAATCATTTTGAAAAAATAAACGAATTATATTCAAAAGCGACAATTTCTTAATTTCAAAATGTAGTTTTTATTTCAATACCAAGAACAACTACCTATCCTGTATACTATGGCAACGAAAATTTGGTTGGTAGGGTTTGATGGGGTTCTGATTAAGAATTCGTGGAAATTTTTCGAACAAAAAAATCCCTAATATGATTTTCCGTTTTTAGGCCACATAAATTGTATCGTAGTCGGCCACGGTTTCGAATTTTAGAGAACACCAGGTATGTCCAAGGTAGACTTTTTGAAGATGTATCCAATAAAATAAAATTTATTGAAACGGTAGGCATGTTACAGGCTTGTTCCACTTTTAAGCGAGACACCCAAGTTATCCTGAGCACCCTGTATAATGTGGCAACGAAAATTTGGTAGAAAGGGTTTTCTGGGGTGCTGATCAAGAATTCGTGAGAATTATTTGAATCAAATAATTCCTAATATGATTTTCCAATTTTAAGTCACATAAATTGTGTCGTAGTCGGCCACCGTTTCGAATTTTAGAGAACACCAGGTATGTCCAAGGTAGACTTTTTGAAGATGTATCCAACAAAAAAAAGTTTATTGAAATCGGTAGAACGGTAGGCATGTTACAGGCTTGTTCCACTTTTAAGCGAGACACCCTAGCTATTCTGAGCACCCTGTATACTATGGCAACGAAAATTTGGTTGGTAAGGTTTTCTGGGGTGCTGATCAAGAATTCGTAAAAAATTTTCGAATAAAAAAATCCCTAATATGATTTTCCGATTTTAAGTCACATAAATTGTATCGTAGTCGGCCACGGTTTCGAATTTTAGAGAACACCAAGTATGTCGAAGATAGACTTTTTGAAGGTGTATCCAACAAAAAAAAGTTTATTGAAATCAGTCTCACGGTAAACATGTTACAGGCTTGTTCCACTTTTAAGCAAGACACCCAAGTTATCCTGAGCACCCTGTATAATGTGGCAACGAAAATTTGGTAGGAAGGGTTTTCTGAGGTGCTGATCAAGAATTCATGAGAATTATTTGAATCAAATAATTTCTAATATGATTTTACGATTTTAAGTCACATAAATTGTGTCGTAGTCGGCCACGGTTTCGAATTTTAGAGAACACCAGGAATGCCGAAGGTGTATCCAATGAAAAAAGTTTATTAAAATCGGTCGAACGGTAGGCATGTTACAGGCTTGTTCCACTATTAAGCGAGACACCCAAGTTATCCTGAGCACCCTGTATAATGTGGCTATGAAAATTTGGTTGCTAAAGTTTTCTGGGGTGCTGATCAAGAATTCGTAAAAATTTTTCTAATAAAAAAATTTCTAATATTATTTTCCGTTTTTAGGCCACATAAATTGTGTCGTAGTCGGCCACGGTTTCGAATTTTAGAGAACACCAGGAATGTCGAAGATAGACTTTTTGAAGGTGTATCCAACAAAAAAAAGTTTATTGAAATCAGTCTCACGGTAGACATGTTACAGGCTTGTTCCACTTTTAAGCAAGACACCCAAGTTATCCTGAGCACCCTGTATAATGTGGCAACGAAAATTTGGTAGGAAGGGTTTTCTGAGGTGCTGATCAAGAATTCATGAGAATTATTTGAATCAAATAATTTCTAATATGATTTTACGATTTTAAGTCACATAAATTGTGTCGTAGTCGGCCACGGTTTCGAATTTTAGAGAACACCAGGAATGCCGAAGGTGTATCCAATGAAAAAAGTTTATTAAAATCGGTCGAACGGTAGGCATGTTACAGGCTTGTTCCACTATTAAGCGAGACACCCAAGTTATCCTGAGCACCCTGTAAAATGTGGCTATGAAAATATGGTTGCTAAGGTTTTCTGGGGTGCTGATCAAGAATTCGTAAAAAATTTTCGAATAAGAAAATCCCTAATATGATTTTCCGTTTTTAGGCCACATAAATTGTATCGTAGTCGGCCACGGTTTCGAATTTTAGAGAACACCAAGTATGTCGAAGATAGACTTTTTGAAGGTGTATCCAACAAAAAAAAATTTATTGAAATCAGAGTCACGGTAGACATGTTATAGGCTTGTTCCACTTTTAAGCGAAACACCCAAGTTATCCTGAGCACCCTGTATAATGTGGCAACGAAAATTTGGTAGGAAGGGTTTTCTGGGGTGCTGATCAAGAATTCATGAGAATTATTTGAATCAAATAATTTCTAATATGATTTTACGATTTTAAGTCACATAAATTGTGTCGTAGTCGGCCACGGTTTCGAATTTTAGAGAACACCAGGTATGTCCAAGGTAGACTTTTTGAAGATGTATCCAACAAAAAAAGTTTATTGAAATCGGTCGCACGGTAGGCATGTTACAGGCTTGTTCCACTTTTAAGCGAGACACCCAAGTTATCCTGAGCACCCTGTATAATGTGGCTATGAAAATATGGTTGCTAAGGTTTTCTGGGGTGCTGATCAAGAATTCGTAAAAATTTTTCGAATAAAAAAATCCCTAATATGATTTTCCGTTTTTAGGCCACATAAATTGTATCGTAGTCGGCCACGGTTTCGAATTTTAGAGAACACCAAGTATGTCGAAGATAGACTTTTTGAAGGTGTATCCAACAAAAAAAAGTTTATTGAAATCGATCACACGGTAGACATGTTACAGGCTTGTTCCAGTTTTAAGCGAGACACCCTGTATATAGATATATAAAATATGTCATAATATTAGTATATAAAGTTTAAGCAGTAATATGTAAAAAATATAAAACCTTTTACTTGTACTGAAAATAGGCACACACATATTTGGTACAATATAAATTAATGAATAATAAATACCTATTATAGGATGGTAATAGGTACTCACATTAATAAGGGCTTACTGAATTAATCAGTTTTTTTGGGTTACCGCGCTCTTAAAATATAGCTAGATCAATACAATTATATTATCAAAACAAAAGCAATTTTCGTCCAGTGATCTGTGAGAAACAAGAAGCACACGTCTCTATTCCAGTGCTGCCAATGACATATTGTAAAAATATCCTCTGAACACAGGCAAATTACACGACATTACACGCACTTGAAGAATGTTACACAATTAGGTACACTCCTGTTTATTGACGCTTTTCAATATTCATTCAAATCGCAGCGGCCGTGCTTTGTCAAGACGACGCGATGTAGCAGACGATGGTGTAGGCATAGGCCAAGAATTGTATAATAAATTTTGGGCATAGGCAACCACACAGGTAGGCGACCAGATATAACACAACTACTCTGCAAAGTATGCATAAGAATGATAAAAAGCATTCCAATAAACCGGTAATAACGGTTGACAACTATAATGATAGGAACCTACTACAGAAAGTATCGTTTGCAGAATTTTAGGGTTGAGATGCTGGCTTTTAATTCAATTTTTTAATTCAATTCAATTTTACGTGTTTTATATGCAAACTAGAAGATATTTAGTAATGTGTGTGTAAATACAAAAAAGTTTTTTTTTAATAGAACTATTCAGGCATTTTTTTCAAAATTTTTGTGTGAAAGAGGTGTGTGAGGTGACAACGAGTGGAATAGGTCAGGAATCCATTGTTTTATTTACCGCAACTATTTTGGAATCACCCTGTATAAATCTTATGACCAAACCACAGTCAATAATGACAGAACACAGTATACATACAATCCTGATACAATCATAACATCCATAATTTTCTAAAATCCATTGAAGCATAGATTAAAAATAAATCAGGTCGCGCAAACTCCACATAGTGGTTACAGTTACAATCACCGAATACTCTCATCGGCACAGAATTACCATCTAAGAAAAATTTGTGTTAAAATACTTAAAATATCCGTAATTACACACTTTTTGAGAGTGTTAGAATTTTACACACCTACTCTTGAAATTACACGTATTTGGTGTAATTACACACTGATTGGCAGCACTGCTCTATTCCCATTCTTTCACCGAAGCGTCGATCTCCTACAACAAGTATATTTTATCTAGGCCTACAACTGGCTATTCTTATTCAGCCGCTTATATGCATGTGTATTTATTTACTTGTGCTTCGCTCATTTTGCTTTCTAGAAACGGAAATGCAAATAATTTCTAATAGGAATTATTGTAATAAGATCCCATGAAAATAATGTTATTGCTTTTTAAGTTAATAATTAAAAAAGTAGAAAAGTGTTTCATTGGCTATTGAAAAAGCAGCTGCGCGTTACATGATACATATATATTAACTTTATACAGGGTGTAAAAAATAATATGCCGGATTTTAGGAGATGGTAGTAACAAAACCTTATTAACCTTTAAAGCGTGGATAAAAAGGTCAGTTTTTATTAAGTTTTCGGAAAATGACTTTTTAAATTGTGTTCTATTCTAAATGTTTGTGGTGGAATAATTATATTGGAAGGTATTTGAAACATTAGTGTTTAAAGTTTGTAATACAGAGAAGAAAATAAAAGAATATATTTCAGCTCTTTGACGCCGAGACTGTCGGTCACGCTGAAAAATTCCCGAGATATATTTGATCTTATTTCAAACTTCAGAGTGGCCCAACTTTATTGCTATACATCTAGTGGATTCAGGTTTGAATACCTAGCACACAAAGATGGACCTACCGCACATGATTCAGCGGCAACCAAAATAATTATTTAATTAACTTTTTACATGATATTTTGTTGGATAGAACCAGAACCTATTTCCTATTTGCTAGCTGTAAAACATAAATTCTTTCAGAATTTGAGAGAAGACACAAAATTTTTCTGTCAAAATTATTTTACTATAAATAAAGATTTTTATTAAAATTTTGTAAATAATATTATCAAACTTTCCAGACTGTATAAATATAAATCTAACTATTTAATAACTATTTGAATATTGTATATTACAGATTATTTTCAACATTTCAACGTCTTCTAGTAACAACCAATAGGTAAGTAAACAATTAGAGCGGGATACTATATTAAAATATAACCAGCAGATAAGCTATACCTAAATAAATATATATTTTAATATTAAAGGGTGCCCGAATTAATGATAACGAGTTGTTTGTACTATAAGTGCTTAAAATTACTAAGGTGTGTATACTCATGGTTCAAGCTTGACATCAAATTCATTAAAGAAAGAACTAATAAGATCTTCGAAAGAAAAAATAAAAAATCTACTAAAACAAATATTTTATCGTTTTATTTTTAGTGTCAAGACCCAATTCATTAATCTAAAATCCTCTAAAAAATCGCATAATACGTTAAAAATTCCTCTATTCGCAAACGAACATTTTGGTCGCCAATAAGCCAAACCACAGTCAAATTCTGCTAAATCCAGCCAACAGCTTTACCCAGATATAATACCAGTCTACACTGCACAAAACATGTCGAGCTTTTACTATAAATTTTGCATATTATATGGGTTGACATTGGGATCAATCTATTGGTAGACAGTATACGTACAATGTATTGCAATAATAATGACACTTCCTCAGAATAGTTTTTGAACTATTGGAAGTTATGAATAGAAATTTCATTACTTTCATTTCTTGTTATTGGTGAGTGGAACAATTAAGAACTAACGCTGAATGTTGAAAGTAGATTTCAATACTTCAGCACAATTCATAACAGGTGCGTTTTAAAGACTGCTATTATTAATAGTCTTGTTCGCACAGCAGTTGGAGACAGTTTCAAATCGTCCGACGCATGCGCAGTTTATTTATAATGCCTCCATAAGGTTGAAAATCCATTGTTTTAGTTGGAATGTCCACGCTCCGGACGATTGGAAACTAATTTGTGTACTGTGCGAACAAAGCTAATTATTGCAATAGATTATACTTCCACTTTCCCACATCATCTGACATTGAGCGATTCTCAAAATCAAAATACATGTAATATTTACTATGTTCTACGTATTCTTTGAAACTAATAACTTTTTAACTAAATATAACATGTTTAAATTTATTAATGGAAATGGCATATTATATACAGTGTGACCCATTTCAAATGGAAACTGTCCTACAAAAATGGTATTTATATTATTCGATTTAATTCGATTTTTTCTAAAAAAAAAAGATGGAGCAGTTTGTTTTCTATGCTTTAATAAATGTTATGTTTTATAAATACTGTTTAGCGATTTTTTAACTACAACTGTAGTCAAGTAAATAAAATACTTGGTAAAATATAATTCTCTTTACTATAGAAAATAACTAAATATATAATTCGTTGAAAATAAGGAAAAAATAAAGTTATTTATTTCTATGCAAGTCTTCGCAATTGCTAGATGATCAGAGGACTGAGCTCGACTATGTTCACAGCCGTCGAGTTAAGGAATTTATAGCGGCGGTGACGTCAATTCCTCACGTGATGTCTTTGCGCTGGTCCTCGTTCCATTGGCGCGCTAGCAGTCCATTAGTCGGGCGGTTACAATCTCCCCCTCTGGTTCCGAAGTCTTCTAGATGAGGTACCAGTACCTTCAGATAACCGTCCGATAGGTGTAAGTTCTGTTTCGGATGTTTTAGATTGTTCTACCTTTTTAGGTCGGCCACGTCGCTCGATTTTATTTACAGGTTCTGGAGTCGCATCTGAGGGTGTAAGATTCACAGCGTGGTATACCCCCAGTGGTACAGTTGGTTTTTTCGGGTCGGCGATCTCATAACTAGCGGGACCGCGCTGACGTAATATGAGGTATGGGCCATCACGTCTTGGTGCAAGCTTAGAAGCAAATCCTTTGGCGGCATTACTGGGAAAGTGGCTGTCAACCATCACTTTATCACCGGGATTATATTTGGGGTGTTGTCGTCGAAGTGAGTTCAGCTTTATTTGATTTCGCTCTTGGGTGGCTTCGGTTACCTCCTCAGCTAATTTTAACGAAGAAGCTAATTGTTGCAATTTTGGCGTTATCTCTGCAATAAAGTTTTCATTCTGAACAACGGTGCTTAGATCATCCGTAACGTCTTGAGGAGTTCGCATCTCGCGTCCAAAGGTTAGGTAAGCAGCGATATGTTTAGTACTGTCACAACGAGCTGAATTCATGGCAAATCGGATAGCCGGTAGGTGGTCAGGCCAGGTAGGGTGATCATTTCCAACTAGTATACTAAGCTGCGTTTTCAAGTCACGATTCTTGCGTTCAACTGGGTTTGTCTCAGCGTGATATAACGGAATGAATGTTTGATGTATCCCAAGACAAAAAGTAAGCTTCTGCATTACAGCCGAAATAAACTGAGTGCCATTGTCGCTCAGGATGCGACGGGGTAATCCATAGCGGAGAAAAACTTCGTCCAAAAGCAATTTGGCACAATTATCAGCAGTAGCTTCACTTAGTGCAAATAATTCTACCCATCTACTAGCAGTGTCTTCAGCAATTAGTATCCATCTTTTGCCAGTAATGGATATAGGAAGGGGACCAAAAAGATCCACGGCCAAGACCTCAAAGCGCTGGTTTACTACATGAGTTTGCATGAGTCCTGCTGGTTTCCTATTGGAGGTCTTGTACCGTTGACATTCCAAACATGAGGTTACATGTTTTGCAATATCTTGTCTCATTTTATTCCAGTAGTAGTGTCGAGAAATTTGATACGTGGTCTTATCGATTCCATAATGTCCCGCTGTGGAACTATTATGATAGGCTCGTATAATGTTTTGAACCTCTTCAGACGGAACAACCAAACGGGCGTCATCACTGTCTTGGTCGTCGGTATAGCGATATAGTACTCCTTTGTGAAGAAAATATCCACGATTGATCCATCTTTGATTCACCTCTTCATTCTGGACATCCTCGAGGGCATTAATTATGGCTTTCAAATCCAGATCATTTAGTTGTTGATCTCGAATGTCCTTTTCACTTTTGGTCGGTAAGTCTATCTGTACACTGTAGGTCTGGTATACTTCAGGATGGTCTCCAGATATAGGTCTAGACAAAAAGTCAGCAACATGATTCGTCTTGCCAGGAGCGTAACGTACATGGAGATTATAAGACTGTAGTTGCAATGCCCAACGGGCTAATCTCCCCGTTGGTGCTTTTAAGGTAAGTAACCATTTCAAAGGCTGATGATCAGTTATGATAATTACTTCAGAGCCTTCAATGTATCCTCTAAACTTAGAAATGACCCATACAATGGCCAAAGCCTCTGTAGTGCTATAATTTTTCTCAGCTTGCGTTAATAACCGGCTGGCGTACTCAATTGGATGTTCTTCTTCACCCTCCCCCTGGACTAATATGCCTCCAATTGCATAGGCACTGGCATCAGTTTTAATTACGAAAGGCTGTGAATCGTCTGCTTGCTTAAGAATGGGACTTGTCGTGAGACATGTCTTCAATTGTTCAAACGCATTTTGTTCAGCATCTCCCCAATGCCAAATGGATTTCTTTTTAGTTAGTTCAGTAAAAGGGCGTGCTAGAGCTGCAAAGTTCGGTATAAACCTGCGGTACCATGAACAAGTCTGTATAAACGATAATAGTTGCTTTACATTAGCTGGAGGTGGTAATGCTACAATTGCTACAATTTTATCAGGATCTAAGACTATACCATCTGGGGTAATTCGATGTCCTAGATATTTTATCTCCGAGCAGCTAAATTTACACTTTCTGCGATTAGCTCTCAGGTGGTAATTACGAAGTTGATTGAAAACTGCTTGTAAATCTTGAAGATGTCGTTCAAATGTGGGAGATCTCACTATTAAATCATCCAAGTAGACTAATATTTCAACATTACACAGTGATACTTTAAATCTGTCCATCAAACGCTGGAAAGTGGATGGCGCGTTACGAAGACCAAAAGGCATTCTGTGGAATCTATAAACTCCAAAAGGTGTTATGAATCCTGTTTTGTTTTTGTCGCGTTCCTCTACTGGGATCTGCCAATAACCAGACTGTAAATCCAGTGAAGACATATACGGCAAACCTTTAGCAGCATGTAAGAGATCATCAATGCGGGGCAGTGGGTAACGATCGGGTACTGTGATAGCATTGAGCCGTCTGTAATCCACACAAACCCTAACATCGTTGTCCTTCTTGGGAACAAGAACCACTGGAAAAGCCCAAGGAGTATCACTTTCTTCAATGATTTCCCTGGCCAACATTTCATCCAGTTTTTCACGTAAGATGGCTTGACGACTAACACTTAGCCTGTAGGGAGCAGTCGCTATTGGCGCATGATCACCAGTATCAATATGATGCTCAATGTGTTCAGTCGGTGGTCCAACCTCGTCAAATACATTGCGATAGCTTAGGAGTAATGCATTGAGAGCAAGCCGTTGTTCCTTGTTAAGTCCTGGAGCTTCTTCAGGAGCTAAAGTGACATCAATGGAGAATAAACCATATCTTGGCCGTTTTCGGGGATCAGACTTTGGAGGACTATAAGTTATGGGTAGTGAATCCCGAAAAATATCATCTATAGTGTTAGGTGAATATGAATCAATATTTTCATGTAGTTCACGGAGTGGGACAAGTGAATCCGAGTGCATATCAATTTCATATAATTGGTAGAACTGTTCGTCTGGTAGTGGTGAAGTAAATATCTCTAAGAATGGAGATCTGCGTGCCACAACCTTAGGTGAGAGAACAGAAGTAACAGGACATTCCTTGGGAGAAGTTGTATTTTCTTAATAATGTACAACTTGTGTCAAACACATCGAAGAAAGACTGTTATTAGTCATAGGTTCCGTCTCTGAATAATAAGTAAGTTCAGGTGTGCGTCCTATCTCCAAGATCATAAAATCATATTTTTCCTCTGGGTGGTCAGCGAAAAACCAATACCTTTGAGGAATCACGAGAACCATGGCTACTTTTTCTAGGAAGTTAATGCCTAACAGGGTGCGATTATCTTCCGCATCGGGCAGGATTACGAAATCAATATCAAATGTTTTTGACCCGATTTTTACGTCTACTGTAGTGGTAAGTAATTCCAGTTCTTGGCTAGAGCCATTTGCGAGAGTAACTATAGCTTGTCGCTTCTTAAAAATTATAGAAGGAACCTGCTTGAAACATTCATATAAAGTCCTGCCAGCAACACTAGTTTTAGCTGCCGTGTCTATATGTGCTATGCCTGTTATTCCTTGTACTGTGATGGGTATCGTAGGTACTTGAGTAGTTAAATTCAACAAGGTATGCAGTGAGTAGAAATGAATCGCTTGTGTACTAACATCTGCCTTCCTTTGCGTGCAAACGGGGCAATTACTTCTAAAATATTCTGCTTTTCCACATCCATAGCAAGTAATACTATTTGTCGGAGTACTATCGGATTTAGGTGGAATGTCGGAAGCTTTTGTGGATTCCGGAGGTTTTTATTTTTCTTTGGCCAATCGTTTTCTGCATTCGTCTGTTGTGTGTCCTCGATAGTGACAAAAATTGCATCGATTGGTTTTTGCTTTATGCGAAGTGTTAAGGGGTTTATTTTCATCTTGTTTTGGATGTTTTTCTTTAAGGATTTCTGATGTGTTTGTCTCCCTTTGTAATAGTTCTAACTCTCTGCCTTTTTGTAATAGATCTGTAAATGTATGAACAGTTTCTCGAGAGATCTTTTGTCGCATGTCAATGTGTAATAAACCAAAGATCATGTCAAGCTGAGTCATTTCATTATGTCTATTATTTGGCAACTGTGCAAAAAGAGCTCTTTTCTTGCATATAAATTCGTCAATAGGTGTATGTTTCTCTTGACGTTCACTGAAGATGTCTATGTAAATTTGATGCGCTGGTTTACATGGAGAAAATGCGGCTCTAATTAGTGCAATTGCTCCATTCCATGTAGTGGCCTCATTTTTTACACCTTGCCACCAGATTGATGCGGTTTCTGTTAATAGTAATGGTAATCCCTTTAGGGCGTCAGCATCTTCAATTTTTTCTACGTCTTTATAGATACTTATCGTGGCAACGAAAGCATCTACGGTAGAATGACATCGTTTCCCATTGAATCTTGCCGTACATTTACTAAAATTACCAGAAGTGGTGGAAGTAGGCAAAGGTTCTACTCTTTTATTTGTGATTGTTTTCAGCAATTGCTGAAATTGTTCATTAGACATCTGCATTATTGTTTTATTGGCTAGACGTTCACTACGACGTACGCCTGATAATGTACTTCCTTGTGATTCGAAAATCTTGTTTTTATAGCCTAGACGGCAGCAGAATTAGCATAAAATCAAATACAATATTTTCAGAGTATATGTTGAGATCGTTCTCTCAGTGTAGAATACTTATTCATTTGCTGCTGAGATATTCTTTAGAAAGACTAGGCAAAGCCGAAAATAGCAAATGGCCTGTCGTTTCTGACTTTCTTTTTTTTTAACAAATGTTTTTCTTAGTGTAGAACAGTGAAAACTGACAAAACAATGCCAAAATGTAGCGAAAGTTTTATCGATTGTTCCCCTGCATTTATTTTAACAAAATGACAAGACAAAGCCAACTCAGCGAATGCCCTATCGAATGTTGTTTTTTGTTAAAATTCCGACAAACAATGCCAAAAATATTAGCTGTTGAATGTCTAAAATTTTATATTGCAAAATTTGTTTTGTTCTTAAATTTCGACAAACAATGCCAAACACTATTAGCTATTGAATGTCTAAAATTTTATTTTGTTTTGTTATTAAATTCCGACAAACAATGCCAAAAATAGTAATTAGCTATGGAATGTCTAAAATTTTATTTGACGTTTTTTTTTTCTTAGAGCCCCACGTTGGGCGCCAGATGTAGTCAAGTAAATAAAATACTTGGTAAAATATAATTCTCTTTACTATAGAAAATAACTAAATATATAATTCGTTGAAAATAAGGAAAAAATAAAGTTATTTATTTCTATGCAAGTCTTCGCAGTTGCTAGATGATCAGAGGACTGGGCTCGACTATGTTCACAGCCGTCGAGTTAAGGAATTTATAGCGGCGGTGACGTCAATTCCTCATGTGATGTCTTTGCGCTGGTCCTCGTTCCATTGGCGCGCTAGCAGTCCATTAGTCGGGCGGTTACACAACGTTAAATTCACAATACCCTAAAATAGTTTTATATCAAATTTAGTAAATAAATATTAATGATTATTTTTTAATACCTAATTATTATTATCCGACAATTATAATTTTTTACATTTATGTGATGTGTAATTACAAGCGTAAAATTAATTTCTCACTTTTTTATTTATTTATTTTACATAGCTAACATTTTTTTTTAGAAAATTTTAATGTATTCAATAAATACGAAGCCTACATTAGAATTGTTAATATAATATAGCCTTTATTAATAATATTTATTTACGAAATCTGGTATACTACCATTTTAGGTGATGCTGAATCCAGTACCGTAGTTAGATTTGAAGAAAAAATTTGCTAAACACTTTCTGTAAAATTTGGCAGTGAAAAAATTCGAAGTAGGCCTTGAAAACGAAAATTAAATTTTAATATTTTGTGCCAAAAATCAGAATAGTTTTTCCTACACTATCTTTTAAAAAAACCGAACTACATCGGATAATAAATACCGGTTTTACAAACCTGTTTCCATTTGAAATGGGTTACATAGTATATTATGTATAATACTAAATTGAGGGCACTTGTCATGTTTTTTATTCAGAGAACTAATCTCAAAAATATAGCACGCAGTTATGTACTAGCTGACAGCGGACCACCCGGACCACCCCGCACCGCTACACGCCTGCCAGACCGGAAATCTCTAGTCCTAGGTCCTAGCCTTGGCTATATACTCAAGGGTCCTAGCTAGGTCCCAATCTCCACGTCCCGTCCACACAGGATTCACGATTCGCGAAATATAGAATTTGGCAAAAAAACTGCGATGCCGCGATGTTGCCAGCAGAAACGCGCGAGTCGCAAAATGTGTCCACACGTGTTGCCAAATCTGTTTTCGTTCCAGATGAAATTATTTTTTTTTATCCTTCGTCGTTTCCTAATAAATCTAGAATTTAAACAAAACAAATTAACGAAAATAAATGTTTTTAAAAGATCCCTATCGTTATCTAATCGAATTTTCCCCATTACAGTAACATAGACTTTTTTTATAATTTTTAATTTAACCAGTATTTGTATTATATGAATTTTGAATTACATACATATTTATTTTACCGTAAATAAACGTACTGTTTTATAAATGTAACAATATAAATTATGTAGTTGAAATAAAATCAATATAAATTTTTATATCTTTGTTTTTTGATAACAACTTTTTTTACAGATTTTATGCACCCATTTTATTTTTTTTTAATAGTATTGCATTTAATTTCCGGTTATATTCCACGATAGGATAAAAAAATGCCCACTTCACAATTATATGCACCTACTAATAAATTGTTCCCCTTTCCTTATAATAAAAAATCATTTCATCGTCATTGTTGTTGAAAAGTTCCATTCCAACTGAGAACTGAAATTTGCAGAGAATTATTAAGTATTAAATTATATTTATTCTACGTTTCTGGGCAAAACTTAAGACTGCTAATATAAATTTTTTTATGACTGAAGACATGCACTGTGCTAGCCACAAAATATATAACTATATAGGTGTTAGCTGTCACATATCGAATTTTTCGCATAGATTAAAACATAAATCCACAGATAAAAATGACAAAAAACAAACTGTCGTATATACTAAAAAATGACGGCTGGTGAGAACCAATCTGTAAGTGTTGTTTTAAAGTGAATAATCAGTGCAAAATATAATTATAAAACGTAATGCCGACTATAATTTTTTTTTTAATATTTTAATTTTGTTAAATGTGAATTTTTACTCCACTGTTTCAATACATACCTACTACTTTTTAAAACTTAATAAAAAAAATATGAAATCAAACATAGATTCTCATCAGTTTTAATTATAGCCTGCACAAAAGTTTTACCGACTAGTACAATTTTCTGTCAGTGACGTTTGACACGGGAAATACTTTCTAAGGAAACTGTGAAAGAAACAAGCGCTAAATAAAACAACATTAAATCGCACTCAAATGGGGAATTCTGGTATTCAACGGGATCATGCTAAAATGTATCATTGGTTATATAAGCTATGTTACATGTGTCATGAATAATATAGTGGAATAAGACAAAAGATACATATATGTGTACTATTTTTTTTGTAATATGTGTTATTATTTTAATTGAGCAGACTGTAATGTATGTCGCACTACACTCATTCAAATAAGACATGCAAAAATAAGGAGTTTTTGCAAATTTAGCCAAAAACTATTTTTCAGCCTCGACATAATAGTTAAAATTCTTAGGTTATAAAAAAAAATATTTGTTAATTTACGTATAAAATACAAAACAAAACAATATGTTTTCCAGTGACTTGTATACATTCTGTGTAATATGGTTTTTAAACTTTATTTTCTGTTTTAAACACAGTTCCTAATGAGACGCCACTGTAAATCAGTAAACCTAGCCAACTTGCAAACCAAAATATGCAGAGTATCGCGACACAGCTTTCTTGACTTAACTATAGGTGGCCGACACTCGCACATCTAGCGTTAAGTCAATCGTCCGTATACGTTTTTGCCCGTACAGTGATAAGTCTTATTACAATACGTTGATTGAGGTATTCGATAAGATATCTGACTGTATGTATAATATTGTTATATCTACCCCGCGACACGTCTCCGACTCCTCGCCCATAAACGTGGCCTCTGTAATATGGCGTCATCGTTGGCACTAAACGAAACTAATGCATCTCTCCTGGAAAGGTTTATTGCTGAGCTAAATAAAATACCGTTACCACCATAGGCGTAACTCAAAATTTTCATACGTTCGAAAATATGCATATACATAAAAATTGTTGTCATATACACAAATTAATATTAAAGTTTGGTTAAAAACTAATATAAAAGGTTTGAAATTTATTTGCTATGGAAAATATTGACATACCTATCAAAATGTTAAAAAATGATTTGTAAATTTGTGAAAAAATATCAGGTAAAATATATTAAACTGGAAAGTATCGATTTGGTTAGCGAAATGGTATAGTACCAGTATAATCCTGGTATTTATTCCTATCACATTATTAAAAATTCTTTTTAAAATTTCAATGTACCTATGCACATATTATATGTTACACACACAGGTATATAAAATATGTTATATTAGTATATAAAATTTAAGCAGTAATATGTAAAAACATTATAAAATCTTTTAGTTGTACTGAAAATAGATACACACATATTTGGTACAATGTAAATTAATGAATAATAAACACCTATTATAGGATGGTAATAGGTACTCACATTAATAAGGGCTTACTGAATTAATCAGTTTTTTTGGTTTTTCGCGCTCTTAAAATATACCCACATACAATTATATTATCAAAACAAATAAATTCATTACTTGACGACAATTAAATAATTTATGATCCCCAAAAGCGATAGAGCTTATAGAGCAATTCTGCCAGATTTCTGTCAATGATTTGAGATCAATGATATTTTTCAATTATTTATCTGTTTAGGTATCTAAATAAAACAAACATTTTTTGTAAAATTACGTGAGTTGACGTTGTCTCCCGCTTATTCTAGAAGCAACTTTTGTCCAATGATCTGTAAGAAGCAAGAAGCACACGTCTCTATTCTCATTCTTTCACCGAAGCGCCGTTCCCTTACAACTGGCTATCCTTATTCAGCCGCTTATATGCATGTGTATTTATTTGTGCTTCGCTCATTTTGCTTTCTAGAAACGGGAATGCAAATAATTTCTAATAGGAATTATTGTAATAAGATCCCATGAAAATAATGTTATTGCTTTTTAAGATAATAATTAAAAAAGCAGAAAAGTGTTTCATGGGCTATTGAAAAAAAAGATGCGTGTTATATTATATATAACTTTATACAGGGTGTAAAAAAATAATATACTGGATTTTAGGAGATGGTAGTAACAAAACCTTATTAACCTTTAAAGCATGGATAAAAAGATCATTTTTTATTTAGTTTTCGAAAAATGGCTTTTTTAAATTCTATTCTAAATTTTTGTGGTGGAATAATTATATTGGAGGGAAATATTTGTGTTTAAAGTTTGTAATACAGAGAAGAAAATAAAAGCATATATTTCAGCTCGTTGACGCCGAGACTGTCGGTCACGCTGAAAAATTCCCGAGATATATTTGATCTGATTTCAAACTTCAAAGTGGCCCAACTTTATTGCTATACATCTAGTGGATTCAGGTTTGAACACCTAGGAGGCAAAGATGAACCTACCTCACATGATTCAGCGATAACCAAAATAATTATTTAATTAACTTTTTACATGATATTTTATTGGATAGAACCAGAACCTATTTCCTATTTGTCAGCTGTAAAACATAAATTCTTTCAGAATTTGAGAGAAGATACAACATTTTTCTGTCAAAATTATTTTACTATAAATAAAGATTTTTATTAAAATTTAGTAAATAATATTATCAAACTTGCCAGAAGGATACTTAAAACAGATGTAAGAATTTGACAACTGAAAAATAAACAATATAAATCTAACTATTTGAGAAATATTGTATACTTATTAAAGATTATTTTCAGCATCTTCTTGTAACAATCAATAGGCAAATAAACAATTAGAGCGGGATACTATATTAAAATATAACCAGCAGATAAGCTATACCTAAATAAATATATATTTTAATATTAAAGGGTGCCCGAATTAATGATAACGAGTTATTTGTACTAAAAGTGCTTAAAATTACTAAGGTGCGTATACTCATGGTTCAGGCTTGACATCAAATTCGTTAGAGAAAGAACTAATAAGATCTTCAACAGAAAAAAATAAAAAAATCTGCTAAAGCAAATATATTATCGTTTTTATTTAATGTCAAGACCCAATAATACGTTAAAAACTCCTCTATTCGCAAACGAATATTTTGGTCGCCAATAAGCCAAATCACAGTCAAATTCTGCTAAATCTAGCCAACATCTCTACCCAGATATAATCACAAAACATGCCAAGCTTTTACTATAAATTTTGCATATATGGGTTGACATTGGGATCAATCTATTGATAGACAGTATATGTACAATGTATTGCAATAATAATGGCACTTCATCAGAATAGTTTTTGAACTATTGGAAGTTCTGAATAGAAATTTCATTACATTTCTTATTGATGAGTGAAACAATTAAGAACTAACACTGAATGTTGAAAGTAGATTTTAATACGTCAGCGCAATTCATAACAGATTCGTTTTAAAGACTGCCATTATTAATAGCCCTGTTCGCACAGCAGTTGGAAACCGTTTCAAATCGTCCGACGCACGCGCAGTTTATTTATAATGCCTCCATAAGGTTGAAAATCCATTGTTTTAGGTGGAATGCACACGCTCCGGACGATTGGAAACTAATTTGTGTACTGTGCGAACAAAGCTAATTATTGCAATAGACTATACTTCCACTTTCTCACATCATCTGACATTGAGCGGTTCTCAAAATCAAAATACATGTAATATTTACTATGTTCTTTAAAACTAATAACTTTTTAACTAAATATAACATGTTTAAATTTATTAATGGAAATTGTATATGTATATACAGTGTGACCCATTTCAAATGAAAACTATCCTATAAAAATGGTATTTATATTATTCGATTTTTTTCTAAAAAAAAGATGGAGCAATTTGTTTTCTGTTTTAATAAATGTTATGTTTTATAAATACTGTTTAGCGATTTTTTAACTACAACGTTAAATTCGCAATCCCCTAAAATAGTTTTATATCAAATTTGGTAAATAAATATTAATAATTATTTTTAGTAGATATCTAATTATTATTAACCGTCAATTATAATTTTTTACATTTATGTGATGTGTAATTACAAGCATAAAATTAATTTTTCGCTTTTTTATTTATTTATTTTCCATAGCTAACATTTTTTTTAGAAAATTTTAATGTATTTAATAAATACGAAGCCTACATTAGAATTGTTAATATAACATAGCCTTTATTAATAATATTTATATACGAAATCTGGTATACTACTATTTTAGGTGATGCTGAATCCAGTACCGTAGTTAGATTTGAAGAAAAAAATTGCTAAACACTTTCTGTAAAATTTGACAGTGAAAAAATTCGAAGTAAGCCTTGAAAACGAAAAATAAATTTTAATATTTTGTGCCAGAAATTAGAATAGTTTTTCCTACACTATCTTTTAAAGAAACCGAACTACATCGGATAATAAATACCGGTTTTACAAACCTCTTTCCATTTGAAATGGGTTACATTGTATGTTGCATGTTATGTATAATACTAAATTGAATAATTGCTTGCGCGCACTTGTCATGTTTTATATTCCGAGAACTAATCTCAAAAATACAGCACGCAGTTATGCACTAGCCGACAGCGGGTCACCTCGCACCGCTACACGCCTGCTTGACCGGAAATCTCTAGTCCTAGGTCCTAGCTAGGTCCCAATTTCCACGTCCCGTCCACACAGTAACAATATAAATTATGTACTTGAAATAAAATCAATATAAATTTTTATATCTTTGTTTTATGATAATAACTTTTTTTAAAGATTTTATGCACCCATTTTATTTTTTTAAATAGTATTGCATTTAATTTACGGCTATGCTCCACGATAGGATACAATAAATGCCCACTTCACAATGATATGCCTACCTACTAATAAATTGTTCCCCTTTCCTTATAATAAAAAATCACTTCATCGTCATTATTGTTGAAAAGTTCCATTCCAATTGAGAACTGAAATTTGCAAAGAATTATTAAGTATTAAATTATATTTATTCTACGTTCCTGGGCAAAACTTAAAACTGCTAATATAAATTTTTGTATGACTGAAGACATGCACTGTGCTAGCCACAAAATATACAACTATATAGGTGTTAACTGTCGCAATACGATTTTTTCCGCATCGATTAAAACATAAATCTACAGATAAAAATGACAAAAAAAGAAATTGATGTATATACTAAAAAATGGCGGCTGGTGAAAACCGATCTGTAAGTGTTGTTTTAAAGGACCCTGCAATAATCTTATGGAAATTGGGTTTCTGTCAAATTGTCTAAATTTTTGATATGTTGTAGATTTTGTCATCCTGAACAAAAGTCTCCATGGGCACAAAGTGCCAAAATGATCCCCTGTTCCGTTGCAAAACTATTCATTTTCAATACTATTTACAGATGTCAAATGCATATTTTAATTATTCTAATATATAGGATAATGTTTTAGAGGTCACTGGATTCAACCCTCATGTCAGATTGGTCGAATTGACCGTCGACAGCTGTCAATACACTGTCAACGAAGAATAGAAAAATAAATATTCTCTTTTCACATTGAGAGTTTGGGCTTTTGAGGGAGTTGAATTCAATTCTCATGCCAGATTGGCAAAATTGACAGTTGACAGCTGTCAATTGACTGTCAACCAGGAATATAAAAGTAAATATTCTCTGTTGACATTGAGAGTTTGGGCTCCTGAGGTCGCTGAATTCAATTCTCAAGAATTGGAGAAAATGGTAGTTGACAAACTCTCAATAACAAAAGAGAATATTTTCTTTTTTATTCTACTTTGACAGTGAATTGACAGCTGTCAACTGTCAATTTTTCCAATCTGGAATGAGAATTGAATTCAGTGACCTCAAGAACCCAAACTCTCAATGTCAACAGAGATTATTTACTTCTCTATTCTTCGTTGAGAGTGAATTGACAGCTGTCAACTGTCAATTTATCCAATCTGAGATTAGAATTGAATTCAGCTCCCTCAAAAGCCCAAACTCTCAATGTGAAAAGAGGATATTTACTTTTATATTCCTCGTTGACAGTCAATTGACAGCTGTCAACTGTCAATTTTGCCAATCTGACATGAGAATTGAATTCAGCTCCCTCAAAAGCCCAAACTCTCAATGTGAAAAGAGAATATTTACTACTAAAATAATAATAATAATAATAATAATAATAATAATAATAATAATAATAATAATAATAATAATAATAATAATAATAATAATAATAATAATAATAATAATAATAATAATAATAATAATAATAATAATAATAATAATAATAATAATAATAATAATAATAATAATAATAATAATAATAATAATAATAATAATAATAATAATAATAATAATAATAATAATAATAATAATAATAATAATAATAATAATAATAATAATAATAATAATAATAATAATAATAATAATAATAATAATAATAATAATAATAATAATAATAATAATAATAATAATAATAATAATAATAATAATAATAATAATAATAATAATAATAATAATAATAATAATAATAATAATAATAATAATAATAATAATAATAATAATAATAATAATAATAATAATAATAATAATAATAATAATAATAATAATAATAATAATAATAATAATAATAATAATAATAATAATAATAATAATAATAATAATAATAATAATAATAATAATAATAATAATAATAATAATAATAATAATAATAATAATAATAATAATAATAATAATAATAATAATAATAATAATAATAATAATAATAATAATAATAATAATAATAATAATAATAATAATAATAATAATAATAATAATAATAATAATAATAATAATAATAATAATAATAATAATAATAATAATAATAATAATAATAATAATAATAATAATAATAATAATAATAATAATAATAATAATAATAATAATAATAATAATAATAATAATAATAATAATAATAATAATAATAATAATAATAATAATAATAATAATAATAATAATAATAATAATAATAATAATAATAATAATAATAATAATAATAATAATAATAATAATAATAATAATAATAATAATAATAATAATAATAATAATAATAATAATAATAATAATAATAATAATAATAATAATAAAACAACAACAACAACAACAACAACAACAACAACAACAACAACAACAACAACAACAACAACAACAACAACAACAACAACAACAACAACAACAACAATAATAATAATAATAATAATAATAATAATAATAATAATAATAATAATAATAATAATAATAATAATAATAATAATAATAATAATAATAATAATAATAATAATAATAATAATAATAATAATAATAATAATAATAATAATAATAATAATAATAATAATAATAATAATAATAATAATAATAATAATAATAATAATAATAATAATAATAATAATAATAATAATAATAATAATAATAATAATAATAATAATAATAATAATAATAATAATAATAATAATAATAATAATAATAATAATAATAATAATAATAATAATAATAATAATAATAATAATAATAATAATATTTATTTGCCCATTAATAGTTTAAGTATGTTCAAGATGTTAGTATAAATTTGGTGTTTGTTAACAAAAGAGCAAAAAGGAACTGAGAACAATATAAAAAGATCAAGGCTCAGTCCCTAGAAATATTAGATTTTTTAACAAGTAAAATAAAATGGCACAGATATATTCCTCATGGAGTATATATACAAAAAAAAAATTATATATAAAAAAGAAACATATCAGGAAAAATTGTAAAAATTGTTTGAACAATAAGGGAATGCCATTATATAATTTATAGACGTTATAAGTGAAGCACCTTTTAAACATTGCACTTTTGTATATTGGAGGTGAAATGAGTCCCTGAAATCTTAAATTTAAAGTATGAACATCAGTCCTATATTTAATTTTATTATACAAATCAGTGTGAAATATAATTATAAAACGTAATGCCGACTATAAAAATTTGTTTTAATATATTGATTTTGATAAACGTGAATTTTTACTCCACTTGGTTCAATACATACCTACATACTTTTTAAAGCAATAATATATATATATATATATATATATATATATATATATATATATATATATATATATATTGTAATATTTAATGTGTGTTGTATGTTTTTATTTTAATTAAATTATTTTCATTATTTAATTTTAGTTTTAAATATTTTATTATGTATTTAATGTCAAAATTTGAATATTAATTTTGTTGGGCGCCTTGATCCTTTTATGTATTATGTTTTATGACTGTATGTTGTGTTTAAGCTATACTTTTTCAATACAAACCTTTTACTTTAAATTTTTTTTATCTTTTTATCTTACCTTATTTATACAATTTTTTTTTATCCCTTGCTAGACAGTTTCACAAATCAAGCAGCAAAAAGAAACTTAACTCAGGAGTCGATTAAAAAGTATGCAGGGTTTTTATTTTATAACAGGTGGTAACACAAATAAAGATTAATGGTTTTTGGTTTTAAAATTAACTTTATAACAATTGAGAATATCTTATTAAGACTACTCCTCTGATGATAATTTTACCGAACCACTATAAGTTAGAACTTTGTTATTTAATTTAATTAAAATTTTAGAAATTATACTAATACATATTCTTTAACTTGTAATGGTGGTTGTATTACTACAGGAAGTATTTATTTAATATAATAATAGAGATTCCTAATATATTACTAAAATAATAAAGGCTGTTCATGAAAGATATTATATAGTTCCAGTGAAATTTGTGAATATGGTCGTTATATTTGCTTGGATTAGACTTATTTTATACAGGTAAGTCCTGTGGGTTATTCTTAATACTTTGCAAAGATTGAAATAATTGAAATCTGTTTTAATTTCCTATAGCTATAGAAATTTAGAGTGCACTTTATTTTATTTAAGGTACCTGATGTTGGAAAATTTTTTATTTTCTTTTCTGGAAGCTGGAAACAGTCTGGAAACTGGAAACTGTCCTGTAGGATTCTATTGAACTGCCAATTTTCCTGGAGATGATTGATATTTTTCTGTTAGTGGCAAAATAACTTTCCTGGAGGCTGGAGACTGGTAAATTTTGCTGGTGAGTCGATATTTTCTTGATTTATACTTGTTTGTTCTAATAAAATTTGTAGATTTTAGGGAGCTCTGATGATATAGGTCAAACTTTGTTTTTATGCCAATTTACGTTGGTTGTATTGTAGCGTGAATCTCATTTGTTTACTGTGATTGGTCACGTTCATGTCACATTCTTTAATGACATTTAAAATGACAGCAAGTTAGTTAATTTCATATTGCAATGCAGCCATCATATTTGCACAACCGCCAACATAAATCAAATAAAATATCAATTTTCTGGACCTTAGGCACCTGTCACGTAACCTATATCATGAACCGACGCTGTCTATATTTTATCTAGGTTTGTGGTAGGGACCTAAGGTCCAGAAAGTGGATATTTTATTTGCTTTATGTTGGCGGTTGTGCAAATATGATTGCTACATTGCAATCTGAAATTAACTTACTTGCTTGTTGTGTGTTCTAAAAAAAGTGTTTCCACGCATGATGGGTGTCTGCAAAATGGCAACAAAATATCAAAAGCAGTGTCAATGAACTTGGGAAAAAACTTTCTTGGTTTTTATTTTTTTACGTGAAAATGGTGCGTCGTACGAGAGTAAGTCTAAGGACCGATTTTGTTGTAAAATAAATGGAGATTTTAAAAATAATTTTAGTTTTTAGAAAAAGCAGTGGCGTACCATTTTTCTCTTCAAAAATGTTTAGTTCAAACCTCGTACTGACGTCATTGGCAAAGATTTTAAAACATTTTTTACGTCAAACAATGCTTCTTAATGATTAATAGGTGTGTACAAAATTTCATAAAAATATTTGGAGCGATAAGAAAATTATAATAAAAAAGTAAATTTTTTCTTAAAATTATAATAGCCTCTAGCTCAAAAATTAAGAGGTTTAGGACATATGTTGATATTAAGTTTTCTTCTTACATGACCCAAGGATTCACACCTTTAAGTATCGGCATTCAATTAATAAACACCCCGTATAACGTCAGAAAGCGATCCATCCAGCAAATATTTAGGTACTGAATTCTTTCAAAATAAGTATTTTTTTAAATTCAACTATAGATGTAAACACTGTTACAATACAAACTTACATATAGTTCTGCATATAAGATTGTTCACTTTTGTTTATAAGTATGTGAAAATAATTGTTAAAATGTTAGAATAGCGAAATAATGTGCGTCATACAAATGCATTTTAAAAGTTATTATATTATTTGAGGAAAGTTTAAATAGTAAAAGTGGATATACAAAACATCAGTAAATTTATTTTTGAGATTTACGTGTTTTATGTTTCGAGATTTCAGTACCTAAAAAACCCCACAAATTTGATCATTCTACGGCGAGAAATACGGCGACCTTAAGAACTGTTCACGAGACACGTAGTAAAGGTATATTAAACTGTTCAAATTTGACTTTTACAGCGTGAGCAGAAAATGAAATGTTGGAAAATTTCGATACATTTTTTTATTCTAGAGCAGCAATTAACAACACAACGTTACAATAAATAATATGTACGTTTATAGTCACGGCCTCTTATCTGTCTGCAGAATAATACATCCTGTAAATAATGTTTAGAAGATTTAAATGCCCAAAATAATTAAAACCGTGAGGAAGTTGTTATGTTTATCATTCGTTCTAAAATATTGTAAGTACATATCTGGATGCCTGGAATATAAGTGGTTATATTATTTATTTCCCCTACATCCTAGAGCCCCAAAATGTTACCAGTTAATTTAATAAGTTTTTAACGAAACTCTACTAATACAATTTGTAAAATTAAATATATATCTACTAACCAAATTTTGACTATACATTATATTTTTAGTTAGTTATATTTTTTGTTGTAAGTAACGTTCTCCCTCCATAACTTAACTGCCCTTAAATATATATTATTAATTTTACTGAAAAGCCGTTTGATTACCTACTGTTATTTCTTTAAATTGTAGTTGTAAATGACAATTCTAGACTGTTTATGTTGCACTCTAAACGGTTGTATTATTTTTAATGTAACATTTTTGTTAGATGACGTCAAGATAATAAAATAATGTTAAAACAGTGTTTTATATAGTAAAAACACTACTAAATTTATTTATTCTTATCTGTGAATATATAATTTGCTTGAGATTGTATGACAAAACTTATAATAATCTGTAATTCAATATATTTACGTTGACGATTGTTTATGTAATATGTATAATAGAAGTGGCAACACTGCCTGGAATATATATATATATATATATATATATATATATATATATATATATATATATATATATATACAAATACTTTCTAAGGAAACTGTGAAAGAAACAAGCGCTAAATGAAACAACATTAAATCGCACTCAAATGGGGAATTCTGGGATTCAACGAGAGCATTCTAAAATGTATCATTGGTTATATAAGCTATGTTACATGTCTCATGAATAATATAGTGGAATAAGACAAAAGATACATATATGTGTACTATTTTTTTTTTTTGTAATATGTGTTATTATTTTTATATAACATTTGTTAATATTTAATTGAAATGTAACCTGAGCAGAC
Organism: Monochamus alternatus; assembly: GCA_037114965.1. NCBI lineage: Eukaryota > Metazoa > Arthropoda > Insecta > Coleoptera > Cerambycidae > Monochamus > Monochamus alternatus. The sequence goes on from CM073426.1 coordinate 46,287,661, forward strand.
TGTAATGTATGTCGCACTACATACATTCAAATCAGACATGCAAAATAAGGAGTTTCTGCAAATTTTGCCAAAAACTTATATTATTCAGCCTCAACATAATACACAGAATGTAGACAAGTCATTGTAAAAATATTGTCTTGGTTTGTATTTTATAGCATCGTAAGTAACAAATAATATTTTTTTATAAACTAAGGATTTTACTACTACTAACTATTATGTCGATAGGCTGAAAGAAATATAAGTTTTCTTTCTTTTTTTCTTTCTCTAATTTTTTGTCTTATTTCACTATATTATTCATGACACATGATAACATAGCTAATATGATCCCGTTGAATCCCAGAATTTCCCATTTGAGTGCAATTTAAGGCTTACGGTGAGGGCTCTATCAAACGATATAGTTTTCGCTCAGTAACTCCTTTACGGATAATGATAAAAATATGCGTTTTTTTTAATAGACTAGAATATTATTTTACGTCAATACTGTTTTTGAAATTTTGAATAATTTTTGCACTTTCAAAATTTCAAAAAACAGCGTCGATGTAAAATAATATTAATAATATAATAAAAAAACCGCATATTTTCATAATTTTCCATTGAGGAGTTACTGAGCGAAAACTGAAAAAATACTTCGTGAGGCAACTTTTAAAACATTACTGTGTTTTGGGTGGCATAATAGCCAGTACATTATTTTAAATACATATTTATAGTTTCTGTTAAGTAGGCCAGAGTATCTTTTGACATAGTAAAAAAAAACAACAATTTGTTGATGAAATCTGTGTCATAAAAATCTGAAATAAATATTGTAAAAACTTAAAACTGTGCGTCCATTCGCTCGAATCCTGCCACAGTTTTTCAGAAGTGGGATATATCAACAACTGGGAAAACGTGAGACCAGCAAGAAAGTGATTTTTCAACTACTCACCGATCTATATGTGATTTATGGATGAGAGTCGATTAAAATTCTGAATTAGATACTATTGTGGTGACGAAAATAGCAACGAGTGATTCGAAGCTTGGGTCATAGTATATTAGGGTATCGGAATTTAATAAGTCGACCGGTGAAAATGATTGAAAACGGATATTCAGGCTGCTGCTTACGGAGGACAAACCACAATGGAGAGCCCGAGATATTTCCAAAATGTTCATAATGTATTACCAGAATTCGATCCTGTGAAGAACGACATATCTATTACCCAATGGATTGAGAAGATCGAAGAATTTGGCGAACTTTATGACTGGGATGAGGTTGCCATTAGGCACTATGCTTTGTCCAAATTAGTAGGTGTCGCAAAGACATAGAGGAATAGTTTGCCTTGTGAAGCTAGATCTTGGCAAACATGGAAGGACTTATTAATAGAAACCTTCTCAGTGCAGGTCAGTGCTATAAATTTAAGATTTGAAGCTCAAAATTACAAATGGAAACCTAACCAAGATATAGTAGAATATTATTTTGAAAAGCTGTCAAGATGCAACAAATGTGTTGTCAGTGTCAGAAATTATTGAATGGATCGTTCATGGGTTAAATGACGGAAGATTCAGAGATTATTTAGGACCACTTAATAGGTATACCAAGGTTAACCAGTTACTACCAGATTTAAAATCAGACGCTATACATATCAGAAGACATCAAGCGGTGAGTAATAAGTATGATAGAAAGTTTAGTGACAGATCCAAACACACCGACTTCAAATTAATGGACACTGATCACAAAACAAAACTTGTAACATGTTTTAAATGTTCTAAATCGGGACACTATGCGAGAAATTGTCCGCTAAAAAATGATAAAAGGACTGAATTGGAGCTAAATGTAGTTTCCAGTACTAGGACTATTCCAAGTGATCGTGCATCTGGTTCAACTTCAACTAATCAACCAATTTTGATTATAAACAATGACAATTCGCACTCGAAATATTTCAAAAATGCTTTTATTAATAATAAAAAAATTCAGTGCTATGTAGATTTAGGTAGTAGTTGTGTAACCATACGTGATGGCACTGTTGATGAACTTGGTTTTTCGTATTTCGAAACAGATACTCAACCATTGATCGATTATGGTAACGGACTTGTTAAACCGTTAGGACTATTTACCGCTATTTTGTCAATCGATAATGTTGCAGCTAAAGTTAAAATACATGTTGTTCCGAAAGACTTTCAAAAAGTGCCTTTAATTGTAGGACATCCGTACACTGAACAACCAAATATTCAGATTACAAGTAAAAGTAATGAATTACGAATTGAATACTGCGAAAGCGAATTACCTGTTAACGAAAACTTTAAGTCTAAAACTAATTTGCAACTAGCTAATGATCTAACTTTGCCTAACAACTATTTAGGACATATTTCTGTAGTAAGCGATCTTTCAAACCAAGAACTTTTTATTGACGGAGGTTTTCGTGATGGACTGGACTTTTCTATTATACCGAGATATGTTATTCGAACTGACCATGAGGGAAAATCTGTCCTACCAATAATGAATATATCCGGTAGCGAAATTAATTTACAAGAAGGTAAAACATTGACAAGAGCTGAAATTTGTGAAGAAGCAGAAGAAAATTCAGATAAGTATAAAAGAGAAGTCAATGAAGATGAAGTTAAATTAGAAGAAATTGACACAGAATTGAGTGGACCCGAAGCAGATAAATTGCTAAATTTGTTGAATGAATTCAAAGATGTTATTGCAAAAAATATGAAACAGTTAGGAGTCACAAGTAAAATTGAAATGAGAATAGAACTATCATCAGACAAACCAATATACTACAAGCCGTATAGGTTATCCTACACAGAGAAGAATAAAGTTAGGGAAATAGTCGACGAATTAAAGGAAGCAGATATTGTTGAAGATTCTACATCACAATACGTCAGTCCTTGTTTGTTAGTGAAAAAGAAGACAGGAGATGTTCGTCTTTGTATTGATTATAGAACCTTAAACAAACAGACAATTAAAGGTCGTTATCCTTTAGCCAGAATTGACGATCAATTAGATCTTTTGTATAATAAGAAATTTTTTACTAGTTTAGATTTAAGATCAGGATACTACCAAATACCTATGGAAAAGGGGTCGCGAGATAAGACGGCATTTATCACACCAGATGGTGTTTATCAATTTAAGCGAATGAGTTTTGGATTGCGCAATGCGCCTTCAGTATTTTCACGTTTAATGAGTATAGTTCTTGGAAATTTAAAATATACAACAGCATTATCATATTTAGATGATACCATTATACCTTCCGAAACAATTGATAAGGGAATTCAAAACTTGAGAGAAGTTTTACAGGCTTTGCGAGACTCTAATTTGACACATAGATTAGATAAATGTAGTTTCTCTAAAAGAAAAATAGATTATTTAGGCTTTGAAATAAGTCAGCGAGGAATTGCACCAGGTAAATTAAAATTAAATAGTGTAATCAATTTTCCAAAACCTCACGATGTTAAGTCGGTTAGGAGCTTTGTAGGTTTAGCAAGTTATTTTAGACGTTTTATAAGGGGATTTGCCATGATTATTAGACCTTTAACTGATTTATTAAAAAAGGATATAGTTTTTCGTTGGTGTGAAGAACATGATAAAGCATTTCAAATTATTAAAGAAAAATTAAGTATTGGACCTATTCTTTGTGTATACAATCCTTGCGCAAGAACCGAATTGCACACGGACGCAAGTCAAGTAGGTATTGGCGGAGTACTTTATCAAATACAGACCGATAATAAATTGCATCCGATTTGTTACTATAGTAGGAAAACTACATCTGAAGAGTCGCGTTATCACTCATATGAATTGGAAGTTTTGGCTATTGTAAATTCTATAGAGCGGTTTCGTGTTTATTTAATAGGAATTCACTTTACGATTAAAACGGATTGTAATAGCTTGAAATTACTTGAAGGAAAGAAAGATTTAAATCCGCGAATAGGTAGATGGTTTATTCGTTTGTCAGAATTTAATTATACGATAGAGTATCATTCAGGTTCAGTAAATACCGTAGCTGATTCGCTAAGTAGATATCCTGTGGAGGAATGTAAGGAAACAGAACTAGTAGGATTGCTAATTTTGCACATTATTACCACTGATTGGATTGCAGCCATGCAACGTACAAATCCTGAAATTTTAGAAATATATAAAAATTTAGAGGGTAAAAATGAAAATAGCTATTATAGCGTGAGTACTAAGTTTACATTATGTAATGGGAGAGTATACCGGGAAAAGAATAAAAAATTACGGTTATATGTTCCAGACGAGTTGAGATATGACTTAGTAGGAGAAACGCATAGAAACTTGAATCACTTAGGGATAGACAAAACACTTGAAAAATTAAAGGAGACTTACTATTTTCCAAAAATGCATGATTTTGTCGCGAAATACATTAACAGGTGTATTAGTTGTATTTATCATAAGGTTCCAGGTAATCTAAATAAATTTTCTGGATATTTACATCCTTTAGACAAAGGTTGACTTGTTTTCACACAATCCATTTAGATCATTTAGGTCCGTTTGAACGTACAGAATATGACAACAGATATATAATAGGCTTAATCGATGGTTATTCGAAATATACAGTTTTAAAAGCAGTACCAGATACTACCGCGCAAGAATCAATCAAATTTTTAAAAGAATCAATAGCTCATTATGGTAAACCGTTTCGTGTCATAACGAATCGAGGTACGGCCTTTACGGCACATTCTTTTGAAAACTTTTGTAAAGATCATAATATTTTACATGTAAAAGTAGTCGCTCCAAGGGGAAATGGACAAATAGAGCGTCTTAATAAGACAATACTTTCGTGCTTATCAACGAGCCAGAATTGTGAGTCGGGGGAAGCATGCTGGGATCAAAATCTTTTAGATGTTCAGTGGAGTTTAAACACGGCAGTGCATAGAGTCACAAAATGTAGTCCATTTCAGTTAGTTTTTAGGTACAGAGGTACAGGTTTAAAAGATAATCCTTTAACGGTAGAAATTAATGAATTAAATGATAGTAGATTGAAGAATGTAGATACAGAAACTGAAGAGAAAATAGGGAAGGTAGCCGAACTTTTAGAACAGAATAGACACAAACAAGCAAAATATTATAATAAACGTAAGGTAGAAGCTAAAAGATATAACTTAGGAGATTTAGTTATGATTAGAGATCAAATTGTTTCTACAGGGGACAGTAGGAAACTAAGACCTAGATACAGGGGTCCATATCAAATAACTAAGGTATTAGAGAAAGATAGATATGTAGTGGAAGACATTAGTGGAGAAAAACATAGTGGAAAACCTTATAAAAATATTCAAGTGAACGCCTCAAATTGGCATCTTCAAAGATCTAATTGGTGAGTTAATTTAAGGAATTTGGTTTGTTTTTGAGTTTAAAAGATATTGTTTACTGATTTTGGGCAATATTGTCACTATCTTTTTGTATTACTGTCGTTTACATCTTGTAAGAATGAATATTTAATGTTTATTTATATTGTAATGTTTGAAGTTATGTCAAATGAGTATTCTAACGACGAGGACGTCTTTACGTCAGGAAAGGCCGAAACTGAGGCAACTTTTAAAACATTACTGTGTTTTGGGTGGCATAATAGCCAGTACATTATTTTAAATACATATTTATAGTTTCTGTTAAGTAGGCCAGAGTATCTTTTGACATAGTAAAAAAAAACAACAATTTGTTGATGAAATCTGTGTCATAAAAATCTGAAATAAATATTGTAAAAACTTAAAACTGTGCGTCCATTCGCTGGAATTCTGCCACATTCGTAGCAATGAAATGCTGCCACCATACGGTGGCTTTCAAAAAGAGACGATCACATTAGATCCGAAATGTCCAACACTGAGAGAAGTGATTAAGGATCACGATGAACGCTATATCAAACGGGATATAGTTTTCGCTCAGTAACTCCTCAACGAAAATGATAAACATATGCCGTATTTTTTAAAAGACTACAAATATTTACTTTTCATCGATACTGTTTTTTGAAATTTTCAAAAATGTAAAATAATTTTTTTTAATAAATTTTTCAGTCGATGAAAAATAATATTTGTAGTCTATTAAATATATATATATATGGTTGTAAAATTTCTCCGGGTTCCTTTCCGCGATGAATCTACATGGTCTTCAAAAGAACCATTTGTTTGACAACGTTTCGGTAAAATCTCATTTACCATCTTCAGGTCTTCTTACTTCTGCTTCGCGTTACTACGTTCGGCTTACTGGAAGATGTTTGTCCACTTGGTGAGTTATATACTGTGCTTTCGTTCCGGTGTGTGGTTTTCTTCGCATGGCTGCGCGTCACGGGTCTTGCGTTTAATGGTGCTGTGGGTTCTTGTGTTCTGCTTGGCCTACTCTCAGCGTTGCGTATCACTGGTTTATTGATCTTCTTGGTTTCCAGGACAGGTTTCCAAGCTGTTGGTAATCTTTGGGTATTGTCACGTGTATTGAGATTTTGAGGATGTTTTTTAATTTCGATGGCTTCTCTAATTATTCTTTTTGCCTTATGCTCCATTCTTGCTTGTACCTTGATATTATCGAAATCAATCCCGTGGCCGGTGTCTTTTACATGTTGAGCTAATGACGAAATTTTTTCATTTTTCTGGACAGCATTTCGATGTTCTTCTTTCCGGGTTTGAATTCTTCTGTTAGTTTGTCCAATGTACGTCTTCTCACAGTCTCCGCAAGGAACTTCATATACTCCTTGGTCTTCTAGAGGAATGTTTGTTTTGGCTGATGGTAGCATATTACCAATCTTCCTGTCCGTGTTGAAGACGGTTTTTATTTTATATTTCTTTAAAACCCTGCTTATTTTGTCGGTAGTTCCCTTGACATATGGCAGGAGAGCTTTGCCTATTGGTTTATCTTCTTCCTTCTGTTCTTTGTTTCGCCTAGATCTTAAAGCCCTCTTGATGCTGTTACCGGAGAAACCATTTTGTTCTAAGGCTAATTTAACGTTTTTAATTTCCTCTTCTTTGTGGTCGTCGTCAGAGAGTCGTTCTGACCTTGTCATTAGTGTTTTGATCACTGATTGTAGCTGCGATGGGTGGTGGTGAGATTCTGTATGTAGGTACCTATTCGAGTGTGTTGGTTTCCGATATACCGTATAGCTTAGACCTCCATCTTCTTTTTTCTTTATACATACATCGAGGAAAGGTAGCTGTTGGTCCTTTTCCAGTTCCATAGTGAATTTGATTTTTGGATGTCTGCTGTTCAGATGAATTAAGAATTCTCGTAATTTCTCCTCGCCATGTGTCCATATGACAAAGGTGTCATCAACATATCTCAGCCACATAGATGGTTTATATTCTGCTGTTTCTATTGCTTGTTCTTCTAATTCCTCCATGAATAGATTGGCTATGACTGGTGACAAAGGCGATCCCATGGGTGCTCCCTCTATTTGTCTATACTTTTGGTTTTTGTACACAAAGTACAATGTTTAGGCAATGTTTCGTCAATTCCATTAGATCCTCCCTTACATGGTATTTCCTCTGGATCATGTCGAGTGCTTGTTCAACTAACCGACAGGATGTGTTCCAAATACTGAGAAGAGCTAAACCGCCAAAAAAGAATTTTACGAGAGAAGAAACTCAAGCCCTACGTAATCTCCAAAAGAACACCGAGGTACTTATCCTTCCAGCTGATAAAGGAAATGCAACCATCATAATGGACACTCAAGAATACGACAGGAAGATCATGGCTTTACTTACCGACCCAGCACACCTATCTCCACAGACCCTACTACATACCTTGAGAATACCACAATAGCTAAAATTAAAGCGTCAAACATCAGACATGAACAACAGCTACAACTTATCCCAAGAGAGAAATCATCGAGGTGCCCAAAACTCTATGGATTACCTAAAATCCATAAAGAAGAAGTGCCTTTGAGACCCATTGTAAGTTCCATTGGATCACCATTACAACATCTGGCAAGATTCCTGGCTAAACAGTTACAACCATACGCCGAAGAAGCGAAATCTTACGTCAAGAACGCGAGCCACTTCATCGAGCGTATTAGATATATATATATATATATATATATATATATATATATATATATATATATATATATATATGTGTGTGTGTGTATGTATATATATATATATACACAGACATATATATATATATATATATATATATATATATATATATATATATACTTACTATCTATTCTGCGTCCATACATTTTAAATTTACATATCATTCAGCGTCCACCACCTTTCTACGTCCATATACGGACGCAGAAAAAACATTCGTCTTTATTGCAAGCGGCAATCATCGCTGGATGATGTGGTACAACAGAAATGATGCAGTTTCATACCTAATTTAATATCTACCGAAAAAGAATTCTGTAAGTTATTTTCTGTAGCTGTACACAATTTCTGGTCGGACGCAGAAATATTAGTAATATGTAAAATAATATACATTTTAAGGTTCAGCAGTTTAACACCAGTTGGCGTTGAATAGAGTGGTGTATATTTCCCGACCGTATAACCATTTTAATTATCTAAAACATTTTCAGATGATTGTGCGTCCACATCTTGGCAACAATGTATTTAGTTTATTTCCTGCATGTCTTCACCAAATCAGTCCTCTCTTTCCTCTTTTACCGCGGATAACTAATTTAATGCTGTTTTAACAACATTTTTTTCTGATGAATTCTGAAAATTTTTCATAAATTTTAGAGTTGAGGCCAATTCATATTTGGCTATTAATTTTATACTATTTATCACAACAAACAACGATAAATTTTGAAACATTGAGTAAATTTTTTGAAATTCATTTTCAATAGACTTTAGTCAGTTCCCTGGAGCAAATATCAATATGCTGTTGTTCTCTATATACACAGTGATTTAACTTTAAATACAGAAATTGCAGCAATAGATAAATTGCCAAAAAATAAGTGTGCTCTATAAACTTTTTTTCTGGGAGACGCAGTATTAGACATACAGGGTGTTAAAGTTTACAAAAAAATATTTTTTCTGTAATATCTTCATAAGTAGCATGCCACTGGTTAAAACCACGAGGTTAATATTACATTCAGTAAAAGGTAAAATTATTTGAATACGATATAGTAAATTTCATTCAACGTCAGCGCAATATGAAGGTACTACAGAAAATATATATATTTTATTGTAAACTTTAACACTCTATCTCGAATACCGCTTCCCCAAGAAAGAAGTTTATAGAGCAAACTCTACTTATTTTTTGGCAATTAATGTGTTTTTGCTTTTTCTGTATTTAAAGTGAAATCACCCTGTATATTAAAATACCTTGCCCCTAACGCACAAATGATGGCATCTTTTTTGCGATAGAAGATACTAGATCAGTCTCAAAATACTTTTGTTCCTATTTCGGAATAAACGTTTCATGTTGGGAGTAAAATATTTTGTGAACTACTGAATTTTTATTTTTTGGACAGGTTTGTTTATGTTTGAACTCCATATTAATTCGCGAGAGTTAAGACCAAGACAAAATTTATATGGGACATAATTGCCTTCTAAACAGTCAACGTTAACTTTTGTATACAGATTTATATAAAATTTGTGAATTTGTTAGAAATTTCCCTTACTGGTATTTCCTATGTTTTAGCAGCAAAAATAATGAAGCAAACAAATACAAGCAATTTTTATTAGTAATTGAAATTTTTGTTGGTTATTTTTTCATGATTTTTAATTAGAACTATATGTTCTTTGTTTTGTTGAGCAATTGTTTTCTTAAGAAAGCTAATATTAATTTATTTCCATCACTATTTTGTGAAATTCGTATTTAAAATCAAAATTTGTATCACCACAATTAGCGTTATAAAACTTCTAACATTCAGTATACAAATAATTATATTAAGTGTCAGTTTTTACCTTACGTAATATCCGAATACCTAATTAGGTAACAAACAATACTTGTAATAGAGTAATAGTAATAATAAGTTTTAGTTTGCTCTACAGACCTCGTTTAAAATTTGCTCTGCTTGCATGTCTTCCCCTCATTTCTTCACAATCACGCAGTAGATGTTCTACCACTTCTCTCTCTTCCCAACAGGCCCTTTCACTTTCATCTGTCCGCCAAGTATTATTTTTTTCCTCAACCGAATCTTGCTAACATTATCCTTTCCTTCTTACTCTCCTTCTTTAATTTTGTTCTTCTTTCTTGCCTTTCTATATCTGTGTCTCTTAGCTGAAATTCTTTCCTCATCTGTCTGCCTCCAGTTCTTAAGCGTTCTATTTCTGTGATTGCATACCCATTTCGTCGGAAGTATATCTCTCTATCTGTCCCTATATTCTCTCCTCCTTCCTTCTTCTTTTCTAACCCACACTGTTGTAGTATCTTGCAGTATTTCCTTCTCATTATCTTTTCTTTGTATTTTACTGTTAGGTTTCTTGCTTTCACCCTCATTTTATCTCTTTTGCTTTCTTCTCTGACAATGTAGCCCGGAGTTTCTCTGTCTGTTCCTAGTATCCACCTTAAATACTTCTCCTGTACTTTTTCTATTCAAATTCTATCCATCCTCACACATCGGCCCCATACAGGAGTATGTTCCCCACTAAACTGTCGAATAATATTAGTTGTCTCTTATGTCTGAATTTTCTTTCTCTCTGTCCCCCAAGCTATCCCCATTGCTTGATTTACCTTCCTTATATTTATATGTGCTGCAAATGTATTCCAAAAATCATCAGTTTTGTGTTCTCCACATTCACTTGTCTTATCATCTGTTTCATTTCGTTCTCTTCATTTGCTACTATAATGATGTCATCTGCATATTATAGAGTACCCAAACCTTTCTCTGTCCCACTACTGCTCCTCCTGCCTGAGCCATCCTCAATCTCTCCTCAATGTCGCCAACAAATGCTGCAAATAAGGAAGAGCTTAGTGGGCACCCCTGTCTCACTCCTTTGTTTGTATAAAATTCTGTACTTTCCATCCCGTTCACTTTCACTCTATTCAACGTTGTTTAATATAATATATATATCCTTAAGTTTTCTTATCAGGTGTTTATCCACTCCTCTGTCCTTTAGGTGTTCCTACATTTTTAGTCTTTGTACATTATCAAAAGCCGCTTTTAGATCTATGAATAATGCATACAACTTTCCATTTTTCTTCTGCGCTTCTTTGTTAATTAGATGATGCAATATGTATACATTGTCAATTGCACTCTTTCTGTACGCTGCCTGCCCGTCTGGTATAATTTCTTTTCCCTCCATTCCGCCTTTAGTTTTTTGTATAGCAGCTCTGTAACGTTTTGTTTCCTGGTTTATCCCTTTTTATAAATATGGGAGATTATTCCTTCCCTCCAGCTTTTTGGTTTACTCTTCCCTCATTGATAATTTCACAGAGACTGTTTACTACAGCGTCTGTGCCGTAAATCCTGGCCTCATTTTGTATTGTGTCCTTTCTAGCATTTTTTCCTTTCTATAAATTTTTAATCTGTTCCACTATCTCTTCCCTATCTATTCTTTGGTTTCCATCTTCTCTTTGCACACTATTTTTTTCTTCATATTCTTCGTTTCCACTTAATAATTCTACAAATAACTTTTCCATTCTTCCATTTTTATCTGCTCGCTCACTTTTTCCGCTTCTTTCTCTCTTTATTAATATACTTCCACGCTTCTGTTTCCGTTTTTATTTTCTTAATATTCTTCTCTTCTTCTTTCTCCTAACTCTGTTTCTTTTCCTTTCAACTCTTGTTGTTTTTCGCTTGCATATATTCCTCTTTTGTAGTTTTGTTCTGTCTCCATTTTCTCAGTTGTCCTCTGGTTTGTCGATTCAGTTCTCTGCATTCTTTATCCCACCAGCTGTTTCTTTTATCCCTATTAAGTATTTTCTTTTTCTCTGTTGCTCCCCCTATCCATTCTGTCAATTCCCTCATCTTCTCATCGACTGCCTTTCCCTTAAAGCTCATCATCTGCGTTCTTCCTCTGTACTTTACTATTTCCTCTTTTCCCCATTTCGTTATTTGTAATTCCTCTCTTATTTTTGCTTGTCTCTCTGTTGCTTCTATCAGGTTTTCCGGTCCCCTTAAACTTTTTTCCAAAGGAATATGATCCGACTCCACCCTGTCTGCTATTTTAAACTTTCCACTTCCTCCCAAGCATCTTCATAGACTATTGCATAATCAATTACCGACTCTCCTCTTGGTCCCAGATATGTCCAGTTTCCTTTCTCGTCTCCCTCCTTATTTCCATTCAGTATATTCCATCCATTATCTTTTATTATTTCCTCTATTAATCTCCCCATTTTATTATCTATTTTATCTTTTCTCCCTTTTCCGACTCTTCTCTTCTTTTTGCCATTTCTCCCATTAGACCATTAAAATTTCCTGCATTTTGTCCTTGGAGGTCATTTACTTTTTCCTTAATTTGCAACTTCAAATCTTTCATCCCTGTACTATATACCGTTATTATTCTCCATGTATTCTTTCCTATGTTTACTCTGCTACTTATCATGCTCTTGTGTTTTTCATTTCCTTATTACTTCTATTCCCTCGCGTATCCCCATTATCAACCCACCCTTCGCTCTGCCTTTCGTCTTCACCCTTTCGGCCCCTTGGAGTTCCCATTTGAAGCATTTTGATAATCTGTACTTAATTTTTCCCACGATTTCTCTTCTGCTCATGTTTCCATCATTCCCACTATGTCAAACCCTTCCACGTATTCCCAGCAGTCTGTCTCCTTATTTGTTACACCTGCACGTTCCAATACAGCGCCTTTCTTCCTGATTTCTTCTTCCCTCTGTCTACCTGTGTTTTTCCCATCTTTTTCTCTCAGTTTGTTAGTAAAATTACTTTCCTCTTTCTTATCCATGTAATGGATTAAAAAGTTAATACTTTTACACAACAAAATGCCATCTTTTTCAAATTTGAATTTAGATCAACGTGACACGTGTACTAACAAATGATTATGCTTATACACTTTTAGAGAAACGTATTTATTATGCAGTAATTAGATAATCTTTAGTTGTTTGCATTTTTCTCAAATGTGTTTCAGTAGGTGTGACTTCTATTGTTTATTTTTGCGTGGATAAGAAACTTGTTTTTTGTTTTTCTACTACACAGCGCGACGATAAATAAACAACAATTTTATAAATAAACTATTTTTTATGTTTTAAATGTATAAATATTTTTTTAATATCACGTTTAACATAATTAAAGATTATCTAGTCTGTCCTGTATCAAATAAAATTGAAAAGTTCAATGTTACCAATAATTGGTTAGTGAGCAAATAAATTATCTCAAACATTTCTATATCGCATCGTGTCAGACCCAGAAAAGAATATACTATATAAATATTAAAGCTCGAAGTTGTCAAGGAAGTGGCAACTATGTCGGACGCTGAAACATTGTTACTAAGTATTATAATATACTATTGGACGCAGAAAAGATACAAACATATAAACGTATATCGGACGCGGAAATAATAGTAAAATGTAAGGACGCAAAATCATTGCAAAGTAGAAATCTTTTATTATTGAAGGCAGCAAAAAGATTTCTGTTATATACTCTGTATTTTCAATTATAAAACATTTAAGACGCCACCTATGTCTAAAAATATTTCACTATACTTTAACGGACGTAGAATCGTTGTAATATGAAAAGACGCAGAAAAGATAAGAAGATGTATATATATATATATATATATATATATATATACACACATATATATATATATATATATATATATATATATATATACATATATATAACTTAAAAAGTGTTATGCTTCAGACTAGTGCTTCAATTCAGAGCTATCTGGGAAATACAATATATATATATATATTGTAATGTGAAATTTTTAAGTGTAAATGTGTATTTCCCAGATAGCTCTGAATTAAATCATTTACCTTTCTTTTCTAAAGCGCCAGTCTGAAGCATAACAATTTTTCGGATTTTCTAAAAGACTAAGAGAAATGATTACGTATTAACGTATTGTAGTTTAATAGCTTTATTATAATTACGAATTTGTTAAATCTTGAAACTAAAAATATAATGTTTTTCAAATACAGAAATATAGATTATTTTTAATATAATATTCTGTGTCTGCCTACTGAATAATAGACACCAGCTAAGACATTGCTAAATAGACGTATTCATTAAAATATAATTAATATTTTTAATAAATATTAAAAAAATGTGGAATGCAAACGGGTAGTTGAGATTTATGGAATATATAAAAATGTTATTGAAATATGATTTTGTTTATCTAATTTTATTTTTGTCGCATAGTATTTTTTTACATGGCAACGATGGTTTGTTTCTCAGCAATTCAATAAATAATAATATACTATTTGTTGCAAATTCAAACTTAGTACAAATACACATAGAAAGAGAAAATGTGCCAAACGCATTTTATTCTACAAATGAAATTATCTCTTTATTTCATATTTTGTGATATAAGTTGAGCCCTATGTCACGTGAAAGTATTTATATTTTAGTATAAAAGGAACAAACAAAAAATTAAGCATCGCAATTAGTGGAACTATATTTTAGATCCTACCGTTAAGTGATATTTTTTTGTTAAAAAGTGTTGTGCCCTTCCAGATGGGGTAACGTATTCTGGTCAACTATTTTATTGTCGATTATTTAATAAAACATCATTCTTGATTTTTAAAAATGTTGCTTGTCTTGAGATATTACAAACTGTAGTCTAACTTACGATAAAATACGGTGTTTGAAAGTAAAAAATGTTCAAATTTTTAATCTTTATTTTTTGTGAAAAATGTCAATCAACAGAGTTATCCCAAAACCGAAGAAAAATAAAAAAATCACTGTTTACAAGCATATACAAAGCATTCTGTTCATTTTTCTATTTTATGAATTTTTATAAATAATTAACTATCAGGAATTATGTTTTCCAAAAAAATCAACAATAAAAATATGTCTAAAATGTACCAAAATATCATTACCTACTTTTATTTTTCGAAAACTACAAAAGAGTTTAATAAAATAAATACCGCAAAAAAATATATTTTTTCAGTAAAACATGCAATGCATTATTTTAACATTTTATTAATTTCTATAGTATACTTGATAACATTGTAAATATAAATTAACTACTTGAGTATTTATGGGCAAAGTAGCATAACAATTAAAAATGGATTTTGTTTGTTCCTTTGAAACTACATGTTTAAGTAGTAAGTACTTCGATTTTCATACAACTTTATGAAAAAAGTTTTTAACAAAAATAAAAATTAAGGACCGCTTACTTACATCACCGTATTTTCCGCAGTGAAAATTGTGTTTTTTAACTATTGAAATCTCGAAAAAAATAACATATGCAACAAAGGTAATTTATTGAAATAATAATTTTGAAAAGCGTCTGTAAGACACGCATTTGTAGCTATCTTAACTCCACATTTAACAATTATTTTCATACACTTAGTTATAAATATTGAACAATTTTTATTATCAAGTAAATTTTTGTTATAAGAATATTTATATCTACAGATATATTTAAAATAAGTATGTATTTTGGTAGATCTATATATCTAAAATCTTAGACAGATTTTTGCAGCTGTTTGTTTGTTTTACTTCGGTGTCTTTGAAAATACCTCTAGGTGTCATTCCTATTAGTTGCTAACACCTACATTATCCAGTTATTAAATATTTAAAATTATATGTCTGTAGAAGACATTGTTTCAAGAATACGTGAATGTTAAGCCAGTGTTATATCTTTATAATTAAGAACAGTGTGCGCCACATATGTATTTTGGAAAGTACAAATGTTAACAAAACAAAGATATATGTTTTCAATATTTGATCTAATCTAATTGGCCTATTTACACTTTAATTTCTCATATTTCTCTTCAATAATCCATACATAGTCTTTATATTTTACATTTTGGACATAAATAAATATACATTTAAGTTAATATCTCTTATGATTTTTTTATGATCTACGATAAGTTTTCTGTACTAAAAAAATACGACCATAAAAAACTTAGCTTGCACACGAAACATGAGCATATGTAAAATTCAATTTCTTGAAAACCGTAACACGTAGCGAAGTAAACTTTTTTAAATAACTTTTTCATACTTTCGACTACATTTGTCTCGATATAACTATAGTTCTATTTTCCTCCGCATAGTAAAGTTTTTAATGCACAAATTTGCTGGTATCGACTGTGGAACAATGTTTTTCGAAAAGGCTTTAAGTTATCAAAAACTGGTGTATATTATTAGAAGCGCTGTAGTTTTTTATATATGTTGTGAAAAAAATATGAACATAACTTGAATCGTTGATTTACAAGTTTTATTTTTAATTTTTATTTTATTTTATATAACAAGTTAATCAACATTCTTATTATTAGCATGAGAAAACTTTCTCTCAGGAGCGGTTCAGTGAAGTTTGTGTTAAAAAATTTTTTAAATTTTTTATGAAAAAGGTGAGACAAATTTTATTATAAATAGATATCATCCAATTTTATTTAAATTATTTAAAATTACCCTACGTAACCCTACGTATTTAATAACTGGATATATAAATAAAGATTAAAAATTTGAACATTTTTTACTTTCAAACACCGTATTTTATCGTAAGTTGGACTACAGTTTGTAATATCTCAAGACAAGCAACATTTTTTTAAAATCAAGAATGATGTTTTATTAAATAATCGACAATAAAATAGTTGACCAGAATACGTTACCCCATCTGGAACGACACAACACTTTCTAACAAAAAAATATCACTTAACGGTAGGATCCAAAATATAGTTCCACTAATTGCGATGCTTAATTTTTTGTTTGTTTCTTTTATACTAAAATATAAATACTTTCACGTGACATAGGGCACAACTTATATCACAAAATATGAAATAAAGAGATAATTTCATTTGTAGAATAAAATGCGTTTGGCACATTTTCTCTTTCTATGTGTATTTGTACTAAGTTTGAATTTGCAACAAATAGTATATTATTATTTATTGAATTGCTGAGAAACAAACCATCGTTGCCATGTAAAAAAATACTATGCGACAAAAATAAAATTAGATAAACATAACCATATTTCAATAACATTTTTATATATTCCATAAATCTCAACAACCCGTTTGCATTCCACATTTTTTTAATATTTATTATAAATATTAATTACATTTTAATGAATACGTCTATTTAGCAATGTCCTAGCTGTATTTGAAAAACATTATATTTTTAGTTTCAAGATTTAACAAATTCATAATTATAATAAAGCTATTAAACTACAATACGTTAATACGTAATCATTTCTCTTAGTCTTTTAGAAAATCCGTCGCGTGTAAGAGTATATATATATATATATATATATATATATATATATATATATATATATATATATATATATATATATATATATATATATATATATATATATGTATATATATATATATGTATATATATATATATTAAACTACAATACGTTAATACGTAATCATTTCTCTTAGTCTTTTAGAAAATCCGTCGCGTGTAAGAGTATATATATATATATATATATATATATATATATACATATATATATATATACATATATATATATATATATATATATATATATATATATATATATATATATGTATATATAGGAAAAAAATATGGTGTTGCCATTTAAAAAAAAATCGATGACGTCATTACTCGAAAACAAATGACATTTCCTGTTCGAGGATTTTTCCCAAAAAATAATTGTTTTGTTTTTATTGAATTTATTCCATACTTTTGGCGCATACTGTATATATATATATATATATATATATATATATATATATATATAGTTACCGAACGAAAACGTAATTAATTAAATAAGTTTAATAAGTGACTCAAGGTAAGCAAAAATATACATAAACTATGTAATTTTTACAGAGAGTCTAATTCAAATTACAGCAAAATTGCAAAATTAAAACAACTTGTATGGGTACTTTAAATTTATTTTCAATATATAGGGAGGAAAATAATTTGCAAAACTTGCCTACTTTTGATCAGCTATATAATATACTGCATAATAATGATTCTTATGTTAAAACATATCCAAAATGTTATTTTTACGTTCTCTACATGTAAACGAGTCAAAATAAAAATGTATTGTTAAGTAGATAAATTTGGTGAAGAATATATAAGTTTACCACATATAAGTATATAATATAAATCATTGCTAATTAATTACAAGTTTACATTACTTTACAATATATGTATGTAAAGTGAGTAGTTCCGGATCATTTTTTATACCGTAACGATCATGTCCAGGACGTTTGTGTACTTCCAGGACAAGTCTGAAACTATTGTTGTAGGGTCTTTTCAATTTTTCTTAAGTCATATCACAGACCAGGGGTCGGCAACCTGCGGCCCTTTGCAACTTTTTGCGCGGCCCGCCAAAGCACCAATATTTTTTATTTTAATAATATTTATACTCGTATATGATATAAAAGCACTATTTAAGTTATATTTGAATGTGCGGCCCGCATAAAAATATTTATTTTGAAAATGGCCCACCGTCCGAAAAAGGTTGCCGACCCCTGTCTTAGACAATAATTGAATATCGATTTTCCGAGATATAGGCCTAACTTGAACAGTAATGGAGGGGGCAAAAGAGGGTCAATTTTTGCGAGACCACCCTCTACTAGTATAGTTTCAATTGTCAATGTATAATATGGAATAACTGTTATTTAAAAATATACCCAAAATTATTTTATTATTTTCAAATTAAATTATTATTTTCAAATCGTCCATAAATGTAAATAGCTCTAATCAAATGCAACTCTAATTGTTGCATTTTAAAAAGTTTAAGAAGTAGCTACAAGGAAATTTAGTTAAATATAGCAATACATAAATAAAAAGCATTGTACAAGTACAACGTCGGTACAATTGAAAAGTTAATTAAGGTATCTACTTATTTATTACTTATCTAGAACTCAAATGAAATTGTAATAAAATTTGACTTCATTTTAAAAACATACGCAATGTACTATTCTCCAGCAAGTAAATATTTCGGAACATTATAGTATTAGGGTTTAAAAATGTATTGTTGCATACAGGGACACTTAGTGAAGAGTAAGGTATTCTACAGGGACATATACAGTGCTTTCGAAAAGTAACGAATAAATTCATTATATTTTTGAAATTGAGAAATTTTCGAAAAAATCCCCTAATTATGGTGTTACAAAACAAAAATTTCAAGAAAATAATGTTTGAAGATAAAAATGATAATGATTATGTAAAATATCGACTAAATTAAATGTTCAAATTGTACACCGTTGGCTGCCTGACAGTAGCCAAGACGATTAATAAATTCTTTTTGGACATTATCAATAACTTCAGGAGGTATACGATGTATCTCATGACAAATTCTTGCTTTTAAATCTTCTAAATTAACCGGTCTAGTAGCGCATACTTTGCTTTTTAAGTATCCCCACAAGAAATAATCTAGGGGTGTCAAATTAGGCGATCTGGCTGGCCACTCAATCGGCCCCCTTCTCCCTATCCAACGATTTGGGAACAGCCCATCTAAATAAGCACGGACAGGTGTTGCGTAATGGGGAGGTGCACAATATTGTAAAAATTAAATTTTAAAATCTTCAAACATTATTTTCTTGAAATTTTTCATGATGTATGTATGTAAAATGACACGCTCCTTCAAATGGCATGGTAAAAATTGGGGGTTGTTATTTAAAAAAATTGTCGATGACGTCATATCTCGAACAGCGATGACGTCACAAATATGGGTCGTATGTCAAAAAGTGCCTTTTTTAAAACAAAATCGATGTGTCAGAGGATTCTTTCGAAAACTTTTCAATTTCAAAAATAATGAATTTATTCGTTACTTTTCGAAAGCACTGTATGTCAAAATCAATGTCATTTAATTTATATTATACAACTTAATTATTCACCTAAATGAAGTACTACCGTTGACTGCACATATAACTTCACAGTCAGCAGTACTACCCTAGTATATGTTTTGTGTTACTACCCTTATTTTGTTAAGTATATAAAAAAGGGTACCTACCTACTACTATAAAAAATATCTAAGCAGTAAGTACTAGTAAGTCACAAATTTATGCACATTCGCTAAGCTTAATTAGCAAATGTTATTTTCACGTTGTGTACCTTACTTAAATGGTTCAAGATAAATATGTATTATTACGTAGATGTAAACACATAGTAACATATAAATTACTGCAAATTGGCTACAAGATCGCTTGCATTACTTTCATATATAGGGCAATTCATCGGGAAGAAATGACCATACAATACTAGGTACTATTAATTTTAAGCAATTTCTTGTATATAAACGCGTAGGCTAAATTGACAACGGTTATTTATCAAACTTCAACAAGGATATTTTGTTTGTAAAACTAAATTTTCTAAATTTCGTGAACAGATTGATATAAATAATTGACAATTGAGGCATTTCGAAAGTGGTACAACCCTTGTTTGGCTCGCCTCTTTCGTTTTTGAGTCATCTCCAAAGATTTACCTTTCACACCCTGTAGCTCAAAAACGAAGCATTTCAAACTACCTGATATCGTTTTGTTAATTCCTCCTGAATTGCACTGTATTTACTTAAAATTATCACTAAAATTGTAATGTAAAAAGTTATAAGTATAGGACATTTTAGTGAAACGTAAAAATAACTAGGTATAAGATAGGCGTTGTTGTGTAACTTAAACTTGTTAAAATAATTATGCACTTATTTTTTCAAGGAAGTTGTGTTGTTGTTTTCGTTCCATTTTCCACTCGAGAAACTGACTATGAGGGTTCGCATCTTCTACATCGAATTGTACTACTACATATAAAACATTACAGTTACATATAAACTGTTACATATAAATCAAATATCGCAAGGTCGCAAGGTCGGCAAAACTGAAAAATTATTTAAAATATATAAATGTAAAGAGTAGGTAGGTACCTACTTATTTATTACATACAATCGGTACTTACGAAATTGTGATAAAAAATATATAACTTGTAGTTATTTATCTAGTTCTTTTTAAAAGCATGTAAATGTTTACAAACTACTATATTAAATTTTAAATATGTATTATTGTATACAGGGACATTTAGTGAAAAGTAAAGTACTCTAGTTTGCGTTTCTTAAATATTTTGATAAAAATTATAATAGGGGCAAGAATTCAAGCGTAGCACGTCATACGAACAAATGAATATGTTTTTTATCAAAATATATAAGAAACTACCACTGAAAATAATAATAAAACTATATGTTATGTTAAGTGTTTACATAATATATTACACTCAATTACAAAATGATATTGTTTTTAACGCTATAAGATATTGAAAATATACATGTCCCTGTAGAGTACTTTACTTTTCACTTTATGTCCCTGTATGCAATAATACATATTTAAAATTTAATATAGTAAAGTTTGTAAACATTTACATCCGTAGAACGTAGAAAAATGTAGTATATTTTTAAAAAGAACTAGATATATAACTACAAGTTATATATTTTTTATCACAATTTAGTAAGTACCGATTGTATTTAATAAATAAGTAGGTACCTAGCTACTTTTTACATTTATATATTTTAAATAATTTTTCAGTTTTGCCGACCTTGCGACCTTGTACTTCACAACAGTTTTTTTTCAACTTTTTACCTACCCAGTTGGAAAATGTATATTTGATTTATATGTAACATTTTATATGTAACATGTTTTATATGTAGTAGTACAATTCGATGTAGAAGATGCGAGCCCTCATATGGCCGGTTTCTCAACTAGTAGATATCTGTTAAATAAACTTATTGATTCCATAAACTGGAGATATCCCATGAATTCGGTTTCTGAACCATTCGATAATGCTTATCTATTGCATAAGTTATCGAACAGATATCCAAAGAAAAATGGCAAGATATCTGTCCAATAAACATTAACGCACGCACGCAGCGATTTAGCTGTTGCTTGTTTACATCTTTATTGTAAGACTTAACCCAACTTTTTTGATATTTTCTTGACGATTACTTTGTGCAATGGAAAATTCTGAATCGTCTGCCTCTTCAGATGAAGAATATTTAAATATAGCCACATATCTTGAACCGCCAAGACGTTATCGTGAAAGAGAAAATCAGTATGAAAAATTAAGCGACAGAATTTCGAGAGAGGTTTACGGGCGCCGTATTCTTGAAATAGTGTTTTCTACAAATACAAGTAATTTTAGACATTTAAGAATAATATAGAGTTTAGCAAATAACAACAATGTTATCTCATGCCACCAGCAAATATTCAAAGGTACCGAAATAAAATCAATGTATCAAGTCAGAAAGCGATTTATCCAGCAAATTTGTAGGTACTGAAAACTTTCAAAATGCGTATTTATTTAAATTCAGCTATAGATATAAACATTGTTATAACATAAACTTACATATTTCTGCATATAACATTGTTCACTTCTGTTTATAAGTATGTGAAAATAATTGTTAAAATGTGGGGTTAGAAGAGCGAAATAATCTGTGTCATACAAATGCATTTTAAAAGTTATTATATTATTTGAAGAGAGTTTAAACTCTGGATAAACAAAACATCAGGAATTTTATTTTTGATATTACTTTTGTTCTACGCGTTTTATTTTTCAAAATTTCAGTACCTAAAAAACCACAAATTTGATCATTTTATGGCGAGAAATACGGCGATCTTAACGAAAGAAACTGTAAATTTACTGATAGATTTAATAGGAGATAGTATTCAAGTCTCTAGTACTAGAACAAATTTACTATCAGTATTAGAAAAGGTTTTAATAACTTCGTTTTTATGCAACAGGTTTGTATATATTTTTATTTATTTAATGTGATGTGATATCATTAGGTAGCCGATAGTGGCGCCATCTACAATTATTTCTTGAAAGTGTCTTACTTCCATAAATGGCATCTGCAAACAGTTGTGCATTTGCTAGCTCCCTCTATGATTATTGCAGATATTAAGATATCCATTCAACTGTTATGTATTCAACAAAATTTGGAAGGCATGCGTTCAGAAACCAATATAAAGTTATCGGTCTGATAAATTTATGTACTCGATAGTTATCAAATCGATTCATAGATTGCGCCAAATGTTGAGAAACCGGCCATTTGTCAGTTCTCGAGTGGATAATGGAACGAAAACAACACAATTTCCTTAAAAAAATAAGTGCATAATTATTTTAACAAGTTTAAGTTACACAACAACGCCTATCTTATACCTAGTTATTTTTACGTTTCACTAAAATGTCCTATACTTATAACTTTTTACATGACAATTTTAGTGATAATTTTAAGTAAATACAGTGCAATTCAGGAGGAATTAACAAAACGATATCAGGTAGTTTGAAATGCTTCGTTTTTGAGATACAGGGTGTGAAAGGTAAAGCTTTGGAGATAACTCAAAAACGAAAGAGGCGGGCCAAACAAGGGTTGTACCACTTTCGAATGCCTCAATTGTCAATTATTTATATCAATCTGTTCACGAAATTTAGAAAATTTAGTTTTACAAACAAAATATCCTTGTTGAAGTTTGATAAATAACCGTTGTCGATTTAACTTACGCGTTTATATAGAATAAATTGCTTAAAATTAATAGTACCTAGTATTGTATGGTCATTTCTTCCCGATGAATCGCCCTATATAAGTATATGAAAGTAATGCAAGCGATCTTGCAATTAGCAGTAATTTATATGTCACTATGTGTTTACATCTTCGTAATAATACATATTTATCTTGAACCATTTAACTAATGTACACAACGTGAAAATAACATTTGCTAATTAAGCTTAGCGAATGTGCATAAATTTGTGACTTACTAGTACTTACTGCTTAGATACTTTTTTTAGTAGTAGGTAGGTACCCTTTTTTATATACTTAACAAAATAAGGGTAGTACCACAAAACATATAATATATTCGTTACAAGAATTCAGACGACTTACGTCATACAAATAAATGAATAATTCATTATATTTTCATCAAAATATTTAAGAAACTGCAACTGATAGTAATAAAACTATATACTACATTAAAAGTTTGCATTATATATTGCACTAAATTGCAAAAATGATTGTTTTTAACGCGACCAAATATCGAAAATTAGAGCTGTTTTTTTGTGACGAACCGTATTAATGGACTGTTTCAAAACGTATTCAATGGTGACGTCACTTATGTGTTGCACATAGTTCTAAAACGTAACGTCATCAAATATTTACTTCTTTTTAGCATCACACTCAGTTTTTGATTATTGTTTATAATTTATTTATAAAACAGCTACACTAGATTTGGATTAAAATAGAACGAGTATTAGTGGTAGAAATTATTAACAATACCTATTTCCGCATGTTTTTGTACATATGTATCTTGAAAATGTGTGAAATTTGCAACAAAAACATAGAAATTGATTTTAGCAACTGCAAATCAAAAACAAATACCTAACATGTTTATATGAGTGACAGGAAATTGGTTTTTAGGCAACTGCTGCATAGACTAATAGCAAAGCATCTAAAGAGTTCAAACCGGACTCAGTGGATGTTTTAAACACGGTTTAAACAGCGACGTGTTTTGAATCGGGTTGAACACATTTCGTCGCAAAAAAACGGCTTAGATTGACAATAAAAACAAATGCGTAACGTCAGCCGTGACGTAAGACGTCTGAATTCTTGACGCGATTATACTAGGGTAGTACCGTTGACTGAGAAGTTATATGTACAGTCAACGGTAGTTAAAGTGAGTAATTTAGGTGAACATTAAGTTGCATAATATAAATTAAATGACATTGATTTTTACATATATGACCCTGTACAATACCTTACTTTTCACTAAATGTCCCTGTATGCAACAATACATTTTTAAACCCTAATACCATAATGTTCCGAGTTATTTACATACGTAGAAAGCTGGAGAATAGTACATTGCGGTACATGTCCCTGTAGAGTACTTTACTTTTCACTAAATGTCTCTGTATACAACAATACATAGTCAATGTACACATATACATTTACATCCGTAGAAAGTAGAAAAAGTGTTGTATATGTTTTTAAAAAGAACTAGATTACTACGAGTTATATATTTTTTTTATCAGTAAGTACCGGTTGTATGTAATAAATAAGTAAGACCTACCTACTTTTTATATTTATATATTTTGAATAATATATCAGTTTTGCCGACCTTGCGACCTTGTACTTCACAATGGTTTTTTTCTACTTTTTACCTAGTTGAAAAATCGATATTTGATTTATATGTAACAATTTATACAGTGCTTTCGAAAAGTAACGAATAAATTCATTATATTTGAAATTGCGAGTTTTCGAAAAAATCCTCTGGCATGTCGATTTTGTTTTTAAAAAAGGCACTTTTTGACATACGACCCATTTTTGTGACGTCATCGTTGTTCGAGATATGACGTCATCGACAATTTTTTTAAATAGCATCCCCCAATTTTGACCATGCCATTTGAAAGAGCGTGTCATTCACACATCATGAAAAGAATTATAATATTACATAACAAAAATTTCAAGAAAATAATGTTTGACACCCCTAGATTATTTCTTAAAATGCAAAGTATACGTTATTAGACCGGTTAATTTAGAAAATTTAAAAGCAAGAATTCGTCACGAGATACATCGTATACCTCCTGAAGTTATTGATAATATCCAAAAAAATTTATTAATCGTCTTGGCTACTGTCAGGTAGCCAACGGTGCACAATTTGAACATTTAATTTAGTCATAATCATTTTCAGTATTGTAAAAATTAAATTTTAAAATCTTCAAACATTATTTTCTTGAAATTTTTATGTAACACCATTTTTTTTTCATGCTGTGTGTGTAGAATGACACGCTCTTTCAAATGGCATAGTTAAAATTGGGGATTGCCATTTAAAAAAATTGTCGATGACGTCATATCTCGAACAACGATGACGTCACAAATGTGGGTCGTATGTCAAAAAGTGCTTTTTTAAAAACAATATCGACGTACCAGGGGATTTTTTCGAAAACTTCTCACTTTAAAAAATAATTAATTTATTCGTTACTTTTCGAAAGCACTATATGTAACTGTAATGTTTTATATCTAGTGTTTCTCGAGTGGAAAATGGAACGAAAACAACAAAACTTCCTTTAAAGACAAGTTGCATTGTGTCTTGTGTTTTTTCTTGCATTATTAAAAAATAAGCAAATAAGTGCATAATTATTTAACAAGTTTAAGTTTATACAACACCGCCTTATACCTAGTTATTTTTACATTTCACTAAAATGTTCCTATACTTATAACTTTTTACATTACAATTTTAGTGAAATTTTTAAGTACAGTGTGATTCAGGAGGATTTAAACAAACTATATCAGGTAGTACTAATAACTGTTTCTATATAAACATATAGTCTGAAATGCTTCGTGTGAAAGATAAAACTTTGGAAATGACTCAAAAACGAAAGAGGCGGGTCAAACAAGGAGTACCACTTTCGAAATGCCTCAACTTGTCAATTATTTATATCAGTCTGACCACAAAATTTAGAAAATTTAATTTTTTAACAGATAAAATATCTTTGTTGAATTTTGATAAATGTAACCGTTGTCGAGAAAAATGGAGGTAAATTTGTTTAGCATTTTGTTTAGCAATTTAGACTACACGTTTATATCTATAGAAGAAATTGTTTAAAATTAATAGTAGGTACCTAGTATTATATTTATATTGTCATTTCGTCCCGTTGAATCACCCTATGTATTGAAATGTAATGCAAGCGATCTTATAGCCAATTAGCAGTAATTTATATGTCACTATGTGTTTACATCTACGTAACAATACGTATTTATCTTGAACCATTTAAGTATGTAGACAACGTGAAAATAACATTTGCTAATTAAGTTTAGCTAATGTGCAACAATTTGTGACTTTACTACTTACTAGATACCTAGGTACTACTGAGATTCTTTAGTAGTAGCTAAATTCGGTAGGTAATTTAGGTAAATATTTATAAGTTGTATAATATAAATTATATTACATTAATTTTTACGTATATGTCCCTGTACAATACCTTACTCTTGACTAAATGTCCCTGTATGCAGCAATACATTTATGATAAAGTTCCGAAACATTTACGTACGTAGAAAGTTGGAGAGACCTTAAATTTTACTACAATTTGAGTTTTAGAAAAGTAATGAATAAGTAGATGTCTTAATTAATTTTTCAGGTTTACTGACCCTGTACTTAACAATAGTTTTTATGTAGGTATCCCTATATGTATACATTTAACTAAATTTCCTTAACTTTTTAAAATGCTACAAGAGTGATCTAGAGTCAAAAAAGGTAACCGTCCTAGCAACATTAAGGAGGTAAGCTTTCTGAACTAAAACTGATGGAAAAAGAGATGTTGCTATCAGAAGTTAAGATATACAGTGCGTAGCAAAAAAAATGTGAACTACTAAAGTTCAAAGAGGCAGCGTAAGTGGCGCCCTCTACCCATGTCAAAAATACCGGGATACCAAATTTTGTTTGAATCCATCAATTACTTCTCACGTTATTTAAAAAAAAAAATTGAAGATAGTAATTTGATTTTGATACCCTGTGACTCGGTTATCATCAACTTTTGGACTAAGGTAAGTAGGGCTAGATCGCATTATTTTGGCGTCATAAATCACTGTTACTCTATGTACACGTACTTACGGAATACTCTGTATAAACAGAAAAGTAATAAACTAGATAGATGTAAAAATTATCGTTAACAATAATTATTGCCATGAAAAATATCGGAATCTCACTAGCCAAATTTTCAAGGAGCAATTGACACTAAAACTCATACATCTAATGAAGCAATTGCGCGCAAGACCTTGTATATGGACTTATTTATGCATACAAGAAATCAATACATGGAATGATACAATAACACAGAAATTTTGTCCTCATATTTAACGTTACATTATAAACTGTTGTATACGTCAACTGTTTACAAATATATTTTGAGAAATTACGTTTAGTACCATAAATAATTGCAATGTACATAGAAAAATAATAATGTATACTTCCTTTAGCTAATGTCCCGGAACCGATCAACTCACATACATATATATATATATATATATATATATATATATATATATATATATATATATATATATATATATATATGTATATATGGTGTCTATTATTCAGTAGGCAGACACAGAATATTATGTTAAAAATAATCTATATCTCTGTATTTGAAAAACATTATATTTTTAGTTTCAAGATTTAACAAATTTATAATTATAATACGTTAATACGTAATCATTTCTCTTAGTCTTTTAGAAAATCCGTCGCGTGTAAGAGTACTTTTATTTTATTTTTTCGGTTTTCGTTCGGTAACTATATATATATATATATATATATATATATATATATATATATATACAGTATGCGCCAAAAGTATGGAATAAATTCAATAAAAACAAAACAATTATTTTTTGGGAAAAATCCTCGAACAGGAAATGTCATTTGTTTTCGAGTAATGACGTCATCGATTTTTTTTTAAATGGCAACACCATATTTTTTTCCTTGATTCTGAAATATCGTTCAATTCTCTATCAGACAGTACTAAAATTTTGCTCTCTTACATAGGAAAGTTTTCGAGTAAATGACGATTGAATGTTAGAAAATGTAAATCAATTAAAATAAAGCAAAAACGTTTTCAAGTTTAGTTTTTCGAATTCCATAGTTCTTTTATGGATCACGTAGGTGAAAATCTTTGCAAAGTCATTGTCACACCGACTTTCTAATAAGTATTGTAAGCGACATAGAAATTATTATTCATTTTAAAGTATTATGGCACATTTAACTGTTACTCAAAGAATTGAAATTTTAATTTTTATCGGATGCGGGAATATGACTAGAACTCAGCAGGAAGTTTGCGATTTATTTAATGAAAAATATCCAGATCGCCCTATCAGCCAATCAACAGTCAGTAAGGTAGAGTCTAAATTTAGAGAAACTGGCAATTTTGTAAATATTCCAAAACCTGGACGTCCAAGCATTAATGAAAATCAGAAACAGAACATTTTGATAAGTATGGTGGATAATCCTCATAATTCTTCACGATTGGCTGCATTAAACAATGACACTAGTCAGAGCACAGTCCTACGTATCTTGAGGAAGGAAAAATATCATCCCTATAAAATTCAACTTGTGCAGGAACTCAATGAAGATGATCCTGATCGCCGCTTACACATACGTAAACACATTTTTTTGCGAAATTCTAATGGATTTATGTCAAGGAAATAGAAATTTACACTGGCAAATACTTTTTTCAGATGAGGCCACATTTTGTCTGAATGGTACAGTAAACCGTCAAACTTGCAGATATTGGAGTCGGGAAAATCCTCATTGGATGGCAGAGGCACATACCCAACACTCTCAGAAATTAAATGTGTGGGCTGGAATAGTTGATGACAGAATAGTAGGGCCTTTCTTCTTTGAAGGAACCCTTACAGGACAAAGATAATTAGAGTTTCTAGAAAATGACCTTGTTCCAGCCCTTGCAGTAATTTTTCCTAACGATAATGACCCTGACATTCCTGACGATACCATATGGTTTCAGCAAGACGGTGCACCTCCGCACTATGCGCGCCCTGTACGAGATTTTTTGGACAACTGTTTTCCTAGGAAGTGGATCGGCAGACGCGGACCGATAGAATGGTCCGCAAGATCTTACACCTTTTGACTATTTTTTATGGGGATACTTGAAGTCAAAAGTATACATTAATAAACCACGTAATTTAGAAGAACTTCAAAATCGCATTCGCGACGAAATACGCAGAGTTACCCCAGAAATCATTCATAATGTGCAAGAAGAATTTCTTCACAGACTTGCGCATTGTCAAGAAGTTGGTGGATGGCAATTCGAACATTTAATTTAAGTATAAAATTTAATCAATTGTATTTTATTTTACATACCTCAGAATTGTTACTTTTTTTATGGATAAAATTTACGTTTTCTAACATTCAATCGTCATTTACTCGAAAACTTTCCTATGTAAGAGGGCATTTTAGTACTGTCTGTTTAAATGACTATGTGATG
This sequence comes from Monochamus alternatus, assembly GCA_037114965.1. NCBI lineage: Eukaryota > Metazoa > Arthropoda > Insecta > Coleoptera > Cerambycidae > Monochamus > Monochamus alternatus. The sequence goes on from CM073426.1 coordinate 46,317,603, forward strand.
CTTGATTAATTACCAATAAAATAAATTTACATTATTACATCTGATTTTATATTAAACACTTGTTCTGTATTCTAATTTCTTTTACAGAGCAACGTTCAATCTGAGGGATGGTCATGCATGTACGATTAGAAACAAATCTTGCCAATTAATTGTTCGATACCTACCTTATTACGTTATGTTGTTTAGCTTTCAACATATTTAAGATATTCTAACGAGATGTTTTCATACTGTACATAGATTATGAAATTAGTTTATTTTTCTTAATTTTATTCGTTTAGAAATTTTAAAACCCACGGCAGACAACTGAATTTAATGTCTTATAGAATACTCTTCAAAGAAAGTGAGTTAGAGACTTCTTTATAAATTATCTATCATTCCATGTTTAGAATTATTTCCAAGAAAATGTCCGTAATATTTTTCGCTTATTCTTTCTGGTGTCTGTTTTAATGTAATTTGTGGCACTGCACACACATAACTGAAAGATAAAAACAATAATTACAAATTATTATCTAGCTTTTTTAAATGACTATTTGATAGGTACCTACTGGGTATGGTACATTTGCAGGTGATTCTTCCTAGCAAAAACCAGTTGTTTTATTTTAGTTCTGTATCATGAAATACAGAAATTGTAGTTCTTTGTTTACTATTTTACAGATGTAGAGTTCTTCTTAAACAAATTTTATCCATCAGAAAGAAGTGCTGGAATATGTGGATACAAGAATCAATCATTTCTAGGTTATGCTTTCGTAACATTTCTTTTGTGGGGCTGGGGTAGGTTCAGATCTGACTTTTAACGGCAAACACATTCACATTATAATAAAAAAGTTTTAGGAATCGTTTTGTTCGAATTTATTTGTTGCTAATTAAGTAATCAATAAATACAGCAGTTGGAAAAGAGGGATATTCTTTAGGTTCTTACACAATTTTGTAATAAAAAATACGGGTACCTAATTATTATGTACACTGTAGTAACATAAAAAAACAATTTACTGAAGTTTTACTACATTATAATGGAACAATTTAAAAATATCCAAATATTTTACACAATATCCACGCTGTAATCCTAGCTGTAGCGGTAGACTGCGCCGGCACAGCGACCCCAATGCTCCAAAAGGCTCAACTTAAGACTAAATTTTTATCGACAAGTCTCAACACCATTGTGCATACGCAAATTGCATTAAATACACTATTTAGCGTTATTTATGTAAACTAAAATATTTTATGTCATTAATATTTGACAATTCATAGTTTTGACGTTCACCGATGTTAGTTTCTTCTGTGTAAGTTTGGCTCATGGCTATACACATTTTACATGACAAAACAATGAAATTTGGGTACTTTTTGGAGGCATTTTTTTATGTTAAATTTTCAAATTTTTTAATGTGTATTTATCAGAATGTGTTCATAATTAAGTATATTTCAATTTAAACATAAGTTTTAGCACGGCTGACAACCCAAAATTCAAAATTAAATCGATTTCTTTTAAAATGGAACACCCTGTATAAGAATTGATGTTACCATCAGATTCTACGCGCCATCTAGTGTTTGTATACCAAATTTTGTCGCACTGGCTATGATGGTTTCTGAGATATTCGCACTGAAAGTCTTAGAGGGAACACCCGGTATTACACTGTTCATTTCCTTTAAAATTATACTATATAGAATATTTATAAAAAAATTTTGATATAAAAAGAAAAAGATAATTATTGTACGAGTATAATTTTTAATGAAATGGACAGTGTAATATAAATACAATAAATAGTTATTTAGTGAAAGTTTAAAAGTTATAAATATTATATAGATAGATATCAACATAAAAATAATAAAAATATAAAAAAGAAAGTTTTGTTAAATCTAGTTTATAATTAATAGATTTAGGATATGTGAAGGGTATTAAAAATTCTCTGTGAGAAAGTGAGGACGTTGCATAGGAACGAAAAGAAAAGAAAAGTTGTTGATTTTGAAATAAATAAGGAATACGAGAATTTTGAGAAGAGAAGAAAATTGTACAAGAATTATAAGAAATTAGTAAGAAAGAAACAGTCCCTGAGTAAATAAAGTTAACCTACAAGTATAGCAAACATTGTATATTGAAATCCAATCCTTCAGAGCGAAGAATACTACATTGAGGATTATATCCACTATTTTCCACAGCACAAGGAACATATAACCAAGAAAGCTACATTAAAAGGTATTATATTTTAATGATAATCTGTTACAAGACCGAGAGCAATACGTACTAGACATTTGCAAATCGGGTGTCGAAGAAATCTGACAGTTAGAAGGCGCTAAATTCAAACAACAACTATAAGCAGTTCTACAAGGCATGTACAGACGAAGACAAGTATATAAGGCTTATGGTGAGCGCTCTATAAAACGATATAAAGTTTTCGCTCAGTAACTCCTCAAGGGATAAAGATAAAAATATGCGGTTTTTTTTAATAGACTACAAATATTATTTTACATCGACGCTGTGTTTTGAAGTTTTGAAAAAATGTAACATTATTTTTTTTAAATGAATTTTGCTCTTTTCCAAAATTTCATCAGATTCTACGCGCCATCTAGTGTTTGTATACCAAATTTTGTCGCACTGGCTATGATGGTTTCTGAAATATTCGCACTGAAAGTCTTAGAGGGAACACCCGGTATTACACTGTCCATTTCCTTTAAAATTATACTATATAGAATATTTATAAAAAAATGTTGATATAAAAATAAAAAGATAATTATTGCACGAGTATAATTTTTAATGAAATGGACAGTGTAATATAAATACAATAAATAGTTATTTAGTGAAAGTTATAAATATTATATAAATAGATATCAACATAAAAATGATAAAAATATAAAAAAGAAAGTTTTGTTAAATCTCTGCCTAAATCTATATATACAGGCTGTATCACATAAGAGGACCACTCCCATGTATCTCACTTAATATGCGAGATACGTCAAAAATCTTTAATTGTTTTTGTTGCATTTTTGGAGGCCTTTATACTCGTAAAAACAAATTTGGGATAATAAATTTTTATTGCAAAATTGAGACCTTTCACCTGATATAAACAGATTTTTGAAATATCGTACGTGATTCGCTGCGCCCTCTAGGCGAATAAAAAAAAATTTTATTGAAGCAGGCTATGGCCACAAAAAATTGCGTGTTTTTTCGTCTTTCATGCAATATACTACATGTTGCCCTTATCTTTTGTATTTATTAAATTTTTTTCAATTTTAGTTTAAAAAAATGTACCTAAATATTTTCGTGTTGCTCAAGATAATGTAGAACCTGTTTTAAAGACGTCAACTGCAAAAAAATAATAAACAGAATGTACTTTTATATGGAAAATACAGATTTTCTTATAATATTATTTTATTGCTTTTCACATTAGAAGCAATTGGGTTTTTAAAATTATTTTGACACAGACAATGTAATAAAATAATATTATAAGAAAATCTGTATTTTGCATAAAAAAAGTACATTCTGTTTATTATTTTTTGCAATTGGCGTCTTTAAAACAGGTTCTACATTATCTTGAGCAACACAAAAATATTTAGGTTCATTTTTTTTTAACTAAAATTGAAAAAAATGTAATAAATATGAAAAATAAGGGCAACATGTAGTATATTGCATGAAAGACGAAAAAACAGACAATTTTTTGTGGCCATAGCCTGCTTCAATAAAAAATTTTTTTATCCGCCGAGAGGGCGCAGCGAACCACATACGATATTTCAAAAATCTGTTTATATCAGGTGGAAGGTATCAATTTTTCAATAAAAATTTATTACCGATAAGTTTTCTCTATCTCTTAAAATAAAAAAGTTAGGCAGCCTTAAAGTTTGGGCACTTAACAGGTTTTTTTTGTTATTAATCATAAAGTTGGCCATGGATCTCAAATTTGTTTTTACGAGCATAAAGGCCTCCAAAAATGCAACAAAAAACAATCAAAGATTTTTGACGTGTCTCGCATATTAAGCGAGATACATGGGAGTATGATATATATATATATATATATATATATATATATATATATATATATATATAAAAATATATAAAATAAAAATTTATTACCGATAAGTTTTCTCTATCTCTTAAAATAAAAAAGTTAGACAGCCTTAAAGTTTGGGCACTTAACAGGTTGTTTTGTTATTACTCATAAAGTTGGCCATGGATCTAAAATTTGTTGTTACGAGTTTTTACGATATATATATATATATATTAAAGTTTGGGCACTTAACAGGTTGTTTTGTTATTACTCATAAAGTTGGCCATGGATCTAAAATTTGTTGTTACATATATATATATATATATCGTAAACTCGTAACAACAAATTTTAGATCCATGGCCAACTTTATGAGTAATAACAAAACAACCTGTTAAGTGCCCAAACTTTAAGGCTGTCTAACTTTTTTATTTTAAGAGATAGAGAAAACTTATCGGTAATAAATTTTTATTTTATATATTTATATATATATATATATATATATATATATATATATATATATATATATATATATATATATATATATATATATATATATATATATATCATACTCCCATGTATCTCGCTTAATATGCGAGACACGTCAAAAATCTTTGATTGTTTTTTGTTGCATTTTTGGAGGCCTTTATGCTCGTAAAAACAAATTTGAGATCCATGGCCAACTTTATGATTAATAACAAAAAAAACCTGTTAAGTGCCCAAACTTTAAGGCTGCCTAACTTTTTTATTTTAAGAGATAGAGAAAACTTATCGGTAATAAATTTTTATTGAAAAATTGATACCTTCCACCTGATATAAACAGATTTTTGAAATATCGTATGTGGTTCGCTGCGCCCTCTCGGCGGATAAAAAAATTTTTTATTGAAGCAGGCTATGGCCACAAAAAATTGTCTGTTTTTTCGTCTTTCATGCAATATACTACATGTTGCCCTTATTTTTCATATTTATTACATTTTTTTCAATTTTAGTTAAAAAAAAATGAACCTAAATATTTTTGTGTTGCTCAAGATAATGTAGAACCTGTTTTAAAGACGCCAATTGCAAAAAATAATAAACAGAATGTACTTTTTTTATGCAAAATACAGATTTTCTTATAATATTATTTTATTACATTGTCTGTGTCAAAATAATTTTAAAAACCCAATTGCTTCTAATGTGAAAAGCAATAAAATAATATTATAAGAAAATCTGTATTTTCCATATAAAAGTACATTCTGTTTATTATTTTTTTGCAGTTGACGTCTTTAAAACAGGTTCTACATTATCTTGAGCAACACGAAAATATTTAGGTACATTTTTTTAAACTAAAATTGAAAAAAATTTAATAAATACAAAAGATAAGGGCAACATGTAGTATATTGCATGAAAGACGAAAAAACACGCAATTTTTTGTGGCCATAGCCTGCTTCAATAACAAATTTTTTTATTCGCCTAGAGGGCGCACCGAATCACGTACGATATTTCAAAAATCTGTTTATATCAGGTGAAAGGTCTCAATTTTGCAATAAAAATTTATTATCCCAAATTTGTTTTTACGAGTATAAAGGCCTCCAAAAATGCAACAAAAACAATTAAAGATTTTTGACGTATCTCGCATATTAAGTGAGATACATGGGAGTGGCCCTCTTATGTGATACAACCTGTATATATAGATTTAGGCAGAGATTTAACAAAACTTTCTTTTTTATATTTTTATTATTTTTATGTTGATATCTATTTATATAATATTTATAACATTTAAACTTTCACTTAATAACTATTCGTATTTATATTACTGTCCATTTCCTTTAAAATTATACTATATAGAATATTTATAAAAAAAAATTGATATAAAAAGAAAAAGATAATTATTGCACGAGTATAATTTTTAAGGAAATGGACAGTGTAATATAAATACAATAAATAGTTATTTAGTGAAAGTTTAAAAGTTATAAATATTATATAGATAGATATAAACATAATAATAATAAAAATATAAAAAAGAAAGTTTTGTTAAATCTAGTTTATAATTAATAGATTTAGGATATGTGAAGGTTATTAAAAATTCTCTGTGAGATAGTGAGGACGTTCCATAGGAACGAAAAGGAAAGAAAAGTTGTTGATTTTGAAATAAATAAGGAATACGAGAATTTTGAGAAGAGAAGAAAATTGTACAAGAATTATAAGAAATTAGTAAGAAAGAAACAGTACCTGAGTAAATAAAGTTAACCTATAAGTATAGCAAACATTGTATATTGAAATCCAATCCTTCAGAGCGAAGAATACTACATTGAGGGTTATATCCACTATTTTCCACAGCACAAGGAACATATAACTAAGAAAACTACATTAAAAGGTATTATGTTTTAATGATAATCTGTTACAAGACAGAGCAATACGTACTAGACATTTGCAAAGCGGTTGTCGAAGAAATCTGACAGTTTAGAAGGCACTAAATTCAAACAACAACTATAAGCAGTTCTACAAGGCATCTACAGACGAAGATAAGTATATAAGGCTTACGGTGAGCGCTCTATAAAACGATATAAAGTTTTCGCTCAGTAACTCCTCAAGGGATAAAGATAAAAATATGCGGTTTTTTTAATAGACTACAAATATTATTTTACATCGACGCTGTGTTTTGAAATTTTGAAAAAATGTAAAATTATTTTTTTTTAAATGAATTTTGCTCTTTTCCGAAATTTCAAAACACAGCTTCGATGAAAAATAATATTTGTAGTCTATTAAAAAACCGCATATTTTTATCTTTATCCCTTGAGGAGTTACTGAGCGAAAACTAAAAAAATATTTCTTAGCAATAAAATGCTGCCACCTTGCGGTGGCCTTGATAAAAGAGACGATCACATTAGATTCTAAATGTCCAACACTAAGAGAAGTGATTCAGGTTAACGGTAAATGCTCTATCAAACCGGATATAGTCTTCGCTCAATAACTGCTCAATGGAAAATGTTAAAAATATGCGGTTTTTTTATAGACTACAAATATTATTTTATATCAATGCCGTTTTTTAAATTTTAAAATAATGTAAAATCATTTTTTTATTTAAAATTTTTCACTCGATGTAAAATAATATTTGTAGTATATAAAGAATAGAATAACATATTTTACTATATATATATATATATATATATATATATATATATATATATATTTATTGCTAAGAAATATTTTTTTAGTTTTCGCTCAGTAACTCCTCAAGGGATAAAGATAAAAATATGCGGTTTTTTAATAGACTACAAATATTATTTTTCATCGACGCTGTGTTTTGAAATTTCGGAAAAGAGCAAAATTCATTTAAAAAAAAAATAATTTTACATTTTTTCAAAATTTCAAAACACAGCGTCGATGTAAAATAATATTTGTAGTCTATTAAAAAAACCGCATATTTTTATCTTTATCCCTTGAGGAGTTACTGAGCGAAAACTTTATATCGTTTTATAGAGCGCTCACCGTAAGCCGTAAGTATGATATATATATATATATATATATATATATATATATATATATATATATATATATATATATATATATATATATATATATATATATCATACATACAAATCAGGAATAAAAAAGTCAAATTTTAAATAAATTTCATGATTTTTCAATAGAAAACTTGTTGAGAACCGCTGCGTCGGAAGTCATGGTGGATGTGAATTCCACAGAGTTGCCAGTGTTACACTAGAATTTTTAGACATGTCAAAGAATGATTGAAATATTTTTATTTATGAAAATGTTAAAGGTCATCTCCTCCCCTTTGCCATTTTTATTTCTCTCCAGTAAATTGAAAATATAAACCAGATTCTCTGCTCACAATCATATTATTCAGAATTTGTTCATTATCCATTTTTACTACACTCCGACTGATTTATCACAATGCGTTATTTTTATCACTATCACTGATTAACACTACTTACTTAACAAATATGCTTTTAGCATGTCAACCTTTTCACTGTTTGAATAATGCGCCTTATTTTATTTAATCACACTGTATTTCAAGAAAATTTTAATTAAATACACAAGACACTTAAGAGAAAAACACTGTCCGTGAACAAATTATCAAATACCTTTCCACAAAAATTACATATTTTGATTGCACTTGCCTCTGCCACAGCTTATTCCTTTGTCCTGAATCATACTAGTGCACCGGTCAACATCAACATAAACTCTATCAATTCTAGAGCCTAGAGGATAGGGTTTGTGCGGGATAATTCGCCTACTGCTCGTGACACCTGCTTGTTGTCTGTGCCTACATCAGTTTCTTTTTGCATGCGATTGACTTTGCTTTTAAATATTTTACTTTACCTTCTCTTGATATTTAACGCATACATCAAGCTAGTTATTTTGTTATTTCATGTTTTGTGTTTATTTTTAAAATCTGTTTCACCCACTATGAAACTACGAGGTACGAAATGGTTAGCACTGACACGTTGTTTGAGGTTATATGGTGGAAATTAACTCTAAGATGTTGTGTGAAAATTATAGTTTTTTGTTATTCTTCATAAAATAATTTAAGGGGATAAATTGTGATAATCTTTCTAACAGTGTACAATGGTATTAACTGAAATATGGATAACTGTTTAAATAGTTGGTTTTTCAGTATGTGAGCTTTTATGCACGTTTATGGATATTTTTTTGAAATAATTTAAGTAACTTCTTAAACTCTTTAACTGACAGTATCGAACTTGAGAAAATTCATATTTTAATTGTTTACGATAATTTTACTTTACTTATTGCTAAAAACAAGTGTTTTTAAACTAGAGACAATGGTAAAAGTTGAATTTACTTTAAAAAATTATTTATCTTACAGAAGATATGGCAACCTCGCTTTCAGTAAATCATATGGTTTATTTTATTAGGTTAAGTCAGTGGTCTATCTGGCCAGCGGTCCTCAAAATGTGGGTATTTAAAAAAAATTAATATCCGTAAATATTTGAAATTTTTAAATATGACTTTCACTAGAGTTATATATATGACGAACTACACTTGCATTTAAAATATTTGTACTTATTTAAGGTTCACCCTGTATAGGCCACTAACCCTAATTTCTTGTGAGGAATCACTTCCTGAAGTCTTGACGCATAATTTCCGGACACCCTGTATATACATATATATATATATATATATATATATATATATATATATATATATATATATATATATATATATATATATATATATATAGTTTTATCCAACATACTTTGTGACATCATTTCATAAGAATTTCCCTTCTCTTTGACATCCTCTGACGTGTCATCCAAAATTGGATGTCACAAGAACTTTCATCGTAAACTTGCTTATACTGACCCCTACATTGTTTTAACGAAGTTATAGGAGGATGCCAAAAAATCATGTGTGTAAGTTTTAACGTTTTTTGTACTTGTTGCGTTATTTTGAAAAATAATGTCGAAGCTAAAATGAAATAAAATAAAAAATGAAACATTTATTAACTAATATAATAAATAAATACAAACAAGTTTTTTCATTTATTGGACTTTTTTCTACCACACCAGCCTCTAAAATAATACATTTTTAAATACGCTTCCTATTATGCTGTACAACTTTCATTAACTGAGCTGCACTGATAAACTGACAAACTTTAGTAATGCTTATGCGTAAATCGTCGATATTCAATGGTCGATTTCGGTATACTTTATTTTTTATTGTACCCCCAAAAATAAAAATCAATTTTGATTCATACTTTTTGACTTATTTTCATGATCACTCTTTTCCTTTCAAATTCAGTATTTTGTTTTGAGGGGGGTTGTGATCAACCCCATCTGATCAGATTGTAAATCACAAATTCGCTAAACGTTTATATTAAATTTCGGTGGTATAAGAAATTATAGCATACCTTGGGTCGTCATAGTAGGATCAGAACAGACGGTTTTCGATGCTATTTAAAACATAAAAATAGTTGTTGCGTTATTTTGGAAAATAAAGTTTTTACAAATTTTGAAATAAAACTTTGAGAACGTGTAGAAGAAGACACTGTATAGATTTTGTTAAAATTTCACATAGAGGGGTTTTAAGTGGTCCTGAATAACACCACCTTATCAGATTTTAAATAAAAAAATCGCTAAACGTTTTTATTGAATTTCGTAGGTATAAAACAAATCATAGCAAGTCTTGGATCGCCGTATTAAATGCCATGGTAGGGTCAGAGGAAGCAGTTTTTGATGACATTTGAATCAAAAAAATATTTGTAGCGATATTTTAAAACATAAAGTTTTACGAACTTTTATAAAAATAAAACTTTAAGAACATATAGAAGAAAACAATCTGTAGTATAGTTTTTGTTCAAATTTCACACATAGCGGTTTTGAGGGGTCCTGATGGCGTTTCAAGGGCAATGAATCGTATCTAAAGATGCACAAAAAAAATCACTCAGTAGGTGAAAATTCTTATTAGCATTAGCATTAGTAGTATTAAAATATAATGCTGAAATTGAATAATTTCCTTTAACTTTTTGGGGGAAAATGTGCTAGAGAACATGAAAAACTATGAAATGTACCGTAAAATATACTTAATAATTTATATCAGTTAAAGTGTTACTAGTTTTTTTTAAAGAATTCTGCGGGATGTGACAATGTTCATAATGTCATAAACATTTTTTTCAATTTACAGTAGATCTGTAAAATTCAAGATATTTTATAATAAAATATAAGAGTTAAAAATTATGTATTTTTCTTATTCTAAATGACTTGTCAGCCTGGAAACTGTTATACAACCTGGAGAAAACTTTTATAATTGACATAGTGAAGAGATATTCTTTCTAACTTACTCAGATTTTTTTTTTAGACTGTCCCAACAAACAGCTATGCAATTCGCTGGAGATTAGCGTATAAAAACGGCCCCTTTAAATAAAAAAATCGACAAACGTTTTCATTGAATTTCGGGGTATAAAAAAATAATAGCAGGTCTTGGATCGCCATCTTAAATGTCGTGGTAGAGTCAGAGGAAGCGGTTTTCCATGTCATTTAAAATAAAAAAAATGTTTTGATTATCTTGAAGAATAAAGTTTTTACGGATTTGTACACAAATAAAAGTAGACACCTTGTATATCCTAAAGTTTGGTTTGGATCCCATGTCTGGTTATTGACATATGACGTACCTAAACTCCCACCAGCCGCTCACCTGATATGCAGAGACGTGCCTGTGCGTACGTGTTTCGATGAAACTAAAAAAAATATTTTATTTACAATCATTAATTGAATCCGTTTTTTGCTTGACAGTGACGACGAAAAGTGGAAGTTTATTGAGGAGGTCACATGAGTGTTACTTTATTGCTTGCTGAGTGATATCAAACGCTCGTTGTCAATAGCAACACAGTATTTGTTGTAATTAATGTTCTCGTAAATAAAGTTAATAATTGAACAGCTTTATTTTATTGAGTGATTGTAGATAAAACATTGTATACATTACGAGCAAAAACTGACTTTACTGCTCTCGCGTGATTACTGTCACTCTTGAGCATTTATTGTAAAATATGTATTATTGTTAACATAAAAACCTGTAGTTTTATTTTATACGGTTTCCACAATATCAATAAATTGATTTTTTTTAATAACATTTTAACACCCTGTATATAGGAAATTGTCTACACATTACTCATTACTTGTGTTAGAAAGTTCTGCAACGAATGCATCGGCTCACTAAACACTCTGTATATTGTAAATAAATGTTAGTAAATAGTAAGAGAAAAAATATATATTATTCATTTTATGTTACTTTACCTTTTATCCATAATTCAATCACCTTCATCGATCATATCATTTCCCTCTGACTTTGATTAAATAAATCTAATAAAGTTGATGCATAAGAAGATAAATATCTTGATCTAACATCATAAAACATCTTTGACAAAGCCAATAGTAGTATATTAAAATTGGCAACTGTGGAAGGATGCTTCAAAGTAAGGAATATTTTTATGGATGTCATTAAAACATTTGAGTACAAACTATATATTCAATATACTCTGGAGTTCACAAAGTTAGGATTTTTTAATTTATTATTTCGTGTATTGTTGATATTTTTTATAGAAGGAGCATCTGTTTTTCATTTTTAATAATGCATATTTTTAATTTCCTTATATACACAGTAATTAATAGGGATGTCATATATATATATATATATATATATATATATATATATATATATATATATATATATATATATATATATACCGGATGTTCCCTCTAAGACTTTCAGTGCGAATATCTCAGAAACAATCATAACCAGTGCGGCGTATACACTAGATGGCGTGTAGAATCTGATAATAACATCAATTCTTATACAGGGTGTTCCAATTTCCAAGAAAAAGATTTAATTTTAGTTTTTTGATTGTCAGCCCTGCTAAAACTTATGTTTAAATTGAAATATACTTAATTATGAACACATTCTGATAAATAAACATTCAATAATTTTAAAATTTAACATAAAAAACGCCTCCAAAAAGTACCCAAATTTTATTGTTTTGTCATATAAAACATGCATAGCCTTGAACCAGACTTACACAGGAGAAACTAACATCGGTGAACGTCAAAACTATGAATTGTCATTGAATTGTCAAATATTAATGGCATAAAGTATTTTATTGGAGATAAACGCTAAATAATGTATTAATTAATTAATTAATTAATTTACGTAGATTGAACGGTGCTCTGTAAAGAAATTAGAAGACAGAACAACTGTTTAACATAAAATCAATTAAATGTATATAAGTACTTAGATACTTTTAATTTATTGTAATTTTATTTTATTGTTAATAAATTAAAATTTGTATTCGTCTTTTTTTATTCTACCCAAATTGTTAAACAGAAATGCTTAAGAAATAATGAATACTTAAAGATGAAGAGTCTAGTTAATCAATTTAGTCAGTATAATAAAAAAATGAACCACTATGTAGGTACGTATTACTTTTTAATCGAAATTATGCTGATTACAACTGAATAACAACTATAATAAAATACAAAAAATTATTCATTTGGTCCTGTGTAACATTTTTGAAAATTATTTTTTTGTAGAATACTCTTGAAAGTGAGTTAGGGGACATTTTTTATATTATCTATCATTTCATACTTAAAATTATATCTACCTTGTTTAAGAACAATATTAATAGTTTTCAGTGAAATGCATGTTTTAGACATGTTAAGTTTGTTATAGAATTATTAAACACAAGTAGTATTTGCTGTAGTGTATAATAATACAAACAACAACAATTTAATAAACTTTAATTTCCGTCATACTTGCATTATTTACATTTTTCATTTATTTCACTCGTTACTTACACCTTACATGCACTTTAATTTTATTAAATAATTAAACCAAGTACAGAAAGTTAGGTATGTCCTTATTTATGGCAAAACGTAAAGTCTAATGTTTTCTAGTAAAATTTTAATCGTCTCTCATCTATATGTCCTACGAATATAAACTAATCTTGGCATGTAGCTTCTACAGTATCTTATCGAATCTTTTAACCAATGAATAACGTAACTGTGTATGTCAACCTGGTTCCATAAAAGTACTTTGTTTTCCTGGTTCCTATCTATTGAAGATATGCTGGTGACATAACATTTTTGTGGATATTTTTTCGTTTGTTCTTTTTGTTCTACAAATATTAGAAAATACCTTCTCATCCCTGTTCTTGAAAGTAAGCCAGAAATTTTCCAATAACTTCTCCATCTGAAAGCAATTAAGTAAAAATAATTCTAGTATATGGGTAAATGAGCAGTTTCTTATAAATATAATCCTACAGTTCATTGAAAGCTAGTAGATATAAAATATAAGTACAAGAAAATGCAAGTTATAAATTCAATGCAAAAAGGTCAAAAGCAATATGCAAGTTGTAATTACCTGCAACATTGTCATTCTTCCTTTGTCCTCTTAAAATTATTATAGTTTTCCTTAGGCAAGCTACCATTAATCGTTGCGTTGTACTTAAAGACCTTATGTTATCATCTTTTACTGTATTAATTTACTTAATTAGTGATAGGAATAGGTCTCCAAATTCTACTCAGATTTGGTAAATGTTCGTTTTTGAAGCAGGTGAATTTTGACTCAAGGAACCCACTAAAACATTATTTATGATTGTTTCTAGAGTTTAAAGCCTTTTTACTACTTGTTGCCGGCACGTTATTATTATTTCTAATTCTAGGTTAAGTAACCACAAGTTTACATTGTAGATAGCTCGAAGCGCACTTCAAGTCGAACCAAGTGAGAGCATGTTCATAAATTCAGCTTCCTGATTGTTTTTTACAGCTGTTAATGTTTGCACGTAATTTATTAGTTTGAGAGTGATATCGTGAAAAATAATAATTCCCGACAAGAATTACTGTATTGTAAGGAAGATGCAATTAAAAAAACGGCAAATGTTTCAAATTTTCTGTGTTCTGGGTATTCATTACAGGCAAGGTGGTGAGACGCGGCACACGCGAGTCGCTAGTAACCTCAAAACTGCAATTTTCTTCCGAATAAGACTGTCGCATCATAAAAAATAGGTACAGATATTAAATGTGCCTCGTCGTGTTATGTATTTATAATAAAATTCCATCAAAAATACTCATACTTGCTTTGACAGTTTCTGTCACTTTATGTTTTGACGTCAATCCATGCGGTAGTTGCGTGTGTGTAAATTGGACTCATGGTCATTAACATTTTGCATGACAAAACAATGAAATTTGGGGAGTTTTTTTATGACAAGATACAAATTTTTCGTGACCTTTTTTATCATAATTAAAGATATTTCAATTTAAATACAAATTTTACCGAGGCTGACTACCAAAAATCGAAATTAAATCGATTTTCTGCAAAACCGAACACCCTGTATAAAAACTAACATCCGGTATATACCCCCCTCTAAGACTTTCAGTGCGAATATCTTAACTTCTATTGCAGCCAGTGGGACGAAATTTGGTATACTGGCACTAGATGGTGTGTACAATTCGATGATGGCATTAGTTTTTATACAAGGTGTTTAGTTTTCCAGATAATCGATTTAAGTTCGATTTTTTTGGTAGCCAATCTCGGTAAAATTTGTATTTAAATTGAAATATTCTTCTTCGTCTCGAGACCCGAACGATATGTAAACTTAACCTAGAGTTCCAAATAATGAAAATAATGAATAAAGCCTCTTCAATAAATGGTAAAAATGTTTTAAAGCCTAGAAACAACCATAAATAAAAATCTAATGGATTCCTTGAGTGAAAGCTTCAGCTCCAGTATTACAAAAATATATGTTATAAAAACTACTCCACATCAAATGTGAGTAAAATTTCGAGCCATATACCTAGGTGTGCTACAAATTACATTCATAGAGTAATAAGCTTGATAGTACGATATGGGTAAGTACTAAGTATAACGAACTGGGAACTGAGACGAAAGACGAAGAAAAAATATTGTACTTAGTAGGTAATTAAAACTTGCATACTATTTTTCACCTTTTTATATTGAATATACGTTTCTTGTACTTATGTTTCATATTAGCTACTTCATTTCAAAGAAATATGGGGTTAAATTTATAAGAGATAGCCCAGTTACGCAAAGACTAGGATTATCTTTACCTAATTAATTTCAGATGGAGAAGCTATTGGGGGCTTACTTTCAAGAACAGAGATGAGGAGACATATTTCACTATTTGTAGGAGAACAGAATGAATATAAACATATTCATTTCACATTGCGGTGTGCAGAAATTAAAAATGTCTACAAAAACCTCTAAGTAGGAACCTAGAAAACAAAGTGCTGTTATGGAAGCAGGTTGACATACTTACGTTAATCATTGATTAAAAGATTCGATAAGATACTAAAGAAGCCTGATGCCAAGATTAGTTTATATTCGTGCGACAGATAGATGAGAGACGTGGAAAATTTTGCTAGAACAGATTAGACTCTACGTTTTGCCATAAATAAGAACATACCTAACTTTCTTTACTTGGTTTAATTATTTAATAAAATTAAAGTTCATGGAATGTATAAGTTACCGAGTGAATTAAATAAAAATGTAAATAATTCAAGTATGACGGAAATTTAAGTTTATTAAACTATTATTGCTTATATTATTATACACTACAGCAAATATTCCTTGTGTTTAATAATTCTATAGCAAAATTAACATGTCTAAAACATAAATATCAGTGGCAACTGTTAATATTCAATTCTTAAATAAGGTAGGTATAATTTTAAGCATAGAATGATAGAAAATATAAAAAACTTACTTTGAAAAGTATTCTACAACAAACACATTTTCAAAAATGTTACACAAGACTAAATGAATGACTTTTTGTATTTTATTTTATTAAGTTGTAATCAGAATAATTTCAATTAATAGTAATACGTACCTACAGTGGTTTATTTTTTATTAGTGGCTAAATTGATTAACTTGACCCTTCATCTTTAAGTATTCATTATTTCTTAAGCAATTCTGTTTAATAATTCAGGTAGAATAAAAAAAGACAAATACAAATTTTAATTTATTAACAATAAAATAAAATTACAATAAATTAATCTAATTAAGTATTTAAGTACATACATTTAATCGATTTTATGTTAAACAGTTAACTGTATTCTAATTTACAGTTCAATCTAAGGGATGGTCATGCATGTGCGATTAGAAACGAATCTTGCCATTTCAGTGTTCGATACCTTATTACGTTACGTTGTGTATATTATAACAGCAGTTAGCTTTCGTCATTTTTAAGATATTCTAAGAAGATGTTTTCGTAGTGTACATAGAATTACGATTAGTTTTTCTTAATATTATTTGTTTAGAAATTTTAAATTCCACGACAGACAACAACTGAATTTAATGTCTTATAGAATCTTCTTTAAAACGAGTTAGGGGCTTCTTTATAACCACTATTACATGTTTATAATTAATTCTAAGAAAATGTCTCTGTAATATTTTTCGTTTATTCTTTTTGGTGTCCTATATTATGAATTGTTTCAATATAATTTTTGGTACTACATACACATACCTGAAAGATAAAAACAATAATTACAAATTACTATCTAGCTTTAAATGACTATGTGATAGGTGCCTTCTCGGTCAAGTAAATATTCAGGTGATTCTTCCTAGAAAAAACCAGTTGCTTTATTTTAGTTCTGTATCATATGAAATACAGAAATTGTAGTACATTTTTCACTATTTTACAGATGTAGATTCTTTCTTAAACATACTTTATCCATCAGAAACATAAATAAAGTGCTGAAATTTGTAAACACAATAAACAAACATCAATCATTTCTAGGTTATGCTTTAGTGATATTTCTTTTGTGAGGCAAGTTCAGTTGTGCTTCAGTTCAAGGACAAACACATTCACATTATAATCAAAACCATTTTAGAAGTCGTTTTGTTCGAATTTATTTGTTGGTAAATAAGTAATCAATAATTATTACAGCTGATGGAAAAAATGAATATTCTTTAGGTACTTACATACTTTTGTAAATTATTTTGTGATAAAAAATACGGGTCCCTAAATATTATGTATACTGTAGTAACATAAAAAACAATTTATTGAAGTTTTATTACATTATAATGGAACAGTTTAAAAATATCCACAGATATTTTACACAATATTCACTGAACGGGGCTGTAACGGAAGACTAGGCCGGCGCAGTGACCTCAATGCTCCAAATAGCCTGAACTAAATCTAAGTTTTTATCGACAAATCTCAATAACACCATTGTGCATACGTAAATTGCATTCAATACATTATTTACCGTTATTTATGGCTTTAATATTTGACAATTCAATGACAATTGAGAGTTTTAACGTTTATCGATGTTAGTTTCTTCTGTGTAAGTCTGGTTCAAGGCTATACACATTTTACATGACAAAACAATGAAATTTGGGCACTTTTTGGAAACGTTTATTTTATGTTAAATTTTAAAATTTTTGAATGTTTATTTTTCAGAATGTGTTCATAATTAAGTTTATTTCAATTTAAATATAAGTTTTAGCGGGGTTGATTACCAAAATATCAAAATTTAATCGATTTAGTGATAATAATTTTTCGAACATTGAAATGAGAAACATGATATGTGTATATGCCCAAGGAAATTTTTGTGGTCTCCGTGTAGCAGCGATATACCTGGAATTATATCGAGATAATAGCCAATCCGATCATAGACTATTTAAGAGATTGTACTATAAATTAGATGAAACAGGATCATTTCGCCCAAAAAAGATGTCGGAAGGCCGAAAATATTAACAGCGGACCAAGAAGATATGATATTTTAGTGCGAATTGTCGCTTGCACGTCCAAGCATTTGTCAAATTTCGGCAGCTACTGGCATCAGTCAGTCGTCCGTTAGCAGAATACTCCTCAAAGAAAAATTGTATCCTTATCATTTTACTTCAGTTCAACATTTAACGCCACAAGACCCTCTAGCTAGGTTACGGTTTGTACAGTTTCTTCGCCAACAATAAATTGATGACCCAACATATTATAATAAAATATTATTTACGGACGAATCCCCGACGAGGTATTTTTAATTAGAGAAATAGTCATTCTTGGGAACTAGAAAATCTTCATCTGCCAAGAGAGGTACATTTTCAGCAAGAGTTCTCTATCAATATTTGGTGCTGAATTCTCTCCCATAATATTGTGGGGTCGTGCGTACTACCACGTCCACTTAACGGAGAAAATTATTTAAATTTTCTAATTAATAACTTGCCACTGCTTCTTGAAGATATTCCCTTAAATGTACGGCAGAACTTCTGGTTTTTGCATGTCAGTGCATCTGCAAATTACCCCCGACGAGTAAGAGAATATACCGGGTGTATACAGACACTAGATGGCGCGTAGAATCTGATGATAACATCAATTTTTATACAGGGTGTTCCATTTTCCAAGAAATCGATTTAATTTTGATTTTTTGGTTGTCAGCCCTGCTAAAACTTATGTTTAAATTGAAATATACTTAATTATGAACACATTCTGATAAATAAACATTCAAAAATTTCAAAATTTAACATAAAAAAAACGTCTCCAAAAAGTACCCAAATTTCATTGTTTTGTCATGTAAAATGTGTATAGCCTTGAGCCAGACTTACACAGAAGAAACTAACATCGGTGAATGTCAAAACTATGAATTGTCATTGTCAAATATTAATGGCATGAAGTATTTTATTTTACATAAATAACGCTAAATAATGGATTTAATGCAATTTACGTATGCACAATGGTGTTATTGAGACTTGTCGATAAAAATTTAGACTCGAGTTGAGGCTTTTGGTGCATTGTGGTCGCCGTGCCGGCGCAGTCTACCACTACAGCTAGAGTTACAGCGTGAAGATTGTGTAAAATATCTGTGAAAATTTTTAAATTATTCCATTATAATGTAATAAAACTTCAGTAAATTGTTTTTTTATGTTACTACAGTGTACAATAATAAATAATTAGGTACACGTATTTTTTATGACAAAATAATTTACAAAATTGTGTAAGTACTTAAAGAATATCCCTGTTTTCCAACTGCTGTAATAATTATTGATTACTTATTTAGCAACAAATAAATTCAAACAAAACCATTTCTAAAACTTTTAATTATAATGTGAACGTGTTTGTCGTTGAAAGTCAGATCTGAACCTACCCTAGCCCCACAAAAGAAAATATTACGAAAGCATAACCTAGAAATGATTGATTCTTGCATCCACATATTTCAGCACTTTACTTATGTACTTATGTTTAAGAAGAACTCTACATCTGTAAAATAGTAAACAATGAACTACAATTTCTGTATTTCATGATACAGAACTGAAATAAAGCAACTGGTTTTTGCTAGGAAGAATCACCTGCAAATGTACTATACCCAGTAGGTAGGTACCTGTCAAATAGTCGTTTAAAGCTAGATAATAATTTGTAATTGCTATTGTAATTGTTTTTATCTTTCAGTTATGTGTGTGCAGTGCCACAAATTACATTAAAACAGACACCAGAAAGAATAAGCGAAAAATATTACAGACATTTTCTTGGAAATAATTCTAAACATGGAATGATGGATAATATTATAAAGAAGTCTGTAACTCACATTCTTTGAAGAGTATTCTATAAGACATTAAATTCAGTTGTCTGTCGTGGGTTTTAAAATTTCTAAACGAATAAAATTAAGAAAAATAAACTAATTTCATAATTCTATGTACAGTATGAAAACATCTTGTTAGAATATCTTTAAAATGTTGAAAGCTAACTGTTGTTACAACATATACACAACATAACGTAATAAGGTAGGTATTGAACGATGAAACGGCAAGATTTGTTTCTAATCGTACATGCATGAACATTCCTCAGATTGAACGTTGATCTGTAAAAGAAATTAGAATACAGAACAAGTGTTTAATATAAAATCAGATGTAATAATGTAGATACTTAATGTAATTTTATTTTATTGTTAATAAATTAAAGTCTGTATTTGTTGTTTTTTATTCTACTCAAATTATTAAACAGAAATGTTTCAGAAATAATATAAAATTAATTAATACTTAAAGATGAAGGATCAAGTTATTCAATTTAGTTACTAATTAAAAAATAAGCCACAATGTAGGTACGTATTACTTTTTAATTAAAATTATGCTGGTTACAACTGAATCATAATAAAATATAAAAAATCACTCCCTTAGTCTTTTTTGAAAATTTTGTTCTTTTGTAAAATACTCTCCAATGTGAGTTAGGGGACTTCTTTATATTATCCATCATTCCATGTATAAAATTAATTCTAACAAACTATCTGCGATATTTTTCCTTCATTCTGTTTGGTGTCCTATTTTACAAATCGTTTTGTTTCAATGTAATTTGTGGCACTACACACATACCTGAAAGATAAAAACAATAATTACAAATTACTGTCTAGCTTTAAATGAATTCTTGATTAATTAACAATTAAATAAATTTACATTATTACATCTGATTTTATATTAAACACTTGTTCTGTATTCTAATTTCTTTTACAGATCAACGTTCAATCTGAGGAATGTTCATGCATGTACGATTAGAAACAAATCTTGCCGTTTCATCGTTCAATACCTACCTTATTACGTTATGTTGTGTATATGTTGTAACAACAGTCAGCTTTCAACATTTTAAAGATATTCTAACAAGATGTTTTCATACTGTACATAGAATTATGAAATTAGTTTATTTTTCTTAATTTTATTCGTTTAGAAATTTTAAAACCCACGACAGACAACTGAATTTAATGTCTTATAGAATACTCTTCAAAGAATGTGAGTTACAGACTTCTTTATAATATTATCCATCATTCCATGTTTAGAATTATTTCCAAGAAAATGTCTGTAATATTTTTCGCTTATTCTTTCTGGTGTCTGTTTTAATGTAATTTGTGGCACTGCACACACATAACTGAAAGATAAAAACAATTACAATAGCAATTACAAATTATTATCTAGCTTTAAACGACTATTTGACAGGTACCTACCTACTGGGTATAGTACATTTGCAGGTGATTCTTCCTAGCAAAAACCAGTTGCTTTATTTCAGTTCTGTATCATGAAATACAGAAATTGTAGTTCATTGTTTACTATTTTACAGATGTAGAGTTCTTCTTAAACATAAGTACATAAGTAAAGTGCTGAAATATGTGGATACAAGAATCAATCATTTCTAGGTTATGCTTTCGTAATATTTTCTTTTGTGGGGCTAGGGTAGGTTCAGATCTGACTTTCAACGACAAACACGTTCACATTATAATTAAAAGTTTTAGAAATGGTTTTGTTTGAATTTATTTGTTGCTAAATAAGTAATCAATAATTATTACAGCAGTTGGAAAACAGGGATATTCTTTAAGTACTTACACAATTTTGTAAATTATTTTGTCATAAAAAATACGTGTACCTAATTATTTATTATTGTACACTGTAGTAACATAAAAAAACAATTTACTGAAGTTTTATTACATTATAATGGAATAATTTAAAAATTTTCACAGATATTTTACACAATCTTCACGCTGTAACTCTAGCTGTAGTGGTAGACTGCGCCGGCACGGCGACCACAATGCACCAAAAGCCTCAACTCGAGTCTAAATTTTTATCGACAAGTCTCAATAACACCATTGTGCATACGTAAATTGCATTAAATCCATTATTTAGCGTTATTTATGTAAAATAAAATACTTCATGCCATTAATATTTGACAATTCATAGTTTTGACGTTCACCGATGTTAGTTTCTTCTGTGTAAGTCTGGCTCAAGGCTATACACATTTTACATGACAAAACAATGAAATTTGGGTACTTTTTGGAGGCGTTTTTTTATGTTAAATTTTGAAATTTTTGAATGTTTATTTATCAGAATGTGTTCATAATTAAGTATATTTCAATTTAAACATAAGTTTTAGCAGGGCTGACAACCAAAAAATCAAAATTAAATCGATTTCTTGGAAAATGGAACACCCTGTATAAAAATTGATGTTATCATCAGATTCTACGCGCCATCTAGTGTCTGTATACCAAATTTCGTCGCACTGGCTATGATGGTTTCTGAGATATTCGCACTGAAAGTCTTAGAGGGAACACCCGGTATATTAATAGAAATTTTCCGCATCTTTGGCACGTAGTCCCGATTTAAACCCGCTTAATTTTTACTTTTGGGGCTATATTAAATCTTTAGTTTACAATGACATTATTAATAGTCAAGAACAACTGTGGGAAAAGATTGAAGAATCAGATAATATTATCAAGCAACACTGAACTTTATTGAACGTCAAACAAAATTGAAAGAAGAGGCTAAGAAAATGCATTGAAGTTGCTGGAGGTCACATCGAGAATCTTATATGATTAATAATTTATTAGATGCATAATAAAATTTTTAGTTATTGTGGTGTTCGTCTTATTATTAATTAAGTTTTGATATCTTAAGACTTCCTAATTTTTTAATTTAAATCCCGCTGAATCTCAAATGCTTAAATCGTCTGTTTCTCAAAAACGGAGGAGTTTCTATTTAGAATTGAAGGTAGTTCAACAGTTTCTTATTAAAAAATTCAAAAGTGTGAAATATAAAAAGTTAGACATATTTTTTACATCGACACTACAGTATAACTAGCGCCCCCTAGTCGTGACCTCAACACTGTTTGCATATTCATAATTTCCAAGTCAAACAACTACAAATTTTCAAAGTAATCGGTCCATACGTTCTTAAAATATAGCAAAAAATCGAAACAAATTTTCAAATTTAACACTCTGCTGAATGAAAAGGAGCAACAATTGAATGAGACATGTTAGGCTCAATCGCTTTATTTTGAAGTTAACAATCTACCCTTAAGCTATGTACCATTATTAATGACTTACCCTGTACAGTCCTCTCCACTGTTTATCTGCCTTCTTTTTCTTATATCTCTCTTACCTCAATGCCCGTCCTTCTTAATCTTTTCTACTGATTGGTTCTTGAAGATTATTACTTGCAATACATATTAATGATACCTCTGTGCTTGGTATGTTGGAGTTTAGCTTCTCCTACATGGGCTACGACAATAAAGAATGTATTACTAACCTTGTTACTATCTTTATAATTTTGTTTTCATTGACCTTCTTTGCCTCTTTCTTCTCCTCTTATTTCAAAATCAACAACTTTCCCTTCTTCTGTTTTATCTCCATGATCACCATACTATCTTTCACTGCACTCTTAAACCTGAATTCTATATATATGTTTTTTGTTGTATTTTTGGAGGCCTTTATGCTCGTAAAAACAAATTTGATACGAAAGATAAGGGCGACATGTAGTATATTGCATGAAAGACGACAAAACAGGCAATTTTTTGTGACTATAGTCTGCTTCGATAGAATTTTTTTTTTGGTCGCCTAGAGGGCGCAGTGAACCACATACGATATTTCAAAAATCTGTTTATAGGTGAAAGGTATCAATTCTACAACAAACATTTATTACAGATAAGTTTTCTCTATTTCTTAAAATGAAAAAGTTGGACAGCCTTAAAGTTTGGGTATTTTACAGGTTTTTTTGTTATTACTTATAAGGTTGGCCATGGATCTCCAATTTGTTTTTACGAGCATAAAGGCCTCCAAAAATTCAACAAAAAAGATTTTTGACGTGTCTCACATATAAAGCAAGAGAGAGACAGCCTGTATATATATATATATATATATATATATATATATATATATATATATATATATATATATGAGTGTAATGTGTATTTTCCGGATAGCTCTGAATTTATTCACTTACCTTACCTTTCTAAAGCGCCAGTCTGAAGCGTAACACAGTTAACCTGAATTATATTTGTTTTTTTTTTTATTTATTTATTTTTAATTTTTTGTTATTGCTTCAGACACTAATATTCTTTATATTTTCTCTTTTTAAAACAATTTAATTAAATTTATTGTAAGTATGAGAAGCCTTTCTGTCAAAGGCGGTTCAGTGATGTTTTTGTATCTTCATTTTGTTTTTAAATAAAAGGTAAGACAATTTTTTTTATATTATAGATAAATCTCAAATTTATTAAAATTCTTTTTTAAATTTTCTAAAAAATTACCCTACATAACCTGTTCCAACTTAAATTCTATAATTAACATTATCCTTCGAAAATATACATTTTTTTATATCCCTATTTTAATGTCCCTTAAATGAGTGTTGCAAAACACTAAAAAGTCAACTAGTTTACCTTCCTATACTCAGTTTTATTTTCTAGTCGGTGATTGTCCTTAGCTGCTCGTTTTCTTCTTCTCTAGATACCTTGTTGAACTGCTTACTGTTGTTTTTGTATTTAGCGCCTTCTAAACTGTGAGATTTGATTTTCACCCGGTTTGCAAATGTCCAGTGTGTTGTTTCCGGTTTTGTAATAGATTATTATTAAAATTGAATACCTTTTTCTGGAGTTATATGTTTCTTGTTTGTGTGGCAAATATTGGATATATCCCTCACTATAGTTTTCTTCCGCTCTGATGGGACCTTGGATTATAACACAACAATGTTTATTTTTCTTAAATGTTAAGTTTGTTGACTCAGGTACTGTTTTTATTAATAATTTCTTATAAAATTTTCTGCTTTTCTCAAATTCTGGCATCTACTTATTTATTTCAAAATCAGCAACCTCTTTTTTCTTTTCGTTCCTATGCAACGTTTTTTCACTATCTCACAGAGAGTTTTTAATACACTTCACATTAACTATATCTACTATCTACTAATTATAAACTAGATTTAACATAATTTTTCTTTTTTTATATTTTATGATTTTATTTTAATATCTATCTATATTTTCTTTATAAACTTTTACTAAATAAATATTTATGTTTTCTATACTACACTGCCCACTCTCAAAATTGTACTCATGTATACAAATATACTACTACTAAATATGCTAAATATTACTTTTAAATTCCTCCCTTTTTTTAATAACTGAAACTTTTATTTGTATTTCCTATTATTTCAGCCTTTGTGTTCATTACAATATATATTACAGAGTGTCTACTTTTATTTGTGTACAAATCTGTAAACACTTTATTCCTCAAGATAATCAAAAAAAATGTTTAAATTTTAAATGAAATTGAAAACCGCTTCTTCTGACAACGGCATGTCAGATGCCTGCTCTGATTTTTTTATACCCCCGAAATTCAATAAAAACGATTAGCGATTTTTTTTTAAATTTAACACGTTCTCAAAGTTTTATTTTATAAAACGCAGCAAATATGTTTATGTTTCAAATGATATCGAAAACATTTTGACACAATTCCATGGCTCAACACTTGATTCGTCTAGTGCCTTTCAAATTCAGTATTTTGTTTTGAGGGAGGTTGTGATTAACCCCACCTTATCAGATTGTAAGTCAAAAATTCGCTAAATATTTATATTAAATTTCGGGAGTACAAGAAATTATAACAGGCCTTGGA
The DNA here is from genome assembly GCA_037114965.1 of Monochamus alternatus. Taxonomy (NCBI): domain Eukaryota; kingdom Metazoa; phylum Arthropoda; class Insecta; order Coleoptera; family Cerambycidae; genus Monochamus; species Monochamus alternatus. Next base: position 46,343,458 of record CM073426.1, read on the forward strand.
TCGCCATAGTAGGATCAAAACAAGCGGTTTTCAATGCCATTTAAAACAAAACAAAGTGTTGGATTATTTTGAAGAATAAAGTTTTATGAATTTGTATAAACCTTTGAGAACGCGAAGAGCAAAACACTCTGTATAACTTTTATTCAAATTTCACACATGGGGGTATTGAGGGACTTTTGATTAACACCACCTTATCAGACTTAAAAAAAAATTGCTAAACATTTCTTTTAATTCTGGGGGTATAAAAATAACATAGCAAGCCTTGGATCGCCATCTTAAACACCGTGATAGGATTAGATGTCGATGTCATTAAAAACACAAAAATATTTGTTGCGTTATTTTGGAAAATAAAGTTTTTACAAATTTTTATAAAAATTAAACTTTGAGGACATGTAGAAGAAAATACTCTGTATAGTTTTTGTTCAAATTTCACACATACGGGTTCTGAGATGACCTGAGTAACACCACTTTATCAAATTTTAAATAAAAAGTCGCTAAACGTTTTTATTGAATTTCGGGGTTATAAAAAAATCATAGCAGGTTTATTATCTCAGAGAATAAAGATTTTACGGATTTGTACACAAATAAAAGTAGACATCCTGTATATATATATATATATATATATATATATATATATATATATATACATATATATATATATATATATATATATATATATATATATATATATATATATATATACATATATATATATATATATATATATATATATATATATATATATATATATACCTAGCGTAGCTTAGCGGGACAAAATTCGACATCTTCAGTTGTTTAACGAGACATCGTGGTGGTAACGATACGTCGCGTTAAAAATTCGTCATCTACCGGTAGTTTACGTCCCATTACAGTGTTGCCAATTCTCAAAAGTATTTTGGGTCGCTATGTACCATAAATTGTTAGTGTGACGTCGCGCTATCATTCTGTTGCGCCAATTACCATATCATTCTGTCACGTTAACTACCATTATAGAAAATTTGTTTAATATGGCCAATAAACAATTTTGTATTTAATAAGAAAATTATTAATAGTAATTAGATTAAAATCGCAAAACAGATGATGCTTACAAATCAGGATTGTATAATAAAATAAATATTCTATATACTTATTACTTCGCAGTGTGATTTTTAAAACGAATGTTATTTTTGTACGAAAATTTGAGAAACATACAATTTCAGATATTTTGTAGAGGTAAGTACTCATATGAATATTTTATTGTATTCTATTATCTGCTATTACGAATATCTAATAACCTGTTGTCCAAAATTTAATACATAAGTCACAGATAAATGAGCTAAAGCTAATTCATCTGAGCATAAGTATAAGAGACGAACTGGTATTATTATGTTCGCTAACTACCATTATGTTGCACGAACAAACAATATCTAAAGCCGCGTCCAGATTACTAAAAATTTACGTCGTACATGGCATTCGTGCGTAACAAATTTATTTGAGTGTGGAGTGTCATCGCATGCGGCGGACAGGTCCGCACTCCCATAAGTTTGTTATCACGCACAAATTTGCGTCGAATGCCACACATGACATACATTTTTTTAATCTGGACGCGGTTTAATAATAGGTAGGTATAAATTTAATAAAATTGCAATATTATCGGATATTTTGTGTTGTCAGACAAAATTATATCTTTTTCCATTATTTGTTATTATTATCGTATCATATGTAATATAATGGCCTGTCATCTAGAATGTTACATTATTTATAAGAATAAAAGTGTATTTTTTGTAAAAATCAAAAGACGAATTACAAACTACATTAAAATACCCTAATAATATTCTATATATATATATCTATATTCTTTTATGTATGTAAGTATGTATTCCCTAGTATATATAGACAAATACTAAATAAATAAGACGCGTTGAACGAATAGGGCAAGAACCGAAAACATAGAAATACATAAAATTGTTGTTAACATTAAAGTAGAATTACATTATTTGTTAAAAAAAACCCTCAAAATTCATGACACTTTTATTTAAAACAAACATTTCTGAAAAATGAAAATCATTGTAACAAATAAAATATATATTATAAAGGTATAAAGTTGCGGCAAAAATTCACACGACTTACGGCATACGAAGATAATTCATTATATTTTCATCAAAATATTTAAGAAACTGTAACTGATAATAATAAAACTATATTGTACTACACTATACAGGGTGTCCCAAAATAGAAGGCCATACCATTAACCACATATTCTTTGGACAAAAATAATGCGACTTTCCTTTTTTATTTGGACGTCTCTGTTTCAATATACAGAGTGTTAAAGTTACATTTAAAAAAACTGTTTTTTTGTTAATAATCCCATTGTTTTGTAAGATGCACACTTGAAATTTTGCAGTACTTTTATCTTATTGCGGCATACTTATATCATGTAATTTTGGTAAAAAATATCGAAGGACGAATGGAGGTAACTGAGGGATGCAGTACCCTTTATCCCCTCCAGTTATTTATAAGTACGCCTATGCAGCTTTTTCTTGAAATATCAAACATAGAATTTTCTTCTGATCATTTTAACTCTTTTGTAATTTTTGGTTCAAATGTTTCGTTTTGGAGAAAAACGGCAATTTGTAGTTCCCATAAATATATCATTCACTACCATTTTCAAGTGAAACTGAAATTTTGTGGATATACCTGTTATTACAATACCTTGGCAACTTAGCAAATCGTCTGAATGAATATTTGCTAATTAAAACAAAAAGATAATATCTTTCAAAAGATAAGGTTTTCGCTACTTAAAAGGGCATGTACATGTGTTAATGAGGAGGGTGGGCAAGTAGAATGTTTGTTAAATTAGTAGTAATTAATTAATTATTTTATTTAATGTTATTTAGATAAAAAGTTATTATGTTGATCGTTCATTATTACCATTACTAAACAAGACTATTATTTTTTAGTTGATAAGAGAACTGTATTACAGATTTTAATGCCATATTATTTTTTCAATTCATAAGTATTCCTCATTTTATAAAATTTAAAGTTATCCATTCTGTTTTAATCAGCAATTATTCATTCAATAATTACGATTTGCTAAGTTGCCAAGGTATTGTAATAATAGTATATCCACAAAATTTCAGTTTTACTTGAAAATGATAGTGAATGATAGAGTTATGGGCACTTCAAATGGATACACTAAATTTGGTATTTTGCATTTTTAGAGAGTACTCTAAAAAACATTGGATACGTGTCATAGGATTTGGACTAATATGCAGTTTTATGAGAGATATTAATTATTTAAAACATGACGTCACGCGTACATTTTTACCAGCTGGCAATAATGCATGACAATCAGAGAAATAGAGGAGGGGAGAATGTGTGTCAAGATGCGTGAACTTAGTAATACATTTTGAATTCATCTATACGAAGGGGATTGAAAATATTATTTTATCATGTCGTTTCAAAATTTGTATTTAGAAACACATTAAATTTTAAATGAAATATGAACAAATATGTACTTTTGAAATTTTCAGTTAGCTCGAAATACGAAACGTTCAGTCTCCCGTCCGACCGTTATCTGTAAATATCTTGACTTAAAAGTATGACGTACATGATTTCAAAATGGCAGCGCCCGTAGCGTCCTAGTGAAATGTGGATTGTGGATGCGCACTCGTGGAAGCCCGTTCTCCTCTCCTCTATTTCTCTGGACGGAAGTGACAAATGATGTTTACAGGCACTATATCTGTCTCTATTTATACAGTACTGCATTTCATTTATTTTATTCTAAACCAAGTTGCATGCTATTGCTCTGTTGCCACATGTTAAAAATGTACATCTGACGTCACATGTACATTAATTTGCCAATAAATTGTTTAAATTAAATTTAATTTAAAAAACAATGAAAATGGTCTTCATATATTTCCAAAACAATGTAAATTACTGAATTTCCAAAAACTTTTCCAACATAGTGGCATTCCCCATTGCCATTTTTCTTCAAAACAGAGCATTTAAACAAAAAATTACAAGAGATAAAATGATCAGAAGAAAATTCTATGTTTGATGTTTCAAGAAAAAGCTGCATAGGCGTACTTAGAAATAATTGGAGGGGATAAAGGGTACTGCATCCCTCATCAGTTACCTTCATTCACTCTTCGATTTTTTTCACCAAAATTACATGAAAAGTATGCCAGAATAAGATAAAAATACATGCAAAATTTCAAGTGTGTATCGTACAAAACAATGGAATTATTAACAAAAATAGTTTTTTAAAATGTAACTTTAACACCCTGTATATTGAAACAGGGGCGCCTAAATAAAAAATGGCATAAGAAGTCGCATTATTTTTGTCCAAAGAATATGTGGTTAATGGTATGGCCTTCTATTTTGGGACACCCTGTATATTACAGTGAATTTCAAAAAATGATTGTTTTTAACACGACAAACTATCGAGAATTATGTTGACAATAAATTGTGTGACGTAAGTCGTCTGAATTCTAGCCGTAATTGTACTCGTGCAAACAGTATACAGTTACATATGTTTTTGTAATTTTCATGTTTTTTTCATAAAACACAACCAATATCTTTCTTTGTTTCTAGTTTTTTTTTATAATTTCCTCCCTCTGTTTAGTTGCTCTTTGCTCGGAAATAATTGCTACTATACATATAAATTTACTTGCCGAACATTACATTTTTAAATTTATATGGAGAACACTTTTTGAAATTGTTTAATTTTCCTAATAATCTGTTCATGAATAATAATACCTACATTTCAATTTATTTATTCTTTCATAAAGAATCGTCTTGCCCTCTGAAGAAAGTATTTCCTTAATAATTACCAAACTTTTGAAATTAAGTCTTGTAACACTATCTGAAAAAAAAAACATCATTTTAATGATGAAAATTGTTTTATTTATTAAGAAAGTATACTTTCAATTGAACAAATTAATAGATTTTAAAATTAGCCTAATTTAGATCCTGAAATTCTTTTTTTTAATAATTATTACATTCTTACGTTGGATTTTTACGATACTTGAACCCAAATTTAGTTTTTCGTCTTGACGGCCCTGCAGCAACATATTGCGATGGTTCAGGAAATTCACAATTGTTATTGGAGGGTTTGGTAGATATTTCGATGTTTTATACAACTGGCTCCTTCTACTTATTATACACTTTACTAGGAATTCTAATTGGCCCCACAGTGTTTTCACATATTAAGACAATTTACTTTAAAAACATAAGTCACCAAAGTATCTAGAATACAAATGTACAAGTTAAAATTAATATAGTTATAGGGACACAGAATACGTGTTTTTACATTTTGTACTCATAATATATTCTTATATAAAAAAAAACTCAAGTGTGGTGTATGGTGGCATTAATGTGATGGCATTTGTTGCAATCACATTTCACATTTATAAATTTATGCACATTTGACTTAATATACCTACCGAGAAAATTGAAAATCTTGTAGATATATTGTCCGAAGAGAAAAATTAGGTATAGTTTTCCACTTTTATCAAACCAGACATCGTAATAATGATTAGCACAATAATAAATTACGTAGTTTCTAATTCTTGACTCAGGAACTGTTAATAAACAATCATTACCAATACATTCCATCCACATGCTTCTCACCTCTATACACTTGTAGGCAGTGAAAAACTAAAAACAAATAAAATGATGTTATATTTATAGAATAATCTAAAACTATTAAAATAACTTACTGTCTTCAAATTTTAGCTTGACAATCAGGCACACAACAGTTAGTTTCCTTTCCATCACTACAGTTTTTTCAATTTAATATTCAAATATTAGTTGTTACGGACCTAATACAACATATATTATTCAAAGTATGAAATGAATATTATAAGTAAATATATATTTTTTTAAGTTACAAGTGCACCTGCATTGTATAGGACAACAAAGACAGCCAAATCATCCAAACAAGGTTATCCGCGGTCCACCGAATCCGAACCAAATGCATTATTGTCAGATTGTGATAGAGAATTGCTTTAAATTAATTAGAAAGATTTTAGTTACGACTTTAAACAACAATATTAAATACCTACTTCTGTTCAATTTTAAAAAATACTTATATAATTAAGTATTTATAGGTACCTGTCAAAAAATATGTATTTATTTTTCTTATTTTTATTATACATTAACATAAAATTCAAGTATAAAAACATGAAATTTATGTTTTTGAAAAATAATGTTTCATTCGTCTTTCCATACATTTTATATAATTATGTAACTTTCGAATAAAATATCTTCTATATGTAGAAAGTAGAAATAAATAAACATATTATTTATTTTCAATTATTGTATAAAATTTACGTTTCTTAACACATGTTTGTATTTGTATTAGAACAAAATTTTTGATTTAATGTTATTATATGTTATTTGAAGTTCATTATCAATAAAAAAATGTCGTAGATCTTAATAATTGTGGGAAATATGGCATCGTTACTTTCCTAGGATGAATTAAATAATTTAGTACAAATATCTATAATATGTGGTGTAAAACTATACTAATTTGAAGGAAGTTCTATGCAGAAATCATAGATGGCGCAACCAACAACTCTGTTCCCATGAGTTTCACCCACTGAAATGTACGATATGGAATGCGTTTAGTCCATTTGCGCATCCAAATAAAGGTACCAAACCTAGGAGCAGACAAAAGGAGGCACATGAAACTTAGCGAAGACATACTTCATTGGTTATGTATGTGGGTGCGAGAGAGACAACCATCTGCACGCACAATATGTGTTGTGTGTTTAATTTTCTATTATTTTGTTTGTAAACACGTCATTGGCGTACAGTGTGGTTTCTTCTTTTATATTGTATCTCGTTAATGTTATTCTTTGTGTATTTTTGTGGGTGTTATTGTTGGAACATGTCATGTTTTATAAGGGACTGTAAAATTAACCAGCATATAGCACGAAATAATTCTCCATATCCAGAATTCAATTTCATTTCAATTCACAATCAGCTAAGCCTCTACTGCTCCGCCATTGCTAGAGGCACAAAACAAAATATGACGCTGATCATGAATAATCCATTCGCGCAGCTTTTAGTGCATTCCAGTCATCATAATATAAAATTACATTTCAGTGGTAAAATTAGGCGTTTTAGGCCATCCTCTGGTATAGAGTCCTTGGCTCTAATCGGTGTTTTCGTGAATAAAATCGCCAATCAAAGTTGGTCAGAAAACAAATATTTCCATGGTTTAGCCCAATCAGATCAAAGAAATTCAAAAATCAGATCGTTCACTTAACGCGGCCTTGAAATCTTTATTTTGCAATGTGCCATCCAAGCACCAACATAAAGCAAATAAAGTATACATTTGTGGAGCACTTTCTCACTCACAAACTGGGGACCACTTATAAAAGTCCTAAATTACCATTGCAAATCTGCAGAAATTTCAGTATTGTTGTTTCAGTGTTGAATAACAAATCAATGGCTAATACTAGCAAATACAGTTTTAATTCTTCAATTTGAATATAAATTATCTATTCTGGAATTATAATAAAACGATACAAGCATATTCGGTTAGGTAGGTATAATAAGAATTGTCACAATTTTCTTACTTTAGGTAATTATTATTAAATTAACATCAAATCAACTTTTCATATAACTTCAATAAACAAAACTTCTCACGTAACGACGTCACCCTATTTCATATGATAACAAAAACCGATAACCAATTATACATTTTAGCGCATTACGTGTGGTTATAGCTTGGTTATCGTGAGGATCAGAATAGGACATAACTAAGGGCTTTTGAGTATATAACCGCAGTTATTATTGATCATTCGCTTGAAATCGACTTATACGAATTAAAAATGACAACGTGATGACAACCATCTGACAGTTGTTTGTTTTTCCTATCGAACTTTGAGTTTGCGCGCTCCCTCGCGGTGTATGGTTTTCGCCAATAGCGAAAACAAACAGCTGTCATTTTTGATTCGTATTGTTAAGCGTTGTTTTATAAGTAATTTGCATAATATACCACGAGTTGTGGTTAGACTTGCAGGTATTTTAACTTATATACTGAGAATCCAGAATCTTTACCGAAAATTCGTATGTTGTCATTGTTGTTTTCGCTTTGTTTTCCCTAATGGATTAGTTTTATTTTTACCAATAGATGCCGCTCTAATCGGTGTTTTCGCGAATAGATGTGAATGTCAACTATGTCAAACACGTGACAAATGTCAAGGAGACTCCAAAGCCCTGTTCGTTAGATATTACTCCTCGTGGCTCCAAGAGATCTTAGATCAAGAAGAGCACGCAGCAGTGACATCGCAGATCATACATTAGAGCAGTCAGATGTTGGAGTAATTCAGAGTAATTTGCCTGTGTTTGTTAAGAGAAACTTAACTTATCCAATTTATTTAATTTGTTGTTAGTTGTAAGGAGTGTATGTGTGTTTTAACATTTTTTTTTTCTCTTTGGGTATACAAAACGCAAATTTGTTATCCACCATGAAAAAAGAAAACTTTAGTTTTATTGGCAGAATTATTAGTGGAAAGAGAAAAAAATCCTTCGAGTCGAAAACATGTTCATGAATTTCAGTAATTTTGCTGATCACAAGCAGAAATCACTACTTCAAATTCGGTGATGGTGCCACTACCAATATACAAATACATAAAATAACATAAGTAAATATCTAACAAAATTATTGAACATGAACAGGAAAAAATAAGATATTTACCCACAATTACGTCAGATATATCAACAAATAATAAAATCAGCTGACTGCTCTAACTGCTCTACTCCCTTTGCTCCAGCACAAATGACAGAGTATCCAGAGCAATGAACATTAATCGAAGAGTGAAATACTCCTGCATAATGAACAAGATAGATTTCGTACTCGGTCTTAACAAACGCCGATAAAATACTCCGATTGACTTGAAGTACGTCAAGCAGACACAGTGAACAGGGCTCAAATAGAAGGCAAAACAATGGGCGCGTTTAGCGAACACAACTGCTGAGAATTAGCACACAACCGTTTAGTGCTGACTACTTGCAACAGTTGTAGATTCACTAAACGAAAACTTATCAACTCTACCGTCACTTTGAAAAGTTCATACGATTAGGTTACAAACTATCAATTTTAGACATTTGGACGATTTTCTTCATCATTTAAGATATAAATACTATTATTTTGGTTTTCACTCATTTATATTCTGTTGAAAGTCCAAATAAAGACTTAACCTAAATTTGTGTGCACAACTTGAGTTAACTGGCGTCAGCGTACAAATTTACCGCTTAGAAGGTTGAGCAACAGTTGAGAGTCAGCATATATGCAACTGTTTCGTTTAGCGATCGCTGCCGTCAACCGTTGTGCTCGCTAAACGCGCCCATTGTTATCCATCCTTCAAACGCGTCATTTACTGGTAGGTGATATTTCCTATTTTGGTATTCGCGAAAACACCGAGAAGCACGACATCTATTGGAACAAAAAATAAAGTTAATCTAATAGAGAAATTAACAATGACATACGAATTTTCGATAAAGATTCTGGATTTTCTCTGCAAGGCTAACTGCAACTCGTGGTATTTTATGTATATTTCTCATAAAACAACTCCTAAAAATACGAATTAAAAATTACGTGTTTTCCCTTCGAGTTTGCGCGCCACCTCGCGGTAGATGGTTTTCGCCAATAACGTTTAACTCTCTGTTAGTGTTTGACAAACTGTCAAATAATAAACAAACTTTTATTTTCGTAGCTACCTTGTTTTATATTTTTTTAAAATAATTCCTAAACGAAGCACGATCTGAAAAAAAATTATTCTTTATTTCATCTTTAAAATTCGATTTTACATGTGACAATTCGATTTTGCTGTCCAGTTAAGAAACACCCTGTATACAAGGTAATTCAGTTTTTAGTGAACAAACTTCGAGTCAGTATATAGAAAAATAATGTTAGTTTATATAATGATTTTTATTTTGGGGCTTTGTAATGGCCGGTTTCTCAACATTTGGCGCAATCCATTCGATAACTATCGAGTACATAAATTTATCAGACCGATAACTTTATATTAGTTTCTGAACGCATGCCTTCCAAGTGAGTTGATGGCAATAACAGTTGAATGGATATCTTAATATCTGCAATAATCATAGAGGGAGCTAGCAAATGCACAAGTATTTGCAGAAGCCATTTATGGAAGTAAGACAGTTTCAAGAAATAATTGTAGATGGCGCTACTAACGCCTGCCTAATGATTGCACATCACATTAACTAAATAAAAATATATACAAACCTGTTGCATAAAAACGAAGTTATTAAAACCTTTTCTAATAATGATAGTGAATTTGTTCTGGTACTAGACACTTGAATACTAGCTCTCCTATTAAATCTATCAGTAAATTTACAGTTTCTTTCGTTAAGGTGGCCGTATTTCTCGCCATAAAATGATCAAATTTGTGATGTTTTTAGGTACTGAAATCTTGAAAAATAAAACACGTAGAACAAAAGTAATATTAAAAATAAAATTACTGATGTTTTGTTTATCCACTTTTACTATTTAAACTCTCTTCAAATAATATAATAACTTTTCAAATGCATTTGTATGACACATTATTTCGCTATTCTAACCCCACATTTTAACAACTATTTTTACATACTTATAAACAAAAGTGAACAATCTTATATGCAGAACTATGTAAGTTTATGTTATAACAATGTTTACATCTATAGTTGAATTTAAAAAAATATGTATTTTGAATGATTTCAGTACCTAAAAATTTACTGGATAGATCGCTTTCTGACGTTATATATCGATTTTACTTCGGTACCTTTGAATATTCGCCAGTGGCATGAGATAATACTGTTGTTATTTGCTAACCTCTGTATTATTCAGTTCGTAAATGTCTAAAATTACTTATATTTGTAGAAAACACTATTTAAAGAATACGGCGCCCTTAAACGAAACCTCTCTCGAAATTCTGAGTCGCTGTATTTTTCATACTGGTTTTCTTTTTCACGATAACGTCTTGGCCGTTCAAGATATCTGACTATATTTAAATATTCTTCATCTGATGAGGCAGACGAATCAGAATTTTCCATTGCACAGTTATCGTCAGGAAAATATCAAAACAGTTGGGTTAAGCCTTACAATAAAGATGTAAACAACAACAGCTAAATCGCTGCGCGAGTACGCTAATGTTTGTTGGACAGATATCTTCCCATTTTTCTTTGGATATGATTGTGTTCGATTCATGGGATATCTCCAGTTTATGGAATCCATAAGTTTATTTAATAAATATCTACTAGTTGAGAAACCGGCCACAAAAGGGTGTTGAAATTAGAAAAAATATAGGATTTTTTTAATTTAAAGTATATGCAGTATAATGTGTCCCACTTTTCATGGAGCCACCCTGGTATTTCGCTCACCTCTGATGTTCAAATACTTTGAAGTGAGTCTTTAGACGCAGCCATATTTGATTATAGTCAGAGGCGTCCGATTCTAAAATGGAGAAAGGGGGTCGACTTTCCAAAAAAAAAGTATTAGCGATTTTTTTAGAAAAACAACTAGTAAGATATTCTTAATCAGCACCTTTAAAAACCCCTTATATAAGATTACATCGTTGTGGGTTCAAAGGTGTTTCTTATTATTTTGTTTTGAATTTGAAAAATGGTAAATACCTATGTACAAATTAGAATTTTTGCCTTATTAAAAAATAATTATTTTGTTGTGAAATATCATTTCATACCAGTAAAATACATCATTCTGAACAAAAAATAATGAATACATTTTTTTCATTTGAGAGCCCATTTTACAGATACTAATTATTTAAAAAAAAAATGTTTTTTGGCGGCCTGTATCTGAAACATCTTTGAACCCACAACGATGTAATCTTGTACAAGGAGGTTTCTAAAAGTGCTGATTAAGAATATCTTACTAGTTTTTTTCTAAAAAAATCGCTAAAACTTTTTTTTTGAAAAATCGACTTCCTTTCTCCATATTAGAAATGGACGCCTCCGACTATAATCAAATATGGCTGCGTCTAAAGACTCACATTATAGGTAAGTATATATTCACCACCAAAGTTTCAAAATATTCAGATATGAGGTGAGCGAGATACCAGGGTGGCTCCATGAAAAGTCGGACACATTGTATATTTTTAAGTAACGGACGAAGCATCGAGTTTAAGAGTATGGAATCTTAATAACTTTCGAAAGGAAATTAATTTTTGCATTTAATACCCCTAAAATATACAGGGTGTTTCATTTAAAATAACGAAGAAAAATAATTTCAAACATAATGGTTATTGAAAATTATATTCTGACGACCTGTATACTTTTTTGGGCGCAGTAATCATTCATGACCTAATACAGAACATTTATCATGCATGTTTAATAAAAATTTTAATTAAAGCTGTAAATTTTCGTTTTTTACAAATATCTCAAAATCCTTCCATTTTTAGGTTATTATTTCTTAATAAAACTTACGTTATTATTTCACATAGAATCCAAAATATGGGATGTTCTATTTAAGAAAAACATAACTTTGGTATGTAACATTTTTTGTGAAGACCCTGTATAGTAGAAAATATTTTTAAATTGTAGGTCTAACCGTCCTACAACTGTTCTGCAAAAATCAAGTGAATACTACATTCCGTTTTTGAATGAGAAAGCGACTCGTATGAGCAGCGTCATCCTGTATAAAAATATTCCCTTAACATGATTTCTTCATTTACTATTATAATGTAATAAGATTGTTGTGATATAGTTGTTTATCGCGACCCGTTACGTCTCAGTAACCAACATCTCCCGGTATATAATATGTCGCGTTAACATTAATATTACGTCGCGATAAACAACATGTGGCATTTATAGTGACTTTGCAACGTTGCCGCTTTTCGGTTCGGTAATCACCGCTAGACATATAAAAAACTTAGGGTGCGGTAGCTACCGCAATACATACATATATATATATATATATTTCATTAGAGAAAAAACTTTACTTTGCTGGATCTGCCGTCTAAATGTATACATTTTATAGACATTTTTTCTTGATATTAAACGCATACGTCAAGCTGCTTATTTTGTTATTTAATATTGTGTTGTGTTTATTTTTAAAATTTATTTCACTGATTAAAGTGGGAAGTCACTTCATGGTTCTGGATTCGCAATAGTTAATACTATTCATTTGGGGTTATGTGGTAAAAATTAAATTTAATGTTGTGTGAAAATCATAGCTTTTCGTTATTCTTCATAAAATAACTTAAGGAAATTGTGTCTTGTGTCCCTTTCTAACAGTGTACAATGACATTTAACTTGTGAAATGTGGATTACTGATTAAATAGTTAATATTTTAACAAACAGGTAAGCTTGTGTGCACGTTTATGTATAATTTTTGAACATTGGACATAGTAATATCACGTAATATCTTCCTAAATACTTTACGGTAGTATTGAGCTTGCGGAAATACATTTTTAATCGTTTAAGTATAGTAAGGTCAGTTAAGAAGTTAAAATTTATGTTAATATTGCTGCGTACCATACTACATACCCAATTTTACTGTACTTATGCTTAAAACAAGTATTTTTAAATAGTTATTTACGTTACAAGGCCGGGAAATGGTACTTTAATGACATTTCACGGCCGTGTATCGTACAACGTTTTATTTCATACTGTGTTGTATTAAAAATTAAATTTTAATGTTTTATTTTACATAACCTGCCTGTATGTAGGTGTTAGCGTGGTTTCGATTCGAAGAGGAACATGTGTTTCCCAAAGAGCGGGCATACCATTGGGGGGACACCAAAAAAAATTGCGGGATATTTGAAGTTGGAACACCCAGAAAAATATACGGGACATTGTTTCCGCAGAACATCTGCCACTTTTTTGGCGAATGCGGGAGCTGATTTATCAACACTGAAGCGTCATGGTGCATGGAAAAGCTCATCTGTTGCGGAACAATACATTGAAGATTCCTTAGAAAACAAAACAAAAGCAGTAAGGATGATTCAAAATGGAGAAAACTTTATATAGGTTCTTCAGACCAAGCAACAAACTATATCCACCACCACTATCGTGTCTAGTGAGGATTCTACCCGTAAAAGTATTCCTGCATTCAGCCTGCAAGGAAATTCACATTGCACAGTTACTGCTAATTATAATTATAATTAGTTTTTATAGGCTTGATTTTGTAGTTTTAAAGATAAAATCATTTAAAAATGTGAATATTGTGTTTTTTTAAAGCAGTCCAGGAAGTCAACATTTTCCGGACTCGGTACCGTATTATTATAATTAACCGTATTACTTTACTATTACGTTAAAGGAAACGTAATATTTATATTGGAGGAGATATGGCAACCTCGCAATAAATCATATGGTTACAGATCTACCAGCGGTCCTCAAAATGTGGGTATTTTAAAAAAAAAATAATATCTCCTTAAATATTAGAAATTTTAAAAAATGGCTTTTGCTAGACTGATCTATATGACGAACTACACCAGCAGTTAAAATATTTGTACTTATTTAAGGTTCAGCCTGTATAAGAATATTATATATATTTCATAGTAAGCTTATGCTAATTATAGTTGATGCCTGTAGTAACTGGATAACAGCATTTGTGACTAACCAACTAACACTAAAACTTGTACAACCATTAATATTTTACATAATGTTAGAACCTAGAACATACTTGGTATTAAAGCCAGAAATGCAAAAAATCTGGAAACGTCACTCAAATCAATGATCAAATCATAGATCATATGTTTGCCACTAAAATCAATATGGAAATTGAAAATGTAAATAAACCAATTGAACAAATTGAAGAAAATATTTGTAAGGATAAGTTTGTGAGTAGTAGTAATAAAAAAGATGAAAATGTAATTATTGTAGATAGTGACATAATAGATAAAGAACAAGTAATTGTACTGTTAAGAAACCTAATAACCTTAAAATTAAAAATTAGTTCAAAATTTAAGGAGGGGTTGTTCTATTAGGCTTAGTAAGGGCGCATGCTCCAACATGGAAGCAGTTTTTTCCGGAACATGGCTTATATTAAACCAGCTAACTTGTATGGTATTATTGTAAGAACTGATTGACTACTATTAAAGATACACCCAACAATAATTGTGTTTGTCATTGTGAAAACAGGACACCTGTATAGAGTTGCCTATTTGTATAATTCCTTAATTACATATAACCGCAACCAACATGACATGATTTTATTATTAATTTTTTTTAATTAAAAATATTTTAAATGTGCACAAAATTTGTTTAAATGTATTCAAAATTATTATGAGACAATAATTGTGTTTTTCATTGTGAAAACAGGACACCTGTATAGAGTTGCTTATTTGTATAATTCCTTAATTATTTGTCTACTTATGGGGACATATGAATCAACTAGTTTATTCAGAACCTGTTAACACTTTGGAGCAACTGCGAGTTCGTATAGATAACGCAGGAGATATGATAAGAAGAAATATTACAATTTTTCAAAATGTACCTGAGTCGATGATAAGAAGAGCAAGAGCATGCTTAGAAAGCAATGGTGGTCATTTCGAACATCTGCTATGATACCGGTGATACTGACAGTGCAGTGACAGTGATGTGTATTCTTAGTGAAGTGCAGTTATAGTGACAGTGGAGTGTAGTGACAGTGGAGTGCAGTGACAGTGGAGTGCAGTGACAGTGCAGCGCAGTGACAGTGGAGTGCAGTAACAGTGGAGTGCAGTGACAGTGGAGTGCAGTGATGAGTTCAGTGATAATGATATTAGTCTTGTGAGAAATCAGTTGGAGTGTAGAAAAAATGATTATAGATCACATTCTGGATCTGCGAGTAGAGAATCTGTTTTATCTTTTCAGTTTCATGTTTGTACATAGACGTACTTTATTGGTGAGGTATAGGTATGGCAATGAGTGGAGGAGGTGGCCATACACATTTTTTATAAACAGTCATTCTTTGACATGTCTAAAAATTCTAGTTACGCCTTGTCTTCATGAACACGAAATTCGCGATAATGCACGCGTTTTTTATTTAAAATGGAAAAGTGTCAACTTTTAGCAAATTTTATTATTGCTATTTTCATGCATTATGTGGGGTTAGTAAGTTTGACTTGGGCTTCCGATAATCTGTCATGACAGTCAATGACAGTTTGATAATAAAAATAATATAAAATGTTACAGTTGACGAAATTCGCTAAAAGTTGAGATTTTTTCCCACCATCAAATAATTCGAGCGAATATTCGCAAATTTTGCGTCCATGAGGACAAGATTTTAAAACTTCCTTGAAGCAAAGACATTTATGTAACACTGGCAACACTGTGAACCACACGTTCAGTCTGCAGCACTATGACTCATAAAAGTATGAAAGGGTCTGTCTAGGCCAGCGGTCCTCAAGAAGTTTTCTGCTGAAAATTTACGAAATTTATTTAAAATTTCAATTTTTTATTTCTAATTTTTTTGTAATAAAGCTAATAATTATGTGTTCTACACACAAAACTACTACTGGTTAAAATATTTGTACTTATTTAAGAGTAAGTACAAATATTTTAACCAGTAGTAGTTTTGTGTGTAGAACACATAATTAATAGCTTTATTACAAAAAAATTAGAAATAAAAAATTGAAATTTTAAATAAATTTCGTAAATTTTCAGCAGAAAACTTCTTGAGGACCGCTGGCCTAGACAGACCCTTTCATACTTTTATGAGTCATAGTGCTGCAGACTGAACGTGTGGTTCACAGTGTTGCCAGTGTTACATAAATGTCTTTGCTTCAAGGAAGTTTTAAAATCTTGTCCTCATGGACGCAAAATTTGCGAATATTCGCTCGAATTATTTGATGGTGGGAAAAAATCTCAACTTTTAGCGAATTTCGTCAACTGTAACATTTTATATTATTTTTATTATCAAACTGTCATTGACTGTCATGACAGATTATCGGAAGCCCAAGTCAAACTTACTAACCCCACATAATGCATGAAAATAGCAATAATAAAATTTGCTAAAAGTTGACACTTTTCCATTTTAAATAAAAAACGCGTGCATTATCGCGAATTTCGTGTTCATGAAGACAAGGCGTAACTAGAATTTTTAGACATGTCAAAGAATGACTGTTTATAAAAAATGTGTATGGCCACCTCCTCCACTCATTGCCATACCTATACCTCACCAATAAAGTACGTCTATGTACAAACATGAAACTGAAAAGATAAAACAGATTCTCTACTCGCAGATCCAGAATGTGATCTATAATCATTTTTTCTACACTCCAACTGATTTCTCACAAGACTAATATCATTATCACTGAACTCATCACTGCACTCCACTGTCACTGCACTCCACTGTTACTGCACTCCACTGTCACTGCGCTGCACTGTCACTGCACTCCACTGTCACTGCACTCCACTGTCACTACACTCCACTGTCACTATAACTGCACTTCACTAAGAATACACATCACTGTCACTGCACTGTCAGTATCACCGGTATCATAGCAGATGTTCGAAATGACCACCATTGCTTTCTAAGCATGCTCTTGCTCTTCTTATCATCGACTCAGGTACATTTTGAAAAATTGTAATATTTCTTCTTATCATATCTCCTGCGTTATCTATACGAACTCGCAGTTGCTCCAAAGTGTTAACAGGTTCTGAATAAACTAGTTGATTCATATGTCCCCATAAGTAGACAAATAATTAAGGAATTATACAAATAAGCAACTCTATACAGGTGTCCTGTTTTCACAATGAAAAACACAATTATTGTCTCATAATAATTTTGAATACATTTAAACAAATTTTGTACACATTTAAAATATTTTTAATTAAAAAAAATTAATAATAAAATCATGTCATGTTGGTTGCGGTTATATGTAATTAAGGAATTATACAAATAGGCAACTCTATACAGGTGTCCTGTTTTCACAATGACAAACACAATTATTGTTGGGTGTATCTTTAATAGTAGTCAATCAGTTCTTACAATAATACCATACAAGTTAGCTGGTTTAATATAAGCCATGTTCCGGAAAAAACTGCTTCCATGTTGGAGCATGCGCCCTTACTAAGCCTAATAGAACAACCCCTCCTTAAATTTTGAACTAATTTTTAATTTTAAGGTTATTAGGTTTCTTAACAGTACAATTACTTGTTCTTTATCTATTATGTCACTATCTACAATAATTACATTTTCATCTTTTTTATTACTACTACTCACAAACTTATCCTTACAAATATTTTCTTCAATTTGTTCAATTGGTTTATTTACATTTTCAATTTCCATATTGATTTTAGTGGCAAACATATGATCTATGATTTGATCATTGATTTGAGTGACGTTTTCAGATTTTTTGCATTTCTGGCTTTAATACCAAGTATGTTCTAGGTTCTAACATTATGTAAAATATTAATGGTTGTACAAGTTTTAGTGTTAGTTGGTTAGTCACAAATGCTGTTATCCAGTTACTACAGGCATCAACTATAATTAGCATAAGCTTACTATGAAATATATATAATATTCTTATACAGGCTGAACCTTAAATAAGTACAAATATTTTAACTGCTGGTGTAGTTCGTCATATAGATCAGTCTAGCAAAAGCCATTTTTTTAAATTTCTAATATTTAAGGAGATATTATTTTTTTTTAAAATACCCACATTTTGAGGACCGCTGGTAGATCTGTAACCATATGATTTATTGCGAGGTTGCCATATCTCCTCCAATATAAATATTACGTTTCCTTTAACGTAATAGTAAAGTAATACGGTTAATTATAATAATACGGTACCGAGTCCGGAAAATGTTGACTTCCTGGACTGCTTTAAAAAAACACAATATTCACATTTTTAAATGATTTTATCTTTAAAACTACAAAATCAAGCCTATAAAAACTAATTATAATTATAATTAGCAGTAACTGTGCAATGTGAATTTCCTTGCAGGCTGAATGCAGGAATACTTTTACGGGTAGAATCCTCACTAGACACGATAGTGGTGGTGGATATAGTTTGTTGCTTGGTCTGAAGAACCTATATAAAGTTTTCTCCATTTTGAATCATCCTTACTGCTTTTGTTTTGTTTTCTAAGGAATCTTCAATGTATTGTTCCGCAACAGATGAGCTTTTCCATGCACCATGACGCTTCAGTGTTGATAAATCAGCTCCCGCATTCGCCAAAAAAGTGGCAGATGTTCTGCGGAAACAATGTCCCGTATATTTTTCTGGGTGTTCCAACTTCAAATATCCCGCAATTTTTTTTGGTGTCCCCCCAATGGTATGCCCGCTCTTTGGGAAACACATGTTCCTCTTCGAATCGAAACCACGCTAACACCTACATACAGGCAGGTTATGTAAAATAAAACATTAAAATTTAATTTTTAATACAACACAGTATGAAATAAAACGTTGTACGATACACGGCCGTGAAATGTCATTAAAGTACTATTTCCCGGCCTTGTAACGTAAATAACTATTTAAAAATACTTGTTTTAAGCATAAGTACAGTAAAATTGGGTATGTAGTATGGTACGCAGCAATATTAACATAAATTTTAACTTCTTAACTGACCTTACTATACTTAAACGATTAAAAATGTATTTCCGCAAGCTCAATACTACCGTAAAGTATTTAGGAAGATATTACGTGATATTACTATGTCCAATGTTCAAAAATTATACATAAACGTGCACACAAGCTTACCTGTTTGTTAAAATATTAACTATTTAATCAGTAATCCACATTTCACAAGTTAAATGTCATTGTACACTGTTAGAAAGAGACACAAGACACAATTTCCTTAAGTTATTTTATGAAGAATAACGAAAAGCTATGATTTTCACACAACATTAAATTTAATTTTTACCACATAACCCCAAATGAATAGTATTAACTATTGCGAATCCAGAACCATGAAGTGACTTCCCACTTTAATCAGTGAAATAAATTTTAAAAATAAACACAACACAATATTAAATAACAAAATAAGCAGCTTGACGTATGCGTTTAATATCAAGAAAAAATGTCTATAAAATGTATACATTTAGACGGCAGATCCAGCAAAGTAAAGTTTTTTCTCTAATGAAATGTGTTGTGGGTTGCCGGTACAAATGCGAAAGGGAAATATGCTGGACGAATTATTAAGAGGTCGATTTATTATGGGCTTTTCAAAAGGCGCAGCTCAAGACAGATTTCATGAAGATGAAACACAAATGTTTAAAAAAGGTGTATATCGCATATAAAAAAAGCTGGTCAGAAAAACTATCAAGGTAAGTTTTGAGTAATGGTGCTCTGTACCTACGACAGGCAGGTATCACGGGCAGCAGGCGGAAACGTCGAGCAAGCAAAACCTAGGCCTAAGGATTGACAGTCAGTGAGTCAGTGAGATTGCGATGAGGTTATGTTGATACCGATAAAATAAACAGGAGCAAAGACAAGATACATACAAGTGGAAAGACATTTAATATTTATGGTAAGTGATTTCATAATTCCAATACATGTAAATATAAGAATATTGGAAGCAATATTTATATAAATATATTTTACATAGCACTGAGAAGACTAGCTCAACTAGTTATCCACTAGGATACATTAAAATTCCAATAATCTACTGTGGAATGACTTACCAGGATGATCAATGTTAATGTGCTGAAAAGTGGTGGTGGACTACCCTTATTAGGAAGAATTTTTTATTATGGTTTTAAGTATTCATTCACTTCAAAACAATTACAGTACTGACGACGATATACCAGACGTTAGTAAGATCTGAGGTAAGATTAAGTGAAGTGATGTATTATTTAAAAAGTAGTCAGTCAATATAAAAATGAATTGCCAACTAAATTAGGTGTTTTGTAGAGATACTGTACATCTGGCTACTGAGGATACAATTGTACCCAAATTTTTTAAAGCACAGCCGTTTCCTTACGGAATTAAGGTTCTAGCACAGTTGGAATTAGACAGATTAGAGGGAGTTAATATTATTCAAATCCTAGACTATAACGAATGGAGTACGTCTGTAGTACCAATTATTAAACGTGAAAGAACTATAAGAGTTTGGGGTGACTGTAAGGTAACAGTAAATACTATTTTAAAAATTGATTCTTATTTGCTAACTAAAATAGAAGATTTATTTAGTCAGTTACAAGGTGGGTTGGAATTACCAAAATATCTTAGGCCTATCTACAAATTTTATTAGATAGCGATTCATGTAAACTAACAGTAATAAGTACACACAAAGGTCTGTTTAAGTACACCATACTTCCTTATGGTTTATCGTGTATTCTTTCTAAATTTATTTCTAAGGAGAGTATTGGTATTTTTAGATATACTTATTACGGAAACCAGTAGACATGAACATGGTTTTAATGTAGAAAAAAATGTATACAGATTGTCTGATACAAGTTTAACTACTTCATTAAGTAAAACTGAATTTTTTAAAGAATCGGTAGTTTATTTAGATCATAAATTTGGTAGATTTGGATTAGGTTAGCGGTTAGTAATGCTCCAATACCGATTAATCAGACACAATTTAAAGCTTAAGTATTATCATAAATTTATACCAAATAGTTTAATTATTTTGCAACCTATAAAATTTGTTTAAAAAATATATTTCTTGGAATTTGTGAGAAAAATCAGACAGAGCTTTCATTCATATTGTTTTGGGTTCATTTCAAGTATTACTACATCATAACCCTAATTTACCTCGAGATTGGAATGTCACGTGTTAACCGATAATTCAAAAAGGCCGATTGCCTATGCGTCTCTGACATTTAATAAAATTAAAGTGCATGGAATGTGTAAGTTAACGAGTGAAATAAATAAAAAATGTAAATAATGCAAGTATGACGGAAATTAAAGTTTATTAAACACAAGGAATATTTGCTGTAGTGTATAATAAATACAAACAATAACAATTTAATAAACTTACACATTCCATGCACTTTAATTTTATTAAATAATTAAACCAAGTACAGAAAGTTAGGTATGTCCTTATTTATAGCAAAACGTAAAGTCTAATGTTTTCTAGCAAAATTTTCCTCGTTTCTCATCTATCTGTCGTACGAATATTAACTAATCTTGGCATCTGGCTTCTTCAGTATCTTATAGAATCTTTTAACCAATGAATAACGTAACTGTGTATGTCAACCTGTTTCCATAAGAGTACTTTGTTTTCCTATCTATTGAAGAGATGCTGGTGACATAACATTTTTTTGAATATTTTTACGTTTGTTTTTTCTGTTCTACAAATATCGGAAAATACCTTTTCATCCCTGCTCTTGAAAGTAAGCCAGAAATTTCCCAATAACTTCTCCATCTGAAAGCAATTAGGTAAAAATAATTCTAGTATATGGGTAAATAAGCAGTTTCTTATAAATATAACCCTACAGTTCAAAAGGTCAAAGGCAATATGCAAGTTGCAATTACCTACAACATTGACATTCTTGCTTTGTACTTACCTCTTATAGTTTTCCTTAGGCAAGCTACCATTAATCATTGGGTTGTACTTAAAGACCTTATGTTATCATATTTTATTGTATTAATGTACTTAATTTGTGTAGGAATAGGTCTCCAAATTCTACTCAGATTTGATAAATGTGGAATCGTTTTTGAAGCAGGTGAATTTTTATTTATGCTACTGGAACTGAAGTATTCACTCAAGGAACCCATTAAATCATTATTTATGATTGTTTCTAGAGATTAAAGCCTTTCTACCACTTGTTGCCGGCATATTTATGATTGTTTCTAGAGATTAAAGCCTTTCTACCACTTGTTGCCGGCACGTTATTATTATTTCTAATTCTAGGTTAAGTAACCACAAGTTTAGATTGTGATAGCTCGCAGCACGCTTCAAGTCGAACTAAGAGAGAGGATGTTCATAAATTCTGCTTTCTGATTTAGGGATTGTCCCCTATTGCTTTTATGATTTCACACAATATTATATTTTTTTACAGCTGTTAATGTTTGCACGTAATTTATTGGTTTGGGAGTGATATGGTGAAAAATAATAATAATGTTTCATAATTTTCTGTGTTCTGGGTATTCATTACAGGCAAGGCTGCTCAAACTTCTATTTTCTTTTAACAAAACTGTACCATTATTGCAAATACGTACGCACATTCAATGTAGGTACCTCGTGGTATTACGTATTTATAATAAAATTTCTACAAAAATACTCATACTTGCTTTGACAGTTTCTGTCACTTTACGTTTTGACGTCTATCCATGCGGTAGTTGCGTGTGTGTAAATTGGACTCATGGCTATTCACATTTGGCATGACAAAACAATGAAATTTGGGGACTTTTCATAGGAGTTTTTTTATGACAAGACAAACATTTTTCGTGACTTTTTTATCAGAATGTGTTCATAATTAAAGATATTTCAATTTAAATACAAATTTTGCCGAGGTTGACTACCAAAAAATCGAAATTAAGTCCATTTTCTGCAAAACTGCACACCCTGTATAAAAACTAATGCCATTATCGAATTCTAC
Organism: Monochamus alternatus; assembly: GCA_037114965.1. NCBI lineage: Eukaryota > Metazoa > Arthropoda > Insecta > Coleoptera > Cerambycidae > Monochamus > Monochamus alternatus. The sequence continues at coordinate 46,366,886 of CM073426.1, forward strand.
GCGCCATCTAGTGTCTGTATACCAAATTTCGTCACACTGGCTATGATGGTTTCTGAGATATTGGCACTGAAAGTCTTAGAGGGAACACCCGGTAGAGTTGCCCATTTGCGCTCTTAATTAAATATAGCCGCAACCAACAGGACATAATTTAATATTTATTTTATTTAAATTAAAAAAATTTAAAATGTGCACAAAAATTGTTTAAATGTATTGATTATTATTAAGAGATACTTTTGCATTTTCTCAGACTGTTTTGTTTTGGTTTTGGTTATCGTTATCGTTATCGTCATCGTCATCGTCATCGTTATCCTTTTCCTTATCCTTATCCTTATCCTTATCCTTGTCCTTGTCCTTGTCCTTGTCCTTGTCCTTGTCCTTGTCCTTGTCCTTGTCCTTGTCCTTGTCCTTGTCCTTGTCCTTGTCCTTGTCCTTGTCCTTGTCCTTGTCCTTGTCCTTGTCCTTGTCCTTGTCCTTGTCCTTGTCCTTGTCCTTGTCCTTGTCCTTGTCCTTGTCCTTGTCCTTGTCCTTGTCCTTGTCCTTGTCCTTGTCCTTGTCCTTGTCCTTGTCCTTGTCCTTGTCCTTGTCCTTGTCCTTGTCCTTGTCCTTGTCCTTGTCCTTGTCCTTGTCCTTGTCCTTGTCCTTGTCCTTGTCCTTGTCCTTGTCCTTGTCCTTGTCCATCACCATCACCATCACCATCACCATCACCATCACCATCACCATCACCATCACCATCACCATCACTATCACTATCACTATCACTATCACTACCACTATCACTATCACTATCACTATCACTATCACGATCACTATCACTATCACTATCACTATCACTATCATTTTCATTGTCATTGTCATTGTCATTGTCATTGTCATTGTCATTGTCATTATCATTATCATTATCATTATCATTATCATTATCATTATCATTATCATTATCATTATCATTATCATTATTAATATTATTATTATTATTATGCCTTTCTCTCGCATATGCATGACTCAGAAAAATAAGTTACAGATAAATTTATATAACAAATTTTGTTATCTTCACAAAAATGCTGATATGAGCAGTATGTCTCAAGGAAAATTCCACAGATTCGCCAAATCATTTCTGCTAAATCATTGTTTTTATAGTGTTGACAAATTTCTGTCCATTAAAATGTAGGCCTGTTAACTATACAATTTATTTTTATATATCAGTTTTGTTTTTATCTAGTAATACTATTATATCTTGTTTTGTATGACTTCAAAATATACTTACGTACTATCATTATTAATATTAATATTATTATTATTTTTTTTTTTGTTTCAGTAACACCTTCCGAAGCTCCGACACATTCGGAGATGTTCTGAAGAGTCAAGCAATGACCACTCTCCACTCCGTGGAGTCAGTAATCATTGCGCCCGTAAATCGTGCGTTCTGAGCAGACGTAGCGAACCAAGGACGATTGCCTTCTGCATTCTGCCGGCTAAGATCTCTGCCGAATTTCGGCAAGCCGGTATGATCTTTAAGTCAGAAAGCAACGTATGTCTCATTCCACCCAGGACGCCTATAATGAGCACCACAATCTTAACAGAGTGGTCTGGATACAGCCTGCGGAGCTCGGAGAGAAGATCTCCATACTTCCTCCGTTTTTCATCCTCTTTTAGGACGATGTTGTTCTCTGCGGGAGCCGAGAACTCAATCACAAACATCGTCCTAAGTTGGTGGTCGAGGAGGACTACATCAGGCTTATTGGCTTGAATTTGCCTGAGGGTGGGGAATGAATAGTTCCAATAAATTCGGCACTTCTCATTCCCCACAACGGATTCTATATCCTCCGGAGCATAAGGCAGCACTGGCGTCTCGTCTATCTCATACGAGTGTCGTAAATGATAATACAACACCCGTAAGGCTGAATCGTGTCTTTGGATATACGCTGTGGCCGCATATACCGGACAGGCCGACAGGAGATGCATAAGCGTCTCCGGCGCCTGGCGGCAGGCCCTGCATCTGGTATCAGGAACCTCGATACCCAAGACACGACTACGATAGACGAGAGTGTTAATTACACCATCTTGGCAAGCCATTATGAACCCCTCGGTCTCAGAGTTCAGCCCCGCTGACCTCAAAAAAGCGAAGGTCAGCTTTTCAGATAAGCCAAGCCCCTCTAGATGACGGTAGAAGAGACCATGCATTGGCTTATCCTTATGTAGCTGCAGAAGATGACGCGTCTCTGCAGCTTTAATTTGGGCTTTTAACTGAGCAGGGTCCCACTCGGTGACAGAGTCTGGATTTTCCCGCTCAGTATCGAACACGAGACCAAGTTCATTGGCTGCTCTTCTCGCTGCCTTATATACAAACGCTCCTATCCCTGCTGCTTCATGGTCTTGGACCATGCAGAGAGGGGGATCCGAGCTCCTGATGATTTTACAGGCTTCCTCCAAAACCACTCTGCCCTGGAGACACTCCAAACTCAAGAGTCCACGGCCTCCCCGATTTCTTGGGAAGTATAACCGCGAAACGGACGATCTTGGATGCAAACTCTGATGGAGATGCATCATTTTGCGGGTCCCTACATCGAGTTGCCTCAGCTCTTCTTGTGTCCATTTCACTACTCCAAAGGAGTAGAGAAGGATCGGAACGGCAAGCATATTAGTGGCACTCACCTTGTTCTTACCCGACAGCTCCGAAGACCAGATTTGTCGGAGGCGGTGCCGATACCTGCCGCGGAGAGCGTTTTTCACCATTGCCACCTCATGAGTGCCCCGCTGTGGGACACCCAAATAGGTGTACGACTCTCCGGCATCTAGGTGGTGGAAGATGCTTCCGTCTATTAGCTGGGCGTCCTCTCCATATGCACCGCATCGTCCTCTCTTGAGATGAACCAGTGCACATTTGTCCAGCCCGAACTCCATCCCAACTGCCTGCGTGTACTCCTGTACCACTCTGAGGGACTGATTTAAATCCCTCTCACCGGAGGCATAGAGTTTAAGGTCATCCATGTAGAACAAATGGGTGACCTTATGCCTCCGGTCTCCTGGGGTACCGCAGTTATAACCCCGGGTACGACGAAGTGCAACGGATAATGGCAGCAGTGAGATGCAAAACAAGAGGGGACTCAGGGAATCTCCCTGGAACACTCCCCTCCTGAACAAAACCGGCTCTGTCTGGACCCTAGCATTAGCCGATGTTATGGTAAAGCGGATCCTCCAGAGCGGCATGAGTTGTTCAATACATCTCACTATGGGGTCGGCCACCGCAAGGCATTGGAGCAAGTGGATTATTAGCTCATGTGATGTCATATCAAATGCCTTGCGGTAATCTATCCAGGCCATTGAGAGGTTTCGCTTGTACTGCACGGAGTCCTGCGTAATACATCTGTCGATGAGCAGGTTCTCCTTACAGCCAGCTACATCCCTCTTGGACCCTCGCTGCTCGTACATCCGTTGATAAACCGGGTTCACTGCGTGGAGCACACGCGCGTACAAGATGCGAGTAAACACCTTGTAACACGCATTCAGGCAGGTTATTGGGCGGTAGTTCTTTGGCTGGGACAAATCTCCGCTCTTAGGGATAAGCACGGTTCTCCCCTCGACAAACCACGCCGGAATTTGCTGCTCTCCATTTAGCCAGGACGTGAATATTCTGGCCAAATGACGGTGGACATTGGTGAATTTTTTCCACCAGAAGTTGCTGATCCCATCGGGACCAGGAGCAGCAAAGTTCTTCGATCTAATAAATGATCTCCGAACTTCATCCGGGGTTATCGGTGGGCACACCTCTTGTGGCTCTCGAAGCCTTTGACAAAAGGCCTCGAAGTGTGCCAGGGCTGGAGTGTCTCTATCAAGTGGAATCCTGCGGCCATAAAGATCTCTCCAGAAGGCTTCTACCCGATCTACAGTCGGCGGATTGTCTGCAACACGCTGAGGCTGTTCAAAAAGTCGAGAAGGCCTTACAGGGAACAAAGTATTTTGCTCCAACCTTCTCGACCGCCTCACTAGTGACTTTTTCGCAGCCACTAGAATCCGTATCCTGTCGAGAGAATGCTGCTTGATGGTGAGCAGCACCACCCGATTCAGGGTATGATGGACCCGCCTAAGGGAAGTAGCGATGCGTCTCACCTTAGGTGTGAAAGCCCTATTGGCTTCCACGTAGTCCATCACACATTGGATACGGGACGCGTGTTGCCTCGCCGACCGGATCTTAGCCTCCATCTTGTGCACTCTTCTGGGAGATCTTCACGAAGCGCAGTATCCACTCGGGCCAGATCTGCGGGCTTCGGGGGTTTTATAAAAGGCAACCCCCGAATTATTATTATTATTGTTATTGTTATTGTTATTGTTATTGTTATTGTTATTGTTATTGTTATTGTTATTGTTATTGTTATTGTTATTGTTATTGTTATTGTTATTGTTATTGTTATTGTTATTGTTATTGTTATTGTTATTGTTATTGTTATTGTTATTGTTATTGTTATTGTTATTGTTATTGTTATTGTTATTGTTATTGTTATTGTTATTGTTATTGTTATTGTTATTGTTATTGTTATTGTTATTGTTATTGTTATTGTTATTGTTATTGTTATTGTTATTGTTATTGTTATTGTTATTGTTATTGTTATTGTTATTGTTATTGTTATTGTTATTGTTATTGTTATTGTTATTGTTATTGTTATTGTTATTGTTATTGTTATTGTTATTGTTATTGTTATTGTTATTGTTATTGTTATTGTTATTGTTATTGTTATTGTTATTGTTATTGTTATTGTTATTGTTATTGTTATTGTTATTGTTATTGTTATTGTTATTGTTATTGTTATTGTTATTGTTATTGTTATTGTTATTGTTATTGTTATTGTTATTGTTATTGTTATTGTTATTGTTATTGTTATTGTTATTGTTATTGTTATTGTTATTGTTATTGTTATTGTTATTGTTATTGTTATTGTTATTGTTATTGTTATTGTTATTGTTATTGTTATTGTTATTGTTATTGTTATTGTTATTGTTATTGTTATTGTTATTGTTATTGTTATTGTTATTGTTATTGTTATTGTTATTGTTATTGTTATTGTTATTGTTATTGTTATTGTTATTGTTATTGTTATTGTTATTGTTATTGTTATTGTTATTGTTATTGTTATTGTTATTGTTATTGTTATTGTTATTGTTATTGTTATTGTTATTGTTATTGTTATTGTTATTGTTATTGTTATTGTTATTGTTATTGTTATTGTTATTGTTATTGTTATTGTTATTGTTATTGTTATTGTTATTGTTATTGTTATTGTTATTGTTATTGTTATTGTTATTGTTATTGTTATTGTTATTGTTATTGTTATTGTTATTGTTATTGTTATTGTTATTGTTATTGTTATTGTTATTGTTATTGTTATTGTTATTGTTATTGTTATTGTTATTGTTATTGTTATTGTTATTGTTATTGTTATTGTTATTGTTATTGTTATTGTTATTGTTATTGTTATTGTTATTGTTATTGTTATTGTTATTGTTATTGTTATTGTTATTGTTATTGTTATTGTTATTGTTATTGTTATTGTTATTGTTATTGTTATTGTTATTGTTATTGTTATTGTTATTGTTATTGTTATTGTTATTGTTATTGTTATTGTTATTGTTATTGTTATTGTTATTGTTATTGTTATTGTTATTGTTATTGTTATTGTTATTGTTATTGTTATTGTTATTGTTATTGTTATTGTTATTGTTATTGTTATTGTTATTGTTATTGTTATTGTTATTGTTATTGTTATTGTTATTGTTATTGTTATTGTTATTGTTATTGTTATTGTTATTGTTATTGCTCTTGCTCTTGCTCTTGCTCTTGCTCTTGCTCTTGCTCTTGCTCTTGCTCTTGCTCTTGCTCTTGCTCTTGCTCTTGCTCTTGCTCTTGCTCTTGCTCTTGCTCTTGCTCTTGCTCTTGCTCTTGCTCTTGCTCTTGCTCTTGCTGTTGCTGTTGCTGTTGCTGTTGCTGTTGCATTACATTATTAGTATAAACTGTGTACTCTTAACAGTTTATCGTTCGTCTTCCCATGGTGATCTCTCTATTTTTAAAACTTGTTTTAGTAATATTATACGCTATTGTTTTTGCAAATTTAAATATATCATAATTCTGGGTGACTTTAACTTGGACCTTGATATGCAATCAGAGTATGTTAGTGATTTAAGAAATATTCTTACTATGTATGGTTTACGGTACTTCATTAGAGAACCTACAAGGATTACGATTGATAATAAATCATGTCTTGACAATATTATTACCAATCTAGGTCCTGACATTATATGTACAAATGTTATTGAAATGCACATTGCCGATCATCTTGCACTATCTTTACGTGTTAATGGTCAGTGCACTCGGAAAGATGAACCAGTTTCCTACTGTACACGTATAATTAACGATTCCACTTGTCATAAATTTGTTCTGGATTTGCAGTTGGGTTGCCTCCATGATTTTTGCTGCGATTTTTTGAATTCAAATGATTCTGCTGACCTATTTTTAGGGACTTTTGTTAACATTGTAAATTGCAACTTCCCTGTTATGTCAAAAATTCGGTCTAATTCTGGTATCAGATGGTTTAACAGTGAACTTAAGTCGATGCGACGCAGGCTCAGTCAAGCTAGAAGGAAGTTTAATGCGTCTAATCTTGAATCCGATTGGATTTCCTATTGTGTGTTGCGCAAATCCTATAGAAAAGCATTAAAAACTACAAAGCGTACTTGCTATAATAATTTTATCTGCAATTCTAATAACAAGTCTAGAGCAGTTTGGCAAATTGTTAATACTGAGAAATCTTCCTGCAGTAAAAATAAGTCCTCTTTATCTCCGGAGGAATTTAATAACTTTTTCGTTAACGTAGCTGATGTCATCATAAACTCAATTGGCAACTCCGATAATTTGAATCCGGCTGTTTTTTTAAATAAAGTCCCTAAACCAGTTTCATCGTTTTTCCTTTCAGCGGTTGATGAGTCTGATGTTCGCGAGGCAATTTTAAGCTTGAAAAATTCTAGTTGTTTCGATTATTATGGCCTGAATAGTAAATTGCTAAAAGTCGCTATTGAGCCCATCGTTAAGCCCCTGTCAATTCTTTTCAATAAATGTATAGAGGATTCTATTTGGCCGGACTGCTTTAAAGTTACGAGGGTTCTTCCTCTTCACAAAAAAGGGGACAATAATATATTAGACAACTTCAGGCCAATTGCAATTGTACCTGTGATCTCAAAAGTTTTTGAAATTTTGCTGAAAGATAAGTTATTGCAATATTTTGAAAGCAAGTCTATTTTGTCGCCCTGTCAATTTGGCTTTCGCAATGGTCGTTCCACAGTCGGAGCTCTGCTAGCAGTTCTAGAGAACATTGTAGAGGGTTTGGACTGTGGGATGAACATTCACGCCACATTATGTGATCTGTCTAAGGCATTCGATTGTGTTGATGTCAATGTGCTTTTATTTAAGTTGGAATATTATGGTATTCGCTCCAAAGAGCTAAACCTTTTCCGCTCCTATCTATCAGATCGCATGCAGTATGTTTCCATTGGTGATTCTGACTCCGAAATTCTACCTGTATCGGCCGGTGTACCGCAGGGATCAGTTCTTGGTCCGATTTTATTTTTAATCTACATTAATGATCTGCCTGTCAACATTCAACGTTCGACTTGTATTTTATTTGCGGATGATACCACCTTGTTAACTCGTGGTGGTATTGATGGGAGCAGAGGTGATCTGGACAATGCTAGTCTGTGGTTCTCTGCAAACAAACTGAAACTAAATATGGATAAAACTCGTGACATTACATTTACTGCTAGTAAAGTATCATGCAATGTGGATAATGTTAAATTGTTGGGAATTTATTTGGATACGCGTTTAACTTGGGCTACTCATATAGATCGCCTCTGCTCTAAACTGGCACGGCAGGTTTTCTTTCTGAGGCAGCTTCGCTCATGTGTCCATACTTCTACTTTAAAAATGCTGTATTTTTCTTTGTTATTCAGAAAGCAGGTATTCGCCTCATTGGTAATGCCACTAGCAGAGTCCATTGTCGAGAATTGTTTATTCACCACAAAATTTTGCCCTTACCCTGTTTATATGTATATGAGGCTTTATCATTAGTTCATAAGAGTGCAGCTCATCTGCAAACCCATTCCGATGTGCATAGCTATAATACCAGACACGCTGGAAATCTGTTATTACCTTATTCCCTGTTATTACCTTATTCCCGACTTAATGTCACCAAATCCAATAAGCCAGATATTAACTTGTACAATAGATTTGATAACTTCTGTAGAGTGAAACATATTACTCAATTATCATATGGAGCTTTTCGTAGATTTATCAAATCCTTCCTATTACTGCATTGCTTTTACAGTGTTGACGAATTTACTGAATATTGTTCTACTAACACCTATTCATCTTAGATTTTGAGTTTAAATATACTTACTTTACGCATATAAATTTTTTTATTCTAATCAGTGAGTAATATGTTCCACTAAACATTCTTTTTTGTGGTTAGTTTAATGTTTTAAGTAGTGTTTCATATACCTTTTGTTTGTATTTTTTATCTTTGACTAAGCATTACTATTGTGCCTTTTAATATATATATTTTTATTGCTTCTTTGTTTTACCAAATTTCAACTATAATTAATTTTTATTATGACATAAATGTACTGTTGTGTATATACTGTCAATAAAGGTCTATTCTATTCTATTATCATTATCATTATCATTATCATTATCATTATCATTATCATTATCATTATCATTATCATTATCATTATCATTATCATTATCATTATCATTATCATTATCATTATCATTATCATTATCATTATCATTATCATTATCATTATCATTATCATTATCATTATCATTATCATTATCATTATCATTATCATTATCATTATCATTATCATTATCATTATCATTATCATTATCATTATCATTATCATTATCATTATCATTATCATTATCATTATCATTATCATTATCATTATCATTATCATTATCATTATCATTACCATTACCATTACCATTACCATTACCATTACCATTACCATTACCATTACCATTACCATTACCATTACCATTACCATTACCATTACCATTACCATTACCATTACCATTACCATTACCATTACCATTACCATTACCATTACCATTACCATTACCATTACCATTACCATTACCATTACCATTACCATTACCATTACCATTACCATTACCATTACCATTACCATTACCATTACCATTACCATTACCATTACCATTACCATTACCATTACCATTACCATTACCATTACCATTACCATTACCATTACCATTACCATTACCATTACCATTACCATTACCATTACCATTACCATTACCATTACCATTACCATTACCATTACCATTACCATTACCATTACCATTACCATTACCATTACCATTACCATTACCATTACCATTACCATTACCATTACCATTACCATTACCATTACCATTACCATTACCATTACCATTACCATTACCATTACCATTACCATTACCATTACCATTACCATTACCATTACCATTACCATTACCATTACCATTACCATTACCATTACCATTACCATTACCATTACCATTACCATTACCATTACCATTATCATTATCATTATCATTATCATTATCATTATGATTATTATTATTATTATTATTATTATTATTATTATTATTATTATTATTATTATTATTATTATTATTATTATTATTATTATTATTAATTTGATGAAAATGTTAAAACCAACTGAAGAATCATCAGATTTACCAATGGTATCTCGACGTGCTAAGAAGATGACGCAAAAACCGCATGATGGTGCATCTACATCCAAAGTTGATAATTCCAAGCATAAACTGCCAGATATCAAGGCTGGAACATCTGAAGAAACCGTTTTTACGGCCTCTCAAGTATCTGCCGCTATTAATAATGCAACTGCCAATCAAGCTTGTGAAGCGGTGATAGCGTTGGGAACCAGTGTTACTAAAAGTGCACCAGTGCAGTCGATTGGTCATCGTGGTACTAGGTCCAGAACCATTCTCGTAGGAAATATGGCGAACACGGTATCCTGTCCTATTAAGGCGACAGTGGTTGTCCCAATGAAACATTTTCACGTCACTAATTTGGATACAGCAACTAATGAGTCGTCTCTAATGAGTTATTTACGTCAATTTGTGGCTGATGTGGAAGTTACCAAGTTGTCTGCCCGTAATCCGCATAGATATTCGTCTTTCAAGGTGTCAGTTCCGGCTTCAGCAGCTGAAGGTCTACTCAATAGTGATATCTGGCCGCAAGGTGTAGTCCTAAATCATTTTTTTCTATCTAGAAGGCAATAAGAACTTTCTGCCAGTAGAGAAGGGTGGTTTATCTATAGCATCTCTTAATGTTCAGGGTCTTCCAAGTAAACTTGATGAAATTCTTATATTCTTAATGTTAAATTCGTTTGATATATTATGTTTGTCAGAGCACTGGCTCCAGTTTGATAATTTGAAAACTATCAATTTAAAACATTATAAACTTTCTGCTTCATACTGCCGCGATAGTAAAAATGGTCATGGTGGAGTTGCTATTTATAGTAAATGTAACATAAAGCTAAAATCAATTGATCTAAGTCGATTTTGTACTCCCATCCATGCAGAATTTTGTGGTGCACACATTGCTAACAAAAACTGTGTTTTGGTCTGTTTGTATAGATCCTCGACATCAGGAGATGTTACTATCTTTAAAGAGAAAATGTTTAGCATGCTAAACTACCTGCATAATAGATTTAAATATATTATAGTTGCTGGCGATATTAATCTGGATCTTGGAGGCCACACGTCAGTCAGTAGAGACATCTTTAACTTATTTTCCATGTTTAATTTAAAACATTGTATAAATGAGCCTACCAGAGTCACTGCAACCTCTAGTTCATGTCTAGATAATATCGTCACAAATTTGTCTTCAACTGTAATCTCCGTGGGTGTTTGTGATCCGCACATATCGGATCATTATTTGATCTATATTAATATAAAAGACCATACGTGTCCTTCTACTATTGCAAACTCTCCAATGATCAGAGCTGTTAATGAAAACAGAATCTCCAAGTTTGCGAATAATTTGCGCACCACATGTCGGGATAATCTGGCTGTTTTTGAAAGTTTAGATTCCAATAGCGTTGCATCCAATTTGACAGTTTTACTTATGGAACAGGTGAATGAGTGTTTCCCATATGTGCGGGCCACAAATCGGCATAATGGTTTTAGAGTTAAATGGTTCAACCAGCGACTACGAGAAATGCGCAGTAAAATGTCTCATTCTAAAAATCGCTTTAGTATAACGAAACTTGCCAGTGATTGGTGCATTTATTTACAAAACCGCAGAGACTATAAGAATGCTCTGAAAGAGGAGAAGCGTCTCGCATACACTCGTGAAATAATGAGTGCTAGTGACAAAAATAAAGTGGTTTGGCAATTAGTTAATAGCGAAAAAAAAAACAGTTTTGACTCTGTTTCTACTTCTCTCACTGCCACTGACTTTAATATATTCTTCACCAACATCTCAAATAATATTGCAGGATCAATTTTAAATACTAACTTGGATCCGTTAGATTTGCTAAATAAGACACCTAAACCCTCGTCTTCCTTTTTTATGACAGGCTTTCATAGCTCTGATATAAAAGAGACTATATTGAAACTAAAAAAGTCGCACTCATTCGACTGCTATTACTTAAATAGTATTATGATTAAGGCATCACTCGAGTCGCTGGTGAATCCATTAACTTCTCTATTTAATAAATGTATAGAGGAAGGGAACTGGCCTGATGACTTCAAAATCTCAAAAGTTACACCTATATATAAAAAAGGTGATCCTGAGTGTCTAGACAACTTCCGACCGATTGCTATTGTTCCTATTACAGGCAAAATATTTGAAATTTTGATTAGAGAGAAACTGGTAAGCTACTGCGAAAAGTTTTCCATATTTTCTGAGTCGCAATTTGGCTTCAGAAAAAATAAATCTACGCTTAAAGCTCTATTGAAATTCATAGAGGTGGCTGTTGAAGGCTTGGATGAGGGCTTGGGTACATACGTTACAGCGTGTGATCTCACCAAAGCATTCGATTGTGTTGATACAAATACTTTAATTAAGAAACTCGAATATTATGGAATTAGAGACAATGCACTTAAGCTATTCAGATCATATTTTAGTAATTGGAAACAGTTTGTTTATTTTAAAAATGTAGAATCTGATACACTTCCAATTAAAAATGGTGTTTTACAGGGATCCGTCCTCGGGCCTGTTCTCTTTCTCATTTATATCAATGATTTGCCATATTCCATAACAAATAGTACTTGTATCCTGTATGCTGATGATACCACTTTCTTAAGCAGAGGCACAAATATTTCAGATGCGGGTGACCTACGCAGAGCTAATGAATGGTTTGCAACCAACCAGTTAAAACTAAATCAGTCAAAAACTCAAAGTTTACACATTACCTCTGACAAATGGGCTCCCGGCTCTGCTTCAATCAAACTATTAGGAGTTTTTCTTGACACTAGCCTTACATGGAGTAGACATGTTGATTACATATGTTCAAGAATCTCTTCACAAATATTTGCCCTACGCCAGTTGCGACTGTGTTTGCCTAGAAATGTTCTTCGCACTATATACTTTGCTATTATTCACTGCCATATATCTTACAGTATTCTCCTGTGGGGAAATTCGGTTAATGCAAACAAAGTATTTGTACTCCAGAAGGCTGCTGTTAGAATCATAGATGGAGCCATGCCAGATGTACACTGTAGACTGTTATTTAAAAAATACAACATACTTCCTCTTCCATGCATTTTCATCTTTCAAAATTTGTTATATATTCATGAAAATTCTAAAAAATTTATTAGTCACCGTGATATCCACAATTATGATACGCGGCACGCAAAAAATCTGGTGGCTCCATTCTCCAGAATACGTAAAACCCAAATAAATTTGCCTCTATGCACAAAGACACTATGCTGTCGAAAATGACAAATAGACAATTCTATAGGTTTGTAAAAACTTTTCTTTTAAAATTTTGTTTTTATAGCGTTGACGAGTTTATGTCCTGTTCGTAATTCCAGTAGTCCATGTCACTTTTTTCTTCTCTGTAATTGATTTATAAATAAGGCTTGCATGCATCTCTATTGTACTGTTTACTTTTTCTGTTTTGATCTATTTTGACCTCAAATATACTTTTGTATATAACGTGGTAAATAAAAAGTAAAGTAAAGTAAAAAAAAAAAAAAAAAAAAAAAAAAGTATTATTATTATTATTATTATTATTATTATTATTATTATTATTATTATTATTATTATTATTATTATTATTATTATTATTATTATTATTATTATTATTATTATTATTATTATTATTATTATTATTATTATTATTATTATTATTATTATTATTATTATTATTATTATTATTATTATTATTATTATTATTATTATTATTATTATTATTATTATTATTATTATTATTATTATTATTATTATTATTATTATTATTATTATTATTATTATTATTATTATTATTATTATTATTATTATTATTATTATTATTATTATTATTATTATTATTATTATTATTATTATTATTATTATTATTATTATTATTATTATTATTATTATTATTATTATTATTATTATTATTATTATTATTATTATTATTATTATTATTATTATTATTATTATTATTATTATTATTATTATTATTATTATTATTATTATTATTATTATTATTATTATTATTATTATTATTATTATTATTATTATTATTATTATTATTATTATTATTATTATTATTATTATTATTATTATTATTATTATTATTATTATTATTATTATTATTATTATTATTATTATTATTATTATTATTATTATTATTATTATTATTATTATTATTATTATTATTATTATTATTATTATTATTATTATTATTATTATTATTATTATTATTATTATTATTATTATTATTATTATTATTATTATTATTATTATTATTATTATTATTATTATTATTATTATTATTATTATTATTATTATTATTATTATTATTATTATTATTATTATTGACAGTTGACTTGTGGCATGTTAAACGTGATTTCACTGCTCTCTTTAAAATTCATTTTATTATAGTGGAAAACGTTAATTTTTAATTTGTTTTATATTAGCGATATGCTAATCTGTTTGTGCCAGTATAAATAATAGTGATTGTTTAGTGTGATAGTCTAGAATTGACTGCATTCTGCTATCTCCTTAGTTTTTATTTCGTGACTGTTTACTGTTTTTAATCCTTTTGGACGGACGTCGGTAAACTGGTCTGGTGTTTTCAGTTGGCTGATTTGGACTTTAACAATTATTGTAAGTTCTTAGATTGTCTATTCTTCTTTAATATGTCTAAGAATGTTAGTAATTTGCCACCGAACAAATGTAAGAGATGCAAAAACTCTGTTCAATCAGGTTTGAAATGTGTTACATGTGGTGTGATCTCCCATAAAAGTTGCTTGAATGCATTGAAATTTGTAAAATTTATCGACGATACAACGGTCAATTGCTGTGTTGAAAGCTTCAATGATCCCGTACCTACGGTAGACTCCCATAGCATAGATGAAGCGAAAATTGTCAGTGGAATTGACACCTCACTTACTAATGTTTATGAAATTAAAATCAAATACCTAGAGGAACTTTTATGTCAAAAGGATGTGATTATATCAACCCAATCCATCGCTATAAATTCCTTGCAAGAGCAACTTGCCCAACTTAAACGCGATGTAAAATTGTGCGATGACAATGCTAGTGAAATCGTTGCTATGGGGACTACTGCTAACCCTCATAGCAGTAACACCACGCGAAGGAAAAATAAACATGCGACTCCATTGAATTCTGCTGCTCAAGGCGGTGCAACTTCTTCAACAATTACACCGTCTGCTCTTTCTTATGCTATTCACTCAGCTCAGGCTCATAACGTATGCAAAAATGTTATTAATTTAAATGAAGATCAGCCAATAATCAATGAGCGAGTTAAACAAGGTGCATCAAATCCAAGTATTCGTAGAGGACCTAGAAATATTCTTGTGGGTGACTCTAAAAGTTTCCCTGAAAACTTTACACTTAAATCTGCAACAACCATTTCGTTGAAACATTTCCATACGACCAATTGGGACCCTAATACTAGTGACGAAGTTCTATCAGCCTATTTGAGCGAAATTGTACCTGGTATCAAGGTTGAAAAGCTTAACTCACGTAATCCTGATGTGTATGCCTCCTTTAAAGTCTCTGTTCCTGTGGATAAAGCCCATTTCATCATGAAGCCGGAGATTTGGCCCACTGGTGTGGCTGTAAATCAGTTTTTTCGAAGAAACCCTAACATTATTCGCTTCGCAAATGGATGTAAATGAGTGTTTTGCGATTTCACCCTCAGATTGCTCCATCTTACATATGAACATTCAAAGTATTACTAATAAAATTGATCATTTACGACTTCTGCTATCCGAAACTCAAGTAAATTTTCTCTGTATTTCCGAACATTGGTTAACAGAGGCTTGCCTAAATGCAGTTAAATTTGATGATTATTCCTTAGTATCATACTTTTGTCGCGATAAGTCTCACGGAGGGGTTGCTATATTTTCCAAAACTCATACAACCTATAAATCAATTGATTTGAAATCTTTTTCAGTTCCTGTTCATGCAGAGTTTTGTGGATGTGAGGTCGCATACTCTCATATTGTTTTGGTTGCTTTGTATAGATCTTCTAGTAATGGAGATTTTTCAGTTTTTAAGCATTGCTTGTTGAATCTGTTGTATCATCTTAATAGTAAATATAAGCACATTGTAATAGTGGGTGACTTTAATATAGAATTTAATAGAGACACTGATCAGACTAGACAGCTTTTGAATATTTTAAACTCTTATGGGTTG
Organism: Monochamus alternatus; assembly: GCA_037114965.1. Lineage (NCBI taxonomy): Eukaryota > Metazoa > Arthropoda > Insecta > Coleoptera > Cerambycidae > Monochamus > Monochamus alternatus. The sequence continues at coordinate 46,382,836 of CM073426.1, forward strand.
TCTCACAAAATTAACGTCCCCACTAGAGTTACCACTACTACTGCTTCTTGTCTGGATAATGTTATAACTAACATAGATGAGAGCAGGTTGAAAGTGTCAAATTTCGATCCGGATATATCTGACCATTTTTCTCAATACATTACCATACAGGGTTCTCTCTTAAGTGCTGCCCAACATGCTACCGAACATCTGAGGGTAGTTACTCAGAGCGGTTTAAACAAATTACATGATAAATTAGCTACTGTAGATTGGGAGGATTCGAATTTTGACCGGCTGGATAGCAATTGTGTCGCTTCCTCTATTTTGGGCTGTATAAGATCTAATGTTCAGTTATGTTTTCCTTTTCGTAAAGTCAAAAGAAACAATGGGTTCGGTGTTAAATGGTACAATAGTCGGTTACGCGCTATGAAACGACATGTTTTTGAATTAAAAAATATAGCTATAAAAACTAAAATAGAACATGATTGGGTAACTTATAAATTGGCTCGTAATTCTTATAATCGTGAAGTGAGAGAAGAGAAAAAGGCGTCGTTCTCTAATATGATTTTGAATTCGCGCAATAAACCGAAAACTTGTTGGAAAGTCATTAATTCCGAACGTATTAGCAAATGTAAGCCGGTCCAATCTTCCATTTCTTCTGATGAATTTAACAGATTTTTTGCTAATATATCTGAAACCATAATTAATTCCATTGCACCTGCTAATAACAATTCAGCCTTCTATTTGAATAAAGTCCCAAAACCAGTTTCTTCATTTTTTATGTCGGCAATTCTTGAAGAGGAGGTGATTGATGCCTGTAAACTTTTGAAGGATTCACCGAGTATGGATTATTACAATATGAATAGCAAAATTGTTAAATCTGTTTTGCCACATATTAGTACGCCTCTTGCTGTTCTATTCAACAAATGCATTTTAGAAGGCTGTTGGCCCGATGATTTTAAAATTTCAAAAGTTATTCCATTGTTTAAAAAAGGCGACAGAGATGAACCCGATAACTATAGGCCTATTGCTATAATACCGGTTTTATCTAAAATATTTGAAATTATATTGAAAAATAAACTTACTTCTTATCTGGAATCGAAGCAATTGCTGTCTAGAGTTCAATACGGGTTTAGGAAAAATAGGTCAACATTGAGTGCCATTGCTGATTTTATTGAACTAATTGTAGATGGTCTGGATAAGAGGCGCACATCAACAGCAGTGATGTGTGACCTAACCAAAGCCTTTGATTGTGTGTCCAGTGAGATTCTAATTCAAAAGTTGGAATACTACGGAATAAGAGCAAAAGAGTTGTGTTTGTTTAAGTCTTATCTGACAAATAGGAGGCAGTGTGTTGTCTGTGACGACAAAGACTCCTCTGTCCTTTCTGTGGAGAATGGAGTACCTCAGGGTTCGGTCCTAGGTCCGATACTATTTCTCGTTTATATAAATGATCTTCCTCATGCCATTGTAGATCGATGCCTTCTATTTGCTGATGATACTACCATTCTGTCGACGGGCGACTCCCTGTTGGTTGCGGACAATTTGAGTCAGGCTAAAGATTGGTTTCGAGCTAACCATTTTAAACTGAATGATGCAAAAACTCGGAAAATATGTTTTACTGCCGATAAATGGGCACCCGACTCAATACCAGTAAAATTTTTGGGAATGACTTTCGATACGCATCTTAACTGGAAGTCGCACGTTGACAGCTTGGGCTTAAAGATTTCTTCTCAGATTTTTGTATTGCGTCAGCTAAAGCCCTCTCTTTTGCCCAGTGTGCTTCGAATGGTTTACTTTTCTCTAATACATAGTCATCTGAGTTACGGTGTTGTTTTCTGGGGCAACTCAACCAATGTTAGCAGAGTTTTTAGTTTACAAAAGATGGCTATTCGCATCCTTACTAATGCACCACCAGGTAGCCATTGCCAGCCTCTTTTCAAGAAGCTGAAAATTCTGCCTCTGCCGTGTATGTATATATTAGAGTCTCTGATTCGCATTCATTCTAACCAATTTCAAACTTATTCGGACAACCACTCTTACAGTACAAGACGTGCAGATGATTTGGTTCCTTTACGTTCCAGAATTAAAACCACATCAAATAATAAGCTTGACCTCAAGCTGTACAACGTACTTGCAAACCGCTTTATAAATTGTAACTTTAGGTCTATGAATGCGATTCAGTTTAAGATTTTTGTGAAGCGATACCTTGAAAATGCTTGCTTTTACAGCCTGCAAGAGTATATTGATGGCTAATACAGTTACTTTGCTTTTACTTTTAGTTTTAACTTCTTGTGACTATACATGTACATTGTATATAAAATGGTCAATAAACTACTCTACTACTCTACTATTATTATTATTATTATTATTATTATTATTATTATTATTATTATTATTATTATTATTATTATTATTATTATTATTATTATTATTATTATTATTATTATTATTATTATTATTATTATTATTATTATTATTATTATTATTATTATTATTATTATTATTATTATTATTATTATTATTATTATTATTATTATTATTATTATTATTATTATTATTATTATTATTATTATTATTATTATTATTATTATTATTATTATTATTATTATTATTATTATTATTATTATCAAACTTCATCTAGCTCAACTACTGGTGACCAAAAAAAGTCGATTGAGCCAAATATGCCTTATCCGAATGTTGCTGGTTTCATACAGGGAGTTCAATGCTAGAATTTTATTTTGAAATATCTCAATAACTTTGAAACCTGTCGGAGTATTAAACAAAAAATTGGCACAATTATGTTTTTTTGGCATGACAAATATGATTTTTTTTAACTAATTTTGACGTCACTAGTAGAAGGCGCACTTATGGCACAGCATGTTTCTTTTAAATAGCAGAACTTTTTTGCTGTTTAGTGTATCCATCTGTCTATTGAAACAATCGATTGTTTTACCTGTTATATCTGACAAAGGGATACCTAGTTGAAGCCGTCAGGAGTAACCATTTTTAAAATAATCGGATTTGAAATATTCAGTGCAGCGTTTGAAAACTGTTATCTTTTCTGGTAAAGTGCGTTTTCTACTGAAAATACAGCAAAATGTTACTTCAAAAAGTTGTTCAGAACGGTAAATTATGGAGATGTGCAAAATTTCAAAAAGATCGGCTTGCTTTGATAAAATTTTGTGCTTTGTTGAAAAATGGTTTCAAAATGAAACCTCGCTTTCAAGTAACATTTTGCTGTATTTTCAGTAGAAAAGGCACGTTTCCAATCGCTGCACTGAATATTTCAAATAGGAGTATTTCGAAAACTGTTACTCCTAACGACTTCAACAGGGTATACCTTTTGCAGATATAACAGGTAGAAAAATCTATTGTTTCTATAGTCAGATGGATACACTAAGCTGCAAAAAAGTTAGGCCGTTTAAAAGAAATGTGATATGTCATAAGTGGTGCCCGCTACTAGTGACGTCAAAATTAGTTAAAATAAAATTCTAGCATTGAACGCCCTGTATTTTTTAAACCAGCAACATTCGGATAAGACATATTTGGCTCAATCGACTTTTTTTTGTCACCAGTATCTCCAGCTCCGAGATTTCCCAACCTCTCACAGACACCCTGTATATTCTTCCATGTTAATTCTTTTTTAACCAATGACCATTTAATTACTTTACAGATAAAAAAAGTAGGAAAAATATATATTCTTCTGAAGCTACAATAAGTAGTTAGTAGTATCACAATGGACAGAAGCTAAATCTTCTTTGGAAGCAGCAAAATCTCGTTTTCTAGAAGAAGAGCAAGGCTTAAGCTATAATTTATGAAGGAAAAACATAACAGAAATGTTAAACATGAAATGAAAAGCTAAGGTAGAAATTGAAATTATGAAAGAGTGCCATCGAACAAAAATGGAAATTTTGGAAATCCAAAAAACAGTAACACAAAAGAATAAACAGTTAGTAGCAGGATAAAGCAAACTTTTTTTAATGTGTTCTAGTAAATCTTATATAAGTTATGTAAAAATTAATAAAGAATTTAATTTATATTTTTACTTATTTTATTTGTACAGTACACTATAACATGAACAGTAACTAAAAAAAAACGATACTTTTATAATTAACATTCATATACTTTATTTATAATCAACATTCATTTCATATATACAATAATTTTTTTTTCATAAAAGTCCATTAAAGTAGTTAATTAATTCTAATCTCACTGCATTATTGGCAACCAACCTGTGACCTTCAATATTGTCTACAAATACCCCATTGACAAAGTTTATAACATTCTGTTGTTGATGATCAACTGGTGGTACTTCTTCATGTCTGAGACATGCTATGTTGTGAAGCACTGCAGCTGCCACAACAATAACCTCAACTTTTTGTATGTTAACTCGAATCCCTAGTGATAGGGTGGGAAATCGCCTTTTCCAAACACTAAAGCATTCGGGTTTGGGATTCATTAAACAGGAGCTGCTCAGGATTGATGGGATTGCCAAGTGGTGTAATTGAAAATGGCCTACCACCGTCTCCGCTATCAGCAATAAGTAAATAATTCCCATACACACCATTTTCAGTCTCGCCGTACTCTACAATTATTCCAGATTGTATTAACATGCACAGAGCCAGCCCATCTACAAATAATATTTTGTATTTTTAAATTTGCATCACAAATGACTTTGCCTGTTTTTAGAGAAGAATCCTCTTCTATTTCTATATATTTCTGGTTCTGGTCCACCTGTGTGCAGTCCAAAGTTCCAATATATCTTGGAAAGCGACTAATCAAACTAAATTCTTAGCTGGTTATTCGCATTTGTGCCTCTGTAACTGGCATTGTAGTAATGAAATTTTTATTCAAGCCAGCGATTGCACGACTTAGGTACTTTATGGATAATCGTACAAGTTGCTACTTTGCTAATTCCCAAAAGATCACATAGTTGGAGAAAAGAACCTGTTGCACAAAAACGCAACATGACGTTTGCTGCACAGCATAATTCCTGAAACCAGGACATTTATTAAAATTTTGTTATTATAGTTATTGAGAGATTTCCGGGTGGTAAGGTAATCAATACACAATTTTGTGTAAAAATATATTTTTCTTAGTCGTAGTAGGTACAATATTTTCTCTACAAAAGTTCTCATCGAACGCCGTACATCGATATTTATCAGATTGTTTCATACAAAAAAAAGTAACAAAACATTTTTGCTAGCATGAGCTGGAAAATATATACAAGGCATTTAAAACTATCTTATTTTACTAAAATACATAACACTCTCCGCCACCAAAATGAGCACACATATATTTACATTATGTACAAGAGTATTATATTAACTTAAAACTTAACTTAAAAATATATACAATTAATACATCAAACGATCAGGTTGTTTGATATGTCTTTTTGGTCTACTGGTAGATGGTTGAATAATTTCATCATTCGCGGTTAAGTGATCTCCGCCCTGAGGAGAAATTTCTTTATAATTTGAATTTATGTCTGGGTTTTTTAAACCACTCTGAACATTACTTTTTAATATTTGATTAGTGTGACGTTTCCAAAAGACATTTAATTCAGGAATTTTTACAAAATATGTACACTTGCCAATGCGTTTTTCAATAATTCCTGGAATCCAAGTAACTTTATTTACAACACGGTAATCTTTAACAATTACTTTATCGCCTATGCTGAATTCGCGTTTTTTACCTCCAGCATATTCTATTTGATTTTTTTGACACGATTCAACTCTCTTTTTAACTTTTTCTTTAATTTCAGGTTTTACTAAACTAAATCGAGTTCGTAGATCTCTGCCAAACATAAGCATTGCTGGTGAAACACCAGTGGTGGAGTGATTAGTATTTCTAAAATCAAATAGAAAATTATTAAGTGCTTCTTCAATATTTAAGGTTTTATTACGACCTAATGCATTTTTTAATGCATTTTTTACAGTCTTAACTGCATTTTCCGCTGCTCCATTTGATTGTGCAAAGTAGGGAGATATAGTAACATGTTCTATGTTATATTTTTCTAAAAATTGTTTAAAAACAGCACTGGTAAAGCATTTTGCATTATCCGAAACAATAACTTTTGATAAACCGAATCTAGCAAAAGTATTATGTAATGCTGTTATTGTAAAATCGGATGTAATATTGTTAGTTGGAAAAACTTCTATCCACTTTGAATGTGCGTCAAGAATTATTAAAAAATATTTGTTTAAGAATGGACCCATATAGTCTACATGGATACGTTCGAAAACTTGCTCTGGCCATTTCCATGGATTTATTTCCACCTTTGGAGGGCTTGTCTTATGGACTAAACAATTTTCGCAACTTTTTGCCAAGTTCTCGATATCTTTGTTTATTCCCGGCCAAAAAAATGATTCCTAGCCATATTTTTCATTTTAATAATTCCTAAGTGAGAAATATGTAATTCTGAAAGCATATGATTTTTTAATTTTTCAGGAATAACAATTCTATTGTTCCAAAACAAAACATTATGTTCTATAGTTAATTGATGACGAATTGTATAGAATTTTTTAAATCTATCGTCATTTTTATATTTTTTCGGCCAACCATCTTTTACGCATTTTTTACTGAATTCAAAATTTTGTCTGACTCGGTATATTTTTTAATCGTTTGTTAAAATATTTACGTTGTCCGAAAAATAATTTAAATAATCAACATCAACTGATTCCCATACTTCATTTTTATCATTTCTTATCGGTAAACGTGACAGAAAATCGGCATTGTTTTTTCCTGATTTAACATACTGTACGTTGTATCTGAAATTTGCGAGAATAAGAGCCCATCGTCTTAATCTATTAGCAGAATATTGAGATAGGCCCTTTTTGGGATTAAATTGCCAATAGGGGTTTATTATCACTAACTAAAGTAAATTCTTTAGCATACAAATATTGATAAAATTTACACAAACCGAAAATAATTGAGAGGCCTTCTCTTTCAACCTGTGAATAATTTTTTTCAGCTGGGGAAAGAGTACGCGATGCATATGCAATTGGTTTTTCTTGACCATTAGGAAGTACGTGTGTTAATACACAACCCAACCCATACGGACTAGCATCAGCTATTAATTTTATTTCATAAGTTGGATCGTAATGTGTTAAGATTTCAGCTGACATCAAAATTTTTTTTACTTTGTTAAAGGCTTGATTACACTGTGGTGTCCAAGACCACTTAACATTTTTCTTTAATAAGCCATATAATGGATGCAATAGAGTAGCTAAATTAGGAATAAATTTTCCGTAATAATTTATCGTACCAAGCACTGACTGTAATTGTTTAACATTTTTGAGTACTGGAGCATTTTTAATAGCTAAAATTTTATCATCTGACGTGTGCAATCCGTTTTTGTCTATCATATGTCCTAAATAATTGACCTTATCTTGAAAAAAACTACATTTTTCTTTTGCAACCTTCAAACCGGCATCTTGCAAACAAGATATCACATTTTCTAACCTTGCCAAATGTTCATCACTATTTTTGCCACAAACCAAAATATCGTCCAAAAAACAGACACCCTTCAATATTTTAAAGTAGGAATTCAATAATTTTTTGAAATTTGGCTGGTGCACTTGAAACACCGTAAGGTAGTCTCTGATATTGAAATAAACCTTTATGTGTGGAAATAGTGACTAACTCTTTGGAACCGTCATCTAAACAAATTTGTGCGTATGCCTGTGATAAATCGATTTTGGAAAAAACTACACCGCCTTGAAGTTTACTAAATAAATCGTCAATACGTGGTAAAGGGAACTGATCAATTTCCAAAACTGGGTTAAGTGTAACTTTAAAATCACCACATATTCTTACATCTCCAGACTTTTTAATCACTGGTACAATTGGAGTAGCCCATGCAGAATAATCTACAGGTTTTAAAACATTCATTTTAACTAATTTATTTAGTTCTTTTTCCACTTTATCACGAATACCGAATGGCAGAGGTCTAGCTCGAATAAATTTAGGCGTAATAATATCATTTTTAAGTTTTAATGAAACGGTGCCTTTGTTAAAAGTTCCTAAACCTGGCGAAAACACACTGCTATATTTTTTAAATAGATAATTATCAATGTCATCTGATGGAACATTACAGAAATTTATTTGACTTAATTTGAAGTTATATAACTGCATAAAATCTCTCCCTAAGATTGGGGGACCACCATTCCTAATGACGAAAATATTCAAATATTTAAAAATATTATTATAAACAATTTTTAATTTACATACTCCTAATGTACACATTGTTTCACCATTATAAACGTTTAACATTTTATTAGCGGGTGATAACTTATATTTAGAAAAATTGTCTTTCCAAAATTGTTCAGACATAGCCGAAATACTGGCTCCTGAGTCTAATTGAAAGGTATAACTAATATTATCAATTTTAATATCTAGCATAAAAGGATTGATTACTTGAACGATTTCATTTATAGTAAAAACATCAGAAGATTCAATAAAATTCTGTACATTTTTCTTCTTAGATCTAAATTTTTTACCCATCCTCCGATCTTTCTCCTTAGGACACATCGGAGCTAAGTGGCCTTTGACATGGCACAGGTTGCACTCGTAGTCACGGTACCGGCATTTTGTGGTGGGGTAATTTTTCCTACCACAACACTTGCACTTTTCACTCACAATCCTGGGTTTCTGCGCCGATGACGTCGCTCTGCTGGAAACGGAAACCTCACCTGCCGCCATTTCGGCCATGGCCGTCTCGATTACGTCACTAAAAGAGCACGTGATTTTCTCCTTGAAGAGTTTTGCTTGAACTGAACCTTTTTCGAATCCGACGATAAATCGATCACGTAACATCATGTCGATTACATTTTCCTTAAAATCGCATTTTACCGCCAAACATCTGACCCTCGCTGCCCATTCGTTAACACTTTCGTTCACATTTTTGCACGCGGCGAAAAACTTTGAACGAGCCACAAAGTGATTCAACGATTTTAAAATGTTTGTTGAATAACTCTGAAAGATCTTTATAAGTCTTGTCCTCCGGAAGATGTGGAAGGCACAGATTATAAATCAATTTGTAAGAATCGTCATTCAGGGCGTTGAGTAGTATTGCACGTTTCTTGGCTTCATCACTGATAGCGTTGACCACAAAATAGTTGTCTAAACGACGCTTGTAGATTACCCAATCACTATTTTGAGAATTAAATTCTCTGATTTGTCCATAATATGATGGATTATCTGCCATTTTACAGCACAATTCTTCGCTGACAATAGCACTTACTCGTTGTCGCGTTTTATTGTAAAATTTTCCTCGTCGCCACTGAGAGATTTCCGGGTGGTAAGGTAATCAATACACAATTTTGTGTAAAAATATATTTTTCTTAGTCGTAGTAGGTACAATATTTTCTCTACAAAAGTTCTCATCGAACGCCGTACATCGATATTTATCAGATTGTTTCATACAAAAAAAAGTAACAAAAAATGTTTGCTAGCATGAGCTGTAAAATATATACAAGGTATTTAAAACTATCTTAATTTACTAAAATACATAACAGTTATTGTACTTTATTTTAAGGATAATTTAAATAAATTCTAAAAATGTTTCTAAAATTCTTATTAAATGGAATCATATCTATTACGCCTAACTGCGGATTTCATTTTATTAGAATTATAGGAAAATTTTCAAAATTTATTTAAATTATCATTAATATCCTAAGTACTACTAAATACTAAGGAGTTAACTAAAGTAATAGCTACTATTTTCTGTAATAAAAATACCATAGATAGATATTTTATCAGAATGTTAATATTTTAAAAGCAGAAAAATGATAATTAATTGTCATCTTACAGTTTTACTACCTTTCTGAAGGCGATGAGATTTGTTCTCTAATATTCTCTAGAATAAAACTAACACCACTATTCGACAAACAAACCCTTGTAAGAAATTCCATGTCCATTTCATTTTTCAAATTGATTTTCTCGATTACGAAACTGTCGAGGGACCCGAGGATGGGCAATTACGTTTACGTTAAAATTCCATGTAATTGATCCATATCTGATGTTCTTCCTTATTATTTACAACTTTATGTATTTATAACCTAAAATCTCGACTTGAACAAAAATTAAACCGTTAAAATTGGAATCTCAACTAAATAAGCCGAGCTTAACCTTGAATCCAATTATAAAACACCAATGATGCTAGTTCAGGTTTACCTTAAGCCGCTTTTGAAAAACCGGCCCTAAAAGTTTATTCCCCGGGAGATTCAATCTCAAGATGTATTTCACTATTTAAAGGACACTCAGTATATTCGTTATAGTTCAGATAGTTGTTAAATAAAAGAAAGAAATTTAAAAAAACAACTTAAAATATATTACAATGATAAAATATTTCAGTTACAAAATCTTTACTAAACTAAATTTTTAATTTTGAGAATTATCTATTGGGTTTTATTTTTTTATCTGATCAGGTTTTTGAAAGGAATTTAATTTGTGATAATGTTATTTGTCGTTAAATTTTTACATACATTTTGAAATGTGGATAGCTGCTCGATAGTATTCCTATTTGATGGCAGTACAGGAAATCCCAAGTCTCGGAGAAGAGGTCTTAACCTCGTTCCTATTTCCTTTTCCAGGTGGAAAACACTACACCTTCACTTATGATCGATTTTGGGTACAACACTTTAAGTTTACAACTTTTGTGTTAAAACATGATTCGTGAGTTTTCGATATCTTGAGAATTTTAACTTGTAAAAAATTTTATACAATAGGATTTATATATTTACTTTGGTTGTCCTTTTCACAAACTAACCTCAGTGTTTAGACAGATTGACAAACTGGTAACTATGTTTTGAAAACTATTTACTTTTGTCTTTTGGTTTTTAGCAACGGATAGTGATCTGTGTGGCTCAACTAAAGTAACGTTCAGATAAACGTTAGTGCAATGGCACTGCAATTGTACTGTTGTATTGTAATTGTATGGTGTTAAATATTATTTACTTTGTTTACATAAAATTACTGTAAACTTAAGAAGTTGGGGAATTTTTCCGCTGTAAGTTGGCGACATGCAAAATTCAAGATTCTTGTCCTTCAGATGAAGGGGTTATGTTTATGTTTTTGTCAACTACGTCCCTATCTACGGAAATTATTGGTTTTTATCATTTACCGAATAGTAATTAAAAGCCTACAATCTGCAGGAATAGATGGTCTATTTGAATGTTTGGTTAAATGAGGCCCCATTAATTTCAGCAAGTCATCAAACATTGCCACTGTTATTCGGGTGTAATGAAAAAATAATCGGCATTCTCATTTCGCATTTCTTTATATAAATTATAGAAATCACCTTGCATGTGTTTCCTGCGGTTAATGGGTCGCACCCACCATCTCCGAGTTCTTCTTTTCATTTTTTTTTGCATGTATAGTTTTTATACATATTCACGTCGCTGCGAATAAGAGAAGCGAAAGTAACTGTATCTTAACCAAACAGTCCTCTTTATATATTTTTTTAAAACAAACCAATTCTTAACTAAATATCTAAATTAGAATCTAATTTAAAAACTTAACCCGCAAAAATGTGAATCTTCTGTTTACTGTCAAAAAAATGTTTCCTGATTGGTTCTTGTATGATTGTTGGAAAAGGAATGGTAAAAGCTAAAATGCTTTTAGCTTCTGCCATACAACTGCAGTACAAATGCATAACTGTTAAGTTTATCTGAACGTTACAAAGGTCATCCGTATTTCTCGCCGTTTTATTTCAGTATCTTTGAATATTTGCAGGTAGGATGAATTAACATTCCTATTATTTGCTAAACCCTAGATTATTCAGTTATTACATGTCTAAAATTATTTGTATTTGTAGAAAACACTATTTCAAGAATACGGCGCCCTTTTTAATAACTATTCAATATATTGAGATTATTCTCAATATCTTGACTTTTTTCTCAATATAATGAGAAAAATCTCAATATCTTGACTTTTTTCTCATTATAATGAGAAAAATCTCAATATCTTAACTTTTTTCTCAATATAATGAGAAAAATCCCAATATCTTGACTTTTCTCTTAGTGCTGTGATAATAACATTCCACTAGCGATTTAGGTTGTAAAAGCGTGTTTAGTCATAGACGTTGCACGTAGATTCTAAAAAGGGGACCAGTTTTTCGAGAAAAACGTTTGCGATTTCTTTAGGAAATTATTTTTGTCGTATTCTTATTCACTTTCATTTGAAAGTCTTCTGTCTAAATTTTGGCAACCTAATCTCAAAGGTTTAACTTTCCATAGACTCATCCTTGTAACTTGCTTACAAGGGCGACTTGCTTTTGCGACTTTTCGTAGCTTATATATACTTATAACGTAACTATTTTGACACTATGTTAATTTAGTAAATTTTTCGATAAATTATATTAGCGATTTCTTTAGGAAATAACTTTTAACGGATTCTTTTTCAACTTTATTAGAAACCCCTCTATACCAAATTTTGACAACCTACCTTCAGCGCTTCTTTACTTATCAATAAATATATCAAACATTTATGTCGCCGGTTTCAGACCCCTACCTCATGTGATACATGCTATTTAGAAAGTTTCATGATAAGATAAATAAGAACAAATAGTTATGTAATAATATCGTTATAGAAAAAAATATCGAACACACTAATAAATGTAAAAATTGTTATGACAGATGGGATCTCATTTTAAAAAATTTTTAGTGAAAGAAAAATTTATCGAGAATGTGATACTAAGCTTAATGAAAAACAAGTAGTAATACTAAACTGTTTGTCTAACTAATAATTTTAGAAATAACAGATAAGCGAACGTAAAAAAACTTAATTTTGTGTGATACTCATATCTTGAATACTTTTAAAGATATTTAATTGAAATTTAGCACAAAGAGGTTTCCTTTTGAATCTCATATCGGACACCTATGATTGAAATTCGATATTATTAGGGGTCTGAAAGTGGCGACATAAATGCTTAAGATATTTATTGAAAAGTAAATAATCGTTAACTGTAGGATGCCTAAATTTGGTACAAAGAAGTTTCTAACGAAGCTGAATAAAAATCCATAAAAGATAATTCTCTAAAAAAAATCTCAAATGTTATTTCTTGAAAAATTGATCCCTTTTTTAATACCACGAGCGATGCCTATGACTAAATGAACATACTTTTACTACCTAAATCGCTAGTGAAATGTAAAGAAATACATAAAAATATCACAGTACTAAGAGAAAAGGCAATATATTGATATTTTTCTCATTATATTGAGAAAAAAGTCAATATCTTGATAATAATCTCATTATATTGAGAAAAAAAAGTCAAGATATTGAGAATAATCTCATTATATTGAGAAAAAAGTCAAGATATTGAGAATACTCTCAATATATTGAGTTTTCTAAAAATAATAAGTATGTTTGACACCAGGGTGCTTTCGTTGGAAACTCATTTCAGATTAAGATTTTTTTCTGCACATTTTAATACCTTGTACGTTCAGTCTATACTTATTTATTTATTTATTCATTCATTCATTCATTCATTCATTCATTTATTTATTAATATGCATGACAACCCAACATATCTTTTTTTAGGTATTAATAATATTGTGTGAAACTAACTACTCAGTGATTTATATTAGCTTAAAATACCTTTCTAAAACAGTAAAAAAAAAAAACCAACATATCGTTAACAAACGTTACAATTACAGGGTGCCCAATTACACAAGACACTTGCACAAGACTAAAAATACAAATTAAACAAACAAATTAAAAAAAAGGAGTAAATTAGAAAGAAGCAAATGCTCAAGCATTAACAATTTTGAAATACAAGAAAGGTTTGGCTTTTTACAGAATTTAATGATAGATTTAATATGTCTATGTGATTAAAAAATTGATTATATTGTTTTTGTAACATACAAATAGGTGAGTTAATAGAAGCACTCGTGTTATACAGGGTGTTTCAAAACAAAGGCGAAAAATTTCCTTGTTGAAAATAAAAGGTAGTTTGTTATATAAATGTTGGGTCACAAGTCAACCATTGGGGAGATATCGCGTTGCAAAGATGGCGGTAAAAAGAGTGTTTTTATTGTTTTTCTCAGAAGCGAAAAGCGTGGGAATGGTAAAATTTTGTGGAAGTGTTACTTACCATCATCAAAAGACACTTGTGATATATTTTTTATCACTTTTTGAAAATAATTGGAAAGGGTTGAAATAAACTACCCCTTTCAGTTTTTTTAACTATACTTTCAAAAAACTTTCTTAACAACGTAGGAAAAAATAAATTAGGTTAAACCGATTCATTTAGAAACTTTTTTCTCTCTTATACTTTTTTGATAAAATTAACTGTTTCGACGTTAAAAAATATAATGTAAAGTATTGCACGTCGGGAAGAGGCAGTTTTACTACACTATTATTAGGAAAAACTCGTTGGCTGCTGTCAATTTCCGGATGTTTCCATTGTTGCTTTGACAGATAAAAAATGGTTAGTTCTATTTTAACATTTTGAACAAATCCCAGGGTTCTCAGTATTCATTCGGTACAGCCATTGACAAAAAAACATTCTTAGCTCGAAATCTCTGGGTAAAAGAGCTTGAACCCTCTGTGGTAAGGGTATAACTGTTGTTCTTTGTTGTTGTTGTTCTTTTAAAATTCTCCATACAGTAGATTAGTATTTAATTCCTGAGCAATTTTCCTTGTACTGGATGCGCTGCAATAATATTTAGCTGCAACTTCGGCTGTTCGATCTTCCCGGTGCGGCCTGTATCAAAACTTCTTTTTTTTAATTTTCCGGATTCACATAGCCTTCGATGAAGCTTAGCAAATATACTGTGATGAGGAATTCTACGATTAGGATACGCTTCTGCATAAAGGCGATAAGCATGTAAGAAATTTCCATTTGCCCGGCCGTACATAAAGTGCTTGTCTGCCATTTCTGCATTTGTGAAATTACCATTTTTGTTGTATTAACTTAGTATTGCATCCCAACGTATTCTGCAATCAAACACATCACACAACGGAAGGCAAATTATCCCGTAAACCACTCTCAAAATGTTAAAATAGTACAAACCATTTGCTATCTGTCAAAGCCACAATGGAAACATCCGGAAATTGACAGCAGCCAACTAAAGTTTTTCCTAATAATGGATGTAGTAAAACTGCCTCTTCCAGACGTGCAATACTTTACATTTTAAGGACAATTTGACATCTAAAGTTATCCTCAAATCTTTTATATATTGAATTTTCTTTAGTGAAACATCATTAATTGAGTAAGTAAAATCAGAACTTGTTTTTAAACGAGTAAATTTAATGAAGTTACATTTATCGATATTTAAAGACAGTCTGTTAATATTACAATATTCAGAAAATAGATTAAGATCACTTTTCAGATGTTGACAATCATTAAGAGATGATACAGACTTGAACACTTTTAGGTCATCTGCATATAAAATAAAATATGAGTGTGGAAAACATGAGGCAATAACGCTAATAAATAAAGAAAATTGTAAAGGGCCCAGATCCCTTCGGTAGAGCTGACGTAATGTCAACAAAATCTGAAGAGGAATTGTTGATTCTAACACACTGTGATCTATTGGAGAGATATGATTTGATCCACCTTAAAAGATTACCATGCACAATTGCCAATTTGGCAAACAAAGTAGGATGATGAATTTCGTCAAAAGCTTTAGAAAAATCGGTGTACACGGCATCTACTTCACGCCTTTCATCCATATTTTCAGATATAAATTGAATATAAGGTACAAGATTAGTTACAACAGATCGACCTTGAAAAAAAACATGCTGTTCTTCTATAATGATGTGTTTAAAATTAAAAAAATAATTCCTCTGTTATAATTGCTTCCAACAATTTACCAAATATCGCGAGTAGAGATATTGGTCGATAGTTTTTTACATCGGTCCTACTTCCGCCTTTATGTATGGGGGCAATTTTTGCTATTTTCCAAGTACTTGGAAACACACCTTCATAAATAGATTTATTAAACATTAGATAAAGAGGATGTAAACGAGACTGTTTGCAACAATTGATAAAAGCTTCTGGTAAACCATCTGATCCAGAACCTTTACTAACACCCAATCTATTTAATTGTTTTTCAATCTGAGAAATATTAATGTGGTTGATTGTTAAAGACATATTTGATTCGTTAAATATATTAATATTAGAGGGATTCGATGACGATTCATAAACACTACTAAAATAATCTGAAAAAGCATTGGCAATATTTTGCCTCATATTTGAGCTGCTTTCACTAAAATTGAATAAATTACACTTTTAAACTTAATTCAGTGTATGAATGAACTTCTTTAGTCTCTATTTTACTTTTCTCAATGTATTTACCGTATAATTATGCTTTATTTGTAAACTAAACTAAACTTTAATTGTTTTTAGGTGATCGAATGTCTCTGAAAACCACCAAGTTTCTACACAACTACGGTAAATACTTAAAATTTGGCTTTTGATACGAATTACTGCTAACTGGAAGGTCTCTAACACATTACACATATATTTAATTATACAGTTCTTTTCTTTGTTTCACGGTACAATTGTACAATTTCATATTGTATGCACATGTAGCATTTTCAAACAGATTATAAATATGTATGAATTCAATTTCAGTGTTTTATGTATTGATTTTAATTCCAGGTATTCTAAATTTGACTTTTTCATTTTATTGTTTATCAAACTTTACAGTCTCTTAAAAGCACAAGTCAATTAACAGAAAACTTAATAATAAAGAAATACATACTTAATCCTTTTTACTTACGTGACTAGACTCTTCTTCTACGGCATTTAAAATATTTGATTCAAGATTCTTACTTTCCAAGTTTCTTTTTGCTTAACATTAGAGTACTGGCGTTCATAACTCGCATAATCTAAACTTAAATGTTAACTATAATCTTACAAACATTTTCTTGTGCGGTACGTGTCTATCGCGGTAATTCATCTGATATCGTCTTCTTGCAGCCGCCGTCTTCTTTTGACAAAAAGAAGCTTTAAACATATTAGCTCTTTCTTAATTTGTATACATGTTTTTTTCATTTATCACACGCACTTGGTAATGAAAACTGACCTTTATAAGGTTATTATACACTTATACAGAATAACACATGCCACAAAATACCACTTTAAATTATTAAGAAATTAAACTTGGCAAAATGAAACACTGCACTAAACAAATTCTAATTCGATTTCAGTAAAAAATCACGCAGAAAACTACTCATCTCATATCTGTATATTTTTTATATAAAACGACACATATTTTGTTTAATAATAAAATTTAAGTTAGACTATCTGTACTTCATATACTAAGAATTTGAGTGTCTGTGATTTGGAAGAATTATACTCATTTAAAAGCAGTAATTATTTACAGAAGTAGTACCAAAGCGTAGGGAAAAAAGAGTGCTTTGACTCTGTGATAGTAACTTTGAATGTTGCTATTGTAAAAGTGCATTAGAATAGCAAATAGTTGTGTAGTGATTGATAAATTGTCTCTTTTGTTTTTTTTGTCCAAAAAGGACACTTTTTGTATACACTGATAATAAATGGGCATAAAGAACAAAATAGGACTTAAAATTTTAAAATGCCCATTTGCAGTAAATGTAATAAGGATGGAAAGTCCTACAATTGTGATAGTTTTCATTTGCTCTTCTGCGAAAACTGTGCAGGGTTGTCATCATCAGAGGCAAGATGTATGGACCTTAAAAAGAGAACGTTCATTTTTCTATGAACACAAGACTATTAGATATATAAATGGTGTTCCGACTATTGTTGAAGTTTCTGATCGTCAGTTTGCAAAAAACCAATATACCTTATCATATTCATGCCATTTACGCGAATATTGTTTTCTCCCACATAAAGATGTATTGATGGCTAAACTATTTTGTTATGAGCCATATTTGGTGATTTTGAGTGAGGCTCGTTGTACAAATGATATTGAAGATGTGGAACTTTTTATAAGTGGATATTCGGTTATAAGGTGTAATTCAAGCAGTCGTCATACTGGTGGTGTTTTGATATATGTAAACGACAATTTAACTTTTACGGTGAAGAAAAAATATGTTGAGAAGCCCAACTATTGGTGTCAGTTTGTAAATGTTAACATAAATAGGAATATGTGGGTAATTGCTGGTTTTTACCATTCACCAAGTGCAAGCCATGCTACTTTTTGTGATGTTTTTGAGGAGTGGCTGGAAGAAAGTCTCATATTAAGTGAAAAATGTATAATTGTTGGTGATGTTAATGTGGACTATTTGGATGTTCATAATTTTTATACCAACAAGATAAAGAATATAATCCAATCCTTTGGTTTTTGCCAGTCTGTAACTGAGCCAACTAGATGTACTATACATAGCTCTATTCTAATTGATTATGAAATAAAAAATCAGATAAATTTAATTGCAAAGGTGCAGGGAGTGCCTAAAATTACGGATCATTCTGTCATAACTTTGAGTCTCCTAGGTGATGAAATTTAGTAATAATAAAGTTTATCGTAAATTGAATGATACTGCATTCTTTGATATATGATTTAATTTGAACAGAATGGCTGGTAAATGCGGATGCCATTAATGTAATATACAGGGATATATATGATAAATGTGAATTGGTTTTAGACCGTGTGGCTCCAGTTGTTTCTACAAATATTAATGTAAATAGGCTCCCTTGCTACGACGGTGAAATTAAACAAAAAACAAAAGAACGTAATGATGCATACAAACGTGAAATGTGTATAAATCTAAACGAAATATTGTTGTACAATTACTGAAAAAAAAGAAACGCGAATACTACAGCCGGTGTATTGATGTAAACAGTCATGATTCAAAGTCAATGTGGAAAACTTAAAAAAAAAATTGAAGAAAAAATTAACCATTAAATTTTGGGACTATTAACTTTGATAACAGAGACAATCTACTTCTGGCTGGTACAGAATTTGATGCAGCCAATGGGTTTAATGTATTTTTTGTCAATGGTATTGTTGACATTTCAATAACTCAATTATTTGTAATGAACAGTGAAACTCTGGGGGATTGCCTGTGATTTCTTCAACTTTTGATACATTTGAACTCTTGTTGCTGAATGGTCTGAGAACAATCATTGTCATTACAAGATAAAGGTGAGACTTTTTGCACCCTGGGTTACAATCTTGTAAATTCATCGCTACAGACGGGTAATTTTCCGGATGATTTGAAGACAAGTATTGTTGTGCCAGTGCCAAAAGTACCTGATGCCTGTGAAGTGAGTAGTTTCAGACCTATAAATACTCTTCCTACTATTGAAAAGGTGCTAGAGAGTGCAGTGAAAGAACAATTACTGAAATATTTTAGCAGAAATAAGTTACTCATTGGGAATCAGTTGGGCTTTAGAGAAAATTATTCTTGTGAGACTGTGCTTCAACTTACCAAATCTAAATGGAAGCAAATAATTTATAGTGGGAAATATGTGGTTGCTGTTTTTCTTGATTTCAAAAGAGCCTTCGAAACTATATGAATGGTTTAAGCAATATGTAAGAAATAGAACTCAAAGGACGAAAGTAGGTGAAGTGGTATCAAATAGGATTGGAATGATATTGGTGTACCACAGGGCAGCATTTTGGGACCCATATTATTTATTGTTTATTTGAATGCACACTTGTGGCTTGTTGTGGTGATGATTTGGGTGAGGCTGTTGATCGGATTAATGCGGTACAGGATGGTAAAGTTTCTTAATATAAATAAACTAAAATTAAATGTTAACAAAACTAAACGAATGATTTTGGGCAAGAGATATAAATTAAGTAGGATTAATTATGAATTATATCAGGTAAACGTTGATAATGCATCGTGTGGGTTCATGAAATTAAATATTTAGGATTTGTTATTGATGAAGGTTTGACATTAAAAAGTCATTGTATGTCCAAAAAAAAGTCTCGCAAAAGCTTCAGAATAGGGGCATGAGAATTATATTACGTTGTGGTCGATATACGCCGATTGATGATATGCTGCAGATATTGGGATGGTATTCTATTGAAAGACGATTGTATTTTATGGCAATGCAATCCATTTTTAAAATAACTAAAAGTATGTTGCCTGACTATTTTGATCAATTTGTAACCTACAATAATCAAATCCACGGGTATAACACGAGAAACCAGAATGACTTTTACATTAGGCATGCACATTTTGGTCAAGCTGTGCAATCATTGTTTTATTGGGGTTTGAATGATTATAATAGATTGCCTAGAGAAGTGAAGAATGCTCGGACACTGTATGACTTTAAGAAAAAAATATTATCAATATTGTGAATGTAATTATTTGCCATTGTTTCATTATATTGTGAATACAATTGCTGCTGCCATCATTGCTGTTGTTAGTTATAAGTTTTTGTAAAGTGTATGTACATTTGTAATCTTTTATTTGTATATTAGGACGTCCCTACTTAATAAATGATTATTATTATATATAATTGCATGCATGTTCACGAACTATGCACAAAGTTGGATACAAATAATTCTGCACAATAGAATGGGAAACAGAAAAGCAAATTTGATTTTGACCACTATCGGGCACAATTTGTGTATAAGAAATCAACAAAGAGTTTTAAAAGTAATAACACGCAAAACTTACAGCAAGGCGTATGGATTTGATCGAACGTAATTGTGGAACCCTTTAGGAGATACCCGACATATCATATCCATCGACCATCCTAGTCTGGTTTCATGTATTGTGTACAGTATTTATGCGATATTTTTATTTTATAAACTAGGTCAATGTCACGGTTATTTAAGAGACATTGACAAAGTGCTTAAAAAATAGTATTAAATCCTTTGTTTTGAAACTGTCATTTTTAAACATTTTAAAGCTATCAGATTAATAATTTACTTATTTTTAATTATGTACATTTTATAAAACGGCAACATTTATTTTAAAACATTCAGTTCATTAAGGCAATTATTAGTTAGATCATTAAAAAAATATATTTTTTACGTACTTTTACAGTACATTTTTACAACACTCGAAAATTGTTTTAGGATCCATACTTCATCAGGATTGACAGAAAAGTTTAATGACTGATGAGTCGCAATATCATAAAAAAGCATGTTTACAAGATTATTCATTGCAGTTTTTTTTTGTGTCCGTTACTTAACATACGTGATCTAGACATCGTGTCATTGGCGGTTTACCAGGACCGGACTGAGGTATATACATGCAAAAATATGTTAAACATAGCTATTTACATTGAATTAGTGCTATGTCATTTCTAGTGACTCGCCTCGCCGGAATCTCCTCGCGCATGTAATAATACATCATCACAATAAATTAGAAGCTGAAATTTTGAATATCCAGACTATTGTTTTCTGAATTCACATTACCTCCCTAAAAAAATCGTCACTTTCACATTTCACGCCCCACAATTCTGTCAAACTATGTCACTATTTTTGTTATAGCTTCTGCTATAACAAAAATAGTGCGTGTTCTAGTACTTTTGATGCGATCAGATGAAATCTTGTGGCAAAATTTTCTTCCAATGCGCTTGTTATAACGTGTTATTTTCCTTTTTATACTTTTAACAGGTACTAACAATATTGTGCGAAACTAATTACTCTGCGGACTAAAGCCCCGACCAACGTTGAATTACACGCAAAATATCTACCCATATATTCCTACAATTCCTGTCAATGAAGTCAGAGAGCATATAAATGACTGAGTAGTGTTATTTTCTATCCAACAGCAGTAGTTATTTCGTCGACACTTACCTAACCATAAATACTTGTCTGTTAAATCGAAGCGAATACTGACTTTTACGGTTGATTTTCGTTTGCAGACAAGTAAAATATTGCATATAGTACATTGTAATTCAGTACCATTAAATACTAACTCTGGCAAATCGTGAATTGTGTAGTGTTAACTTGTACTCGTGAACGTAATATAGATAAATAACACGTAGCACACACCATCAAAGCTACGTATGTACTGAATTCTAAAATATCAGCTTCGGTCGCGCTGCGTTGCGTTAAATACGACCTTAAAATGATGGGACAAGTTTTGACGTCTAGACTGGGAACAACTAACTGGCAACACCGTAGACATGGTTCTGCAGTGAAACTCGGACGCTGTACAGGGCGGCGTGTATAGCCATTTGATTTAAAAAAAAAAACTAATTTCAGATTAGCAAACTAGGGAAAACGGGCTACTACTCCTCAAAAGGGAACCCCCACTTAAAGTTACACCCTGTATACATAAATTTATAAAATAAAAAGATTTCAGACACAAACACATACATTGCAACATAGATCATATGATCAACAGTGTCGCAATTAGTACCGCTTCTTGCACCCAGAAAGAAAATACAATATTAAATTTTTTGGATTAACATATAGGCTGGGTTCTCTGTGATCTTATATTATAAATTTTATATGATTTAGTGCTCTCCGGACTGAAAATTTTCACCTAACTTTTTATGTTAGGATAGAACAGCTGTTATTTATTTAGCAAAATGTCTAAAAAAAAATTATATTGAACAAGTTTCACCTAGGTACTGCTTTTATAATAAAAAGGTAGAGTTAATGTATTGCCATTATATTTAAAAATGTTGAGAAAAAAAATTATTGGTAGGTATATAACGGTAAGGAGGAAGTAAAACCGTAAGTGTATATTAAAATAGTAAAATATTATATTATAAAATTAATATAGGTGAATTAACACACATGTAAAGAAAACATGTACGTGAAAAAAATGTGTTTATTATCATACTTAATACAATCAGATAGTATACAGAAAACAGCCACAGTTTATAAGATGAAACTTACCATTATAGCAAAATATAATAATAACTAATATAATACTAGTAGTGACGTATTTTACACGGCAATTAACAAACTAACAAAAATATGTAGAACTTTTAATTTTAAAATATACATTGTATACAAGAACACATCTACATCTTTAGGTTTACTGACGGGGAAATTATTAGATTTCTTAT
This sequence comes from Monochamus alternatus, assembly GCA_037114965.1. Taxonomy (NCBI): domain Eukaryota; kingdom Metazoa; phylum Arthropoda; class Insecta; order Coleoptera; family Cerambycidae; genus Monochamus; species Monochamus alternatus. Next base: position 46,405,739 of record CM073426.1, read on the forward strand.
CAACTACATAATATTTTACCAATTATCAACAAAATAATTCATCGTTTCTTAATATATAACATTAATATATCACCCCATATTTTATAATACATTTTCATATATACAGGGTGTTCCAGAACGATGGTCAAATATTTTACCAGTGTATTCCACAAGCCATTTCAGGGGCGGATCTTCATATGAAATTTTTCATTTTCGGTTTTTTCTGTTGAGATATTCGAGTCTCAAAATGGCGGGAAAAAATAGTTTTTTTATTTTTCCTTAAAAACGGTTACACTTAGAAATTTCAATTTTGGTACACATTATCAGCTAGTCAAAAGCTATTTTTTGGTGGTGTCTGTTCCTTAGCTCATGTTTCTGGAGGGCAGGAATAAGCAACCCTTAGATTTATTTCTTTCAGAACTTTTTTCTGCAATAGCCGATTTCAACAAAACTTAAATACTACACCTAATTATACTACTTTTTTTCCTCTTGTAATTTTTTCATACAATCATCGGTTTGCGCGGAAAAAATAAAAATAGTTTTCCTTACTCTAAACATCGTTTCGCCACCAGTTACTGATTACCGCAGTAGGCGGTTGCTATGTTGATGTTTCTCTATTGTTTTGTCAAACAAATCGCCATTAGGTCTATAATTGACAGTTTTTGCAAATATTTTTAAATAAAGGTATTCCTGTAACTGTTGCCAATCCTGCCGTATGCATATTCCGTCAATTTATTCGCTAATATTTGTACGGAAGAGTCAGTTGTTTACAAATATTTTCAGAAACTGTCAAGACTGATTTGTTTGACAAAACAACAGACAAACATCAACATAGCAACCGCCTACTGCGGTTATCAGTAACCGGTGACGAAAAGATGTTTAGAGTAAGGAAAACTATTTTTTTTTTCTGCACAAACTGTTGGTTGTATGAAAAAATTACAAGATGGAAAAAAGTAGTAAAATTATATGTAGTATTTAAGTTTTGTTGAAATCGGTCATTGCAGGAAAAAGTTCTGAAAGAAATAAATCTAGGGGTTGCTTATTCCCGCCCTCCAGAAACATGAGCCAAGGAATAGACACCACCATAAAATAGCTTTTGACTAGCTGATAATGTATACCAAAATTCAAATTTCCAAGTGTAACGGTTTTTTAAGAAAATTAAAAAAACTCTTTTTTCCGCCATTTTGAGACTCGAATATCTCAACAGGGAGGACCCAAATTGAAAAATTTTATATGAAGATCCCCCCTAAAACGGCTTGTGGAATACACTCGTAAAATATTTGACCATCATTCTGGAACACCCTGTATAATGATTCTGGTAAGATCGCCATGTAAAAAGATTGAAATCATATTCACATGTTCTACTAACTTATTTATTTTACCATATCTACGTACGATGAAAATTAGATATATATTCATAATACATTGGCTAAAATATATTTATATATAGGTATTGATTTCGGCTCCTATTGCTGATATTGCAACTGCTACGGTAGGAACCGTTCCTTAGATAATGTGGTTTTTCGAGACGACCTGTAGCCGCCTCTTGTAACGGTTAAATTGTACTTCGGCATAATTACTGAGACTTGGGTACCCCCCCCCCTCCAAATATCAAATTTATTTAAAATTGTTCTACACCCAACCAAACCATAGGCAACTTTAATTTCATTTCCTTTGTAAATATAAAATTAAACGCGTCGATTCATTGAAGACCCGCAAGAGTATTAACTGTTTTTGTCAGGATCAAGATTATGGGACGGTTTTTCTCAAAATCTCCTGGCGGCTAGTCTAGGGTTTTGTACTTCTATATTTGGACTTTTTTAGATCAGGATATTTAAATCAGTCCTTTGCAAAAAGGGAGGTAGCAAATTGGCGCCTAACGTGGGGCGAGAAAAAAACATTTTTTTTTTTATTGCCAAAAAAATAATAATAGATGAAAATTTAATTATTCTAGTTTTTGATAGAAAAAATTGATCTAGTACAGGACGTCAATAATAAATCTCCATTAGATTAATTTATTCCTAAGTATAATTTGTAGTTAGGTTCAAGTTAATCGGTTAGAAAAAGAGAAGTTGATTTATGAACTAGCCTTTAGGGGTATAGCAACTGTAGCCGATATTCGTAAAACTTTGCGTAATATCCTTAGATTAGAAAAGTTCGGTTCTTCATTAACTTATCCGAAGTATCCATTTAAATTTGAAGAGGATTATGACTTATGACTTATTAGTAATGATTCTAGTTCACCTTTTTTTAAAATAATGTCCAAGTCAGCACATTGTTTGGAAAGAGCTAATCGTTCAACGGCATCGTCAGAGACAAAATTATGCCACAGATTTCAGTTATTAATATCCATACTTGATATTCACTCTACTTTAACTCATAAAGCTCGTAGATTTAAAAGATCTTCTCTGTCCAGTATAGTCTTATATGCACAAAATGCTGAAGGTAGTTCTGAATCAGAAGATGAATGTTCTCTTTCGAATGATAGTGATAGTAGTGTAGGTCCTTCTCCCTGTGTACCATCTATAGCTCTTCCCATAGATCCACCCAATTCGTTCCAGTGTACAAGTGGAACCTTAAGTATGATGGGACCCCCAATTTCACTTAATGTATTCCTTGAAAGTGTCATGGAATTACGAATATCTATAAATATTTCTAAGGCACAGTTATGCGCTTGAGCTTGATCTTTTTACAGAAAAGGCTAAGATTTGGTACAATTCAGTTAAGGCTCGAATTCAACCATGAAAGGAATTGGTCTATGAACTAAGGAAGCAGTTCCTTCCAAGCGATTACAATAATCGACTCTATGAAGAAATAAAACGGCGAAGTCAACGTCTTAATGAGCCTATAGATCTCTATATAGCAACAATGGTTAACCTGTTTAATCGTCTTACTTGTCCCGTCTCCCCCAGGTGTAAGCTCAAGATTTTTCTTAAAACATAGTTCTCTTCTTATCAGTCAATTGGGATTTATTAAAGTTGCTTCAGTTAGTCGAATTGAGTAGGCAAATGGAAGAGAAAATCAATAGAATCATTTGTTCCCCCTCCACGACATAGAAAGGTCATGGAACCAGACTTCCAAGTAAGTCAAGGTCATCAACTTCTGCTTATTGTGAAATAATGTTTTCAAATAATGTAAATTGTTGGAACTGTAAATTGCCAGGCCATCGAGCAGTTCAATGTGATAAACCTAAAACTAAGTATTGTTTGAAATGTGGTTATTCCAACCATACTGTTAGATCTTGCCCAAGGTGTTCTAGGCGTACGAGAAACGGCCGCGGGAGTCATTAAATAATCGTGAAATGATTTCCCAGTTCAACGATTTCTTGTTATCCACTATCCTCCTCCTTATTATCCACCAACCAATCTACGATTCTCAATATAAGAAATATTTTTTTTAACCAGAAAGTATAAATTTTTTGGAAAAATTGAAAGAGCAAGAAAAATTTCTTAATGCATACGTCCACAAAACAGTAACTTAACTTTGATACATAGCCATCTAGAAAGAAGTTCTGACCAAAACTTCAGGAAGGGTTGTTTGTTTCAACCACTTCGAACTGAAGGGTGCCAATACATTTTTTTTTACTAAAACGTAGTTTTATCAGTAGAACACACGTACCAAAGTTCAAAATTTTAGGTATAGCCGTTTAAAAAAAAAATGAAAACCGAATTTTAAGTTCACCCTACCAACGCGAATATCTCTGCAGGGAGGGCTCAAATTGAAAAAAATATATATAATCCCCCCCTAAAATACGCCGTATCCTACGCCCTTCAACATTTACGTCGAATTACGGGACACCCTGTATATTATAATACTTAGATTATTTAATTTAATTGTTATTATAACTATTTAACTAGCTACTGCAATTCCCTCTCTTATGTTTTAAAATTGTTTTGGTTTTCTTTCTTCTGTGTATCTAGTAAGAATTTGTATTGTAGCTTGATAAGGCACTATGTTCCACATGTTCAGTCTCTATGTTCACGTTTTGATATTTTCTCCGAGGTAATTTTGGATGATTATCATGATGTAGGTCTTTCTGAAACTTGAATAAAAAGCACTCTTCCTGATTATGGTATATCTATTCCAGGTTACAATATTGTTCGTAATAATCCAGAGAATAAAAGAGGTGGAGGCGTTTGTTTTTATATAAATAAATCTTTAAAATATTCTGTAGTTGAAGTTAGCCATACCAGCCAATTAGAACAATTATGGGTCAGTATAACTATCGTAGGTAATAAAATTCGATTGGGAACATTATATAGACCACCTAAAGTTAATTTCAATTCATGTTTGGATAATTTGGAAAATGTTATAGTTTGTTACCTCAATTTGAGTATGTCGTTTTGGTAGAGATTTTAATATGGATTTCTTAAAAAATGATAGCTATAATTATACTTTACTCAGCAATTTTTTAAATGGGTGTAGTATGAAACAGGTTATTACTGATCCTACGCGTGTTACAGTATCTTCTCAAACTCTTTTAGATTTACTTGTGTTCTCTTGTGCTGATATTTCTGATTCTGTTGAAGTTCTCAAGGTAGAAAATATTTCTACATTCTTGGGTTAAATGCAACATTAAATTAAATAAATCTAAACCACAAACTATATATAAAACATATTTCGTAATTTTGATTATAATTTATTTTTGCTTGATTTGCATAATATTTATTGGGATTTTGTATTGAAGTCGAGGAAATTGATGATATGATTAAGTACTTTAATGACAATGTTTTAAAATTATTTAATGCGCATTCCCTATTTAAGACTTCTAAGATAACTAAACATCCAGCCCCTTGGCTTACAGATAATCTGAAGCTTATGATAAATATGAAAGATAAGGCTTTTACAAAGTACAAAAAATTGGAAACCGAAGTAGCGCATAGGGAGTACAAGACGTTAAGAAATCTGGTCACTATGATTTTTAAATCTGAGAAAAAAACATAACTGCATAAAACATTTATATCTAATCCTAAACATTTTTGGCGCGCCTTAAAATACTTAAATGTTTGTTCTGAAAAGTAATTTGATTATGTAACGGTTGCCGATATTGTTAATGCCAATAAATTTAGCGATTATTTTGTAAATAATTTACCCACAGGAAATGTTGTTGATCAGAAATTTATTGAGGTAGCTTCATAGAAATCATAAAATATATAGCACACCAAAAGAGGTATCGAAAATAGTCAACCTATGGAGAAAACGGAGGAGTCTGGTAATATTGCAGTAACTTAGCTTTCATGAGTTGATTACACGGGGTAGCTTCACACTAATAGGCGGGAATTTCAAAATATGAAAATTTTACGTCCAATTTGTGATTTCTATGGTCCAATTACAAACATTCCGTTTTGGATTCAATTATATACTCGGATTAAAATGCAGTGTAACCAACTGCTTACATTAAGTTTTCCCTAGATGACTGCTTTCTAAGCCCTTCCATAGTCTGATTATTTTTGAGTGCCTAATGTAAAGGCTTCTGGCGTTCTATATTATCTATTTTATGATTTCTATGGTTAGCTTATGTTAACACTTTATTCCCTAATATTTCTAACAAATTTAGTTTTAACTCGGTAGAAGTGAAGAATGTTGAAAAATATTTACTTGCAATTAAATCGCATACTGTTGGATGTGATGGATTGTTTGTTAAGATGGATTATATTTAATACTTTATTTAAGTAACCACATTACTTTTATCATCAATAAATGTCTGTTGACAGGAGTATTTTCCAACGCGTGCAAACTTGCGCATGTCGTTCCTGTACCAAGAATTTGTAGTCCCTCGGATGTGTCTCAGTTTAGACCTATTAGTATACTTCCTGTATTGTCTAAAGTGTTGGAGAGAATTGTACAGCATCAAATAAATACGTTCATAAAAAAAATATTATTTTATCTACTAGTCAATCTGGCTTTCGTTCTCATCATGGTAGTCTTAATACATGCTTCATTTTAAGGGACTATAGCAAAGCGTTCTACACTCTAAATCATGCTACGACGAAACTGAAATGTTTTGACTTTAATGTTTTGACAATGCTCGTAATTTTTTTAATAATTATTTAAACATGAAGCAACAGCGAGTTACATTTAATAACATTTTTTCCGACCTTACTTTTTTGAACGAGGGCGTTCCTCAGGGCAGCATTTTGGGACCGTTGCTGTTTTCTCTATATAACTCTAATTTATGTTCGCATTTAACATTCTGTAAATCTCATCAGTATGCCGATGATACGCAAATTATACATTGCCTGCCAATGATCTTAGTATCATTAGTGCGCATGGTCTGGTTTCTATTAAAAAAACTCATATGTTATTATTCGGCTCTCAGCTGTTAATCATTCGTAACCACCTTTAATTTCAAATTATGCTGAATAATACTGTGCTGCATCTTTTTAACAGGGATGTAAATCTGAGCCTTTCTTTAGATGCAGATCTTAGATATGGCACTTATTTATCTAACCTATGGAGAAGGTCGCAAAATAAAAATCTTATACAATGCTGTGCTCTTATACAATGAGTTATTTTTGGGATACAAATAGTGTGAGTTTTGGTGGTGGAGGAAAGGGGGCAAGCAGACGAATAAAAAATTTTGAAAATAACAGAGTAAAAGTAAAAGAAAGATAGAAATTTTTCGGAGGTTAGTGAAAGTAGATCATCAATAAGGTTCAGTGTTGCTTACAGAGATTGACAGAGAGTTTTCGATTGGTCGACAAGAACGACTTTGTCAGGCGCGTGGGTAGGCAACCAGTAATTCAGAGACGTATTGCAGAAGGAAATACCTGGTCTGGGTGGCGATCTGGTGTCAAGTGAGATAGGCAACCAGTCGTGTCGGAAATATAATAAACAGAATGTTGAGGAAAAATGAAAAACCGGTGGTCAGTAAAAGGGGAACAAGGATACCCGAGCGAAGAAGGGAAGAGATTGAAATAGAAACAGAAAGTGATGCCAGTGGAACGGATAAGGGAAAGAAAAAGAGAAGTATGGAAGGAGTAGCTGAGATATTCAGCTGTAGTAAAAACTAGCACGATCGCCAGTAAAGAAAGGTGATATGGAGGACAACATGGAAAAGGTGCTGAGAATATTGGAAAGTTTAACGCAGGAAGTAAAAGAGGTGAGAAGAGAAGAGAAAGAGTATAGAGAGGAGATAAGACAACTCAGAGGAGAGATTGAGGACATGAGGCAGAAAAATAAGGCGCTTAGAGATAAGATGAGAGAGGTAGAAGAAAGAGTAGAGAGTATAGATAAAGAGAAAAGAAAGAAAAATATAGTGGTTCAAGGCCTACAAATTAGAGAAAATTTAGATCAGAATGAGCTAAAAGGACAGATAGAAGAGTTTATAAGAAAGTCAATGCATATGGAGATTGGTACAGAAGCGGTAACGAAAATAGGAGTTAATGTATGTTTAGTAGAATTAAAAAAATTGGAGGACAAGATAAGGATAATGAAAAATAAAAGTAAATTAAAGGAGGCAGGAGCAGCCAAAGTCTATATTAACGATGATATGAGCAAAAAAGAAAGGAAAATTCAAAGAAAAATAAGAATGAAAGCCAAAGAAGTAAGGATGGAAGGAAAGGTAGCAAAAGTAGGATATCAAAAACTCGTAATAAATAATGACCTTTGGAAATGGAATAGTGATGCAAGCAGGTTAGAAAAAAAGGAAGCAAAAAACTAGATATATCATTTAACATAAAAGAAAGATGGCTGGCAATGGACATGGTTATGAGAAAAGAAAACGACATAAATAGAACCAAGAACAGAAAGCAAAAAATATAGAACGAAGCTAGAAGGACGGAGAGCGGGAAGACAGGAAAAGACGGAAAGCAAGGAGGCACAAATCAAGAAAGAGGAATGAGAATGAGAACATGGAATGTAAGAGGGTTAAATGAGGAAGGATCATTAAAAATCCTAGAAAGAGAAGCAAGTAGATACAAAATGGACATAATAGCGATACAGGAGACGCATATAAAGGAGACGGACACATGGGAATTAGAAAATTATTTATTCTTTACGAGCGGAGGCGAAACAAGACGATACGGAACAGCATTCTTAGTAAATAAAAATATGAGGGATAAAATTTCTAAATTTGAAGCAATTTCAGATAGGTTATGTATGATTAAAATCAGAGAAGAAATAAACATAGAGATATTAAATATATATGCGCCAACAGAAGAAAAAACAGAAGAAGAAAAAGATGAGTTTTATGAGAAGCTAGAAGAAAATTATGGAAAGCTGAATAAAAACACAGTAAGAATGGTGGTAGGGGATGCAAACGCGAAAATAGGGTGAGAAAGGATGTATGAAAGTATAGTAGGGACAGAAACTAAACACCTAGAGAGCAATGACAATGGGCGTAGGTTGATTGAATTTGCAGAAGAACAAAAAATGAAAATAATGAGCACATTCTTTAAGAGAAAAAACATACATAAGGGTACCTGGACCTCTCCAGATGGAGCATATACGAATCAAATTGATCATGTTTGCATAGATGAGAATCACAGAAGCATAATAAAAAATGTTAGGTCATGCAGAGGGGCAGACATAGACTCGGATCACTATCTAGTGAGAATAGATTTGAAGATAAAAAAACCTATTAAAAGGAAAGGATTACAAAGGAAAAAAAGACAACTAGATATGGCGACATTACAAAATGAGAGAACCAAAAAGAAGTATGAAGAAGAGATAAGGAAAGGTTTGCAAGAAAACATACAGATATTGGAAGCAAATATAAATGAAGAATGGATAAAGATCGAAAATGTCATACAAACAGCAAGTGAGAAAGTAATACCAAAAAAAGAGTTTTGCAGTGAGGAAAAGATGGTGGGATGATGAGTGTATAAGAGGGCGGATAAGAGAAATAAGCTAAGAATTAAAGCACTTCAGTCAGTACAAGAGGAAGATAAAGAAAAATACAGGGAACAAAGGCGAAGAAAGTGTTTAGACAAAAGAAGAAAGCAGAACAGGTTAAGAAAATAGATGAAATAGAGCATTATTATAAGAGGAAGGAAATACGTAACTTCTACAGAGAGATAAAAAAGGGAAAAAGATAAAGAAGGAAGTAATATATGTGAAGGATGAAAGTGGAAATCTAATTGCAGAGGAAACAGAAGTGAGAGAAAGATGGAGGCAATACTTTGCAGATATGTTGAATGAAGAGAGTGTAAGGGAAGGAGAGGAGCACGAGGAGATGATACCGGAAAGGGAAGAGGAAGTGGATATAGAAGAACCTACAAAAAAGGAAATAGATACAATTATAGAAGCTTTAAAGAATAACAAAAAGCCAGGAAAAAACAGAATAACAGCAGAGAACATTAAGCACGCAGGAGAGGATTTAAGACAAAGAATATATGAAATGATACGAATGATCTGGGGAAGAGAATGTATGCCTGAAGATTGGAGAGATGCTTTGATTATACCAATCTTAAAAAAGGGAGATGCAACAGACTGCAGAAACTATAGGGGTATATCATTGTTAGATGTAGGGTATAAAATTATGGCAACGTTAATAAAACAGAGAATAGAACCTATAGCAGAACTACAAATAGGGGAGATCAAGCAGGTTTTAGAAAAGGAAGGTCAACAACGGACCAAATCTTCATGGTGAAGGAAATTCTGACTACATGCTATGAGTATGGAATCAAAGCAATGGTTCTATTTGTGGATTTCAAGAAAGCATATGATTCGATCAAAAGGAATAAACTAAGTAAAATTTTGAAACAATTTGGGTTACCAACCAAACTGATTAGGCTATTGAAAATGACCTTAGAAAATACAAATTCCAAAGTACGAATCAAAGGTGAATGTTCGGAAGGCTTTACTATTGATACAGGATTGAGACAAGGAGACCCACTCTCAACGCTTCTTTTTAATTTAGTACTAGAAAAGGTCATAAGAGATAGTCAGTTGAACAGAGAAGGACACATATTGTTTAAAAGTCATCAAATTGTAAGTTATGCAGATGACGTGGCTATTATTGCTAGAGATAGTAGGGAATTAGAAGAAGTAACGAGAAAACTTGTGAAGGAAGCACGTAAAGTGGGATTGCAGATAAATCAAGAGAAAAGTAAGCTTTTGAGAATAGGAGAACAAAAAAAGGATACCAATTTTAAATTGAGAACAGAGCATGGAGAGATGAAGTTTGAGGAAGTTCAAGAATATGTATATTTGGGGGCGCTAATAACAGCTAACTGTGATGAGGAACAAGAAATAAATAGGAGAATAATAAAAGCAAACAGAAGTTCGGCAGCAGTCAACCACTTACTGAAATCAAAAAATTTGTCCAGAGGAGTAAAATTTAGAATGTATAAAACAATTTTGAGACCGACAGCGCTGTATGGTAGTGAAACCTGGGTTCTCAATAAGAAGTCAAGAGAAAACCTTTTAAGGTGGGAAAGGAAAATCTTAAGGAGAATTCTAGGGGGTAAGAAGACGGAGGAAGGCTATGTAAGGAGAAATAATGAGGAAATATATGCAATGTACCAGGCACCAACAATAGACGAAATTGTAAGAGCCAGAAGAGTGCAGTGGCTAGGATATCTAGAACGTATGGAAGATGAAAGGGCAGTTAAGAAAATAGTAGGGAGTAAACCTAACTACAAGAAAAAAAGAGGTAGACCGAAGAAGCGATGGAGAGAGGCAGTGGCAATAGATCTAAGGGAGAAAAATGTAACGGATTGGAAAAGAAAGGCGAAGGACAGAATGGAATGGAGGAGAATAACACAGCTCTGGGCCTAAAAGTCCTGTAAACAGCTTTATATATATATATATATATATATATATATATATATATATATATATATATATATATATATATATATATATATATATATATACAATGCTGTTAAAATTTTCAATACTTTACCGAATAGCATCTTTGGGGCTACTAGTTCTGTCACCTTTCAGAGAAAATTTAAAATATTTCTCATTAATCACAGAGATTGTTGAGTAAATTTATTGATTTATTTATTATTCTTGCATATATGTATACATATATGTGTATAAGTTGTGGCCATAGTTACTTACTTTTAAGGCTGGTACACAGGAACAGCTTTCCTGGATACCACCACCCCTAATTATCCACATGTATTTTCATGTAAATTGTAATAGACATATTATCATTATCATTGTCATTGTCATTGTCATTGCCATTGTCATTGTCATTGTCATTGTCATAATCATAATCATAATCATAATCATAATCATAATCATAATCATAATCATAACCATAACCATAACCATAACCATAACCATAACCATAACCATAACCATAACCATAACCATAACCATAACCATAACCATAACCATAAACATAAACATAAACATAAACATAAACATAAACATAAACATAAACATAAACATAAACATAAACATAAACATAAACATAAACATAAACATAAACTTAAACCTAACCGTAACCGTAACCGTAACCGTAACCGTAACCGTAACCGTAACCGTAACCGTAACCGTAACCGTAACCGTAACCGTAACCGTAACCGTAACCGTAACCGTAACCGTAACCGTAACCGTAACCGTAACCGTAACCGTAACCGTAACCGTAACCGTAACCGTAACCGTAACCGTAACCGTAACCGTAACCGTAACCGTAACCGTAACCGTAACCGTAACCGTAACCGTAACCGTAACCGTAACCGTAACCGTAACCGTAACCGTAACCGTAACCATAACCATAACCATAACCATAACCATAACCATAACCATAACCATAACCATAACCATAACCATTATCATTATCATTATCATTATCATTATCATTATCATTATCATTATCATCATCATTATAATTATTGTTATTGTTATTTCTTTTCCAGTCACCTCCCGAAGCTCCGACACTCGGAGGTGTTCTGAAGTGAAACAATGACCACTCTCCACTTTGTGGAGTTAGTTATCATTGAGCCCGTAAATCGTGTAGACGTAGCGATTGCCTTCTGCGTTCTGCCGGCTAAGATCTCTGCCGAATTTCGACAAACCAGTAACAATTTTTTTTCTTAAAAATACACAAAAGTATCGTTTGAGTTAAAGAGAAGCGTACAATAGTTTCAAAGGCATGAACTCTGTATTTACCTCTGACGATAACTGCTTAAACAATAAACTTGACCCATATATATATAGACTATGTGTAAGGAATGTGCAAGCGTTGCACTATCAGCACATTGTTGGTAAGATAACTCGTCCACCCTAGGATGAGAACTTGAGGTTTTCTCAAAAAATGCCAAAGTTCGAAACTTCTACCACTTCTGGAATCTGGAATCTTCGAATAATTCTTTTTATGTTCTTCCAAAAAAGGGCTAGGATAATTATCGCAATCAACAAAATTAAAATGTATATAATCCAATGAATAGGTTCATTTATCAAAATGTTAAGATTTTGATTTTCAATGTCTTTTTGTAAATTCTCTGTACGTCTTAATAATTCTGATAATTCTTCTAAATTGACCTTGTTTGATAGGGTCAATTTTTGTTGATAATTTTAAAATGTGATATTGTTTATAGTTGGCAAATTAACAGTTTCTACATTTTCTTGAACATTTTTATTTGGAGTTAATTTGTAAGTGTCGATTACACAGGAACATGTTTCTGGAATTGTAATAAGGTAATTTCCTTGTAGTAGTTTCTTTTTCTTTCCTTTACATTCCATTTCGATTAAAATAGTCGATATCGTTGATATTATCCAAGAATTTGAATTTTCGATTCTTTGTATTTGTGGGCTGTCACTGTATAATTGTGTGTGTTGACAATTATTTTGATTTGAAGTAAAACTGATAGTTTTATCATTAGTATTTATTTTTAACACAGGATTATAGGTGCATAAAAAGTTGTTAAGTTCTATCTCTATACAGGGTATATCAGCAAAAGAGTACCAATTTGTGTTTAGTATCAGATAATTTCTATTTGGAATAATTGTATACAACAAAGCATTGCTGCTCACTGGTAGGGGATACAGCTTGTTGGGTTGTGACAATGTGAATGCAGAAACCCAAATTTTTAATTTTCTCTCCAAGTTCAGTAATTCTGTCATTTAATGTTTCTTGATTTTGGACTAGTGTGGAAATTGATATTTTTGTTGTTTCTATGACTTCTTTAGTCAAGGATAAATGTTTTTCTACATCAACTTTTGCCTCATTGTTATATAATCTTTTAAAATTTTCTTCGTATCTTTCTCTGTCGTTAGTATCTAAAGATCCAGTCATGGCTTTTTGAAAGGTTCCAATGAAGTTGAAAAGTCCTCTAGGTCTTCTAGTATGTATGGGTGATACTTGATCAAATAACAGAGTGGTTCTCTGAATTTCATATATTAAAGTTTTATTTAACTGATGTAATATATCTGCAATTATAGACAGTTCAACTCCTTCTATTTTACAGGGCGTTTTTGGGTAAATGGATTTCCTTATCTCCGAAAGAATTTTAAGAATTTCATCTTTTTCTTGTATAACTACTTTGTATAGGGGTTGTTAGTCGAAAACATTGATTAATTCCCATTCTGATATGACATTGTTTGCTTCTCCTAAATGTACTGGTAGAAGGTCTGGGTTGTCTTTTATCTCTTTTAATTCGATATTCCTGATTGTGGTGATGGTAAAGGTGAGGGTTCCACAGAGGAACCTATAGCATTAGATTTTAAGTTTGATAGATGTACTCATTTTTCTTTATTATTTTGTAGTTTAACGACACATGTGTTATCATCATTTAAACGAATAATTTTGAAAGGGCCATTAAATTGAGTTACGGTTTTTGATTCACGTTTTTTCGGTGCTTTTATGTACACTTTTTGACCAATTTTGAATTTTTCTTGGGGATTTTTTACATTTTTATTAACTCTCTCAACGTTTGTCTTTTTCCGATTTTCTGTTCTTCCTTGTATATTGTTATACATATGAGATAACGACTTTCTATCCTCGTCTAAGGAATAATCGAATATTATTTGGCTAGATTTTGTATCCATAATATCTTTACTGGATGTATGTCTCAAAGGGCGTATGTCCTGCTGTAGAGTGGTTTGTATGGTTATAAGCAATTATAGCCAATTTCATAAGTTCTTCATCTGTCTTTTTATTTAATTCTGGATTTTGTCGAAATATTCTAAAATGTTCAATTATTGTTGAATGGAATCTTTCAACAGTTCCGTTCGACTCTGGGTGAAAGGGTGTAGTAAAGTGAATGTCAATTTTATGAAAAGCTAACAAATTTTTTACTTGATTATTTATAAATTATTTTCCATTGTCCGTTATTATGGCTGAACATATTCCATAATGTTGAAAATATTCTATTAGAGCTCTTGTTACTTCACATGCTTCTTTGCATTTAATAGGGATAGCTTGTCCGAATTTTGAAAAACTATCAACAAGAGTCAGATTTTTTTGTTCTAATGTAAATGTGTCCATATATATATTAGTTCAAAAGGTTTCTTTTGAGTAGGTGTTAAGTTCATTGGAATTTGAGGAGTATGTTTGTCATATTTGCCTTTCTGGCATACATTACAATTGTTAATGTATTCTTGTATAGTTGTTAACATTTTATTCCAGTAATATCTTTGTTTAAGTTTTTCGAGTGTTTCTTGTGATCCTCTGTGATTAGTTTTTCCTTCGTGGTAAGTTTTTATAGTTTCGTTAATTTCATCCCTTTTTCTCAAAACTATTCTCTGCTGTGTGCATCTTACTAATTTTGGTCCATTATTATTAAAATATGTTTCATATATTCCTGATACATTTTATCTGTGTCAAAATACATATAGAAGGTTACGTTTTCTGTTGTATATTCTCTCAAAAGGCTGACAATTTGATCTTCATTACCTTCTTTTGTTATCTCCGCATATACTACAACTTTGTTATCTGTGTTTAAAGTTTTTGTCTTTTGTGGATTCATAAGAACAGATTTTATTATTATTTGTTTTGGTTTTGAGTTTATTATATCGTCTAGAATTTGAATAGTATTGCGTGGTTAATCATATCTATTTGAGTGAACAGAGGACATTTCTACATGTTCTTGTGGTATAGATTTTTCGGTGGATTCAGGATTCTCGCTACTTCATTTTCAGTAGGTGTTCTCATGTTTGATTCTCTTACGAGGTCTTGAATAATTTGATCTAATTCAGGGTCATCAATGTTTACTTGCATAGATTCGGTGTCTATAGGATGAATTTGGATTCTGGATAATGCATCTGCGTTTGTATTAAGTTTTCCTTTTTTATACTCAATAGTAAAGTCATAATCTTGTAATTTTGTTCTCCATCTTGCAAATTTTGAATTTTGTACATCTTTTAGAGAGAATAACCATCTTAATGGTCTATGGTCAGTGTAAACTGTAAACCTTCGTCCATATAGGTATGGTCTAAAATACTGGGTTGCCCAAACTGAACCGAGTAGTTCTTTTTCAATCACTGAGTAATTCTTCTCAGATTTACTCAATGTTCTTGAGGCATATGCTATAGGTTTATCATTGCCTACTTCACCTTGGGATAGTACTGCTTCTAATGCATATTGTGAAGCATCTGTTGTTAAGATAAACGGTTTTGAAAAGTCTGGATGTTGTAATAGTGGGCTATTTGTCAAAATTCTTTTACATATTTCGAATGCTCTGTTAAATTCTTCGGTATGTTCTATTTTTGCGCCTTTTTTAAGCATAAGGTCAAAGGTTTCGTCAATTTGGTACAATCTTTGAAACATTTTCTGTAGTAACCAATTAATCCGAGAAATGATTGAATTTCTTTCTTTGTTTTTGGAATTGGAAATTTTAAAATTGCTTGAATTTTGTCAGGATTTGGTAATATTCCTTCAGGTGTTATAATGTGTCCTAAAAATTTTACAGTCTGTTTCAAAAATTCTGATTTGTCTAGCTGTATTTTTAGATTTGTCTGTCTAAATCTGTCAAATATTAATCTTATACTTTCTATGTGTTCTTGCAATGACGTTGAAAATATCAGTATGTCATCCATATAAACTAGACATTTATTATGTAAACCTGATAGTACATGGTTCATTGTTCTTTGGAATGTGAAGGGGGCATTTTTGAGGCCTAAGGGCATTCTTAGGAATTCGTAATGTCCGTCGTCTGTTGAGAATGCTGTCTTCTCAATGTCTTTAGGATCCATTTCTATTTGATGGTATCCACTAGCCAAATCCAATGTTGTAAAATATTGACTTCTTCCTAGTTTATCTAGCACATCATTTATATTTGGTATGGGAAATTTATCTGGAACTGTTTTTTCATTCAATTTTCGATAGTCGATAACAATTCTAAATTTTGTTTTTCCACTATTGTCCATTTTTTTAGGTACAATCCATATAGGAGAGGACCATGGTGAAATTTTAACTTCTTTGTAAATTTGAGGAAATCTGTATGACTTTGTATATACTGGAATATTGTCTGTTGTTCTTATTTCATGTTTGACTTGGTTTGTGAATGTCAATGGAATTCCTTCACAATAAAAGATGTCTCTGTAGTCATAACAAACTTTTCTTACAGCTTCGTATTCTTCTTGATTACAATGTCTCAAATCTAAATTTTCTAAGTTTTTCTTTTGTAAAGTATCATAATCAGCTAACGAATTTTGGAAATATTCATCAGTGTCCATTGGTTCTGGTTCGAAATTATTTAAATTACATCCATTTATGCATGCAAGGGGTTCTCCTAACTGAAAATTTACTTGCTCATCCCTGTTGTTTACAAGCAAAACTGTTGCTTCTCTGTTTTCTATATTAACTATTCCGGCTGGAATTTCTACTTTTTCTTTAATTACCAGGGAGTTAATTATTGCTTCTCCACGTTCTTCCATTATTGGTACTTTTGCTATAATTTCGGTTTTTGGTGGAATACTATATGCATATTTTTTATTTTCTTTTTTATAGTCGTCAGCATCGGGGTGAATTAGTCTTTTTCCTTCAATAAATAAAGGAATTTTTGTTCTGCATGTGGTTAAATAGCCATTTTTGAAATCAAGGGTGGCTCCAATCTTTTGTAAGAGATCTAAGACATTAGACCATCATATGCATCGCTGAAATTAAATACAAAGTGTGTGTGTATTAGTTCAGGATTTTTAAATATTTTTGAAATTGGAATGTCTGCAGCCCATTCATGTATAGATGTAGTATGGGGTGTTTTAATTTTGAAGGGGTTAAAGTATATTTTATCCTCGAAATGTACATGTGCCATGTATTCTGTAATTAATGATTTTGTTGATCCTGTATCTATCATAAATCTTGCCTGAAGTTCTGGGATAATTATATACGGAAATTTACTGTTGGATGCGATGTTGATCTCTAGGTCTACTATTGGTTCTTGGAACTGGTAAGGTTCGTCGTATTTGGAGAATTCATATTCTTCATATTGTTCTCCGAGGCTGGCATAGGAAAATTTTCGTCCTCTGTATAGTTTCCTTGGAATTCAGCATATTCTTCAGGATAGAAACATTCTTCTTCACAGTAAGGCTCTTCTTCGTAATATTCAGGTTCAGTGTCTGCACATGGGGAATTATCTTGGAAGTGTAACTCTTGGAACGTAAATCTTGGTGGTGGTTGTTGCTGTGGTCTTGTTTGCCTGGTATTTCCAGATGAAGTATCCATAGGTTGAGGATAGGACGCTGGGGCATTTGAACATTGGTACGATTAGAATTTTGATTGTTTGAGGGGAATGGTTGATTTTGGAAATGCGATTGTTGTGGAAAATTTTGTCTTTGAGGAAAATTTGAAAAATTGGGATGTTGAAAGGGTCCTGGAAATTGTCTCTGTTGAGAAGATCTCGAACTAGAAAAATTAGAAATTCGATGTGGAAAAGTTGAATTGACATTCTGAATAGGTTTATTGAATTGTGGAGGCCTTTGGGAATGCGATTGAACAGGTTTAAAATTTCCTTGTACGGTCCTTATATGTGGTGAATTATTTTTTTGGAAATTATTTTTTGATCCTAATTTTTGTTGACGATTGTATGACATATTTTCTTCTTCGACCACTTTATTTATGGCATCCTCAAGAGATTGTGGTTGTTTACATCGTAGTAGATGACTTAAATGTGAGTTGAGTCCTGATAGATGATATGTTCTTAAAGCCATTTTATTATACAGAGTGATTTTTTCTTGACGTAGTGCTGCTGATAATGTTGACATTTGAATTTTTGAAAGTAAAAGGCTTCTCAGGGAGATTACTCTATCTGCGAATTGTGTGGCAGTTTCATTTTTGTTTTGTACCAGCATCATTAAATCATTTAATAGTGATTCTTCATTTCTTTGTTCTCCAAAAGTATTTAATAAAAGTGTTTTTAATTCAGGAAAAGTTGTAATTTCGCGGGCAGCTAATATTTCTGCGGCTTTGCCAACTATTTTATTCCGAAAATGTAACATTAAAAATTGAATTCTCGCGACATTATTATCTACGATAAGCATACCGTAAACTTTTTACGAAGAATGGAATTAAGTCTAAATAATCGCGAATGGTAATATTGGCTTAAGCCATGTTTAAATTTTGTTGTTAACAGCGGGTTCTATTAAAAATTGATTTGGGGAAAAATCTCTAGAAAGATTAGCTAATGTGTCGTCGTCAGAATAATTGTCAGTCATGAAAATTACTTACAAGAGGAAAATTTTGATGGCAGAAAACATGAAGGCTCTGGTGTATATAATGGATTACAAGATATAAGCAGTATTATATTTGATTGATTATATATGCTTCTCGAGCAGGAGGGCTTTTTGTCAGGTCAAGGTCTTTGTCAGTTTCCCTAAATTCCCTAACTTGAAATATTTTAAGTAGCTCAAGGCTACGTGCTTTTAGAGATGGTTTCTTTAAAGATGGCTTTTCGCTTGGGTCAATATTTCCTATGCACGATTTAGATTACATGCAGTCTTGGAATAGAGAGTAATAGTTGGTTGCTTCTAGGGCTTATGTATAATTAGGCACTTCGACACCTAAAAATACAAGTGCAAAGCCTCACGATGTCTTGGTTGCTTCGGATAGGGTGGATATAGCGATTACAGCCAGTAATTTCGCAAAAGTGGAAATTTTGACTGGACTATAATTTCTCCACAGCCTAATCACTGTTATTTTCTTACTTGCTGATTCTGATTTCTTTCTTGAATAACTTTGAACTTCTTTGCTTGATTCTTCGTTTTTCTTAGCCTAGGGGTTCACCAAAAATATGGCGACGGTTCAGCTGTGTAGGTTCTTATGTGTAAGGAATGCAAGGGTTGCACTATCAGCACATTGTTGGTAAGATAACTCGCGCTTCTGTAGCTTTAGTTTGGGCTTTTAACTGAGCTGGATCTGACTCGGTGGTACAGTCTGATTTTTCCCACTCAGTATCTTACACGAGACCAAGTTCATCGACTGCTCTTCTCGCGGCCTTATACACGAACGCTCCTATTGCTGCTGCTTCATGGTCTTGGACCACGCAGAGATGGGGATCCGAGCTCCTGATGATCTTACAAGCCTACTCCAAAACCACTCTGCTCTGGAGACATGGAGATTAATCATTTTACGGGTCCCTATATCGAGTTGCCTCAGCTCCTCTTGCTCCAAAGGAGTAGAGATGGATCGGAATGGCAAGCATATTTGTGTCACTCACCTTCTTCTTACCCGACAGCTCCGAAGACCAGATCTGTCGTAGCCGGTGCCGATACCTACCGCATCGTCCTCTCTTGAGATGAACCAGTGCACATTTGTTCAGTCCGACCTCCATGCCCATTGCCCTCGTGTGCTTCTGTACCACCCTGAGGGACTGTTGTAAATCCCTCTCCCCAGAGGCGTAAAGTTTAAGATAACTCATATAGAACAAATGGGTGATCTTATGCCTCCGGTCTCCTGGGGTACCCCGGGTACAACGGATAATGGTAGCAGTGAGGTGCAAAACAAGAGGGGACTCAGGGAATCTCCCTGGAACGCTCCCTTCCTGAACAAAACCGGCTCTGTCTGGACCCTTGCATTAACTGATGTTATCGTAAAGCGGGTCCTACAGAGCGGCATTAGTTTTTCAATACATCCCACTATGGGGTCGGCCACCGCAAGGCATTGGAGCAAGTGGATTATTAGCTCATGCGATTTCATATCAAATGCCTTGTGGTAATCTATCCAGGCCATCGAGAGGTTTCGCTTGAACTGCACAGAGTCCTGCTGTCAATGAGTAGGTTCTCCTTACAGCCAGCTACATCCCTCTTGAACCCTCACTACTCGTGCATCCGTTGATAAACCGGGTTCACTGCGCGTACAAGGTGCGAGTAAACACCTTGTAACACATATCCAGGCTGGTTATTGGACGGTAGTTCTTTGACTGGGACAAATCTCTGCTCAGCACAGTTCTCTGTTCGACAAACCACGCCGGAATTTGCTGTTATCCATTTAGACAGCACGTGAATATTCTGGCCAAATGGCGGTGGACACTGCTGAATTTTTTTCACCAGAAGTTGCTGATCCCGTCAGAATCAGGAGCAGTGAAGTTCTTCGTTCTAATAAATGATCTCTCAACTTCATCCGGGGTAATTGGTGGCACAATCGGTAAAATCTCATTTACCATCTTCTTATTTCTGCTTTGCGTTACTACGTTAGACTTACTGGAAGATGTTTGTCCACTTGGTGAGTTATATACTGTGCTTTCGTTCCGATATGTGGTTTTATTCACATGGCTGCGCGTCACGGGTCTTGCGCTTAACGGTGCCGTGGGTTCTTGTGTTCTGCTTGGCTTACTTTCAGCGTTGCGTATCACTGGTTTATTGATCTTCTTGGTTTCCAGGATAGGTTTCCAAGCTGTTGGTAATCTTTGGGTATCGTCACGCGTATTGAGATTTTGAGGACGTTTTTCAATTTCGATGGCCTCTTTAATTATGCCTTTTGCCTTATGCTCCATTCTTACTAGTACCTTGGTATTATCGAAATCAATCTTGTGGCCAGTGTCTTTTACATGTTGAGTTAATGACGAAGTTTTTTAATTTTTTTGGACAGCATTCCGATGTTCTTCTCGGGTTTGAATTCTTCTGTTAGTTTATCCAATGTACGTTTTCTCACAGTCTCCACAAGGAACTTCATATTCTCCTTGGTCTTCTGGAGAAATGGTTGTTTTGGCTGATGGTAGAATATTACCAATCTTCCTGTCCGTGTTGAAGACGGTTTCTATTTTATATTTCTTTAAAACCCTGCTTATTTTGTCGGTAGTTCCCTTGACATATGGCAGGAGAGCTTTGGCTATTGGTTTATCTTCTTCCTTCTGTTAATTGTTTCGCCTAGGCCTTAAAGTCCTCTTGGTGTTGTTGCCAGAGAAACCATTTTGTTGTAAGGCTAATTTAACGTTTTTAATTTCCTCTTCTTTGTGATCGTCGTCAGAGAGTCGTTCTGATCTTGTCATTTGTGTTTTGATCACTGATTGTAGCTGCGATGGGTGGGGGTGAGGTTCTCCGTGTAGGTGCCTGTTCGTGTGTGTTGGTTTCCGATATACCGTACAGCCTAGACCTCCATCTTCTTTTTTCTTTTTATATACATCGAGGAAAGGTAGCTGATGGTCCTTTCCCAGTTCCATAGTGAACTTGATTTTTGGGTGTCTGTTGTTCAGATGAATTAAGAATTCTTGTAATTTCTCCTCGCCATGTGTCTATATGACAAAGGTGTCATCGACATATCTCAGCCACATATATGGTTTATATTCTGCTGCTTCTATTGCTTGTTCTTCTAATTCCTCCATGAATAGATTGGCTATGACTGGTGACAAAGGCGATCCCATTGGTGCTCCTTCTATGTTCCTATACTTTTGGTTCTTGTAGGCAAAGTAAGTGTTCTTTAGGCAATGTTTCGCCAATTCCATTAGGTCCTCTTTTACATGGTATTTCCTCTGGATCATGTCGAGTGCTTGTCCCACTGGAATGTTTGTAAATAGGGACACTACATAAAAACTTACTAGCAGATGTTCTGGATCCACTTTTACGTTTCTAATACTCTCGATGAAGTGGCTCGCGTTCTTGACGTAAGATTTCGCTTCTTCAGCGTATGGTTGTAACTGTTTAGCCAGGAATCTTGCCAGATGTTGTAATGATGATCCAAAGGAACTTACGATGGGTCTCAAAGGCACTCCTTCTTTGTGGATTTTAGGAAATCCATAGAGTTTCATGATGAGTTCTTTCTTGGGATAAGTTGCAGTTGTTGTTCTTGTCTGATGTTTGACGCTTTAATTTTAGCTTTTGTAGTCTTCTCAAGGTATGTAGTAGGGTCTGTGGAGATAGGTTTATATGCTGGGTCGGTAAGTAAAGCTATGATCTTTCTGTCGTATTCTTGAGTGTGCATTATGACGGCTGCATTTCCTCTATCAGCTGGAAGGATAAGTATCTCGGTGTTCTGTTGAAGATTACATAGTTCTTGAGTTTCTTCTCTCGTAAGATTCTTTTTTGGCGGTTTAGCTCTTCTCAGTATTTGGAACACATCCTGTCGGATAGTTTCTGCGATAGGATAGTTTCTGCGATATTGGTGTCCATATTATCAATAGATGCCTCCACTCCGCATATGATGTTTTCCACTGGAATCTGTGTTGGTGTTACAGCATAGTTAAAACCTTTTGACAGCACACTTTTTGACCAATTGGAGATATTGTAGACAATTTTATCCGTATTTAGTCCCGGCATGGTTCTCTTTTTAGGGAGACGCAAGACCCCTGACGGACAGCCATGCGAAGAAAACCACACACCGGAACGAAAGCACAGTATATAACTTACCAAGTGGACAAACATCTTCCATTAAGCCGAACGTAGTAACGCGAAGCAGAAGTAAGAAGACCTGAAGAATGGTAAATGAGATTTTACCGAAACGTTGTCAAACAAATGGTTCATTTGAGGACCATGCAGATTCATCGCGGAAAGGAACCTGAAGAAATTTTGCAACCACAGTGACGTTGAGCTTCTTGCAGTTTTTGGTTCGAAGAAGCCTCTCCGCTTCTTTGGTTGGTTTTGGAGCTTTTACTCTTGTTAATTAAAATAATTACCCAAAAAAAGATATTCGTTCTTTCTAATTGTGTTTTATTTAACTAACAGCAGGTATTTTACTAAGAACAAAACAGAGTTAGCTCAAGTCTTTAACAGTGTTTTGACTTGATTAATAATAATAATAATAATAATAATAATAATAATAATACTCATACTCATACTCATACTGTTTATTGACCATTTATATACAAACGTATTTATTAAGTCACAATAGAAGAACAATCTTTAAGAAAATCAGAAATACTGTAAAAACAGTGTTCTAACAGATAGTTTTTGACAAACCTCTTAAATTTATAAATACTCATATTGTTTAAGTTGTTGCTGACAAATCGGTTATTTAAAGCATTGTAGAGCCCTAAGTCTGACTTATTAACTTTTGTAGTTTTGATCCTAGCAGGTAATAGCACAAAATCTTTTGCATGTCTCGTATTGTATGTATGGATGTCACTATTTAGACGAAAAGAGTTTTTATTGCGGTGGATGTACAACAAAGTCTGCAGGATAAAAATACAAGGTAGTGGAAGAATTTTTAAATTTTTAAATAGTCTTTGGCAATGGGTGCCAGGAGGAACATTACTAATTATGCGTATAGCCATTTTCTGTAAACTGAAGACTCTACAGGATTTCGTAGAGTTACCCCAGAGTGTAACCCCATAATTTATATGACTGTCAATCAAAGAATAATAAATCGTTCTAAGGACATTCGAAGTTATACAATGTTTCAATTGACGTAGTAAAAATAATTGTGAAGAGAGTCTATTACACAGCTGGTCTACATGTGGCTTCCATGTGAGGTGCGTATCGAATGTTAAGCCCAGTAATTTCGCGGGAGATGAATCTATGGCCCATTTATCAGAACTGAAGCAAATATATTGAGTTTTATCATCATTTACCTTATTATAATAATAATAATAATAATAATAATAATAATAATAATAATAATAATACTAATAATAATAATAATAATAATAATAATAATAATAATAATAATAATAATAATAATAATAATAATAAATAATAATAATAATAATAATAATAATAATAATAATAATAATAATAATAATAATAATAATAATAATAATAATAATAATAGTAATAGTAATAGTAATAGTAATAGTAATAGTAATAATAATAGTAATAGTAATAGTAATAGTAATAGTAATAGTAATAGTAATAGTAATAGTAATAGTAATAGTAATAGTAATAGTAATAGTAATAGTAATAGTAATAGTAATAGTAATAGTAATAGTAATAGTAATAGTAATAGTAATAGTAATAGTAATAGTAATAGTAATAGTAATAGTAATAGTAATAGTAATAGTAATAGTAATAGTAATAGTAATAGTAATAGTAATAGTAATAGTAATAGTAATAGTAATAGTAATAGTAATAGTAATAGTAATAGTAATAGTAATAGTAATAGTAATAGTAATAGTAATAGTAATAGTATATAGTAATAGTAATAGTAATAGTAATAGTAATAGTAATAGTAATAGTAATAGTAATAGTAATAGTAATAGTAATAGTAATAGTAATAGTAATAGTAATAGTAATAGTAATAGTAATAGTAATAGTAATAGTAATAGTAATAGTAATAGTAATAGTAATAGTAATAGTAATAGTAATAGTAATAGTAATAGTAATAGTAATAGTAATAGTAATAGTAATAGTAATAGTAATAGTAATAGTAATAGTAATAGTAATAGTAATAGTAATAGTAATAGTAATAGTAATAGTAATAGTAATAGTAATAGTAATAGTAATAGTAATAGTAATAGTAATAGTAATAGTAATAGTAATAGTAATAGTAATAGTAATAGTAATAGTAATAGTAATAGTAATAGTAATAGTAATAGTAATAGTAATAGTAATAGTAATAGTAATAGTAATAGTAATAGTAATAGTAATAGTAATAGTAATAGTAATAGTAATAGTAATAGTAATAGTAATAGTAATAGTAATAGTAATAGTAATAGTAATAGTAATAGTAATAGTAATAGTAATAGTAATAGTAATAGTAATAGTAATAGTAATAGTAATAGTAATAGTAATAGTAATAGTAATAGTAATAGTATAGTAATAGTAATAGTAATAGTAATAGTAATAGTAATAGTAATAGTAATAGTAATAGTAATAGTAATAGTAATAGTAATAGTAATAGTAATAGTAATAGTAATAGTAATAGTAATAGTAATAGTAATAGTAATAGTAATAGTAATAGTAATAGTAATAGTAATAGTAATAGTAATAGTAATAGTAATAGTAATAGTAATAGTAATAGTAATAGTAATAGTAATAGTAATAGTAATAGTAATAGTAATAGTAATAGTAATAGTAATAGTAATAGTAATAGTAATAGTAATAGTAATAGTAATAGTAATAGTAATAGTAATAGTAATAGTAATAGTAATAGTAATAGTAATAGTAATAGTAATAGTATAGTAATAGTAATAGTAATAGTAAGTAATAGTAATAATAGTAATAGTAATAGTAATAGTAATAGTAATAGTAATAGTAATAGTAATAGTAATAGTAATAGTAATAGTAATAGTAATAGTAATAGTAATAGTAATAGTAATAGTAATAGTATAGTAATAGTAATAGTAATAGTAATAGTAATAGTAATAGTAATAGTAATAGTAATAGTAATAGTAATAGTAATAGTAATAGTAATAGTATATAGTAATAGTAATAGTAATAGTAATAGTAAATAGTAATAGTAATAGTAATAGTAATAGTAATAGTAATAGTAATAGTAATAGTAATAGTAATAGTAATAGTAATAGTAATAGTAATAGTAATAGTAATAGTAATAGTAATAGTAATAGTAATAGTAATAGTAATAGTAATAGTAATAGTAATAGTAATAGTAATAGTAATAGTAATAGTAATAGTAATAGTAATAGTAATAGTAATAGTAATAGTAATAGTAATAGTAATAGTAATAGTAATAGTAATAGTAATAGTAATAGTAATAGTAATAGTAATAGTAATAGAAATAGTAATAGTAATAGTAATAGTAATAGTAATAGTAATAGTAATAGTATAGTAATAGTAATAGTAATAGTAATAGTAATAGTAATAGTAATAGTAATAGTAATAGTAATAGTAATAGTAATAGTAATAGTAATAGTAATAGTAATAGTAATAGTAATAGTAATAGTAATAGTAATAGTAATAGTAATAGTAATAGTAATAGTAATAGTAATAGTAATAGTAATAGTAATAGTAATAGTAATAGTAATAGTAATAATAATAATAATAATAATAATAATAATAATAATAATAATAATAATAATAATAATAATAATAATAATAATAATAATAATAATAATAATAGTAATAGTAATAGTAATAGTAATAATAATAATAATAATAAGTAATAGTAATAGTAATAGTAATAGTAATAGTAATAGTAATAGTAATAGTAATAGTAATAGTAATAGTAATAGTAATAGTAATAGTAATAGTAATAGTAATAGTAATAGTAATAGTAATAGTAATAGTAATAGTAATAGTAATAGTAATAGTAATAGTAATAGTAATAGTAATAGTAATAGTAATAGTAATAGTAATAGTAATAGTAATAGTAATAGTAATAGTAATAGTAATAGTAATAGTAATAGTAATAGTAATAGTAATAGTAATAGTAATAGTATAGTAATAGTAATAGTAATAGTAATAGTAATAGTAATAGTAATAGTAATAGTAATAGTAATAGTAATAGTAATAGTAATAGTAATAGTAATAGTAATAGTAATAGTAATAGTAATAGTAATAGTAATAGTAATAGTAATAGTAATAGTAATAGTAATAGTAATAGTAATAGTAATAGTAATAGTAATAGTAATAGTAATAGTAATAGTAATAGTAATAGTAATAGTAATAGTATAGTAATAGTAATAGTAATAGTAATAGTAATAGTAATAGTAATAGTAATAGTAATAGTATAGTAATAGTAATAGTAATAGTAATAGTAGTAATAGTAATAGTAATAGTAATAGTAATTAGTAATAGTAATAGTAAGTATAGTAATAGTAATAGTAATAGTAATTGTAATAGTAATAGTAATAGTAATAGTAATAGTAATAGTAATAGTAATAGTAATAGTAATAGTAATAGTAATAGTAATAGTAATAGTAATAGTAATAGTAATAGTAATAGTAATAGTAATAGTAATAGTAATATAGTAATAGTAATAGTAATAGTAATAGTAATAGTAATAGTAATAGTAATAGTAATTAGTATAATAGTAATAGTAATAGTAATAGTAATAGTAATAGTAATAGTAATAGTAATAGTAATAGTAATAGTAATAGTAATAGTAATAGTAATAGTAATAGTAATAGTAATAGTAATAGTAATAGTAATAGTAATAGTAATAGTAATAGTAATAGTAATAGTAATAGTAATAGTAATAGTAATAGTAATAGTAATAGTAATAGTAATAGTAATAGTATAGTAATAGTAATAGTAATAGTAATAGTAATAGTAATAGTAATAGTAATAGTAATAGTAAATAGTAATAGTAATAGTAATAGTAATAGTAATAGTAATAGTAATAGTAATAGTAATAGTAATAGTAATAGTAATAGTAATAGTAATAGTAATAGTAATAGTAATAGTAATAGTAATAGTAATAGTAATAGTAATAGTATATGTATTAATTAATAATAATAATAATATAATAATAATAATAATAATAATATAATAATAATAATAATAATAATAATAATAATATAATAATAATAATAATAATAATAATAATAATAATAATAATAATAATAATAATAATAATAATAATAATAATAATAATAATAATAATAATAATAATAATAATAATAATAATAATAATAATAATAATAATAATAATAATAATAATAATAATAATAATAATAATAATAATAATAAATAAGCAGGAGGGGTCACCATCATCTACGACCTTTGGTGAGTAGCGACACCACTTACTCTAGCTGGAAGGGTGTAAAATCGGACCGGCAGCACTGCGCACCCGGGAGGGATGAGCTACCTTTTTTCCCCGGTGCCGGCCGTCGATGTGTCAGGCCAACCAGCTGACACAATGAAACCTCCGGTTCCAAATGCCAGGAGAGAGGGCCCCCACAATCGACCCCATTCGGATGGGGGTCATGGGCAAGGTGGTGGGGCCCAGCCGGACGGATTGCCCGTTGATGACCAAGGCCATGAAAATGGAAGTTTTGAGTGTACCGATGAACTAAGGGACGATCTTCTGGTCTGTTATGAAAGCAGCGAGCCCGGGCGAAGAGGATACATGGCGCGGATGTATGCTCGGTGGTGCGACATGCACCCCGAAGGCCGCGCCCTCACCTCACAAAATCTGCGGGATTATGTATCCTACCTTCGTCGCAGAGGCTATGAGAGGCGTCCTCATCTAAGGGTGAACGAAGTGGCTGAAGAGCCACGGAATGATCCCGCAGAGGCGCCGCGCTTCATTCCCCGAGAACAGGACGGCCTGAGCACCCGTCGGGGGTTGCCTTTTATAAAACCTCCGAGGCCCGCAGATCTGGCCCGAGTGGATACTTCGCTCCGTGAGGATCTCCCAGAAGAGGCTGACATCTGGCGCGTCAATTGCGCTGTGTACGAAGCCGCTGAACTGCTGACTCGGGTGGAGAGAAGGCGTGAAAATGCCGTTTCTCCACTGGAGAGAGCACGGCGGCGAGTGCACAAGATGGAGGCTAAGATCCGGTCGGCGAGGCAACACGCGTCCCGTATCCAATGTGTGATGGACTATGTGGAAGCCAATAGGGTTTTCACATCTAAGGTGAGACGCATCGCTACTTCCCTTAGGCGGGTCCATCATACCCTGAATCGGGTGGTGCTGCTCACCATCAAGCAGCATTCTCTCGACAGGATACGGATGCTAGTGGCTGCGAAAAAGTCACTAGTGAGGCGGTCGAGAAGGTTGGAGCAAAATAATTTGCTCCATGTAAGGCCTTCTCGACTTTTTGAACAGCCTCAGCGTGTTGCGGACAATCCGCCGACTGTAGATCGGGTAGAAGCCTTCTGGAGAGATCTTTATGGCCGCAGGATTCCACTTGATAGAGACACTCCAGCCCTGGCACACTTCGAGGCCTTTTGTCAAAGGCTTCGAGAGCCACACGAGGTGTGCCCACCGATAACCCCGGATGAAGTTCGGAGATCATTTATTAGATCGAAGAACTTCGCTGCTCCTGGTCCCGATGGGATCAGCAGCTTCTGGTGGAAAAAATTCACCAGTGTCCACCGCCATTTGGCCAGAATATTCACGTTCTGGCTAAATGGAGAGCAGCAAATTCCGGCGTGGTTTGTCGAGGGGAGAACCGTGCTTATCCCTAAGAGCGGAGATTTGTCCCAGCCAAAGAACTACCGTCCAATAACCTGCCTGAATGCGTGTTACAAGGTGTTTACTCGCATCTTGTACGCGCGTGTGCTCCACGCAGTGAACCCGGTTTATCAACGGATGTACGAGCAGCGAGGGTCCAAGAGGGGTGTAGCTGGCTGTAAGGAGAACCTGCTCATCGACAGATGTATTACGCAGGACTCCGTGCACTACAAGCGGAACCTCTCAATGGCCTGGATAGATTACCGCAAGGCATTTGATATGACATCACATGAGCTAATAATCCACTTGCTCCAATGCCTTGCGGTGGCCGACCCCATAGTGAGGTGTATTGAACAGCTCATGCCGCTCTGGAGGAACCGCTTTACCATAACATCGGCTAATGTAAGGGTCCAGACAGAGCCGGTTTTGTTCAGGAGGGAAGTGTTCCAGGGAGATTCCCTGAGTCCCCTCTTGTTTTGCATTTCACTGCTGCCATTATCCGTTGCACTTCGTCGTACCCGGGGTTACAACTGCGGTACCCCAGGAGACCGGAGGCATAAGGTCACCCATTTGTTCTATATGGATGACCTTAAACTCTATGCCTCCGGAGAGAGGGATTTAAATCAGTCCCTCAGAGTGGTACAGGAGTACACGCAGGCGGTTGGGATGGAGTTCGGGCTGGACAAATGTGCACTGGTTCATCTCAAGAGAGGACGATGCGGTGCATACGGAGAGGACGCCCAGCTCATAGACGGAAGCATCTTCCACCATCTAGATGCCGGAGAGTCGTACACCTATTTGGGTGTCCCACAGCGGGGCACTCATGAGGTGGCAACGGTGAAAAACGCTCTCCGCGGCAGGTATCGGCACCGCCTCCGACAAATCTGGTCTTCGGAGCTGTCGGGTAAGAACAAGGTGAGTGCCACAAATATGCTTGCCGTTCCGATCCTTCTCTACTCCTTTGGAGTAGTGAAATGGACACAAGAAGAGCTGAGGCAACTCGATGTAGGGACCCGCAAAATGATGCATCTCCATCGGAGTTTGCATCCAAGATCGTCCGTTCCGCGGTTATACTGCCCAAGAAATCGGGGAGGCCGTGGACTCTTGAGTTTGGAGTGTCTCCAGGGCAGAGTGGTTTTGGAGGAGGCCTGTAAAGTCATCAGGAGCTCGGATCCCCTTCTCTGCATGGTCCAAGACCATGAAGCAGCAGGGATAGGAGCGTTTATATATAAGGCAGCAAGAAGAGCAGCCAATGAACTTGGTCTCGTGTTCGATACTGAGCGGGAAAATCCAGACTCTGTCACCGAGTGGGACCCTGCTCAGTTAAAAGCCCAAATTAAAGCTGCAGAAACGCGTCATCTTCTGCAGCTACATAAGGATAAGCCAATGCATGCCTTCTTCTACCGTCATCTAGAGGGGCTTGGCTTATCTGAAAAGCTGACCTTCGCTTTTTTGAGGTCAGCGGGGCTGAACTCTGAGACCGAGGGGTTCATAATGGCTTGCCAAGATGGTGTAATTAACACTCTCGTCTATCGTAGTCGTGTCTTGGGTATCGAGGTTCCTGATACCAGATGCAGGGCCTGCCGCCAGGCGCCGGAGACGCTTATGCATCTCCTGTTGGCCTGTCCGGTATATGCGGCCACAGCGTATATCCAAAGACACGATTCAGCCTTACGGGTGTTGTATTATCATTTACGACACTCGTATGAGATAGACGAGACGCCAGTGCTGCCTTATGCTCCGGGGGATATAGAATCCGTTGTGGGGAATGAGAAGTGCCGAATTTATTGGAACTATTCATTCCCCACCCTCAGGCAAATTCAAGCCAATAAGCCTGATGTAGTCCTCCTCGACCACCAACTTAGGACGATGTTTGTGATTGAGTTCTCGGCTCCCGCAGAGAACAACATCGTTCCGCAGGCTGTATCCAGACCACTTTGTTAAGAATGTGGTGCTACTTATAGGCGTCCTGGGTGGAGTGAGACATACGTTGCTTTCTGACTTAAAGATCATACCGGCCGAAATTCGGCAGAGATCTTAGCCGGCAGAATGCAGAAGGAAATCGTCCTTAGTTCGCTACGTCTGCTCAGAACGCACTGATTGCTGACTCCACGAAGTGGAGAGTGGTCATTGCTTGACTCTTCAGAACATCTCCGAATGTGTCGGAGCTTCGGAAGGTGTTACTGGAAAATAAAAATGATAATGATAATGATAATCATAATAATAATGATGAGAATGATGATAATGATAATAATAATAATAATAATAATAATAATAATAATAATAATAATAATAATAATAATAATAATAATGGTAATGGTAATGGTAATGGTAATGGTAATGGTAATGGTAATGGTAATGGTAATGGTAATGGTAATGGTAATGGTAATGGTAATGGTAATGGTAATGGTAATGGTAATGGTAATGGTAATGGTAATGGTAATGGTAATGGTAATGGTAATGGTAATGGTAATGGTAATGGTAATGGTAATGGTAATGGTAATGGTAATGGTAATGGTAATGGTAATGGTAATGGTAATGGTAATGGTAATGGTAATGGTAATGGTAATGGTAATGGTAATGGTAATGGTAATGGTAATGGTAATGGTAATGGTAATGGTAATGGTAATGGTAATGGTAATGGTAATGGTAATGGTAATGGTAATGGTAATGGTAATGGTAATGGTAATGGTAATGGTAATGGTAATGGTAATGGTAATGGTAATGGTAATGGTAATGGTAATGGTAATGGTAATGGTAATGGTAATGGTAATGGTAATGGTAATGGTAATGGTAATGGTAATGGTAATGGTAATGGTAATGGTAATGGTAATGGTAATGGTAATGGTAATGGTAATGGTAATGGTAATGGTAATGGTAATGGTAATGGTAATGGTAATGGTAATGGTAATGGTAATGGTAATGATAATGATAATGGTAATGATAATGATAATGATAATGATAATGATAATGATAATGATAATGATAATGATAATGATAATGATAATGATAATGATAATGATAATGATAATGATAATGATAATGATAATGATAATGAAAATGATAGTGATAGTGATAGTGATAGTGATAGTGATAGTGATAGTGATAGTGATAGTGATAGTGATAGTGATAGTGATAGTGATAGTGATAATAATAATAATAATAATAATAATAATAATAATAATAATAATAATAATAATAATAATAATAATAATGATAATGATAATAATAATAATAATAATAATAATAATAATAATAATTAGTTTATAGTTTAGTTTAATAGTTTATTGACTTCATATACATGGTATATTTTGTCACAATAAAAGAAGAAGAAAAAATACAACAGAATCTATAGTAAACAAGTTAAAAACAAACAAACAAAAACACAATAATAATGCAGCACTAGTTCCCAGTCACACTAAAGTACTCCTGAGTGCTATAAAAACAGTATTCCAGTAGATATTTTTTAACAAATTTTCTAAATATAAATACATTCATTTCTTTAAGCTTACGCTCTTGGAATATTTTAATCAAAGCATTATAAATTTTTACATCTACTTTATTTTTCTTGCTCATTTCAATTCTTGATCTCATAATTATGAGATCATCAACATTTCTTGTACCATAATTATGGTTCTCAGTGAAAGTACGGTGATCAGACAAATTGCGGTGAATGAACGTCAAAGTTTCCAATAAATATAAACATGGCAATGGAAGAATTTGCAATTGTTTGAATAAAGACCGACACGATGTTCTGGTACAGACATTAGCCAAGACGCGAATAGCCATTTTCTGCATGCGAAACACTCTGTCAGCAGTGGAAGCACTTCCCCAGAATAAAACCCCGTAGCTTAAGTGACTGTTTATAATAGAATAGTAGACAGATTTCAAAGCAGTGTAGTGTAAACAATTTTTAAGTTGCCGTAATACAAATATTTGGGACGCTAATTTAGAACAAACTAGGTCAATATGCGGCTTCCACTGCAAATGAATATCAAGCACAATTTCCAATACTTTGACAGGGGAAGATTTGACGACCCACATATCCGAACTAAAATTGATGGTTTGTGTTTTAGTTTCATTCAGCTTAAGCTTATTTGCAGAAAACCAGCCGTTAGCTTTATTAAAGTTTGCAGCAGCCAACGTTGGATCGGCCTTCGTTAAGATTGTTGAATCGTCTGCGAACAAAGTACAGTGAGCGTCTATTGCACTAGGGAGATCATTAATATATATGAGAAAAAGTAATGGTCCCAGTACAGACCCCTGCGGTACCCCATTTACTACCCTTTGTAAGGTACAGTCATTCCCTCCACAACTAACATACTGCCTTCTCTCGGTCAAATAAGATGCAAATAGATCAAGCTCTTTAAGTCTAATTCCGTAATACTCGAGTTTATATAAAAGTATTTGGGGAGAGACAGAATCGAACGCCTTAGACAAGTCACACATGACAGCCTCAGAATTGTGGGCCTGATCGAGCCCTTCAACAACAATATCTATCATATTGGCAATTGCAGTAATTGTTGATCTATGTTTACGAAATCTATATTGAGAGTTAGACAGTAACTGTTTAGACTCCAAGTAATAAGTAAGTTTCTCCTTGATTATTATTTCAAAAACTTTAGATAACACTGGGACGATAGCAACAGGCCTATAATTATCTGCAACACTAGTGTCACCTTTCTTATGAATAGGGACAATCTTAGACACTTTAAAAACATCCGGCCAACATCCTTCTTTGACGCACTTATTGAACAGAATTGAAAGTGGATATGTTATATGATAAATCAGAGTTTTAATAAGTTTACTGTTACAACTATAGTAGTCCAAGGCTGGCGAATCTTTTAACTTTAAAATTGCGCTTTTTACATCTTCTTCAAGGATAGCAGAGATAAAAAAGGAAGAAAATGGTTTATACATTTTGTTCATATATACAGTATGATCAATGTTACTGTATTGAATTGAATTTATAATATCATTAGATACATCAATAAAAAACCGATTAAAATCTTCGCAGAATGGGGTAACAGAATTACTTTTATGAACCCTTTCAGAATTTATGATATTCCAACATGTTTTCATTTTATTGGAAGAATTAGAAATTGCCTCAGAATAAGCCCCGCGCTTTGTCTCTTTAATTGAACGCCTATAGTCTCTACGTGCAGCTTTATAATTCATCCAATCCAGAGCAACATTAGATGACAAAGCTTTACTCTTTAGGACCCTCACGTTATTTCTCGTACTACGCAATGATTTGTTGAACCAATTAATGCCTTGCTTTCTTTCCCTATTTGAAGCGCGATAAGGGAAACAAGTGTCTATGTTACGACTTAATATGTCTACCATAGCAGAGGCCATGTCCTGACTGTCCAAACGTTCAATTTCAAGATCTCTCCATGACAATTCCGACATCATATTATAAAATGTATCTAACCCGCCACGAGTGATAATTCTTTGCTTAAGACATGAGTCATTATTAATATTCTGCTGATGATCGCATATAGAGATAAATTGAGCATGGTGGTCAGATATGTCTGGATCAAAATTTCCTACTTCAATTATGTTATCATCTAAATTAGTAATAATATTGTCAATACAAGATGAAGAAGATGAAGATATTCTAGTAGGTACATATATCTTATGAGTTAATCCATAAGTGGCTAAAATATTTAATAATGTCTTTACAGACTCAGAATCTTTAGTTTATTCTACATTTAAATCACCCATTAGTATTATACGTTTATATTTATAAAATAGGTAGTGAATCAAATCAGACAGTTGATTATTGAACACCGAAATATCACCGCTGCTTGATGACCTATACAGAGCCACCAGCACCGTGTGGGAGTTTAAAATTTCAGTTCCGCAAAATTCAGCATGAACTGAAATAGAAAATTTGTTCAAGTCAATAGCTCTGTATTTAGCCATTGGACTTGCAAAGATAGATACACCACCACGCGGCTTATCACGACAGAAATATGATACAAGCAAATAGTCTAATAATTTGACAGCTTCTATAGAATCCTTACAAAGCCAATGTTCTGAAACACAAACTATATTTACGTTATGCTCTGTTAAAAGAAGACTCAACTCGTCAATTTTATTAGCAATACTTTGGGTATTCAAATGCAAAATTTTAAACTTATCTAACTTTGAATGTTTATTCACTTCCAGACGATTGTTGATTCCTCTTGACAGAAAAACTGATTAACTCGGACACCACTTGGCCAGACATCTGGAATCATAATTCTGTGAGCTTCATCACCGGGTACAGATACTTTAAAAGAGGCATAATTAGCCGGGTAGCGAGAATTAAGTTTCTCCACTTGAATACCAGGCACAAGATGACGTAGATAAGTTAGAAGAGCATCCTCACAAGTACTAGGGTCCCAATTTATAGTACGTAAATGTCGCATGACTACATTATTTGCTGACCTTAATGTGGAGTTATCTGGTAAGCTTGACGCGCCTCCCACAAATAAATTCCTGGACCTCCATTGCTTTTTCACACCAAGGCTCTGCTGAGTGTATACAGGTATATCACATGCATCCTTATTCAAATCAATTATGTTCTTGCATATTCTTGAAGTTTGACAGCGTGCGACACAGCCGCCGAAGTGATGTTGGAAGAAGAGTTGGAAAAACTATGAGACTGTCTCCTGTTGTCACTCAGCTTAGCCTGTTTCCCCGTCCCAACCTTCGATGAATGTTGAGCCACGTTTCTCGATTCTACACAGAGTCCTTATTTAACGAATCTTGGCATTTCAATTCCCTTTTCAAATAAGTAACTTGCTCTTGCAGTGAACTAATAGCTATAGACTGAGTTGAGATTGTTAAATCCTTCTGTCGTAGAAGTTCCTCCAAATATCTAATTTTGATCTCATCCGCACTCAATGACGTTTGAATTTGATCGAAACTAGGACACTTGTCCATCGTATTCAAATTACGGGCATCCGACAAATCCCCCTCGCAAATTTCACCGCAACAGTTGACAGTAGAGTTATCAATAAATTTCACTGTCTTCAGAGCATTCAAACAGTTTTTGTGAGGAATTACCCCGCAGATCACACATTTCAAACCAGAAAGTGCTGGGTTTTTACATCTTTTATATTTATTGACCGATGACGTACTCAAATTATTTTTCGACATACTAATCGGCAGTGTACAGAAAACTACGTTTGGTGGAACAGTTTTGCTCCTTGGAGGCGGCAAAAAATGTTTATTAACCTCAGATATCGGTATTTATACTAGGAATCTTGCAATACAACAACAGAACTGCATCTACAAATAGTACTGTTACACAAATGAACACTTAGTTAAACGGTACACTGATTTCATAAATTAAAAATCACTAATACTTTCAATGACCACAGGGAGCAAGGTGAAACCAATACGTACACCTCTAGCGCCAGCGGTTCAATAAAAATAATAATAATAATAATGATAATTATAATGATAATGTTAATGATAATGATAATGATAATGATAAT
This sequence comes from Monochamus alternatus, assembly GCA_037114965.1. Taxonomy (NCBI): domain Eukaryota; kingdom Metazoa; phylum Arthropoda; class Insecta; order Coleoptera; family Cerambycidae; genus Monochamus; species Monochamus alternatus. The sequence continues at coordinate 46,442,492 of CM073426.1, forward strand.
GATAATGATAATGATAATGATAATGATAATGATAATGATAATGATAATGATAATGATAATGATAATGATAATGATAATGATAATGATAATGATAATGATAATGATAATGATAATGATAATGATAATGATAATGATAATGATAATGATAATGATAATGATAATGATAATGATAATGATAATGCTAATGATAATGATAATGATAATGATAATGATAATGATAATGATAATGATAATGATAATGATAATGATAATGATAATGATAATGATAATGATAATGATAATGATAATGATAATGATAATGATAATGATAATGATAATGATAATGATAATGATAATGATAATGATAATGATAATGATAATGATAATGATAATGATAATGATAATGATAATGATAATGATAATGATAATGATAATGATAATGATAATGATAATGATAATGATAATGATAATGATAATGATAATGATAATGATAATGATAATGATAATGATAATGATAATGATAATGATAATGATAATGATAATGATAATGATAATGATAATGATAATGATAATGATAATGATAATGATAATGATAATGATAATGATAATGATAATGATAATGATAATGATAATGATAATGATAATGATAATGATAATGATAATGATAATGATAATGATAATGATAATGATAATGATAATGATAATGATAATGATAATGATAATGATAATGATAATGATAATGATAATGATAATGATAAATGTAATGGTAATGGTAATGGTAAAGGTAAAGGTAAAGGTAAAGGTAATGGTAATGGTAATGGTAATGGTAATGGTAATGGTAATGGTAATGGTAATGATAATGGTAATGGTAATGGTAATGGTAATGGTAATGGTAATGGTAATGGTAATGGTAATGGTAATGGTAATGGTAATGGTAATGGTAATGCTAATGGTAATGGTAATGGTAATGGTAATGGTAATGGTAATGGTAATGGTAATGGTAATGGTAATGGTAATGGTAATGGTAATGGTAATGGTAATGGTAATGGTAATGGTAATGGTAATGGTAATGGTAATGGTAATGGTAATGGTAATGGTAATGGTAATGGTAATGGTAATGGTAATGGTAATGGTAATGGTAATGGTAATGGTAATGGTAATGGTAATGGTAATAATAATAATAATAATAATAATAAGAGGGGGCGGTATATTATTATTAACCAGGAACGACTTACGTTGGTAGGCCCTAACCACTATTCAGTGCAGGAATGAGGGAAATCTAGAAAATCTCATAAATTAGGGGGGTAGTCAAATATCAACCAGTATCAATCTCTCACATTGACCCACGTTAACATTATTCCACCCTACCATATCCGCAGAGAGGGTGCCAATCCTCTCCACGAATATAGCTTATATATGGTCTTCCGGCAGCGGGACGCGAACCCACACCGATCTAGTCACCTCGATTCAAGTACTGACACCTTAAACCGCGGGACTACTGAACGACAAAAAAGATAAAGATATATCTTCAAATGTTTCAATCGCAGGGTCATGGTACTTCTAAATAAAATTCTGAATATGACAATGTTCCACCCATTTTAGTTACTAAAAATTATTTAAAACAAATCTATTTAAAGCTTTAAACTAAGTTATGTGCACTAAAACAGGTGGAATGTTGTTTTTTACATTATTTATCTTTAAGTGTTATAACTGTGGGTTTAGGATATATAAACAAAACGTTAAATAAAATAATGTTCCACCGATTTTAGTTTAATTGTTTAGCAACAAAAATTGTTTAAAATAAATCTATTTTAGTTACAACCTAAGTTATGTTCACTAAAGTAGGTGAAACGTCGGTTTTAATTAATTTGTAAGTGTTGTATTTGAAAGTTCTAAATACATAAAACAAAATTATAGCATAGATGGCTTTGGAAAGATTGTAATAACAAATGCCTTATGCTGACAGTTCAACTATTATATTACTGTATAATAGTTGAACCGGCAACGCAGTCATAAAAACCTTGTTAAATCGAAAAAAAAATATGGAAAAAATTCAGTTAGTTCGACTAATGACGTCATCAATTATATTTTTTCCAAACGTACCCAAATTTTTTTCCTAGTAAAATGCTCTCATTTATTTAACATACTGTTATTGGAGATTTTTTTCTGTATTACTTTCCGTTTAAGTTATAAGCAATATCATGCTAAAGAGTCTCAAAAGAAATACTATCTAAAATCACATTAACGGTGAAAGGATCAAGTAGTAGTTGGAAAATAATTGAATGTTAGTTGTTTAAAGTGTATAAATGTCACAAAAGATTTGTCATTCTCAATACGAACGTCAAATGTATAACTTTTGTGCTTACAAATCCAGAAAAAGTTGATATGTTGCTAATTTACGGCAAAAAAAATCAAGAAGAGCTGTATCGAGAAAGGTATCCAGAGCTCCTCATTTCCGATCATAGAACCTTTACAAAATTGGAGGCGAATTGAATTTGGATAAATCAACCGTCCAACGAATCTTAAAGGCCAATGGGTATCATTACTACAAAATTCTTAATTTGGATGATTTGCCTAAGCGTCACATTAAAAACAGACTTAATTTTATAGCTCAAATTGTAATTAATGTAGAAACGAAACTGTTGACCAGAACCTTTTCCGCACGTTATTTGGACGGATGCAAGTCCGTTTGTCAGTAATGGTTAGCTAAACAGGCGCAACAAACACTACTGGTTCATTGAAAATCCCCACATTGTAAATCAAGTCAAAAACCAAGGCCATTTTGAAATAAATGTATAATAGTGCGGCATCATCGGTAGGCATTTAATACGTCCTTATTTTTATAAAGATACATTGAACAGCGTGAGTTACCTAAATTTCCTACAAGAACTTCCTGCACTTCTCGATAATGTGCTTTTGCAGCTAAGGAGAAACCTATAACTTCAGTATGACGGAGCTTCACCCCACAATGCCAGGATTGTGCAATAATATTTAGATAACTTTCCCAGAAAAATGGACCGGGATTAATGGACCTATTCAGTGGCACGGAAAGTCGGCAGATCAAACTCCTCGATTTTTTTATGGGGGATTTTTTAAAGTAAGGTTTACAAAACACCTTCTCGAGATCTTAATCATTTGAAACAAAAAATCACAAACGCTTGTAATGACCCACAAAAACGTCAGGTGAAAATTGGATATGTGTCTTGAAATAAGAGGAGGTCATATAGAGAATAAATTGTAATATGTATGTAGTATGAGGGCATTTGCCCTATTTTTTAAGTTTAGTTATTGTTATCATCACCTTTTGTTATAACTATATTAAATAATTATCGAGTTTAATCCTTTTATTTATTATTAATGACTTTTATGCACTTTATACAACGAGCATTATTTGCCAACAACTACGTGATCCTTCCACCGCTAATGTGATTTTTAGGTGGTATTTCTTTTGAGAGTATATAAGGACGATATTGTTTATAAGTTTTAAACGGGAAGTAATAAAGAAACGTTTATTAGAAAAAAGACGTATGCAGCTTGGAATGCAGTTTAGAAAATTCAGAGGAAAATCTGTTTAGCACAATACAAATTTATTCAATGTGTCAACCAAGTTTTCTCGGATTTGTAAAGTTAGGTTTAAGAGAATTGTTTTAAAATATTATATTTATTTACTTAAGCATACACATTTAGTTAATATGAATTTTGTGGGTACTTTGTTTAAAGCAAAGTTATGTGTCAAATATTATTATAAAAAATATTTCCACTTATTAATATCCCTGTAGGATGAATATTTCCGGAAATATGGTAACCCAAGCAAAAACGCGTCTGATTGATTTAAAAATATGAGTGAAATTTTCAGTAAAATTTACTGGAATACATTTTTTATTATTATTTCCATTACTACTTATTTGTAGTATACTATTTAGAATGCTTCAGGCTACTTTTATGACACTTTAAGCCAGAGTTTGCATAAGAAACGGTGGTTCCCATTTTGAACAGGAACATTAATTTTGTTAGTATTTCGTATTTGTTAATTGCTATTTTTTATGTATGATTAAAAATATCCTTTTTAAATAATTAGTTATGCAGATCTGTAGAGTTATATATATGTATATATAAAACTTTCAAATTATTATCAAAGCCAGGCAAAAATTGAGATAATTGTTAATATCTGGGAGACGGTATCACTTTGGATATAGACATATGATGTGTAATATATTTCAAATGACCTCTGCTATCACCCCTTTAAAATTTATTTACCTACCAAACATACCATAACAAAAATGGACATACAAATGTTTTCAAGTTAGAAACAAATTTAATAATATGAAACTGTCGTGTGTAATCTAATGTACTGAAAATAAATCATTATGAAAATTAAGACTGTCTATTTATGTTTTTTCAAAATTTTTAATTCCTTAAGTTATATCTAAAAATTAGCGACAAAATTGGTGAAAGGGGTATTAGAAATAATACAGAAAACTTTCATTAAAACACCAGAGAAATGATGTTGATATAGGCAAGAAACGTAATTAAACAAGGCATATGGGATGAGAATACCTTATTTCATGCAAATTGCGGAGTCAGTAAAAATTATATGACACTTCGTTTTCTCTATAAATTCATTTTGAAATAATGTGAAATTTAATACGTTATCTTTTTAATATTGTAATTTGATACCTACCATATTTCCTGCAAATTACTGTCATCAAAAATTGTAATTTGATTCATTACTTCTCGCGAATTACTGGGTCAGCAAAAAATGTAATTATCCGTCGCACCTATGCCAATCATTTTTACTTACTGTAGTTATACTATTTTATGCTATGATTCACAAGTTGAAAAAAATCTTTCATTTCTTATGAGTCTATTACTTAACCCAATGACCAGAAAACGCCATTATATTGTCTTGAGCGAACGACTTCACATCGAGTGTTATTGTATCAGTGAAAAGAAGAGTGATGTGTAATTTGACAAATGAAATCGAAGAAATATACAGAAGGTTGTACAGGAAAATAAATATATTTTCTTCGGATTATGATTCAGATACTAGTAACTTTTCTAAAGTGACTTTTATACAACAGAGGTCACTTATAAGTGGCCTAACAAATCTGTATTATTCAAAATTCTGCTATTTTAGGTCGGAGTATATAAGCAGAGGACGCTTATATAAGTGGCCTAACGAATCGTTATAATTCAAAATTCTGTTGTTTTTTAGGCCAGGGTATACAGCAGAGGGGAATTAGAGGTGTAAGTGGTCTATCGAATCTTTATGATTTAAAATTCTGCTGTTTTTAGGTCAACAGAAGATACTTAAATAAGTGGCTCAACGAATCTTGATGATCCAAAGCGAATTTGTTTGGATTAGACCCTCATAATGATATAAATTATGGTGGTGAAATGATATCAGCTATCACTCCTCATGAGAATCATCTAAATGGAATGGAATCTGAGAGAAAACAAGTGGCAGAAAAATAGTCTGCAGCTGTAAACTGCAATTCCCTGATTCCCCCTATCTTGAATGAAGAAATTGCAGCTGCATTAAAAAAGAACAATCTCACAGAAGACAAATATCTTAAAAATATTCAAACACAAAGCGATCGGTTTAATGGCCCTATCAGACCAACTAACGTTCTCTTGTCAGACAGAACGAAAGTTTCCCCGTGTGGAAATTTGGCAGATTAAGCTAGAATTTTCGTGGTTGTTTTTAATCAGATTTCATTACACCGTAGATTTCTGATTAACCCAAAGTTTTTTTATGGCTAATTTCTTTATTGATTATTGTTGCACTATGAAATACACTATTATTTATATACTTATTACTATATATACTTGTATACAGGGTGTCCGGAAATTATGCGTCAAGACTTCAGGAGTCCTATAACAATTTTTCAAAAACTCAATATTAACGGAGATACAGGGTGTTAAAGTTTAAATTTGTAAATAACTTCTTAAGAAACCAAATATTTACATAAAATTTGTAAATCGGGGGTTTTTGCGGATGAGAAATTGAAATATGTTTCTAATTTCGACGTCACTAGTAGAGAGCGCCACTTGTGGCACATCATGTTTCTTTTAAATGACAGAACTTTTTTGCATCTTAATGGATCCATCTGACTATCGAAACAATCGATTCTCCTACTAGTTTTATTTGAAAAAGGTATACCTTGCTAAAGTCGGTAGGCGTAACCATATTTGAAATAAACCTATTTGAAATAAACCTATTTGAAATGCTCAGTGCACCGAGTAAAAACTGTTTTGGAATCAGATAAAGTGCTATTTCTGCTGAAAATACAGCAAAATATTACTTGAAAAAGTTGTTCAGACGAAAGTTATGGAGACGTGCAAAATTTCAAAATGATCGACGAGGTTTGAGAAAACCACTTTTCAACAAAGCAAAAAGATTTTATCAAAGCAGACCGATTTTTTAAAAATTTTATACATCTCCATAATTTACCGTTCTGAATATTTAAGTAACATTTTGCTGTATTTTCAGTAGAAAAGGCATTTTAACTGAAACCAAAACAGTTTTTACTCGGTACACTGAATATTTCAAATAAGATTATTGCGAAAACTGTTACTCCTTCAATAAGGTATACCTTTTTCAGATATAACAGGTAGGAGAACCGATTGTTTTAATAGTCAGATAAATACACTAAGCAGCAAAAAAGTTCTGTCATTTGAAAGAAACATGATGTGTCATAAGTGGCGCCCTCTACTAGTGACGTCAAAATTAGAAACATATTTTAATTTCTCGTCCGCAAAAATCCCCGATTTACAAATTTTATGTAAATATTTAGATTTCTTAAGAAGTTATTTACAAATATCGAAAATAAAATTTTAACTTTAACACCCTGTATTTCCGTTAAAATTGAGTTTTCGAAAAATTGTTATAGGACTTCATGATCCTAATTTTTTGTGAAAAATCACCTCCTGAAGTCTTGACGCATAATTTCCGGACACCCTGTATATTGAAGTTTAAACTTCTTTTCCACGCGGCTTCTTTTCTTTAGGACAACAAACTAGACAGCATCGACACAGTTCTGGTTTAAATATAAAGTAATCTTATACATGGGACTCTTCATCTGTTATAAAATTTTTAGAACTCAAATATCCACTGTCAGACCTGTCCTTAAAAACTCTAACATATAAAATTACTATTTTTATTACGTATTACTATACGCATTGCCTTAACTGAAGCTCACAAGTTACCAATTATTCATTTCATCAAACTGGAGAATATTGTAATTAAAAACGATTTAATTGATATTATGGATAAAAAAAAATTTCAATAAGGATCATCTTTAACCGTTTTCCATTTTTCAAAGAGAAGCAAGTTTATTATCACTATTAAAAATACATACACAAGGCAGCTTCTCTTCAAACGAAAAGGAGATGGCTAAAACATGTGTTAAAATTAAGTAGAATTATTACGAATGTATGTACTACGGCATCACGGTTAAGTATTAATATTGAAGTTATTCGAGGACCGCCTATTGGATCAAAAAAATTATATTAAATCAGTGAGCAATTGTACTACCTTTGCGAAAGCAATATTGTCTCTAAGAAATGAAAATAATACAAAGTAATGTTAATAATTAATTTGCTGTCTTTGCTAATATACGTTTTTAGTTATTAACAAATAATGGTTATATTATTACTATTAATTGTTTTTTGTTATTTCTGTATTTTTGTACCATTCTGAATGGTTTATATATAGGATAGTTGTATATTGTTACATGAAGTTGTCATTATTCTTATTATTATTATATTGTTCGTAGATCGCATATCTTGTATTTCTTTCAACAGCTACAGTTAAAATGTTCGACATATGAGCAGGATAATTACGATTGTTCTTCCTTCGGGTAAGTTCGACACCGTATTTATGTGAATTACTGAATCAACAAATAATGTAATTTGCTGCTTTAATACCTGCATTTACTGAGTCAGCAAAAATTATAATTTGATACCTCATTTCTTCTAAATTCACTGAGTCAGCAGAATTGATAATTTAATACCTTACTTCGTGCAAATTACTTAGATAGCAAAAATTGTAATTTGACATCTAATTTTCTGTAAATTGATTGATTTGAGAAAATGTGTAATTGATTTCTTTCTTATACCCCACAAATTACTGAGGTCCAAATTATAATTTGGGACTTCATTTTCTTTAAATTCACCGAGTTGATATATGTAATTTGATCTTATATCCTGCAAATTACAGAGTTAGCAAAAAATTGAAATTTGACACAAATGTGTATTTGATTTCTTTCTTATATCCTACAAATTACTGAGGTCCAAATTGTAATTTAGGACTTCATTTTCTTTAAATTCACCGAGTTGACATATGTAATTTGATCTTATATCCTGCAAATTACCGAGTTAGCAAAAAATTGAAATTTGACACATTATTTCCCGTAAATTCACTGAGTTGACGAAATGTGTAATTTAATGTTTTTTATCCTGCAAATTAATGAGAGCAAATTGTAATTTGGTCATTCATTTTCTTTAAATTCGCTGGTTAGACATAATGTGTAATTTTAATACCTTATTTTCTGCAAATTTTCGAGTTAGAAAAATTGTAATTTGACACTTTATTTTCCCTTTATTCGCTGAGTTGATCTGATATAAAATTGATATCCTATTTTAAGTATCAGATTGAAATAAGCAAGCGACATTAAATATTCGCCTTATCCCATGATAAAGGTAACTTCAAAAAAGGTTGTTATATCACGCCATCGTGAGTCATCTAGAAGTAAAAATGCTTTTAATATAATTTATTTTTTTAACATTTCCCAGAAAAATATTTATCCAGTTAAATCCATCACCCTATATAGTTTCTTTGGGGTTTCATATTTAAAAATTTATGTTCATAGTAGGTAATATAAAATATCGAAAATATAAGCTTCCTTTTTTAACAAATAGAGTTTTTAGCATTAATAAAATATTTTAATTAAGTTTAATTTATTTTCTTTTAAAATAAATTGTTTTAACTGACTCAAATGTATTGTAAACATTTTTTATGCAACACTGTATTAAAGGTCTAAAACCTTATATTTTTTAAGATATGAAAGACGTTTTTGACAAAAATAATTTCTTACATAAAAAAATATTATGTAAAATATAAGGATGATTCACATAAAACTCACCAAGCAGATTACAGAGGAACAAAACAAGATAGCGATGGTCTGTAAAAGGCAGCTATTAGGAATTATTAATGTCTTCAATTTTGTTGTCGTTGCCACGTGTACATTTTTTTTTGTTTTGGGAACTCTAAACCTCCTGTATCTTTGAAACTGTTCATCTAAGCGAAAAAAATATATTCCTCAAAAAAGGTTTAGAAACTAACAATATTTCTAAATATACCACCATCAGCGTGCATACAAAATTTAAGTCCCTAACAACCTCTAAAGGCTGGCTTTTTCAGGCCATTGCAATCTTTTTAGTTCCCTTGTAATTCTCCCTGTGAAGATCTGTATGAATAAAATGATATTTATAGTTAATGATGAATATCATTAAGTTGTATTAAGTCGTTCTCAGTTTGCTTAAGATCGGCTGTCGCCTCTCTCTCGTAAGAATTTCAAGTTGCCATTGCAGGGCCTCTTCATGTCTCTAATTTCAGTAATTCGAGTCCTCGAATTTATTAATATTTCTTTCCAGACGTCTCTTCCTCTTGTCTGCTTGTCTTTTCCACTTTATTCTTTTTCCCATTCTTCGAGAACGAATACTTTCACTGAGTCCTCGTTACTAATCGTCGGCTCATCTTGTGAAGAAGCAATCGAGGAAGCAATGAATGGAGTCGGTAAGGGGTTTCTCATGCTTGCATTCAACATCGTTAAATTTTTCCCGCTGTAACAAAAATAATAATAAATCAGTTCTTCCAATCATATTATTTTAGGATTCAGTAACAACAAAATGATTGAAATAGATAATTTTTGTAAGTTAAATAAGAATAATGAATATGTATTACCCTCTTCGAAGCATGACTGTTTAAAGTGACTTCTTACAGAGGTCACTTGAAGAGGTGCTACAAAGGTCCCTTGTCACTGGGTGAGGAGTTCTAGAAAAAATAATCTTTAATTAGACAGTGTTAGTTGTTTCAAATAATGATGTATGCATTATTTTTTATATTTTGAAATCTTCGGTACACAAAAAAAAACAATAATATATTCCTCATTATTTGCATTTCAAAACAACTCCTGTCTTGCTGCATCACTTAATATACCATGTCAACTATTTTTTTATTAATGGTAAAATACACAAAAATACATGCGAACAAAATTCGATGTTGCCTACAGAGAGTTAATCTGAGAACTAAAGTAAAAACAAGGACAATTTATATTTTTACGTTTCAATTTATGTAATAATACCTGCTCCGTTTCTGTTAGAGCATAAACTAGATCATTGAAGTTAGATATTACGTTGCCAGCTAATATTTTTCAAATTAGCAAAGTGTAATGATACTCTTCTAAAATAATACTCTTAGTAAAAGTTGTAATCTAATATATTTCCTCCAAAATTGCCAAGTCAGCAAAATTATAATTTAACACCATATTTCCTACGAATTACTGTGTTAACAAAAATTATATTTTTGTCTCTTTTTTCCTGCAAATTACGAAGTCAGCAAAAATTGTAATTTGACACCTCATTTCCTCCAAGTTCGCTGAGTTGGCATAATCGATAATTTGATATTTTATTTCCTACAAATTACTGAATCAGCAAAAATTGTAATTTGACACCTTATTCATCGTAAATTGCTGAATCAGCAAAATTTAAAATTTGAAATCTCATTTCCTTTAAATTCGCTGAGCTGACATAATGCGTAATTTGATATATTATATCCAGCAAATTACTGAGTTAGTAAAAATAATAATTTGAGACTTCATTTTCTTCAAATTCACTGAGTTGACATAATGTGTAATTTATTATCTTATCCTGCAAACTACCGAGATAGCAAAAATTGTAATTTGACACCTCGTTTCCTCTAAATTCACCGAATTAACATAATTTGATATGTTATATCTTGCAAATTAGTGAGTCAGCAAAATTTGTAATTTGAGAACTCATTTCCTCTAAATTCGCTGAGTTGGTATAATTGGTAATTTGATTCCTTATTACCCGCAAATTACTGAGTCAACAAAAATTTAAATTTGGTCTCATTTTGTTAGTTGTGTTAGTTATTAAAATAAAAATACATACATTGTTTTAGAAAAAAGTTACCTTTGGTCCTCTGTACATGAAGAAATTGTAATAATATAATTTTCCTATTTCCGTTTGGTTGAGGAGGCACAAGTTGAATATTTTAGTGTACCTGCAGTCTTTTTTCCCTGCCACCGTCATTTAAGAATTTCATCGTTTTGAAAATAATTTAAACGCATCAACACACAAAACGTAATATTTTCTGCAATGTGTTAAACTGAGAACTAAATCATAAACTCGGAAATGTTGTATTTATAATTTTAAATATACATAATAATTAATTTGTACTTTTTTTGTTGAAGGTGAACTTAAAGAAAACTTTTATATTTTTTAATATCTCAACAAAATTAAAAAATAATGATACACTTTCTCAGTGCTTCTCGTATTTTAAGCAGCGGCTGAATGGTTACCACGGTGTCTAAGCCGAGCCTTTATATTAGTCGGTGCTTCAAGGTTGATTAGTTCAATGTTTAGATTAACTAGTTCAAGCATGTTACGGATGGCTGATTCAGGACGTTCAGGTTCACTTGTTTATTATTAAACAAAGGCAACCAAATGTGACTAATCATTAGTCCTTCCTTCCCTGTTCGGGTATTGTAGAATCTCCAGTCGCTAGGTTGTAATACTCATTGGTATGAACCAGCACTCTAGTGTCTTCTAATGAGATTCTGTGTCCCTCTTTCCAAGAATATCTCTAGAGTGCTGATTCGTACCAATGGGTATTACAACCTAGCACAAAAGGAGGCTCTGAAGATTCTACAATGCTCGAACAACAAGAATAGGGACGAAGGATTAAAGATTAATCACACTCGGATGGCTTTGCTTAAGAACAAACAGGTGATCCGAAGTCTATCAGCCATCCAAAACATGTCTGAACCAATTAATCTAAATATTAAACTAACTGAGCTAAATGCATCGACTAGAGGAAAAGCTCGGCTTAGACACGGTTGTAACAATTCAACCGCCGCCGCCGTTCAAGATACGAGATGTACTAAAGATGTGATCTGTTAAGTGTGGCGAAACGTCTGCAGTTAAGCATCGACCATGGCAAAACAACCGAGAAAGTGTACATCATTCATTTGGAACTGATAGTGAAAACCTACGAACTATAGTAATAATGATGTAGTGTTAGCAATTATTGGTTAAATTACGTTAATGTTTTTTAACAGTGCTTTTTATTTATTTTCACACTATACATGGTTCCGTGTGTATGTCTTATAACAAAAGAAAATTAAAAGGCAGGAACAAATATGTACAAAAGGAAATATGTCTGCTTTTTCGATCATCTCTGCTTTTAAATTAACACCAGTTTACAGAGAGAAAGCCAACTATACAGGGTGAATCTTAAATAAGTACAAATATTTTAACTGCTGGTGTAGTTCGTCATATAGATCAGTCTAGTGAAAGCCATTTTTAAAAATTTCTAATATTTACGGAGATATTAATTTTTTTAAAAAATACCCACATTTTGAGGACCGCTGGCTGATTTATCATCCAACAACCTAATGAAACATATGATTTGTTGCGAGGTTGCCATATCTCCTCCAATATAAATATTACGTTTCCTTTAACGTAATAGTTCTATTTTAAAAATACTTGTTTTAAGCATAAGTACAGTAAAATTGGGTATGTAGTATGATACGCAGCAATATTAACATAAATTTTAACATCTGAACTAACCTTAAAATACTTAAAACGATTAAAAATGAATTTCCGCGAGTTCAATACTACCGTAAAATATTTAGGAAGATATTACGTGATATTACTATGTCCAATGTTCAAAAATTATACATAAACATGTACACAAGCTTACCTGTTTGTTAAAAAATTAACTATTTAATCAGTAATCCACATTTCACAAGTTAAATGTCATTGTACACTGTTAGAAAGGGACACAAAACACAATTTCCTTAAGTTATTTTATGAAGAATAACGAAAAACTATGATTTTCACACATTAAATTTAATTTTCGCCACATAACCCGAAATGAGTCAATATTAACTATTTCGAATACAGAACCATAAGTGATTTCGCACTTTAATCAGTGAAAAAATTTTAAAAAATAAAGGTACACACAATCACAATATTAAATAACAAAATAAGCAGCTTGACGTATGCGTTTAATATCAAGAAAAAATGTATAAAATGCATACATTTAGACGGCAGATCCAGCAAAGTAAAATATTTTCTCTCTAATGAAATGTGTTGTGGGTTGCCGGTACAAATGGGAAAGGGAAATATGCTGGACGAATTATTAAGAGGTCGATTTATTATGGGCTTTTCAAAAGGCGCAGCTCGATACAGATTTCATGAAGATGTTTAAAAAAGGTGTATATCGCATATAAAAAAAGCTGGTCAGAAAAACCATCAAGGTAAGTTTTCAGTAATGTGCCTACGACAGGTAGGTATCACGGGCAGTAGGCGGAAACGTCGAGCAAGCAAAACTATGCCAGTCATAGGTGTACTAAATTTGAATGCGATCAGATATAAAAAATATACAAAATTGACAAAAATAATTGCATTACATGACATCCATTATTTTTAGAGTAGAAACAGTGATATAACAGTTTTTACCAATTTCGAGGCGCTAGATAATAAAAATAATAACAATTATTTCAAAATTTAAAGTTCTTATCTTATATTTTCAATTGCCCAAGGTCGAAAATAACAGAGAGTGACTAATTCACAACACAGATATGAGTACGGAAGATCGGGTAGTATGATTACCTAAGCGTACCACTTGAGAAGAGCTAAAGCACACAAAATTATCAAAAATAAATTGACGTCGGCTGAACCTAGCACATTAACAATTTACTTTTTCTACGTTCATGCGAAAAGCAAAACTTTATTGAACTATATTTAGTGGAAAAATTGGTTATTTATTGCACTAGTGCAATAAAATGTTTATTGCATTCATCTGTCATTCTACTACAGCGTTTTGTCATCATGACAAACATAAACGTTCAAATCGACGTCACATTTTCCTAGATTTAGTGTCATCTAAATAACATTTTATGGTTTTTTCATGAACGTAGATAAAATTTGTTTTTCCACCATTAAATAAATAGTGCAAATATTTGCGAATTCCGCATTCAAAAGGACAAAAGGCTTTAGAATACATACACACTATTTACTATAGGTTACGCACTGTCACTATAACGGTCACACATTAACACTTATTATAATCATATATCGTACCGCTTTCCGTATGACATTCATACGTCCATGTTTCGTAAAAATTTAGTATATTATTCTTCGATCCAGATTTTTATTTTTTAATATTTATTCTAAATAGTTTCTTCGCCATATCACTATTTCGCCCTTTCTATCAGTATACTCTTTTCGATTTCATTTATATGGACTAAGTTTCATTTTGTAAGATATAGTAATAATTTTTTTTTTTTTTGGAAAACTCATTTTAAAAATACAATCTTCCTTCCGCGAGTTTCCATCACTTTCCGTTTCACAGTTGTACTTCTTTACCACTTTTTTATTTGCACACATAAGCTATTCACGTACAATTTTGTTAATGAAATATAAATTTCAACATCACTTACACTCATATTTTCACCTCGCGCACTAAACTCTTCATTTGTCATCATCCGATATTCCTCATTTCGATCAAATCACTAACAAAATTAATTACATTCATAATTAAATTAACGAAAAGATATATCCTAAATTTTGCAATGCAGAAAACAATGGTGGTCATTTCGAACATCTGCTATAATACCGGTGATACTGACAGTGCAGTGACAGTGATGTGCATTCTTAGTGAAGTGCAGTGATAGTGACAGTGGAGTGTAGTGACAGTGGAATGTAGTGACAGTGGAGTGCAGTGACAGTGGAGTGCAGTGACAGTGCAGTGCAGTGACAGTGGAGTGCAGTAACAGTGGAGTGCAGTGATGAGTTCAGTGATAATGATATTAGTCTTGTGAGAAATCAGTTGGAGTGTAGAAAAAATGATTATAGATCACATTCTGGATCTGTGAGTAGAGAACCTGTTTTATGTTTTCAGTTTCATGTTTGTACATAGACGTACTTTATTGGTGAGGTATAGGTATGGCAATGAGGGGAGGAGGTGGCCATACACATTTTTTATAAACAGCCATTCTTTGACATGTCTAAAAATTCTAGTTATGCCTTGTCTTCATGAACACGAAATTCGCGAAAATGCACGCGTTTTTTATTTAAAATGGAAAAGTGTCAACTTTTAGCAAATTTTATTATTGCTATTTTCATGCATTATGTGGGGTTAGCAAGTTTAACTTGGGCTTCCGATAATCTGTCATGACAGTCAATGACAGTTTGATAATAAAAATAATATAAAATGTTACAGTTGACGAAATTCGCTAAAAGTTGAGATTTTTTCCCACCATCAAATAATTCGAGCGAATATTCGCAAATTTTGCGTCCATAAGGACAACATTTTAAAACTCCCTTGAAGCAAAGACATTTGTGTAACACTGGCAACACTGTGAACCACACGTTCAGTCTGCAGCACTATGACTTATAAAAGTATGAAAGGGTATGTCTAGGCCAGCGGTCCTCAACAAGTTTTCTGCTGAAAAATTACGAAATTTATTTAAAATTTCACTTTTTTATTACTGATTTGTTTGTAAAAAAACTATTAATTATGTGTTCTACACACCAAACTATACTGTTGGTTAAAATATTTGTACTTATTTAAGATTCACCCTGTATAGTGGTCCATTTAAGATGGGAAATATCTGTAAAAATTGCATTTATTATTCAATTTCGTTCGCTCTCTTTTTAAAAAAATAAAAATATTAGAACTATTTTGGCTCACAATATGAAATTCGATTGCCTATAATCAAGGCCTATTTTGTTTTTTTTTCTGTCAAAATTGGCAAAAACTGTTTAACGATTTTTTTATCTAAAATCTAACCATCACTGGATTCAGCACCCCTAAATTGGACATGCAGCAATTATCATAAAAGAATATTTATTATTAACAGTAAAATGGATATTCATGGGCGATTTAACTTTGAAACACCCCTGTAAAAATTGCATTTATTATCCGATTTGGTTCGTTCTTTTTTGAGATAGAGAATTTAAAACTCTATTTCGGCTTGCAATATGAAATTCCATTGTCTATACTACTTTGGTTTTTTCGATGTCAACATTATTATGGTTTATTTACCAATTTTGACATCGCAAAAATCAAAGTAGGCCTTGATTATGACAATGGAGTTCCATATTGTTTTCCAAAATAATTTTAAATTCTCTATCTTAAAAAAACGAACCAAATAGTACAATAAATGCAATTTTTACAGGGGCGTTTCTAGGTAAAATGATAAAAACCATAAATATCAATTTTACAGTCGATAATAAATATTCTTTCATGAAATTTGGTACAGACCCATTTTAGGGGATGTCGAATCCAGTGATGTGGTCACATTTTACATAAAATAATCGCTTATATACAATGGAATTGCATATTGTGAGACAAATAGTTTTAAATTCTTTATATTTAAAAAAAAGCCGAACCAAATAGGAAAATAAATGCAATTTTTACAGAGTTGTTTCCATCTTTAATGAGCCGCACTACATACATACTTATGTATAGGGTACCCGGGAAAATGTGGGAAATCTCTCGGGTGCAAATAGAATATGAAAAAATAAGATGACAAGTTCCTATAAAAAATTTTCCTACAGGCTCTCCCTACGGAGATATGTCTCTGAAAGACGCTATTGGAAATTGGTTTTTCTTCAATAACTTTTAAAGTACTTAATATAATTTAATAAAAAGTCAATGTGATGGACAATAGTAAGGACCTCTTAAAATGGTGTCCTTGAAACATATTTAGCTTTTTTAGTTTGCCAGGGGCGAGCTAAATTTACAACTTAATGCCTAAATTTTTAACATCCTGTATGATAAAGACTTTAAAATAATGAATTTGAGTAGCTTCAATCGTAGACTAAAAATAGGTACATTTGTTAATTGTCGGTAAAATGAACTCTTTAAGAGAAAAATAATAATAAATGAATTCATATTTTATTTTTAATAAAGAGGGCCATGATTTCTATTTTTTTTTCGGCAACAAAGTGCGATACGAAAGTTTTTCAAACAGGAAAGTTTCATTGTAAGAGATTTAATCCCAAAAAATACAAAATTTAAAAAACGCAGTGATGTCCCAAACATGGACTCCGTGAAGTCTGATACACTCGTGGGCACGACGAATTGAGGACTGCTATACCAGCCACAATAACCCAGCATTGTTCCTTATCACATCATAATGAGAAAAAAAATAGAAACCATGGCCTACTTTATTAAAAATAAAAAAAAATCGTTATTTTTCTCGTAAACGGTTCATTTTATCGACACTAACAACAAGAGTAACTTTTTTTTAGTCTAAGATTGAATCTATCCAGATTTACTATTTTAAAGTCTTTATCACAGAGGATGTTAAAAATGTAAGCAAGAAGTTGTAAGATTTAGCCTGCTCCTGGTGAACTAAAAAAGCTAAATATGTTTCAAGCACGCTATTTTAAAAGGTTCTTAGTAGTGTTCATCACAGTAAATTTTTGTTAAATTATGTTAAGTGCTTTAAAAGTTATTAAAGAACAACCGATTTCCCGCGTCGTCTTCAAGGGCGCATATCTCTGTAGGGAGGGCCTGTAGGAAAAAAAAATAGAAACTTTTCATCTTATTTCTTCATATTCTATCTGCACATGAGAGATTATCCACATTTTCCCGGACACCCTGTATATATATATTAAGTAAGCCGAACGTAGTAACGCGAAGCAGAAGTAAGAAGACCTGAAGATGGTAAATGAGATTTTACCGAAACGTTGTCAAACAAATGGTTCTTTTGAAGACCATGCAGGTTTCATCGCGGAAGGGAACCCGGAGAAATTTTACAACCACATATAATACCCGCGGAAGCCTACGAACTAACATATATATATATATATATATATATATATATATATATATATATATATATATATATATATATATATTAATATATATATTTTGATTTTTTGGTAGTCAACCCCGCTAAAACTTATGTTTAAATTGAAATATGCTTAATTATGAACACATTCTGAAAAATAAACATTAAACATTTTTAAAATGTAACAAAAAACGCCTCCAAAAAGTACTCAAATTTCATTGTTTTGTCAAGTAAAATGTGTATAGCCTTGAGCCAGACTTACACAGAAGAAACTAACATCGGTAAACGTCAAAATTATGAATTGTCAAATATAAATGGCATAAAGTATTTTATTACACATAAATAACGTTAAATAATGTATTGAATTCAATTTACTATGCACAATGGTGCTATTGAGACTTGTCGATAAAAATTAGACTTGAGTTGAGGCTTTTGGAGCATTGAAGTAACTGCGCCGGCGCAGTCTTCCGTTCAGCATGAATATTTGTGGATATTTTCAAATTCTTCCATTATAATGTAATAAAACTTCAGTAAATCGTTTATTTTTATGTTACTACAGTGTACATAATAATTAGGTACCCGTATTTTTGATAACAATATAATTTACAAAAGGGTGAAAGTACCTAAAGAATATCCCTCCTTTTCAACTGCTGTTAATTATTGATTACTTATTTAGCAACAAATAAATTCGAACAAACCGATTCCTAAAACTTTTTTATTATAACACTTTCTGATGGATAAAATATGTTTAAGAAGAACTCTACATCTGTAAAATAGTAAACAATGAACTACAATTTCTGTATTTCATATGATACAGAACTAAAATAAAGCAAGTGGTCTTTGCTAGGTAGAATCACCTGAAAATTTACTAGACCTAGAAGGTACCTATCACGTAGTCATTTAAACCTAGATAGTAATTTGTAATTATTGGTTTTATCTTTCATGTATGTGTGTGTAGTGCCACAAATTACATTGAAACAAAACGATTCGTAACATAGGATACCAAATACCACATCTTGCTAGAATTAAATATAAACATGGAATGATGGATAATATAAAGAAGTCCCCTAACTCACTTTGAAGAGTATTCTACAAGAACAAAATTTGATATTTTATTATACCGAGCTATTATTCAGTTGTAATCAGCATAATTTTAATTAAAAAATAATAATAGAGAAGGACTCTACATCTGTAAAATAGTAAACAATCTACTACAATTTCTGTATTTTATATGATACAGAACTAAAATAAATCAACTGGTCTTTACTAGGAAGAATCACCTGATGGCTAGATAGTAATTTGTAATTATTGTTTTATCTTTTAGGTCTGTGTGTGCAGTGCCACAAATTACATTGAAACAAAACGATTCATAACACCGGACTCCAAAAAGAACAAGCAAAAAATATGAAACAAACATTTTGTTAGAATTAATTCTAAATATGGAATAAAAGATAATATTATAAAGATGTCCCTAACTCACTTTGAAGGGTATTCTATAAGACATTCAATTCAGTTGTTGTCTGTCGTGGGCTTTAAAATTTCTAAAGAATAAAATTAAGAAAAATAATTTCATAATTATATGTACAGTACGAAAATATCTCGTTAGAATATCTTAAAAATAATGAAATCTAACTGTTGTTACAATATACACAACGTATCGTAATCAAGTAGGTATCCAACAAATGTCAAGATTTGTTTCTAATCGAACATGTATGACCATCCATCAGATTGAACGTTGCTCTGTAAAAGAAATTAGAATACAGAACAACTGTTTAATATAAAATCAGATGTAATAATGTGGATAATATAATTTTATTGTATTGTTAATTAATCCAGAAGGTACATATCACATAGTCATTTAAACTACACTAATACAATTTGTAATTAATGATTTTATCTTTCAGGTATGTGTGTAGTGCCACAAATTACATTGAAACAAGACGATTCGTAACATAGGACAGCAAACAAAATGAACGAAAAATATCACACGGACATTTTGTTAGAATTCATTTTAAACATGGAATGATGGATAACATAAAGAAGTCTTCTAACTTACCTATTTTTTAGGTACTTACACACTTTTGTAAATTATCTTGTGATAAAAAATACGGGTACCTAATTATTATGTACACTGTAGTAACATAAAAAACAATCTACTGTGGTTTTATTACATTATAATCGAACAATTTAAAAATATGCACAGATATTTTACACCATATTCACGCTGAACGGAGCTGTAACGGAAGATTGCGCCGGCGCAGCAACCTCAATGCTCTAAAAGCTTCACCTCGGTCTAAATTTGTATCGACAAGTCTCAATAACACCATTGTGAATACGTAAATTGCATTTAATACATTATTTAGCGTAACGTCCAATAAAATACTTTATGCCATTAATATTTGACAATTTATAGTTTTGACGTTTAGTTTCTTCTGTGTATGTCTGGCTCAAGACCATACACATTTTACACATTTCAAAACCATGAAAATTGAGCACTTTTTGGAGGCCTTTTTTTGTTAAATTTTAAAATTTTTGGATGTTTATTTTTCAAAATGTGTTCATAATTAAGTGTTCAATTTAAACATAATTTTTAGCGGATTTGACAACCAACAAATCAAAATTAAATCGATTTCCTGAAAAATAAAAGAGCCTGTATAAGAATTGATATTGTCATTAGATTCTACGCGCCATCTAGCATCTGTATACCAAATTTCGTCACACTGGCTATGATGGTCTTAGAGGGAACAACCGGTATATAGAGCAACAATTTCGTGTTTGAAACAACCGCATTTGTAGCATAGTTGATGTTAATATAGGCCTATACTAACATCAACTATGCTTCAAATGCGGTTGTTTCAAACACACACACACACACACAATATATATATATATATATATATATATATATATATATATATATATATATATACAATATTTACAAAGGTGTTTCCATCTTAAATGGTCTACACTACATATATGTTGCTCTCTCTATATATACCGGGTGTTCCCTCTAAGACTTTCAGTGCGAATATCTCAGTTACTATTGCAACCAGTGCGACGAAATTTGATATACAGACACTAGATGGCGCGTAGAATTCGATGATGACATTGGTTTTTATACAGAGTATTGAGTTTTGCAGAAAATCGATTTAATTTCGATTTTTTGGTAGTCAACGTCGGTAAAATTTATATTTAAATTGAAATGTCCTTAATTATGAACACATTCTGATAAAAAAAGTCACGAAAAATGTTTATCTTGTCATAAAAAAACTCCTATGAAAAGTCCCCAAATTTCATTGTTTTGTTATGCAAAATGTGAATAGCCATGACTCCAATTTAGACACACGCAACAACCGCATGGATAGACGTCAAAACGTAAAATGACAGAAACTGTCAAAGCAAGTATGAGTATTTTTGGAGACATTTTATTATAAATACGTAACACCACGAGGTACCTACATTGAATGTGCGTACGTATTTGCAATAATGGTACAGTTTTGTTAAAGGACAATGGAATTTTGAGGTTATTAGCCGCTTGCGTGTGCTGAGCTTTATCCGGCATGAATTCTCTGAAAGTATGTGAAACATTTATTGATTTTTTAATTATTATATAAAAATACTATTCTCGGAAATAATAAAAGCGATATGGGACAATCCCTACGAGCAGAAAACTAAATTTATGAACACGTTACATGCCCTTGACTCTACGTGAATTTCGCTGCCACAAAACCGCAAAACATCTCACTGATATACTGCCATGAAGTTGCCGCCACCACAGATTACAAAAATAATGGTTGCTGCAGAGCTCCAACGATGTGTAAAACTTAACTTAGAGTTCAAAATAATGAAAATAATTAATAATGTCTCTGCAACAAGTAGTAAAAAGGTTTTAAAATCTAGAAACAATCATAAACAAAAATCTAATGGATTCCTTAAGTGAAAATTTCAGTTCCAGTATTACAAAAATATATCTGTTATAAATACTACTCCTCATCTGTCAAATCTTGTTTCATAGTACGAAATATGTACAACGATTAATGGGAACTGAGAGGAAAGACAAAGGGAAAATATTAGTGAATTTAGTAGGTAATTATAACTTGCATATTATTTTTCGCCTTTTTACATTGAATATATGAGTTGTAGTTTCTTGTACTTATATTTCATATTATCTACTTCATTTCAAATTACTATGGAGTTAAATTTATAAGAAATAGCCCAGTTACACAAAGACTAGAATTATCTTTACCTAATTAGTTTCAGATGGAGAAGCTGTTGGAGGCTTATTTTAAAGAATAAAGATGAGAAGACATATTTCAGTTTTTGTAGGATAAACGTATTCATTTCACCTTTGTGATGTACAGAAATTAAAAATATCCACGAAAATGTTTCGTCTTATCTCTAGGTAGGAACTTGGAAACCAAAGTGTTGTTATGGAAGCAGGTTGACATACACAGTTACGTTAATCATTGATTAAAAGATTCCATAAGATACTGAAGAAGCCAGATGCCAAGATTAGTTTATATGCGTGGGACAGATAGATGAGAGACTAGGAAAATTTTGCTAGAAAACATTAGACATTACGTTTTGCCATAAATAATGACATACCTAACTTTCTATATTTAGTTTAATTATTTAATAAAATTAAAGTGGAATGTGGAGGAATGTGTAAGTTAACGTGAAGAGTGAACTAAATAAAAAATGTAAATAATGCAAGTATGACGGAAATATTGTTGGTATTGTTTGTATTATACACTTCAGCAAATATTACTTATGTTTAATAATTATATAACAAAATTAACATGTCTAAAACATAAATTTAACTGAAAACTGTTAATATTCAGTTCTTAAATAAGATATATATTATATATATATATATATATATATATATATATATATATATATATATTAAAATTTCAAATTTATCTATTCTTTAAGTAATGCTTATTTTTCATTTATTAGATTTCCATTCCACATTCTTTATAGTAGTCAATTTTTAGTTTTCTCATATATGCTTATTATTATGCTTGGAATTCTTTTCATATTTTGCTAATAATTTTGCTCATCATTTCTTCATTCTATTGTTTATGCATGCATTCCTGTAGTAAAAAATATTTTGAAATTTAAATTGGCCAAATCTTATCATTGCTTTTTTTATCAAATAATTTTGCCAACTGCCATTTGTATTATATTCCACACAATCCACCATCCATCATCTGTAATACAACGCAACTGAAATCGTCGTAAAAATTCTCTCTGTAGGTTTCTTAGAGTATCCTCATTTATTTCATTAAATGCTATCATAATTCTTTGCTTTAAATCGTTAGGACTCTGGGGCGCAGTTCTATATACTTTTTCTTTTACGGCTCCCCACAAAAAAAAAATCACAGGAAGTCCGGTGATCTGGGTGGCCATGGTATTGGAGCTCCTCTTCCAATTCACATTAGGCCATAATGTTGATTTAAGTATTCACGCAACAGGGCAGCAAAATGAGCAGCCACATCATGCATGAATACCGTATGTTGTCTTATGTTTAGGGGCACATTTTCAAGTAACAAGGTCGTTTTGAATGAAATTTAAATACATTTCTGCATTTAAATTGCCTCCAAAAAAGTAAGGATCTATAACATTTTGCCCAAGAATACCCTCCAAACATTTAACGACCATACTCTTTGTCGATCAACATTACGTACCCAATGAGGATTTTGCACAGCCCAATAGTGCATGTTATGCCCATTTACCAAATTATTACTTTTAAAAGTTGATTCGTCCGTGAATAATATATGAGAAAAAAAATCTTTATTATTTTCTATCCTCCTTAACATGTGGTAACAGAAATTTAATCATTTTTGACGATCATCCCCCGATAACTCCTGGATTAAGCAAATTTTGTAGGGATGGAGTTTTTGTTTCTTCAACATTCTAAAAACTGAAGTTAGTTTAATTCCAATTTGTCTGGATACGATTCAGATACTGGAAGTGGGGTCTTCTACAATCATATTTGTTATAGCATCCGCATTGTTTGCATTTTCAGCAACAGGTCGACTTCTTACTCTCAAATTTCTCTGACAGAACCTGTGTCTAAAAATAAATTTATCATTCTCTGTATTTTATATATCCAGTTCCGGGATATCTTTGCTGAAGAACTCTTGTTGTCTCCAGAATGTCTCTATGACATTCACCATATGTGAAAATAATTTCTTGTTTTTCTTCCAAAGAAAGAGACATTGCAACCTATTAAATAAATATGTAAGTATTTAGTATTTAGTAAGTCCTTGCAAATATTTACCTATTTGTATTTATACAATTCAATATCCTTAGTACACTACGCTTAACGTCAAAGTTTATTTAAAAAGGAAAAGTAACGAACAAAGAAAATAAATTAACAATAAACAAGAAACTAAACAAACAGGGAACATAAATAATATAAATCAGGAAACTAATAATACACAGAACAGACGACAGAAGCACGAGGATTAATAAATAGCAATAAGGTGGCAACAGAATGACAGCTAATAATAAAAATTTTAAACAAATGAATGTATCAATATATAAGGCAACTAGATCTGTGGAATAAAAACAAGAAATTATTTGAAATGTCCTAGAAATTTTGGAGACAACAAGTGTTCTTTAGCAAAGATATCCAGGAGCTGGATATACAAAATATAAAATACAAAGAACGATAAATTTATTTTTGGACACAGGTTCTGTCAGAGAAACCTGCAGAGTAAGAAGCAGACCTGTTGCTGCTGTTCTTGGGCAAAAGGTCCTTACTTTTTTTTGGAGATAATTTAAATGCAGAAAATGTATTCAAATTTTCTTTAAAAAGCTTTAACATATTACTTGAAAATCTGCCTCTAAACATAAGAACAGCATATGGTATTCCGGCATGATGGGGTACCTGCTAATTTTGCTGTCCCTGTGCTTGAATACCTGAATCAACATTATGGTCCAATGTAGATTGGAAGAGGAGCCCTAATACCATGGCCACTCAGATCACCGGACTTGACTCCATGCGATTTCTTTTTGTGGGGAGTTGTAAAGGAATAGGTATATCAAAATGCTCCTCAAAATCCGGATGATTTTTGCATTTAATGCAATAAGTGAGGAAACTCTATGAAACAGAATTTGTACGATGATTACGGATGTGTTGTAATGCAAATGGTACATTCTTTCAACATCTTTTATAAATTTACATTATCTGGGCTCACAGAAGCGGTAGAACATATCTTATAAACAATTAACTGATAGAATAAAGTTGAGAGGATATAAAAAATTAAGCATATCTGTTTATGTGGAATTGGAAACTAATAAATGAAAACTACAGATTAAAGAATAGTGAAAATTAAAATTTGAAAATTGGTATAAGAATATTTTTGAATCTACATTATGTAAGAACTGAATATTAACAGTTTTTAGTAAAATTTATATTTTTGACTAGTTATTTTTCTTATAGACTTGTTAAATACAATATTTTCTGTAGTGTAGTAATATAAACAATAACAATTTAATAAACATTCATTTCAATCATACATGCATAATTTATATTTTTTATTTAATTCATATTAATTTGCAGGTCATGCACTAATTTTATTAAATAATTAAACCTTGCATAAAGTTAGGTATGTTCTTTCTAATAGCAAAACATAAAATCTGTCATTTTCTCGAATGACTTCTGCGGCACGATTATAAACTCTAGGCATCTGGCTACTTCAGTAATTATGTAATTGAAATCATGCTGATTACAACTGAATAATAACTATAATAAAATATAAAAAAAAACATTCAGTCTTGTCTAATATTTTTGAAAATTATTTCCTTGTAGAATACTCTTGAAAGTGAGTTAGGTGACTTTTTTATATTATCTATCATTTCATATCTAAAATTATACCTACCTTATTTAAGAACAATATTAATAGTTTCCAGGGAAATGTATGTTTTAGATATGTTAATTTTGTTATAGAATTATTAAACACAAGTAGTATTTGCTGTAGTGTATACCTAATAATACAAACAATAACAATTTAATAAACTTTAATTACCGTCATACTTGCATTATTTACATTTTTTATTTAGTTCACTCTTCACGTTAACTTACACATTCCATGCACTTTAATTTTATTAAATAATTAAACCAGGTACAGAAAGTCAGGCATGTCCTGATTTATGGCAAAACGTAAAGTCTAATGTTTTCTAGCAGAATTTTCCTCGTCTCTCTCATCAATCTATCGTACGAATATAAACTAATCTTGGCATCTGGCTTCTTCAGTATTTTATCGAATCTTTTAACCAATAAATAACGTAACTGTGTATGCTAACCTGTTTTCATAAGAGTACTTTGTTTTCCTGGTTCCTATCTATACCAGATATGCTAGTGAGACATAACATTTTTGTGGATATTTTTACGTTTGTTCTTTCTGTTCTACAAATATTGAAAAATACCTTCTCATCCCTGCTCTTGAAAGTAAGCTAGAAATTTTCCAATAACTTCTCCATCTGAAAGCAATTAAGTAAAAATAATTCTAGTATATGGGTAAATGAGCAGTTTCTTATAAATATAACCCTACAGTTCATTAAAATTTAGTAGATTTAAAATATAAGTACAAGAAAATACAAGTTATAAATTCAATGCAAAAAGGTCAAAAGCAATATTATGAAAGTTGTAATTACCTACAACATTGACATTCTTCCTTTGTACTATATACTATATAGTTTTCGTTAGGCAAGCTACCATTAATCGTTGCGTTGTACTTAAAGACCTTATGTTATTATCTTTTACTGTATTAATGTACTTAATGTGATAGGAATAGATCTCCAAATTCTACTCAGATTTGATAAATGTGGAATCGTTTTGAAGCAGGTGAATTTTTGTTTATGCTACTGGAACTGAAGTATTCACTCAACGAACCCATTAAATCATTATTTATGATTGTTTCTAGAGTTTAAAGCCTTTCTACCACTTGCCGACACGTTATTATTATTTCTAATTATAGGTTAAGTAACCACAAGTTTAGATTGTAGATAGCTCGCAGCACGCTTCAAGTCGAACCAAAAGAGAGGATGTTCATAAATTCAGCTTTCTGATTTAGACATCGTCCCCTATTGCTTTTATGATTTCTCAGAATATTATATTTTTTTTAAAGCTGTTAATGTTTGCACGTAATTTATTAGTTTGAGAGTGATATAGTGAAAAATAATAATAATAATTCCCGATAAGAATTACTGTATTGTAAGGAAGATGCAATTTAAAAAACGGCAAATGTTTCACAATTTTCTGTGTTCTGGGTATTCATTACAGGCAAGGTTGCTCAAAATTCCATTTTCCTTTAATAAAACTGTACCATTATTGCAAATAAGTGGGCACATTCAATGTAGGTACTTCGTGGTGTTACGTATTTATAATAAAATGTCTACAAAAATACTCATACTTGCTTTGACAGTTTCTGTCACTTTACGTTTTGACGTCTATCCATGCGGTAGTTGCGTGTGTGTAATTGGACTCATGGCTATTCACATTTTGCATGACAAAACAGTGAAGTTTTTTTATGACAAGATACAAATTTTTCGTGATTTTTTTTATCAGAATGTGTTCATAATAAAAGATATTTCAATTTAAATATAAATTTTACCGAGGTTGACTACCAAAAAATCGAAATTAAATCGATTTTCTGCAAAATCGAACACCCTGTATAAAAACTAATGCCATTATCGAATTCTATGCGCCATCTAGTGCCTGTATACCAAATTTCGTCACACTGGCTGCAATAGTAGCTTAGATATTCGCACTGAAAGTCTTAGAGGGAACACCCGGTATATATACAGGCTGTATCACATAAGAGGGCTCATGTATTATTTTATTACATTGTCTGTGTCAAAATAATTTTAAAGACCCAATTGCTTCTAATGTGAAAACCAATAAAATAATATTTTAAGAAAATCTGTATTTTGCATAAAAAAGTACATTCTGTTTATTATTTTTTTGCAATTAGCGTCTTTAAAACCGGAACATTATCTTGAGCAACATGAAAATATTTAGGTACATTTTTTTAACTAAAATTGAAAAAAATGTAATAAATACAGAAGATATGAGCAACATGTAGTATATTGCATGAAAGACGAAAAAACAGGCAATTTTTTGTGGCCATAACCTGCTTCAATAAAAAACAATTTATCCGCGAGGAAGCAGCGAACCACATACGATATTTCAAAAATCTGTTTATATCAGGTGGAAGGTATCAATTTTGCAATAAAAATTTATTAGCAATAAGTTTTCTCTATCTCTTAAAATAAAAAAGTTAGACAGCCTTAAAGTTTGGCACTTTACAGGTTTTTTTGTTATTACTCATAAAGTTGGCCATGGATCTCAAATTTGTTTTTACGAGCATAAAGGCCTCCAAAAATGCAACAAAAAACAATTAAAGATTTTTGACGTGTCTCGCATATTAAGCGAGATACATGGGAGTGGCCCTCTTATGTGACCTTGTATATATATATATATATATATATATAAGGTCACATAAGAGGGCCACTCCACTTAACTGTTTAGCGATTTTTTTATTTCAAATCTAACTACAGCACTGGATTTAGCATCCCGTAAAAACGGTTTTATGCCAAGTTTATTAAATAAATATTTAATATTGAGAGATTTATGACAGTTTTAATGTGAGCTTCATTTTATTAAAAACTTTTATACCAATTTTCAAAAAATCTTGTATTTTTTTGAAAATTACTGAAAATTATTGGCTATGAAGAACGAATACAAATTTTTGTTATTAATTAATTTTACGCTTTTAATTAATCGCATTAAATATAAAAACTTATAATTAACGGTTACCAATAATTAGGTATTTTAATAAATAACTAAAATAAAAACGGAAAATTACCGCGTTACATTAAAACTAAGATACAAATATACAATTTTTTTTTTAACATTCTGTAGTTGTTCTTCACAACACTTGTCTTATTCTTGCACACAACTCTTCACTTATAAACACTGAATGTTCTGATACTACATAAAATGTCAAATTGTTAGGAAAATAGCACAAAAACTAAAAATGAAGATTTACTCTTTCTTGTACGGGAGTTCATGTATGCTATTATTAAGATACTCTCTTTGAGCTCATAAGCAAAATTCCAGTAAAGAGTAAATCTTCATTTTCAGTTGGATGGATGTCCTGTCCATTGTGCAAGAATGATCACCAATTAGATTAATGCTAACTTTCCCAACCGATGGATAGGTAGAAATAGCCCGCTAATTAAATGGCCGCCGAGGTTCCCGGACTTAACGCCGTTGGACTTCTTTCTATGGGGTGTCATAAAATCGAATGTTTATAAGTCACGTCCATACAAAAGAGAAGAGTTCTGTGCAAGAATAAGGCAAGCTTGTAACGAAATTACCTCACCACAACTACAGAATGTTCAAAAAAATATTCGCAAGCTATTCCAAAAGTGCATCCAAATCAACGGTGGCCTCGTAAAGGCTACAAAAATTTAAAAATTATTGTGACGTTAAATTTATTGTATTTTTGTATCGTAGCTTTAGTATGCTTTGTTATTTTAGTTATTTATTAAAATACCTAATTATTGTTAACCGTTAATTATAAGTCTTTACATTTAATTTGAATAAGTAAAAGCATGAAACTAATAACTAATTTTTTTAATTCATTTGTCATAGCCAACTTATATTTTTTGAAAGTTACTATAAAAGTATTTAATAAAATGAAGCCTGCATTAAAATTGTTATAAATCTCTCAATATTAAATATTTATTTATTAATCTTGGCATAAAACTGTTTTCCGGGATGCTAACTCCAGTGCTGTAGTTATATTTCAAGTAAAAAAATCGCTAAACAGTTTTTGTAAACTTTCACCGTGAAAAAAATTCGAAGTAGGCCTAAGTCTTTACATTTAATTTGAATAATTAAAAGCATGAAACTAACAACTCATTTTTTTAATTCATTTGTCATAGCCAACTTGTATTTTTTGAAAATTACTATACAAGTATTTAATAAAATGAAGCCTGCATTAAAATTGTTATAAATCTCTCAATATTGAATATTTATTTATGAAGCTTGGCATAAAACTGTTTTCCGGGATGCTAAATCCAGTGCTGTAGTTATATTTCAAGTAAAAAAATCGCTAAACAGTTTTTGTAAACTTTCACCGTGAAAAAAATTCGAAGTAGGTCTTGAAAACAAAAAATTAATTTTAATATATTGTACCAGAATAGAGTTTTTACTGCTCCATATTTTGGAAAAAACCCGAAATAAATCAGATAATAATTACCATCTTTAAAGGCCTATTTGAAATGGGTTACACTGTATATACAGGTTGTATCTAACGCGAGTGTATTTTGCCGAAAGATCTAGTGGTTTTTCTTTGTAATAGAATCCATAAAAACCAATGTCAATGTCGTTTTTTTTATTTGTATTTATTGAAAAAAAAAAATAGTGTAGTTTTATTGACAATGTTCACCAAGTTTGGTTTCTTTTGCTTGATAATCAAGGAAGGTAAAAAAGAAAAACATTTTTTTTTTAATTTTTGAAAGGGTGTAACTTTTTAGGAAAGGGTTTTTTTACAAGAAATGTGTACCAAGAGGATCCTATTACAAGGTGTTACTTCAAAGACTTTCAGTGGGTATATCTTGGTATGTAGAAGCGGATAACACCATCCATATTTATACAGGACGTCCTATTTTACAGGAAATCGTTTTAAATTTATTTTTTTTATCTGCTGAAATTTATATTTAAATTAAAATTTGATCAATTATGAACACATCCTAACAAAAAAATATTCACTAAATTTTAAATTTATTATAAAAAATGGTTACAAACTACGCCCAAATTTCATCGTTTTCTCATATGAAATGTGTATAACCTTGAACCCTATTTAATCAGCTACAACGCTAGAGAAACAAACGTCATGCCAGAATATTAGTTATTGTCAAAGTTAATGGTATTAGAAATACGAAATTAATTACATAGTTCTGAAGTAACTCGTTAACTGTATATTTGGAATCTTATTATTTGCATGGCAAATAATTCATTTTGAAATTGGAAGAATATATCCGCGCTGCTTCTTAAGCTTCATTCACATAAAATTAGTGCGGTTGCATTGGTACTGCAGAAAAGTTATTAAAAAGGGCGCCGTATTCTTGAAATAGTGTTTTCTACAAATACAAATAATTTTAGACATATTTAATAACTGAATAATCTAGGGTTTGGCAAATAATAGGAGTGTTAACTCATCCCACCTGCAAATATTCAAAAAAGATACTAAAGTAAAACGGCGAGAAATACAGATGACTTTTGTAACGTTCAGATAAATTTAACAGTTACGCCTTTGTACTGCAGTTGTATGGCAGAAGCTAAAAACATTTTAGCTTTTACCATTCCTTTTCCAACAATCATACAAGGACCAATCAGAAAACAGCTTTTTTGACAGTAAACAGAAGATTCATATTTTTGTAGGTTAAGTTTTTAAATTATATTCTAATTTAGATATTTAGTTTAAAATTGATTTGTTTTTAAAAAATGGATGAAGAGGACTGCTTGGTTAAGAAACAGTTACTTTTGCTGCTCTTATTTGCAGCGACGTCAATATGTATAAAAACTAAACATGTAAAAAAAAATGAAAAGAAGAACTCGGAGATGGTGTGTGCGATCTATTAACTGCAGAAAGCACATGCAAGGTGATTTCTATAATTTATATAAAGAAATGCGAAATGAGAATGCCGATTATTTTTCATTACACCTGAATGACAGTGGCAGTGTTTGATGACTTCTTGAAATTAGTGGGGCCTCATTTAATCAAACATTCAAATAGACCATCTATTCCTGCAAATTGTAATTGTAATTACTATTCGGCAAATGATAAAAACCAACAATTTCCGTAGATGTGGACGTAGTTGACAAAAACATAAACATAATCTCTTCATCTGAAGGTCAAGAATCTTGAGTTTTAGCATGTCGGCAACTTACAGCGGAAAAATTACCCAACTTCTTAAGTCTACAGTAATTTTATGTAAACAGAGTAAATGGTATTTAACACCATACAATTACAATACAACAGTACTATTGCAGTGCCATTGCAGTAACGTTTATCTGAACGTTACTTTACGGTTCGTGGACTGTAAATGCCACCAAATGTCGTCGGCCGACACAAGTTTATTCAGTGTTACTTTTTGAAAGTTGCATTTTCTCCTATCACTACATTAATTTATTACAGAAATTTTTACTGGAGAAATGTAAGTGTACCAATTTATATCTTTACAAATTTGCACCATTTTCAAATTTCTTTATTGAAATCATATTCAAATATACCCATCTTATGTGATAGGTAAAAGTAAATAGAAAACGATGTTGTGGAACGCTCCCCGACGTTTTTATTCTTTAGATGAATGTTTTAGTTTTTAATTACTAGATCTAAGTTAACATGACTATTCCTATACAATAATTACTATTGTCATAAAGGGAAATAAAAAAAATTAAGTATGTAGAAATTTTGCAATATTTTTTAATCGTTTCAGCTGTACGATTACATGGATCGAGAAATTTCTAGTTACTTTCAAGAATAACAGGACAACACTACTATTCACATTGTAGGATAACTATATGAAAATATTTATGAACAAATTTTATTTCATAAAGCTTTTGTAGTAGATTATTTGTGTAATTAGAAATGTTGATATATTATGTTACACAGTGCTTAAATATGGTTAATGATAATGATAATGATAATGATAATGATAATGATAATGATAATGATAATGATAATGATAATGATAATGATAATGATAATGATAATGATAATGATAATGATAATGATAATGATAATGATAATGATAATGATAATGATAATGATAATGATAATGATAATGATAATGATAATGATAATGATAATGATAATGATAATGATAATGATAAAGATAATGATAATGATAATGATAATGATAATGATAATGATAATGATAATGAATACTCGTGGACTTAACACCAAATTGTCAGATGGTTTTATATCACTCTGTGATATGAACTATGATTGTGTTGCCTTAGTGGAAACATGGCTTAAACCTGACATTCTCAATAGTGAATTTTTCCCAGAATCCTATTCTGTCTTTCGAAAAGACAGAAATTTTAATGAAACTCATACAACCCGCGGAGGAGGTGTTCTACTTGCATTCAACTCGAATTACCACGTGGTATTGCTTGATTATGAAAATATCACCAATCAGTGTCCATCTATTGATCTGATAGCTTGTAAGATTACCGTAACTAATTTAGTTTTATATATATATTTCTAGTCTATATTCCCCCACAGGTCAACAATATAGATGTTGAATTATTTCTTGAATTATTTGGGCTTATACTTGTAGACATGAAGAATGTGTTAATTATTGGAGATTTTAATTCTACTCACTTTACAGTGCCGGATTTTATGGATTTTAAATCACGAGTAATTACAAATTTTATTCAATTCAATAACTTTCATCAATTTAACAATATCAAAAATGCTTATGGAAGAACTTTAGATCTATGTATTTCAGATCTTAAATGTGTTGTTATCAGAGACTATAATTCAATTGTTACTGAAGATGTTCATCATCCTTCCCTATTAATATCTGCTAAATTAAACATATCAAGTGCAGATATCTTTCCAGTTAATCTTAATGATAGGTCATACAATTTTAAAAAAGCTAATTTTTATGAGTTATATAACTTCTTTACATCAATTGGGAATTTCTAAATAATTACACTGACATTAATTCTGCTTGTGAAGCTTTTTATGACACAATTTATAATACACTTGATCAATTTGTTCCCTTATACAAAAAGTTTAAACGCAAACACCCTCCTTGGTTTTCATCGGATATCATTAAAAATATTAAACTTAAGTCATATTACCATAATAAATTTAAAAAAACTCATGCCATCTATTATTACAATGAATTTAAACGTCTAAGAAATGTAATCAAACCACTTACATCAAATGCTTGCCGCAATTACCTTACTTCTGTTCAAGCTAGCTTCATAACTGACCCAAAAAGATTTTGGTCATATATCCAGAGTAAAAAACGTTCAATACGTATACCATCTAACTGCTTTATGAATGACGTTAACAACGATTCCCATCTGAAATTGTTAACGGTTTTTCTAAATATTTTTCAAGTGTTTTTAGCAGTCAAAATTTTCAGCCTCATCTAAATTTAAATAGTTTTCAAACTTCTGTTAATATTGTTAGCTTCACCGAAACTGATGTTTATAATGCCATTTCAAAGTTAAAAAATAAGATGACATGTGGAGATGACCAGATACCTAGCTTTTTTATTAAAGACTGTTCTATGATTTTTTTTGCTCCATTGTGTGCTTTATTTAATCTTATTCTGTCTACTGCTACTTTTCTGGAGCAGTGGAAATTATCAAGAATTTGAGAATTTGTCCAATACTAAAAGATGGTAATCCATCTGATATAAAAAATTATCGACCTGTAGCTATTCTATCCAACTTTGCGAAGGTATTTGAAATGGCTGTGTATACAATTCTTTTTAATAAAGTTAGAAATTTTATTTCTCCGAATCAACATGGATTTGTTACGTCACGCTCTACGTTAACAAATTTGGCTGAATTTGTTTCAAGCAACATTGACAATAGAGGTCATGTAGACGTGGTATACACGGACTTCTCTAAGGCATTCGACAAAGTTAATCATGAATTATTAATATATAAACTTGACCATTTGGGCTTTAGTAATAGTTTACTTAGACTATTCCGATCATATCTTTCGCAACGTAAATTATATGTTTCATACAACGGTTTTAAATCTAATACTTTCTTAGCCACTTCGGGTGTACCCCAAGGATCCAACCTTGGACCTCTTCTTTTTATTTTATTTGTTAACGATTTGTCTTGGTCACTAAGATCTAATCATTTATTTTTTGCTGACGATTTAAAACTCTTCTTAAATATACATTCTATAAGTGACTGTTTAAATTTACAGGTAAGTATTGATTTAGTTGAGGAATGGTGTTCAATAAATCAATTACCAATTAATGTTGACAAGTGCAAAATATGCTCATTTACTCTTAAAACTCAACCTATTTTATTTAACTATAATCTCAACGCTACAGTTCTTAAACGTTGCAATAGTGTTAAGGACCTTGGAATTATCATGAATGACAAATTTTTTCCAATCACATTGATCAAATGGTTAACACTGCATATAAAACATTGGGCTTTGTTATTAGAAATTCCTCAATTTTTAATGACGTTGATGCTTTAAAATGCCTCTATTATTATCTTGTACGCTCGAAACTTGAATATTGTAGTATTATTTGGTACCCGTTTTATAGAACACATATTGATTTAGTGGAATCAGTTCAAAGGCGTTTCCTAAAGTTTTTGTCTTACCGTACTGATGGTTACTATCCACCTAGGGGATATAACCACAGTTTGTTGCCGCAAAGATTTAATTTTGATTCTTTACATACCAGAAGAGTGCTTGCGAGTTTGTCACTTTTATTTAAATTATTTCACAACCGAATTGATTCAGCATCTATGTTGAATATGTTTGACTTACGAGTGCC
This sequence comes from Monochamus alternatus, assembly GCA_037114965.1. NCBI lineage: Eukaryota > Metazoa > Arthropoda > Insecta > Coleoptera > Cerambycidae > Monochamus > Monochamus alternatus. The sequence goes on from CM073426.1 coordinate 46,478,164, forward strand.
TAGACTTGGATCACAGGATCACTGTATGTTCTATTGTCATAATGTAAGAACCAATTTAGGTATGAAATCTCCAGTATATGTTATCTCTATCAATTTTAATCAAATATCCAGCTTATGTGATTTACACACCTGTACTCTTAAAAATTTATTATTGGTGGGATCCCAATTTTTTCGTGATATTACTTACACTTATCACACTAACGTATTGTATGTAACTTATTAAGTTTCCTTTATTTTGTTAGAAATACTCTCACACTTTTTTTTTCTTTTGTCCTGTAAATGGATTATTTCTGTTGGGCAATAAATGCATTATTATTATTATTATTATGATAATGATAATGATAATGATAATGATAATGATAATGATAATGATAATGATAATGATAATGATAATGATAATGATAATGATAATGATAATGATAATGATAATGATAATGATAATGATAATGATAATGATAATGATAATGATAATGATAATAATAATAACAATAATAATATCTCTACCCCCTCATTATAATTACGAGGATTAGCCCAGAAATCGAAGACTTGTGCGGGAGAGGAAGCGGCATATTATTATTAAGCATTTGCGCCCAGGAACGACTTTCGTTGGTAGGCCCTAACCACCATTCAGTACAGGAATGAGGAAAACCTGGAAAACCTCATTAATTAGGGGGAGTAGTCAAACGCCAACCGGCCAACACATTGACCCAAAGCTAACATTCTTCATCCCTACCATATCCGCAGAGAGGGTGTCAATCATCCTCTCCACGAATATAGCTCATATACGGTCTACCGGCTGCGAGGGTCCAACCCACAGCGATCTAATCACATCGATTCAAGTACTGACGCCTTAAACCGCGCTACTACTGACCGATCCAATGTTAATATATTCATTAGATTATTCAATAAAATATCTAGATATAAATTCCACTTGCTTGGTCTTACAGTCACAGTCTAATAAAGAAGCCTACAGCAAAGGTAAAATTTATTCCAAGTTAAAAATACAACCTACCTCTAATTTTTACTATTTTCTTTCTGCAGTAGCTTCATTTTATTCATAATACGTTTGAACTAAAATAGTATTATTATAAGTTATGATAGAATTGTAAATGTAATTTAGATAGTTCCACACACAAGTCGTTTCCAATTTTTAATATGTTGTATATTTGAATATGCTTCCAATAAAAGAATTTGAAAATAGTGCAGATTTTTAAACATCGAACTTATTTTTATTCATTGAAAATTTCTGTAATAAATTAATGTAAATGTGGTGATAGGAGAAAATTCTACTTTTTAAAGGTATCAGTGAATAAGCTTTAATTTTAAGTAAAATACTAATAACGTGTTAATTAAAATGCAGCAGTAAACAGCCAATAGTTCGTATTGATGACTGTGATGGCAAAGCCTGCGATGACATTAGGTGACATTACCAGGATCTTTGGAAAATTTTGAATTTTTTTACTTTACCAATAAATTTAAAGTCAGTGACGTACTAATATTTTTTTTACTAAAGCAATACTGGTAATGTAAAAAAAAATAAAATTATCCAAAGATCACACGCACAAATTCGAAACATTTTTTTTTGGGAAACTTCAACGTGCTGTATCTCAAAAAGTAAACATTTGTCGGGTATAGTTTATTTAGCAAACTAATATTATTTTTTATGATGTATTGGTTTTTGAAGTTTCACGAAAAAAATGGATCTCCCTGTATATAGTGTGTTCCGTTCTTCAGGTTAACAGGTGGAAATATAAGAAGGCTGTGGAATTTCGGCAAGCCAATTTCTTTACAATTAGTACCCTGAAGGGAGGTTATATTCTACTAACCATTTTATTGATGTGGCAAAATCCTAGCCTACTACGATTTTTTAAAAGGATTGGTTTTCCAGTAAGTGGTTTTAGGCATTTTTTTTTACCAAATTTGATGATAGACAAATGTATATTGAGTGTTTTTTATGGGGTGGCAAACTTCCAAAAAATAGATAACTAAAAATTATAACCAGCAGGTCAAAGATTGGCATGCAAGTGTAAACAAATACCAATCGGACACAGAACACATACACTACAAATTTATCACTTTAAATTGCGACCACAGTAAGGAACACTAAGGTACAAAAAATTTAATGAGTACTAAATTGTTAAAAAAATACATAAGGTTAATCTACATTTAATTTTAGTATACCTATACCAAAATACCACTATACCTCCTTCCAGGCGAACACATTTATCCAATTGTCTTCTTAAATATATACATAACTAATATTATTTAACTTAAATATTAATAATTCTATACATTTTTTGTATTTTAATTGATTTTACTGTAACCGCATAAAATAATTTTAAATTTAAGACGATTAGATTAACGTTTTGTAAATTTTTGCTTAACAATTTAGTATTCATAATTCATTACATTTTTGTACGTTCATTATTTTTACGGTGGCCGCAATTAAAAGTATGAGGTTTGTACTGTATGTGTTTTTCATTTTCCCGGTTGATATTTATTTTCACTTTCATGGCAATGTTTGACCTTATTATAATTTTTAGTTGTCTAATTTTTCGAAGTTTGGTACCTCATAAAAAAACATATAGATATTTTTCGATCAAATTTGGTATATGTGTATTTTGATGTGTTCTGAATTGCCTGGTAATATTATCCTTTTGATATAAAAATGCTTAATAGTACTTTCTGCAGAAATGACCCTTTTAAAAAATCGTAGTAGGCCAGGCTTTTGTCACATCAATAAAATGGTTAGTAGAATATATCCTCTTTAGAACTAGTACCCTGCAGTGACTAATTCTAAAGAAATTCCACAGCCTTCTCACATTGTGCAATTTTTTTAACACTACAATTTTTAAACTTATTTTAAATAATATTTTGATTTTTTTTAAAGGTATCGTTGAACTGTTTTTTTAATAAAATTTGTTTTACAAGTTGTACAATGTAGACATTATCAAAATTTTAGTAATAATAAATGTTTTTCCTTATTCTACAGCATACTGTCAGTTAAATAGTGTGACAATTTTAAGTATGTTAAGTAACTGTTAAATTATCGGTAAGGTCTATATAATTTTGTAGCGCCCTGATGATGATATAATGAAATATCTAATCGTCGGCTTCTTTCAAAAGGTATGAATTTTCTTTTAATGGACCTACAACGCAAAAAGAACAATTTATCTCCTAACAATTGGTCTAAAAAACAACAATTAATACTTAATAATACCCGTTTTCGTTTTAACATTAAACTGCCATTGAAGTTGTTACACAGTTTGTTTTACTGTTCATTTTACACAAATGTTTAACTTCAATGACCTAGCAGTTTAATGTTCAAACTGAAACGGGTATTATTACGTATATTGAAAAGTATTAATATAACATTTCCGAGTTTATGCTTTAGTTCTCAGTTGCAGAAAATATTACTTTTCGTATACTGTTGCGTTTAAATTATATTCAAAATGATAAATTTTTTTGTAGTAGTAGTGCCAGAGAGGTGTTGAAAGAAAGAATGCAGATACAGTAAAATATTCAACTTGTGCCTCCCTAACCAAAAGGAAATATAGTATAGGATCCCACTATAAAACGACCTTCACCGAGCTGGTTAATGGATGAAAAGTATTTTATATCCAATTAAATATGTCAATAAATATATTGCAAATGGGTTGTCTAAAAAATTTCAGTCCAGAATATGATTAATTAACATTTAACTTGTTTTTAACATTTTACTGGTTTGGTTAATAGACAAATTCCATACCAATCGAAAGTATGAAGCCCATAGAGTATGCAAACGTTAGGTTGACTATTTTTTCCCGTTACAACTCTTGGGTAGGCAGGTATAAACATGTAAATCGATACTAGTAACTTGCACCGGTGTGGTTAATAAATTAAAGTTAAATTAAAATAAAGATTATTTCATTACGAATACGGTGGTATAGGGTTGTCTGCGAAAAATCAGTCCTCAATTCCGGTTGTCGAGTTTTAAAAAGCGAAATATTGCTGCGAGTGAATACGTGCGACAGAGAGGTCCCAGCGCACCATTCCAGAGATAGAAGAGCATTGCAACTGTGTGTAGTTCGTCCATTGATAGAAAGAGTGCGCATGCTATTTGTCCTTGAAAATGAAAAGGATAGCGATAGACTCGTAAATACTATGCGTCATTTTGGAGTATATTGTCGCTATAGTTAGAAATGAAAAAACGCGCTGCTACTTATTGTTGTAAAAAATTGGCCAAAAACTATTTTTTGTGTAACTCGGATGATGGTGTAATTGATTTTAATGATGAAACTTTTAAAAACTGTTCATTAAAGTTAGCTTTTCATAAAATAAAAAACTTTAAATACAATGTTGTTGAGTTAACCAGTGCGTCACTCAAATTTGTAAGTTATCATACCACGTGTTATAAAAAAGTGACCGCTTTGAATAAAAATATAATGAAAAATTTAAAACAATTTGTGCTGAGAATACAGTACATAATAATTGAATCTTCAAAATTATCTTAGCTAATACATCTTCTATATTTTTTTCATGATGAAATAATTGTTAGTAAAATTGACCTATGATTTTGTTAATTTTCGACACATAAACTTTTTTAAATTAACTTAAAAAATTCATTAAAATCAATTACACCATCATCCGAATTACACAAAAAAAAAACACTTTTTGGCCATTTATTTACAACAATAAATAGTAGCACGTTTTTTCAGTTCTAACTATAGCGACAATATACTCTAAAATGACGCACAGCATTTACGAGTCTATCGCTATCCTTTTCATTTTCAAGGACAAATAGCATGCGCACTCTCTTGCTTTCAATGGACGAACTACACACAGCTGCAATGCTGTCTACTCTTTCTTATCGCATGGAATGGTTCGCTGGGAGCTCTCTGTCGCACGTATTCACTCGCAGCAATATTTCACTTTTTAAAACTCGACAACCGAAATTCAGGACTGATTTTTGGCAAACAACTCTATACCACCGTGTTCGTAATGAAATAATCTTTATTTTAATTTAACTTTAATTTATTAACCACACCGGAGCAAGTTACTAGTATCGATTTACCTGTTTATACATGCCTACCCAAGAGTAGTGACGGGAAAAAATAGTCAACCTAACGTTTGCATATTCTATGGGCTTCATATTTTCGATTGGTATGGAATTTGTCTATTAACCAAACCAGTGAAATGTTAAAAAAAAATTATTATTAATTAATCTTATTCTGGACTGAAATTTTTTAGTCAACCCATTTGCAATATATTTATTGACATATTTAATTGGATATAAAATACTTTTCTTCCATTAATCAGCTCGGTGAAGGTCGTTTTATAGTGGGATCTTAGACTAATAGGAAGAAGAAATTATTGCAATTTCTTCGTGTGCAGAGTATGAAGGGTAACTTTTTTTATAAAACAATGTATGAATTTTTATTTTGAAAACACTGTATAAATAATGATTATCTTTCTAGAACGTAGAAAATGATTTCAAATTTCAATTTTTGCTGATTCGGTAACTTGCAAGAAATAAGGTATCAAATTACCAGTTATGCCAACACAGCGAATTTAGAGGAAATGAGATCTGAAATTATAAATTTTGCTGACTTAGTATTTTACAGGAAATAAGGTATCAAATTACTAATTATGCTAAGTCAGCGAATTTAGAGGAAATGAGATCATAAATTACCAATTATTACACGAAATGAGGCATGAAATTACAATTTTGTTGTTCAGTAATTTACAGAAAAATATGGTGTCAAATTACAATTTTACTGACTTGGCAATTTTAGAGGATATATATCAGTTTTTGTTAAAAGTGTGATTTTAAAAAAGAGTATTATTCCAGTTTGCTAATTTGAATAATTTTTGCTGACATCGTAATATTCAATAGCCTGTTAGTTTAATGCTCTAATGGAAACGGAGTATTGTTACATACATTGAAACGTATAAATATAAATTTTCCAAATTATACTTTAGTTCTTAGTTTAACTCAATGTAGACAACATCAAAATTTATTCCCATGCATGTTTGTGTTTAAAAAAAAATGAGTTGCCCTAATATGTTTAGTGATGCAGCAAGACAGAAGTTTGGCCATACATCAAAATGTACAGATTGTATATTCTTGAATAAACTAAAACGATGAGGAATATATATTATTGCCATTTCTTAGTGTATCAACCTTAAAAAGGAACTTTTTTATATAAAAAATAATGCATTATCTTTACTTAAAAAAACTGACACTGTTTAATTAATGATTACTTTTTCTAGAACGTCTCAGCCAGTGCCGAGGGACCTTCCTAGCACATCTTCAAGTGACCTGCGTAAGAGGTGCTTCGAAGAGCAGAAATACATTTTCATTATTATTTTACTAATTTAACTTACAAAAATTACCTATTTAAATTTTTCTTTGTTACTGAATTCTAAAATAATATTATTAGAAGAACTGATATTAATTTTTTTTGCTGCAGAGGAAAAAATGTAACGATATTGAAATCAAGCATGAGAAACCTCTTACCGACTTCATTTATCGCTTCCTCTATCGCTTCTTCACAAGATAAGGATTGACAACGAAAATTCAGTGAAAGTCTTCGTTCGCCAGGAACGGGAGAAATAATAGAGTGGAAAAGACAAGCAGACAAAAAAATGAGGTGTTTAGAAAAAATATTAAGAAGCACGGCAACTCGAATTACTGGAACCAAATGCATGAAGAGGACCTGCAGCAGAACTTGAGATTTTCATGAAAGAGAGAGAAAGAGACGCCAGTGCCCAGCATATGCAAACTGAAAACGACTTAATACAACTTAACGAAATTCATCAATAACTAGTTAGTGATCAATTTCATTTTATTTATATAAAGGGTGTCCCAAAATAGAAGGCCATACCATTAACCACATATTCTTTGGACAAAAATAATGCGACTTTCCTTATGCCATTTTTTATTTGGACGTCCCTGTTTCCCTGTTTAAAATGAGGAATACTTACGAATTGAAGAAATAGTATGGCATTAAAATCTGTAATACAGTTCTCTTATCAACCAAAGAATAACAGTCTCATTTAATAATAGTAATAATGAACGATCAACATAATAACTTTTTACCTAAATAACATTAAATAAAATAATTAATTAATTACTACTAATTTAATAAATGTTCTACTTGCCCACGCTACTACAAAAACCTTATCTTTGGAAAGATATTGTCCTTTTGCCTAAGTTCATCTGTTGCCATTACTATTCTCTCTCTGAGATGGTTAACGTCGTTTATTTCTGCAGCATAAACCATATCTTTCATAGCACCCCAGAAAAAAAATCCAATGAATTAAGGTCAGGAGATCGTGGTGGCCATTGAATAGGTGCGCCTTCTCCTCGACCAATCCAACGATTGGGAAATAGATGGGTATTTAAATACTGCCGGACGTTTCTACCATAATGGGGTGGAGCACCGTCAAGCTGCATCCACATACCGTCCCGTACGATAACAAGTAAATCATGTCAAACATCTCGGAATTCATTTTGCAGAAAATTTTAAAATTATGCTGAAAGTAAATTATTTTGTATGAAAAGAGGACCCAACAGAATATTATCCACTATTCCCGCCCAGACATTAACCCTGAATGTAAATTGATGTTGTTCTACAATGGTTGCATGGCGATTCAAATCCGTCCATACGTGGTTGTTCTTCTACCAGTGCTAAGATTTGCTCCTCTTGTTAAGGGCTTAATTTTCTATGTAGGCCGTAAATTCCGAACTTCTGATCCATAAACTTTCCGGTTTCACGGAGCTGTCGTTCCAAATTTAAGAAAATCTTGGCATTCATCGGCCGCTAAGACATCTGTAACCTATCAATACATGTCGTTTTTCTCCAAAACGGAGCATTTAAAGAAACAATTACATAAGAAATAAAATGATCAGAAAAAAATTCTACGCTTGATATTTCAAGAAAAAACTGCATAGACGTACTTAGAAATAATTGGAGGGGATAAAGGGTACTGCAACCCTCACTTACCACTATACGCCCTTCGATTTTTTAAACCAAAATTTCATGATAAGTGTGCCGAAATAAGATAAAAGTACGTGAAAAATTTCAAGTGTGTATCTTACAAAACAATGGGATTATTAACAAAAATAGTTTTTTAAAATGTAACTTTAACATCTTGTATATTGAAACAGGGACGCCCAAACAAATAATGACATAAGGAAAGTCGCATTATTTTTGTTCAAAGAATATGTGGTTAATGGTATGGCCTTCTATTTTAGGACACCCTCTATATAGTGTCACAGAATTTGCCCCGCTCGCACCCAATTCGACGACTGTGGTATCGTGAAACGCTAAATTGCTCCGATCGCCCCTACGCGATTCTGGTAAACAAACAAATAATGCCGGATATTGAGGCGTGACTGGAAATATCGACGAGAAGCGTTCGAGTCGTTCGAGAAAATGGATCTAGAGATGCTAGAAAATACCTGGAATATTCGTTTGGTCTATTAAAGAAGAATAAACGGCCGAGTCAGTCAGTCTTGTATTACAGTCTTGAATTTGAGTGTTTAGTTGCAAATTTCCTGGAGATTCAGAGCAATTAATGAAATAGTGTTTATTTGAGTTGTAATTAGTATTCAGTAGTGTGCTGAGTAGTTCATAAAGATAAGTGATTAATTAACGAATTGTTTTTCTGGTAAAAGAATAAGTCGGATTGGGAAATCCGTGATAATTTGGTGTCAGAAGTGGGATTTAACTGGAAGTTTGAAGAACTTTCTGGAACCCTGTGCTAAGTGGGATTTAACTAGAAATTTGAAGAACTTTCTGGAACGGTGGTATTCGCGAAGAACCATCTCGAACATTCTAGAACTTTATACGGGAGTGAGACAAAGACCCAAGTGTGATATATCACCGCACTCGTCGTGACGTAAGGAAGTGAACGGTGGTATTTGCGAAGGACAATCTCGAACATTCTAGAATTGTATACGGAAGTGAGACAAAGACCCAAGTGTGACATATCACTGCACTCGTCGTGACTTAAGGAAGTGAACGGTGTTATTTGCGAAGGACAATCTCGAACATTCTAGAACTTTATACCAAAGTGAGACAAAGACCCAAGTGTGGCATATCACTGCACTTGTTTGTGATTGCATTGTGAGAAAGGCAACGGTAACATCTAGAAATACATTCGTGGACATTCTAGAACTCTACAAATAGAGTGGATGCCTGTAACTAGAAGCCAAGTCAATATGGATGCACAAAAAAAGGAAATAGACGAAGAACTAAACCTGGTTAGAGAAACCTGCGAAGAGCTTCGACATAAATTAGACAAGGTAACAAAGGAGGGCGTAATCAAATCAGAAGGACCTGTTATCTGAACTCAGAAAATGAAACTTCCCGAATTCGACTGCAAGGTTTCCTGAAATGTCTATGTGCGTCAGTTTGAAGCAGCAGCTACAGCAAACGGATGGTCTGATTGTGAAAAGGCTACTGCTCTGATAGTCGCTCTACGAGGGGAAGTTCTTGACGTCCTACAAGGAGTTCCTACTGGGCAGCAGAATAACTACGACATTTTAAAACAGCATATGGAAATGAGATATGGGGATAAGCACTTGCAGCAAGCGTACTAGGCACAATTGAAAAATCGTCACCAACAAGTGGAGAGAATTTACAACATTTTGAGACCGATGTTGCCAAACTGGTTCGATTGGCTTATTCAACAGCCCCGTCCGAATTCTTGGACCAGCTCTCTATCCAAGGTTTTACCGATGGCCTAAGAGACTGCGAAACCCAGCAGGCACTACGACTCGCCAGACCTAAAACGTTGAACGACGCTCTTTCGCATGCACTAGAATTCGAGGCAGCAAAGATGGCATCCAGTAAACATATTAAAGTTCGCGACAATATGGGAAATGGAGACATAATTAAAACATTGAAGGAGGTCATTGATAAGCTCAGTCCAACTACCAAGCCGAAGAGAGAACAACCTGGTAGCCGGAGAGATCGCTCTCTTCAATGCTCGAATTGTGGACAGATAGGACACCTAAAGAAACAGTGTAGGGCCCTAGTCGTGGATCAGCAAAAGCGCCACTCCCAGGCGGCAACTGCACAGGAAAACTAAAGTCAGCCCGCTTGACGGGGAAAAAGCCGGCTGCGTCCTCCTACCATGCCCCACGAGAAGAAATTACGTTGTCACGTCTCCAGGACTCTGACTCCTTGCTAGTAGAAGGCATTATTTTTGGTCGTATTTTCCCTATGGTAATCGATACTAGAGCGGCAAGAACTATTGACGTATTAAGAATCCTGCCAAACGTTATATCCTTACAACAGCCAATGGACAACAACTGCCAGCCAAGGGAGAATGCGAGCTTGAAGTAGAATTAGGAGACGTCAAGTTAAAACACAGAGTCCTGGTAGCAGATATATCGGACAATATCATACTCGGACTAGACTTACTACGGATAAACTTAGGTGAACTTAGATTTGAATGCTGGTACGCTACGGATAATGGGTGAGGAAGTAGTGCTAACGAACACCACTGAGAATAACGCTGTACGGATACTCGTTGTTAAAGAAGATGTGGTACTACCTGACTATACAAAATTAAATTACGTCACCAAGAAAGACAGTTACCCATTATCGTGGATTGACGATACTCTGGACACCTTGGCTGGTTTTCCACTTTGGGTGTAAAGAGTGGATATTGGCAAGTCGACGTCAGCCCAGAAGGCAAGGAAAAGACAGCGTCCACTACTTGAAATTGATTATGGTAGTTCAATATGATGCCGTTTGGATGACTGAAACGGTTGCAAAACTATCACTTTGTTGTTGAACATCGAGCCGGCGGGAAACGTGGAAATACAGATGCCCTTTCTAGGAGGCCCTGTCCTATTAACTGCAAACACTGTAGTAGTCTTGAAAGTAAAGAGCACATCTCATGAGTTCCTTGTAGGTGCATTCCGAAAGGTCTGCGAGCTTATCGGAATCCGGGAAACCAGGACCACCAAACTGCATCCCCAGTCGGATGGTATGGTGGAACGCTTCAACGCCACACTAGAAACCAATCTGCGGATGTTTGTGAATGAGAACCAGACAGACTGGGACAAGCTCATTCCACTCTTCCTGTTAGCTTACCGCTCAGCTGTCCATGAAACTACTGGGAAGACTCCCGCAAGGATCATCTTTGGAAAAGAGCTTCGTCTTCCAGTAGATTTGGTATTTGGTCGTCCTGCGGAACAGCTCACAGAGCCAGAGACTTATACCCACGAGCTAGAACGAAGACTAGCAGCCGTACACGACCAAGTCAGATCTCGAATGCGACTAGAGAGCGATCGCATGAAGACTAGATACGACGTCCGGGCCAATACAGTCGGATTCCAACAAGGTGACCTGGTGTGGCTGTATAACCCCACGCGGAAGAAAGTAAAATCGCCTAAACTACAGAACCGTTGGGAGGGCCCATATACCGGCATTAAAAGAATCAATGTCGTCGTCTACCGGATACACAGAACTCTCAGGAGCAAGATGAAGGTCGTCCATCTGGAGCGTCTGTCCCCGTATAGAGGTGCATCCGGGACGATCGGCCCTAAGGAGGGGGCAGTGTCACAGAATTTGCCCCGCTCGCACCCAATTCGACGACTGTGGTATCGCGAAACGCTAGATTGCCACTATCGCCCCTACGCGTTTCTGGTAAACAAACAAATAATGCCGGGTATCGGGGCGTGACTGGAAATATGGGGAATCGACGAGACGCGTTCGAGTCGTTCGAGAAAATGTATCTAGAGACGATAGAAAATACCTAGAATATTCGTTTGGTCTATAAAAGAAGAATATATGGCTGAGTCAGTCAGTCTTGTATTACAGTCTTGAATTTGAGTGTTTAGTTGCAAATTTCCTGTAGATTGAGAGCAATTAATTAAATAGTGTTTAGTTGGGTTGTAATTACTATTCAGTAGTATACCGAGTAGTTAATAAAGATAAGTGATTAATTAATGGATTATTTTTCTAGTAAAAGAAAAAGTCGGATTGGAAAATCTGTGACAATATTGTATGCAGGCCCTGTAACTTGCCTGATGAGCTTTAAGTGAATTATCCTGTATATACAAAGTATGCATGTATGTATAAATAAAATGACTTAATTTATCACTAACTAGTTAATGATCAATTTCATTAAGTATGAACATAACAAAACTTTTAAAATCTAAAACCCCAAAAGAAACTGTACAGGGTGATTCAGGAAACATCAAGAAAAATAAATTATTTTATTCTTGGCTGGGCGTTAAATTGTATTTATAGTCAAATTTTTTGGGTGATAAATGCTACTTTAACGCCCGAAGGCCTTACCTTAATGCATTAAATATTCACTTTTCTTTAACTAATGGTATGCACTCCATTGAAGAAAAATATCATTTTGTGTAGCACATTTTACGAAAAAATATAAAGAACTAAAACAATAAATTACAATTTAATTATACTATAATTATAAATTACATTTTTGTTCACAATACAATTAACGGAATTACTTACAAAAATATGAGGACAGAATTTGTCCTGTTCATTTTCTACTTGCCCTGCAGAACTACTGTTTGTAACTACATATTAGTGCCAATCATTTTTTTTGCTATTTCCACTTTGTTGGACACTGAATTTTCAATATAGCCTTCAGCAACAGTGGTTGATGTAAAACCAGCGTCAGCTGATAAAGTAGTCGAATAACGCCGAAAACAATGCCCGGCACATTCCTTTCGGTTTGGTAATTTAAGATTTTTTGAGAGTTTGCTATTTTTTACGGAATCTGAGCCAACGTATGTTTCCGAACCACTTACTTGGAGCATTTATTATTTTTATAATATATAAAAAAACATCGTTGTTCAGTATCCAGTTGACGAAGAGACGTATCTTCTGTATACAGGGTGTAACTTTGAATGGGGGTCTGGTTTGGTGGGAGGGGGGGTGCCCGTGACCTTTACAAACATATATCATAAGTTTGTTTTATTAAATTCTGTCACAAAAATTGATTTTTTTTGTTGCCTTTAATTACAATGGCGTACAATTTTCATAGTACGCCACTGGGCAGACTAGAGCTGAGCATATCTAGTTGCAGCGTCACCAGCAGTGTTGTCATATTTATTGAAATGAAAGATGGGAAAAGAAGTTCTATTAGAAAGCAAAATGCCTACGCCACTCGTGAGGTACTGCTTTTTGACACATACATTTGTTTGTAGTGGGTGTTCGCTTTATTTCAAATAAACAAATAATAAAAAATGTATTGTTTTACGGATAACACACTATAAAACAGCAACAAGTCAATTAACAGAAAACTCAATAATAAATAAATACATACTTAATCCTTTTTACTTACTTAGAGTCTTCTTCTACGGCATTTAAGATTCTTACTTTCCGAGTTTGTTTTTGCTCAACATTAGAGTACTGACGTTCATAACTCCCATAATCTCTTAAATATCTATCGCGGTAATCTATCTGATATCGTTTTCTTGCTGCCGCCGTCTTCTTTTGATAAAAAACGAAGCTTTAAACATATTAGCTCTTTCTTAATTTGTATACATATTTTTTTCATAATACCACACACACTTGGTAATCAAAATTGACGTTTATAAGATTATTATACACTTATACAGAATAACATATTCCACAAAATACCACTTTAAATTATTACGAAATTAAACTTGGCAAAATACAACCCTGCATTAAACAAATTCTAATTCGATTTCAATAAAAAATCACGCAGAAAACTTGGTTTCTCTCTCTCTCAGATCTGTATATTTTTTATATAAAACGACACATATTTTTTAATAATAATTGCACGCATGTTCATGAACTATACACAAAATTGGATACAAACAATTCTGTACAATAGAATGCGAAACACAAATGTGTAACCACTGTGGGACACAATTTGTGTATAAGAAATCTACACACAGTTTTAAAAGTAATAACACGTAAAACCTACAGCAAGGCGTACTTTGATCCAACGTAACTGTGGAACCCTTTAGGAGATACCCGACATATCATATCCATCGTCCATACTAGTCTGGTTTCATGTATTGTGTGCAGTATTTATGCGATATTCTTATTTTATAAACTAGGTCAATGACACGGTTATTGAACATTGACGGTTACTGGACATTGATAAAGCCCTTAAAAAATAGTAAAAATCAAATCCTTTGTACTGAAAATGTTTTTTAAAAACATTTTAAAGCTATCAGATTAATAATTTGCTTATTTTTAGTTACGAACATTTTATAAAACAGCAACAATTATTTTAAAACAAGTTTTACTGGCAATAATTCATTAATAGTAGGTAACGTATTAAAATCCACCTACCAATACTATTATTTAATATTACCAATAAGTTAATAGATCAGTAAAAAATTGTATTTTTTACGTATTTTTACATTACGTACATTTTTGCAACACTCGAAAATTGTTTTAGAATCCATACTTCATCAGGATGGACAGAAAAATATAATGACTGATGAGTCGCAATCTCATAAAAAAGCATGTTTAAAAGATTATTCATTGCAGTTTTTTCTTTTTTGTATCTCCGTTACTTAACATCTAGACGTCGGAGCTTGTCGTATCATTGGCGATTTATTAGGACCAGACTGTATACATGCAAAAATATGTTAAACATAGGTATTTACATTGAATTGGTGTTATGTTATTTCTAGTGACTCGCATCGCCGAAATCTCATCACAATAAATTGGAAGCTGTAGTTTTGCATATCCAGACTATTGTCTTCTGCATTCCCATTACCTTACTAAAAAGATCCTCATTTTCACATTTCACGGATTATGTCAAACTATGTCACTATTTTTGTTATAGCTTCTATATTTGTGTGTTCTAGTACTTTTGATGCGATCAGATGAGATCTTGTGGCAAAATTTTCTTCCAATGTATCTATTATAACGTGTTATTTTCCATCCACCAGCAGTAGTTGTTTCGTCAACACTTAACCATAAATACTTGTATTTTAAATCAGAGCGAATACTGGCTTTTACGGTTGATTTTCATTTTCAGTCAAGTAAAATATTACATAAGAGTACATTGTAATTCAGTACCATTAAATACTAACTCTGGCAAATCGTGAATCCATTTTTCTGTGGTTTTTCTGCACGGTATCCATCTGACATTGTGTACAGTTAACTTGTACTCGTGAACGTAATGTAAATAAATAACACGTAGTGCACACCATCAAAGCTACGTATGTACTGAATTCTAGAATATCTGCTTCGGTCGCGCTGCGCTGCGTGAAATACGACCCTGAAATGACGGGACAAGTTCCGACGTCTAGACTGATGACAACTAACTGGCAACACCGTAGACATGGTTCTGCTGCAGTGAAACTCGGACGATGTACAGGGGTGGCGTGTAAAGCAATTTGGGCGCAGTTTAAAATATTAATTATAACTCGGCTATTTATTTGATTTAAAAAAATAATAATTTCAGATTAGCAATCTAGGGACCACGGACTGCTACCTCTCAAAAGGGGACCCCCACTTAAAGTTACACCCTGTATATCCAAATACCTTGGTGACTTGTTTTCATTATCAATTAAACTAAATATGCGCTGTAAATAAATTGCGTACAAGCCTACTGCGCATTTTCACCAAGCCAAACAAGAGCTTGAAGAAATAACTCTACCGCTGTCGTTAGAGTCAGTACCAGCCGATGGCTCCGACTGAACAGACGTGTCTGTCCGCAAGCAGAGGAAGTAAGTAAAAAGGTTTAAGGAGACTTAGCCACTGTTAACTTTGTGCTAATCATACCTTGCCTTTCAGATAGCCGTGCGTATTACGATAGGGTAGAGGCGCTGTTACCCTTGTTCGGTGTACTTTACCTCACCATGTGTTTGGCTCATAGGATGTTGTTACTACCCGTCCGTATGACTTGCAACATGAGTCGTAGATAATCAGCCTTTACTTTTCAGGTACCTAGTCATACCTTGTTTTTCAGAGAGCCGTCCGTACTACGACAGGGTAGAGGCGTTGTTGCTCTTATCCGGTGTATTTTACTTCACCACGCATTTGGCTCATAGGAGGTTGTTCCTATCCGTCTTTATGAGTTGAAACGTGGCTCGTAGCTCACCATATAGTTTCTTACAGCTAGCCGCCTCACAAGTCCCGCTGACCAGTCGTGCATGACTGTAGAGGATCCTCACTGCCAACTTTGTTGCTTTTGTTGTTAGTAATAGTGGCCAAGTTTATAGTTTTGCAGGTTAACTTTGCTTTGTCCGCTTGATTGCTTCCTCTGTCTGGGTTTTGCACGTAGCTTTTAGCACTCAATTATAATAACCGCTTACCTGTAACCGTTCCGCTGACTCTGTACCGTATAATTTTACCTCGTAGATTAGCACAGTAGATTTTGCCCCATACCATTCAAAAGTTAGATTTGTAAATATAGGATTACAATTAATAAATGTAAATATTTACCAACTGTGACTTTTATTCCTGGGCACTGAAAGTCTAACTCCACCCTCACGACACGACTCTCTGGACATACCGTGTCTTCACTGTAACCGCCCAAGTAGTGGTGGTTATGCATTGTAAACAGAAACTGGCGCCCGAGGGTACCGCCGCCTCAGCTCAGGCGTCATAATGACACCGCACCGCAGACGCGACGTAGGTACGTCACAAGCTTTAAGTTCGGAGACTGGCCATGGATTTAAGATGGTGGTTATTTAAATTATATATATATATATATATATATATATATATATATATATATATATATACCATGTTATTGTATGTTGCCTATATATATATACAGTGTGTAACTTTATTAACGTTAACTTTATCGAAAAATGTCTTTTTATAAAAAGTTCTGCTTTTCGAAAAAATGAGGTTATCATAGGATTACAATCTTAGATCAGATATACAGGGTGCTCATAAATTAAAAAAACATGAAAATACTCAAGAGAGAGAGAAGAGACAAGTAAATCTTGTTTGAATATTATAAAATGTTAATGTGACACTATGGTCAGACAAACGTAATGGACTGTATGAATTAAAGTAAATAAAAAATCAAATATAGTGTAAACGAATTGGAAAAGGCTTACCAAACTGTCTTCTTGTAACGAAGTAACGAAGGAAGGGCCTTTCAGGAAGTGAATCGGCACACGCCACGCTCGCACCTTTCGTCGATTATATTCTAAGTGTATCTACTTCTATCTACGTAGAAATACAAAAACCTTTTCCAATAAAAAAAAACGCGAAAAAATAACAATATTTGAAATGAAGTTAATTTGAATTACGTTGTTGTAACAAATGAATTTTTATTATATTTTATAAGAAAATATAAACATGAGAATAATTTGCGGTGAAGCCGCACCAGTTAAATTTAGTGTTTTTTATATTTACATACACAATAAATTTCATTGTTTTATATATAGAATATATATTTTTACATTGTTATCTTATGTTTTGTAGCTTAAATGTGCAGGTACCAAAATAAGCAGAAAAGTCTGAATAAACATGGGTCCGCAAAGTTACGGTTGCGGAGATATGGAATGTTTTATGTTTCTTAGCCCCTTTTTTTATTTTGCAAAAACGTTGTGTATTTTCTTATAATAGTTGGTTGATGTTTAGTGATATAAACAGTACGTATTTGACAGTTGTTCTCAGTGGCTGGTTATTCTAACGCAGAATTAACAGACATGCATTTCATGTATGGTCGTGCTAATGGGAACGCCACCGAAGCGCGACGTCTTTATGTTAAAATTTGAGGCTGGTATTTGTTTTATTATACAAACTATAATAATATAAACTTAACAAAATGAATCGAGATGCGTTCTCGTTCGAGGACTGTAATCTATTGTTCGTCTTTCGACACACTCATCACGCCAGCTACAGTTTTAAAAAAGTAAAATAAATCCCTAACATACACTCGCCCCTTGAAAATGCGTACTTTCAACAGTAAATGCCACAAACTTTTAGCACTTTTAGTCAGTCACTAACAGGTACAGGGCAGATTTTTGAGAAGCTTCTTTTGAGATCTCCACTGGAAGTGTGAATACTCGCAACATTAGCTATACCGTCTGATCCACAATACGCCCAAGTTTCCACCTTCTCGGAGGCGAGTTATCGTCTTTGATGAGTACAAACGTACCACAGCGTAGACTGCCATAGCTTTTCTTCCAACGGGTACACTGTTGCAATTCGCTGACATATTTTGCCAACGGACCCAGAAATCTCTTCGCAGTTTGCTTATTAATTGAAATCGACTAAATCTGTTGATGGGAACTTCACTGAAGTCAGGTTCAGGTAATGTGGTACATGGTCTGCTTATGAGAAAGTGAGCCGGAGTGATAAGATGCAAGCCACTTGGATCGGCCGACATTGGAAACAGAGGTCTTGAGTTCAAAACTGCTTCAACCTGAATGAGCAGAGTATAAAACTCTTCGAACGTCAGACATATTTTACTCAACACTCGTTTTAGATGTTGTTTGCTAGATTTGATACCTGCTTCCCACAAGCCACCAAAATGCGGGGAATGAGGAGGAATAAATTTCCAATCTATATTTTCTAGTGATGCAAATTCGGTTATATCGTTTTCATGTTTAACTAAAAACTTGCCTAAAATTTTTAATTCTGACGCAGCAGACACGAAATTCCTACCGTTGTCCGAAAGAATTTTTGTTGGTCGGCCTCTGACACAAACCGCTTCAAAGTCAGAATAAAAGCGTCTTTACTTAGCTCAGTTACAAGTTCCAAGTGTACGGCTTTGGTAGCAAAGCATACGAATAGGCAGACATAACACTTGCTCTGCTTAGCTCCGCGTCCGTTTCTATCTTTAATCAAAAATGGCCCGGCCTAATCAACACCACTTTTGTCAAATGAAAGACCCGGTATTAAACGCTCATGTGGAAGTGGTCTCATCTTTGGTTGTACAGCTTGAGAGTTAAAGCGAAAACAGGTCACACATTGACGTACTGTCTTCTTGGCTAGGTTACGACCCAAAATTGTCCAAAATTTTTCTCTTAAAGACGCTAAAATCAATTGAGATCCCGCGTGGAGTAACCTAAGATGTTCACTAGTAAAAAGAAAAGTGATGTTTGGAGCACATTAGTATAGGATGCTTCTTTTGAAATGTAAATTTTGACTTTTGAATTCGCCCCCCTACACGCATGACACCTTCGGAATCCACGAACGTACTCAGGCTTAATAGCCTACTGTTATTACTAATCTCTTTTTGATTTATTAGATTATTATATTCGATGGGAAATGATTGTTGCTGTGACATTTTTATTAGACGTTTAAATGCGTAATCAATTTTTTTGTTGTTTACAATTGTTTCTAAACCTGATTAAATAAGCGACGACTCTTTTGAGCCTGTGAATGTTTGAGAATTTTTGGAACGGGAATTCGCTTATTTCTTGCGCCGAGACGCACATGTAGTGTATTGAAAGAGTATATAATTTCTTTACAAGTTTATTGTTCGACTTACATAGTTAATCTGCTATTTTATGTTACCCAAAAGTTAGCGAGGTTGCTATTTTAATTATTCATTCGTATCTAAGTGGGTCGGTACAATGTCCAAGCGTATTAAGCTATACAGGATGATTGCTTTGTCTTAGGACATTACACACACGCCCTTACTTATTCTTATGTCTGGCAAATCTACGACCTTTAATTTTGAATTCGGCCAGTTTGCTTCACTTTTTGCTAGCCAATTAGGCCCGTCCCACCACATGCGTAATGCTTTTAATTGGCCAGGATTAACACCTCTAGTTAGCAAATCTGCTGGATTATCTTTGCTTGTTACATGACGCCATTCATATTGATTAGTGATTTCTTGTATTTCAACCGCCCTACTGCTTATAAAGGGTTTTAACGAGTTTGGAGACATTTTTAACCATCCTAAAACAATGGCGGAGTCTGTCCAGTATATAATTTTGTGAAACTTTATTTCCCATGATGACAAAAGCTTTTTAGATAATCTTGCAACAATGAGAGCGCCGCACAACTCCAAACGAGGTAAGGTCATTGTTTTCAATGGAGCGACCCTTGTTTTTGCACATAAAAGATGCACCATAACGTTGTTGATTTGTTGATCGAACATAAATGGCACCTCCATATGTACTTTCGGAGGCATCAGAAAAACAATGAAGCTCGATATTTGTTGCGTGTTTACATATAACATGCCATTTAATTCTTAAATCGCATAGCTGAGAAAGTTGACTCCGAAACTTAGACCAACTTGTGTGTAAATCCGCGGGCAATGATTCGTGCTCACTAAAAGAGCCATACAAATCAGCGTGGCGGATGCCTCCGCCAGAGGCATTGTTGCAAGGGGTTGCCCGCAGGGAGGTGTTCTTCACCACTGCTATGGAGCTTGGTTCTGCACAGTCACCTGCGCCACCTCAACTCGGAAATTGGCATCTATACCATTGCTTATGCTGATGATCTTACCATGCTGACTAGTAGAAGGTTTGAAGGGATTATTTACCAAAGAACAAACAAACAGCCGTAAGAGCCATTGGAAAGTGGTATGAGGACCATGTTCTGTCCGTGAACCCCAGGAAGACAGAAATGGGTCTCTTCAGGAGGAAGAGGAAAATGGGCCCCATAAAGGCACCAACTCTCCTTAACACTACGTTAAGCTTCGAATTGGATGTGAAATACCTTGGAGTCACGCTTGATTCGAAGCTAAGATGGAATCTTCATTTGGAGAGAAGACTAAAAAGGTGTACATATCCTATGAGCAGTGCCGCAAGATCGTCGGTAAAATTTGGGGAATGAAACGAAAGGTGGTCATGTGGATATACACTACCATTGTGAGACCAATGTTAGCAAATGCAGCTGTCGGCTAGAGGCGGAAAGTCCAACAGATAACAGCTAAACAAAAGCTCAGCCAGGTACAAAGGATTGCCTGCCTAAGCATAATTGGAGCTATGCGTACGACACCTACCATAACAATGGAGATGCTGCTATGTCTGCCACCTTTAGATATTTATCTAAAAGAAGTAGCTGCGGCAACTATGCTTCGTCTCAAAAATACTGGTATGTAGGATGTGGAGAAGTTAGCAGTCGCTTGTGGAATGGGGTCGTCAAATATGCCCCTTTTGCAGACAGACCCTACGCGGTACTTATCAGGAATGAGGAGACCGCCAGCGAAGATATAATCAACATCTTCACAGACGGATCAAAAAAGAAGTAAGGTGCAGGATGTGGGATTTATTCGAGATCCTTCGAATATATTCAATACTAGTGGGCAATGCATGCTACCGTGGTACAAACGGAATTAGCAGGTATATCCATAGCCGCCAAAGAAATTGTCCGTAGACATACAACGAGCAAAACCATTAGAATCTACACAGATGGTAGAAAATCACTACTGATCTTACGTAATCATCGGGTCTCAATATTTTTGAACCTGGTCCCTCTAGTATGCTTCCCTTATCAGCATTTGTTGAAATTATCAAAGAGGACATCCATAAAGAGTTTAGGAAACGTTGGGATGAAACAAATAGCTGTCAATTTACTACAGTACCCCTGCAAGGATACATTGTTGGCTAAGGAAGCATCTCTATTACATGAGAAAATATAATACACCTCTTTGAAGGGGTTACGAACAGGAAGACGAGACAACATTCCATGCACTCTGTGAGTGTCCTGCTATCTCGTCAATAAGAGAGTCCGTGTTGGGAGAGCGATGGCCTTCTATGGCCTACATTAGAGAAATCCCCCTGAGCAACGTCACCACCTTTTTCTCCTTGTTAGGTTGGCTGACGGCTCAGGTAGATTGATCTGCTAATGGGAGGAGATACAAGGGGCCCAATGGGGCCTAAGTGCTTTAGCCTTTTTGCTACCCTCCCCTCAATTCCAGAATTCCAGAATTCTTTCGATTCGAATAGTTAAACTAAAATTAGGAACATTTATGCTATATGAAATCCGAAACATTATACGAGTGAAAATCAAAGGTTAGTATATGATAGGGTAATCATTTATTTAACAGCGGAAACCTCTCCAACCTAAATTTAAAAAATCCTACCCTCTATTTTCGAGGGTGCTGAATACGAATTTATAATTAGTTTTTTTCGGTCGTATAGTTTTCGAAAAAAATTTTTCTCTATGTATACGTTACATTAGGTTGAAGTTGCAATATAATACCTATTTATTTTAACAACAGTGTGAAGTTGGCGAAGACAATGGCAGAAACGTTATATTGCAACTTCAACCTATTGTAATGTATTGGGAAGGTGAGGGAATATCGAGCGGCTGGTAAAACTGCGCATTCCAATATCTCCTGTTACATCAGTTTAAATAACCATCTGACAGTGCCACCACCTATTAGACAAGCTGTCAAATACGGATCTTATAAGAATTGCTCAAATATGTCAGTCGGTAACATTCTGTGCTGAGATTTATGTTTTCAAGCCGTTTCATATTAATTTGTGATGTGTTATGAAATGCAGTCCTACTAATTGAGCTTAAATTAAAGAACAGGTACATTCTATGGTGAGTAACACTGTCTTTTACCTACTAGATATTGCCAGTTCTAGTTCATTTTTATCTTTTGAGTTTAAGTTAGGACAGTGTCTATTTTATCAAGCGACTATAGAGTAATTTTGCGCCAAATGCATGGGGCAACATTGCACATGATGCTCGGTATTACCCCAAATATAATTTAATTTGTTTATTATATAAAAGTATATTTTATTTACAGTTTTCAAGAAAATATCAGCGTAAAACTGAAAGGCACAAGTGCACAGAAGAGCAATTAAGAAATGCTATAAATGTTATTAAATCGAGTTCCAGTGTACGTAAAGCAGGGGAAGATTTTTCCATACCTGGATCCACCCTTAGAGATAAAATTAAAGCTTCTGATAGAGATAATGTTGTCCCGCTTCTTGACAGGAAACCAATATTTAGTAAAATACAAGAAGAGGAAATTACCGAAATATAATAAAGCAAAATTGTTTTATGTAGTGACTCCACTAGAACTTCATCGCATGGCTTTTGAATTTGCTGTGAAAAACAGTATGAAGCACAACTTTAATCTAGATAATAAAATTGCTGACAAAGACCGGTTATATTTATTCTAGAAAAGAAACCCATCTATGGTAACGTTCATTTTTACATGGAACGTTCCCCTGTCTATATTATTTATAATAATTGCTGTAAATTATATATATTATTTTGAGAATTTTATTTAAAAATATTTGTTTTATGTTACAGATCACCTTAAACAGCAGGCATTTTATCTCTATCAACGATTGTATCAGTTTCAGAAATATAGGTTGAGAATAATTAATTAATATCAGATCTTATTGGTTCATTCAGGTAGTTGGTTATAATTTATTTCACACACGTGTGAAGTTAATTATCTAGTTGTTTATATTTACAATCAGTTCAGTACAGATCACTTATAAATATTTAAATTTCTAAGGTTGGTAATAACAGTTTCATTTAAGTTGGCACGATAAGTACACCTGTTGAAGAGAAACGAAATTCTAAGCCTTTTCTTCTGCAGGCAAGCACTCGGATGGAGCGTGATTTTTTAACCTCTGATCTCAATTCTCAATTCGAGTACTTCAAAATCAAGAGATATTTGGAGTTTTAATGCTGGGCATTAATTTGTAATTTATGGTTCGAATTGGACTTTGGGTCTAAGTTGACGAACAACTCTGAAGAACTAATAAGACGATTTATAGTGGAGGCTAAGGTTTCTTCCGAAGGTGATGGAAGGAATCACAGGTTGTCTAAGCAGAAGGCTGGTAACATTCAAGGAGTAGAGACAAGGTGACACAATTTGTCATTTAGAGAGACACGCTCAAATTTTCCTTGAGATTCTTTAATTTTATTCATCGGACAGATTATCTTTTAGATAAGGATTTATTTGTTTTTGCGGCTTTGAGTCATATTGAAAATCTGCAATCATTATCACGTTTTGGTCATTACGATTAAGATATTTTTGTTTTTTGAGGCTTAAAGCCATATGTAAAACCACAATTTGATAACTCAGACATTAAAATTTTGAAAATTTGATTGCTAGAAAATTTGGAAATTTGAAAGATAGGAAATTGGAGTGATATTATCGTTTTATGTAGAATTATTGTGATTACACTAAAGATTGTTTTTAGTGTAATCACACTATTTGCTTTGGGTAACTTTAATGTAGAAAAATTTATCGTCAAGGATAAGTTTTCAGTAAGAGCTAACGCATTAGTAGAAGTACTGATTTGGTACAGGGTGTTCAAGTGACATTGTAGGAACATTTTGATTTCTTAGTGTAATAAATATGGGTGAACAATTTGATCTTTTACAATCTAACGAAGTCGATTATGAATTACGTGTAAGGGACTGTACTACGGTGAGAGATTTTAAATCTCGGGCTAAAATTTTAACTAGAGCATTGAAAACACAACCATGTTGAAAACACAACAATACAAGATCCTGTGTATAATTTTGATATTGAAAAAACTCAAGTAAACAATACACTCGACTTATTCAATTATTTTATTTCGAAATGAGTCAAGAGCTACAGTTTACTTGATAGTAGTAGATTTTTTTAGTAAAATAAAAATTGTTGAAGCAAGTGATGTGTATAACAGTGATGCCAATGTTGTGACTGGCTCAGTTAACAGTAAATTTGTTCCAGTAAATAGAGAATTAGTATTGACGGTCAACCTAATACCGTAATTTCATTTATCGAAAGGGCAGAGGAATTTGTTATTGCCAGGAATATTACAAAACGTCAACTCTTTAGATCAGGTTTAGATCTTTTTACAGGACCAGTCTTACAGTGATATAGATCAGTGACAGCAGGAAATGAAGCTACTGATTGGGATTCATTAATAAAACAATTAAAAAATGATTTTTTACATGTAGATTTTAATAAAAGTATGTTAGAATATAATGAAAAAAGAACACAAAATGAAGATAAACTGGTACATATTTAGATTAGGGTTATGGAAGCATTATATAATCGAATTAAGCTAAAATTAGAAGATCGTATCACAGTAATTAAAAGAAATTAATTACCATATTTTGCAACGCCTTTAGCATTTTGGTACATAGTGATTTTCCGGGTTATTGTACCGTGACCTCGGTAACTGGTAGCTGCCAGAAGCAGAGATAAAAGGCACATCCCTAGCATTAGCCGGGATTTTTTTACCTGCCCTGGTTGTTCTCGGGCTAGGCTCTGTGGGGGACAGACACGCTATTGGTGTCTGTGAGTCCGTTCATATATTGATTGCGGTTCCTATTGTTGGTATTACGACTGCTACGGTTGGAACCGTTCCTCTGATAATAGTGGTCCTCCGAGGCGTTCCGTAGCCGCCGCTGTAACTGGTCGCATGCTTCCAAACGTTTTGCCGCTCTTCACTGTCGGCATCTTCAGTGGTGACTCTCCAAAAACTTCGCCGCGACTGAGGCCGATTGGGACTTCGTTAGCGGTCTCGAAATGTCGGTGCAGCTGCGCGCGCCTCTGCACCTGCGCAAACAGGCAGTGGACGGGGCCTCAAGATCGATATCAATAATGACGCACGCCCCCTCACGGTTGAGTAGCCGCGAAGGCGTAACCATGCTATTAGTCATCGATCGTGTGACATAGGGAGTGGTACGAGCGCATACGGACTTGCGCCATTGGGTAGTAGGTGGGGCCTGAAACTCGGCTCGAGAGCCGACGCTGTTATTAGTCATGGACCGTGTAATGCGGTAAGTGAGTTCGGACTTGCGCAGTCGGACGGTGGGCGGGGCCTCAGGCTCAACCCCGGCGATTAGGCCCTCCCCGTCACGATTCGGCAGACATGTAGGCGTGGTCATGCCATTAGTTATCGAGAATGCGCTACTCGCCGAAGCTGTTGCTACAGCATTACCCTGGTCACGTGCAATACCCATATTAGTATTGATTGATATTAATACTATTTTGAAATTAAGTAAATGCAAAAAATTAGAGTATGCTGAAAATTCTTGGAAAAAATATTCGCCACCTCCTTTAAAAAGTCAATTAGTAGAAAAAGAATTATTAAATGTAGGTACATCTTGTTTTAGTAAAAAAGGTATTAATGATTCACCAGTTAAGGAACAAAAATCTTTAACAATTTAAAAAAACCTAAGGTACAGGCAATAGAGGTAAAAAAGGGCTTAATTAAGTGTTGAAATTACAGTGGAAAAAATCATTTATTTAAGCAGTGTTAGGCTAAGAAAAATAAATTTTGTTACAAATGTGGCGAACCTGATGACACCGTACTCACATGTAAAAAATGTACAAAAAACGAGTAAGCAGGGTATGTAGAGTTAGTCGGCATATTTGAACTAGATACTAGTAGGATTAACACTGATTGGAAATTATGGTTAAGTAAAGTTAGGGAATTTTATAAAAGCCAGGGTAATTCGACAGTTTCTCCATTGTTTCTTTCTAAATCCGGGGACGATATACCTTATATCCCTGTATTTTTGTATGATCAATAAGTTAGCCTTAGTTGATACAGGATGTAACCATTCAGTAGTAGGAAGTTTAGGGACAAAAATTTAAAAAAGTTTAATTGCAAAATTTTAAAATCAGATATAAAAGTTGTAACCACTGCAGATAGGGGAAAACAGTCGGTAGTAGGTGTAGCTTATCTTCCAATTAGAATTGTAGATATGGTAAAATTAATTAAACTGTATATAGTACCATCATTGGCTAGTTCACTCTTCTTTGGAGTAGATTTTTGTAGACTTCTTTAGATTCACTTAAATTTTAAAACCAATTATTGGACAAATAGTACAGAGAGTATTCATATTTCAGCTGTAAGTTTATCAGAGCGCTCAGAAATTGATAATAGCGATTTCGTCAAGTAGAAAAGTTAAAGAATAATTTAAATTGTTCAGTTCTGAAAAATTAATTTGCACTAACAAAATGGTTTATAATATTGACACGGGAGATGCAAAAATCACAAGACAAAGGCAATATCCTTTATCACCTTATATGATGACTATTATGAATAAAGAATTACAGTCAATGGTGATACAGCCTATTTATAGCGAATCCGGTTATGTTAGTTCCTAAGGCTGACGGCAATTATAGATTTGTGTTTGATGGTAGAGCCTCAAATTCCGTTATAATTAAAGATTCGTATGCGTTACCTTCTGTAGACAGCATATTAAGTATATGAAGAGATGCGAAATGCGAGTTTATGAAAAACTCAAGGATGCTAATTTAACTATTAATTATATGTGTAAATTTTTAGGAAATGTCTAAAATATTTAGGTTATGTTATATATACTGAAGAGGGGCTTCATACCAGTCCAGTTAAGGTAGAAGCAATGATAATATAAATTATCCACGTCCTTGTAATACTACCCAAATTAAACGTTTCATTGGTATGTGTTCATATTGTTATATCTTGTTAGATCTTTATTTAAATATTCAAGTTTATTGCTTATATTGCAAAATATCAAATGGAAGGCTGTGAAATTAACAGTACAGCGGGCGGGGAAATAGATGAGAGCGACACTCACACAGTTGTATCTGACGTTGACGTGAGAGCACGGCAGAGAACACTATTTGACCTTGTCCTTGATTATTACCTAATTTATTAAATTGTGTAATTAAATCTATTAATTAGGCTTAAAATCTAACAATATTATCTCAGGTTTATTCGCAATTTTTCTACTTTGGTAGCACCATTAAATGAATTATTAAGAAAGAAAAAGGAGAAAAAAGCAATCTGTTAAATATATATAGAATGATAAAGCCGTAGAGGCATTTTTAGAACTTAAACAAGCTTTAGTACCTAGCCCAATATTAACAAGCCCTGATTTTAAACTTAACAATTTTGTAATTCATGCAGATGCTTCAACTACTGGTGTAGGGTGCATTAACACAGGTACAAAATGGGGAAGAAAAAGTAATTGCCTTTGCTAGTTATTCACTGAATAAAACTGAAAGAAATTATAGTACTTACGAATTAGAAATTTTATCATTATTATTTTTTTTTTAGAAAAATTTAGACCTTATGCAGAAGGGCAGATATTTAAAGTCATTACAAATAATTTGGCAGTTCCATGATTACATAAATTAAATTCTCCTATTGGCAAATTAGCTCGTTGGTTAGCAAAATTAATGCAGTATGATTTTGAGTTAAAACATCGTAAGGGTAGTTTAAATGTAGTTTCAGGTGCTTTGTCAAGAGCTTTTGAAGAAGATTCAGAAAACATTGCAAAATTTAGCAATAGCATTGCTTTCTTTAGATAATAGTAAATTAGATAATTGGTACATTCAATTGAGAAATACAATTTCAGTAAATACAAATTTATATCCACAGTTTAAAGTAGAAAATAATTTAATTTTTAAATATGTTGTTAACAAATTACCTGTAAAAAGTAATATTGGCGAGTGGCTACTTTTGGTACCTAAAGGTCAAATGTCAGACGTCTTTAAATAATATCATGATATTAGTTTAGCTTCACATTCTGGATATTTTAAGACTTTAAAAAGGGTTAGTGAATTGGCCTAAGATACGTAAAGATATATTACGATATGTAAAATTTTATAAAAGAAGGTAGGATTTTCTCGGTACGGATTTATGGACAAAGAAAAAAATGCAGAATTATCTTGGTAAGTTATTAGTGTAGATATTTTCGGTCCGTTAACAAGAAGTAAACGAGGATTTTCGTATTTACTAGTAATTTCAGATTGGTTCACTAAATATGTATTAGTACATCCTATGCGTAAGGCAACAGCTTCTGCGGTGTCTAAGTTCATTGAAAATAAAGTATTTTTAGTTTTTGGGGTTAATCAAGTCATAATTGCTGACAATGGCAAACAGTTTGCAGGGTCAGAATTTAGGAAATTAGCTGGGAGATACAATGTTCAAAAAATTTGGTTTAACGGTAGATATCACCCACACGTAAATCCAGTAGAACGATCAAATGCGGTAATAGGAACAGCTATACGTAGTTATATTAGAGATAATAAAAAATATTGGGATTTGGAAATATACAGAGTAGCAAACTCAATAAGAACAACTGTCCATGAGATGACCGGTTTCACTTCGACTTTTTTAAATTTTGGTCGTAAAGTTCCAGTTAGTGGAGATTTTTATGGGAAAATAGAATCCACCGAAGGACTTCAATTAACACCGAGTCATCGAGGCGTTTATGCTGAAGATATTTCCAAACTTCCAGAACTCTATAAAACTATTAGAGAAAGTTTACATAAAGCGTATTAGAAAAATCAAAAAACCTGTAACCTTCGCAGACCTGAAATAAAATACGAAGTGGGAGATAAAGTTTGGAAAAAGAATAAGGTTCTATCGGATGCTACAAAAAATGTCTCTGCTAAATTAGCGCCTAAATATGTACTATACACAATTCATGAAAGATTGTCAAAATTAGTGTATGCTTTGAACTATGAAAACGAATCCAATGCAGACTCTTGGTATGTCTCAGATTTAAAACCGTATTGCGGGTCAAATTCTGACATATCAGTTGGATAATTTTATTAAAGTAATACAACTTATTTTGATGAACATAGACACGCAAAATTTGAAAGATTTTTGAAGTACTGCTAATTGAGATAATTAGGGCGGTAATTACGGTTCGGTTATTGTTACAGTAACAGGTTATTGATGATATTGAAACCAATTTTTAATAGTGACCGATTTCAACAGTTTTGAGTAGTTTCTGAACTTTCTATTTGTTTTCAAAACTGAATCGTCATTTTGCTATTATAGATACGTTTGGTTGTAGTACCGTTATTGAATCGTAGAGATTCAATTTATCTGATATCTGATTGATGACAGATTCGTTACATTTGTATTTTGCCTGGTAAATATAAATAGTTCATAGACAGATCTGGATCTGTCTTTAAGTAATAAATAATAATAATAATAGCATATTGCCTTTATTTTCCAAAACAGTAAATCATATAAAGAACAAAGTAAATTACTGGCGTCGTTCGGCAAAGTGCCGCTCTTCCCCGTAACCAGCCTTATAGTTAAACAAACAGTAGACTAACGAAATATATTCCTAACATATGTATTACTAAAAACTAACAATTCGTATTGAAGAAAGGTATTATTATATTAATGATTCGATTGGATCCAGGCCTTGACTCGTTTACTAATACAAACCACGATGTCGAGTAGACATATCATGAATATCACAACCTCTAATTAACTTATTAAACAGATACCTGGGTATACACATATTACTTATTTTATACACAAGACATGAAATGTGGTAAATAAATGTATCATCTAAATTTAGCCAATTAGAGCGCGGAAAAACGGAAGATAAATGATCAAATGTTCGCATATTAAAGGAATATATTATACAACTGTTTTGTATTTTTTGTAGAGTATATTTGTCATTACAAGTTAAGGCTGCCCAGTACACAATGTCACAGTAAGCTAAATGTGATAAAATTAATGCATCGCAAAGATGCAATTTTATAGTCTCATTTAAATATTCCTTATGCATATATAATATTTTCAATATGCTATATGACTTTTGAACCAAATTATTTACGTGATTAGTAAATCTCAAATTATTGTCAATCGTAAGTCCTAAATTTTTACAATAATTAACTGGCTTTAAAATTTGATCATTTATTTTTAAAACAAAGTTAGGATCAACCATTAAACTTAGCTTGTTTTTACCGAAAATTAAAAGTTCTGTTTTCTTTTAATTTAATACTAATGTATGAGAACTGGCAACCAGAATGATATTCTTTAAATCCATGTTAATAAGATTAGCTGCAACTAAAGCATCTTCCCCAGTAAGTGAAAAATAAAGCTGAGTATCGTCAGCGTACTGATGAATTCTGCAATGATTTAAGTATGTGTGAAAATCTGCAGTATAAATAGAGAAGAGTAATGGACCTAATATATTTCCCTGCGGTACTCCTTGTTTAACATGTCTATACAACGAATATGTGTTACCAAGACAAACCCTTTGACGACGATTTCCAAGATAATTGGTAAAGAAAAAAAGAGCATTATCGCTAAGTCCGAAATATTTCTTGACCAAAATGGAGTGGTTAATGGTGTCAAACGCTTTACTGAAATCTAACTAAATAAGACATGAGTTATTGTTATTATCTATTTCTCTAAAAATGTCATCGGTGACATCAAGTAAAGCCGTAGTGGTACTATGAAATTCTCGGAAACCCGACTGAAAATAAGATAAAATATTGTTATCATTAATAAAAACTGTTAACTGATCACGCACGATTCTTTCTAACACCTTTGATTAAGTTGGCAAAATGCTAATTGGGCGAAAGTCTGAAAGCGTTTCAGGATTATTCTTTTTAGGACATGGAATCACATTAGAGTCTTTTCAGACTGCAGGAAAAGTTCCAGTTGTTAAGCAAGTATTTAAAATATACGTTAAATGATCACTTAAGAAAGGAAAAACATACAGTAGCATTCTTATGTTAATACTATCACAACCTTTCGCCTGAGTCTTAATACTAAATATAATTTTTTCCACCTGACTAGCAGTAATAGGGTTAAAAACAAATTCATGATTAAAATCATGCAGTCTTGTATTATATTTATTTAACATTTCATCCATATCTGCAGAATCTGAAGGCTAAGGCAAATTGTCCGCTAAAAAATAGTTATATAAGTGAGGATCCAAATCAGTGACATTAACTTCAGTTTCAGTAACATTCAAATATTTTAAAGTTTTCCAAAAGGTTTTAGGATCTGCTCTAAATTGAAATTGCAGAAACACTTTCTTTTCCGCCCTAATGGATCTGTTAACTAAATTACGTAAATCTTTATATTCGTTATATGAAGCTACCGTTTTATGTTTTTTATATTTAACAAAAGCATTCTTTTTTATTTTAATCATAAATTTAATATTAGACGTCAACCAAGGTGCCGGTTTTTTAGTAACTTTGACTGTTTTAAGGGGAGCAGTGATATTAAATTATTGTTCCAAAACACTAACATATCGTCAACATTATTTAAGGTGTACAAGCTATCCCAGTTAATTAATGCCAAATCAAATAAAAATAAATTATAATTAAAATTAGAAAAATCTCTAAAAGTAATAAGCTTAGGAGTCAATTTTTCCTTCCTTATTTTTAAATCGCATTTAACCAAAGAATGCCTAGATACTAGTTCGAGCTCATAGACAAATGAATCTATTACTAGGGAAATATCCGAAATAATCAATAGGTCCATTAAGGTTTCTGAATTACTGACTTTATGTGTAGGTTGCCTAATAAGTTGATGTAAACCATATCTTTCAAGTAAATTAAAAAATCTGTTCACGTTAATATCGTTATTATTTATTATTTTTTAAGTCTAGTTTAAATATAGATTAGTTAGTTATAAATTAGATTTTAAAGAAATGGATTAAATCTTAATGATATATGAACTTGACAGCAAAAACCTTAGGTAATTATGTCTTTTACCTAATATAGTCTTGACCAATTATGTCCCTAAATTTAGGCGGTTAGTACACGTAGTTATTGAATCAAGTGCTATGTTTGTCAAGTATTGAAGTATTATTAATTTTAAATAATTTAGTAGTGATTAGGATCTTGTAGTACAGTGAATTTGCTTGAGAACGGATACTAAAGCAAACATTAATAGTATTAATATGGGTTTGGAGTTCTAGAGCAGAGGAGTCTTAGGTGTGTTGATAGTGACCTGGCTAATGTTGACTACTTTAAATGGTAGACGGATTTGGGAAAGGGTGATTAATGGTTTCTTGGCCAGTGCTATACTCTCGAGGGGATATATGCGAAAGAGGGTCTCTATTATCGCATTGACCTTATTGAAGTCGTTGGCAGTAGGATTGGTCATTGTGCCACATTTGGGAACGACTCCTATGCCTCAGGTTACGGACATTTTGTCTTTTGAGTGAGCAGCAGACTATATTGCGTTAAGATTGTCAACCCTTAATCTTAAAAAATAATTCTTGTTGGGTTTTTCTCTTTTTGATGTCACGTTTCATATATTCCTTGCCAGATTTTTACTTGCCTGGGGCGAGTTGTATGTTTAATATGGGCTATAAGGCAGCATCCGTTCACAAGGCTTCCCATGTTCCTTAGGATTGCGCAAGTAGGATATTCGCTCGGGACCTTACATCTTTATCTGAGTTCTATATTACTCATGGAACTGGCGCTTTGATGGGTGATTTTCTGTCGAATGAATTTATATCTTCTTTATGTGTAAGTAAATCTTCTAGTCTCTATTTCTTCTTATCATCTTTACTTGTGTTAGATTGTTTCTACATTATTAATATATAAGTTTCAATTATATGAAAAAATATGTAAAATATTTTTTTGTCGAGAGAAGTGTGTGTAACGTTCATTTTTTACATGGAACGTTCCCCTGTCTAATAAGCTGCAGTGTAATAATATTGTTTATAATAATTGCTGTAAATTATAGAAATTATTTTGAGAATTTTATTTACAAATATTTTACATATGTTACAGATCACATTAAGCAGTAGGCATTTTGTTCTATCAACGATTATATCAGTTTCACAAAAATAAGTTGAGAATAATTAATTAATATCAGATCTTATTGGTTCATTCAGGTAGTTTGTTATAATTTATTTCACACACTTGCCAAGTTAATTATCTAGTTGTTAATATTTACAATCAATTCAGTACGGATTACTTATAAATATTTAAATTTCTAAGGTTGATAATAACGGTTTCATTGAAGTTGGTACGATAAGTACACCTGTTGAAGGGAAACGAAATTCTAAGCCTTTTCTTCTGCAAGCAGGCACGCAGATCCAGCGTGATTTCCTAACCTTTGATAGCTCGATTGGGGAACTCAAAAATCACGAGATTTTTGGAGTTTTAATGCTGGGCATTAATTTGTCATTTATGGTTCGAATTGGACTTTGGGTCTAAGTTGACGAATAACTCTGAAGAACCAATAAGACGTCTGATAGTGGAGGCTAAGGTTTCTTCCGAAGACGACAGAAGGAATTATGGTTGCCTAAACAGAAGGCTGGTAACATTCAAGAAGTAGAGACAAGGTGGCTTCTGTTTTGGTGAAATCGACATAGTTTGTCATTTAGAGAGACACACTCAAATTTAATTTTATTAATCGGACAGATTTTCTTTTAGATAAGGATTTATTTGTTTTTCCGGCTTTGAGCCATATTGAAAATCTACAATCATCACGTTTTGGTCATTACGATTAAGATATTATTGTTTTATTTTAAATATATAAGCTAATGTATAAGCTATTTATGTTGTGTTCATACTAGATATGTTGGTACGCATTTATATTATTTTTTAAATAAAACATATTTCACACTATTGCGCAATATTACCCCATACTGTGAGCAGGATTACCAGCATTAGCATTTATTTAGTTACAATACTATGCAAATCTAAAGAACTAGAGAAATAAAATACTGGAACAGATATAGAAGAATCAGTTGTTCCCTTTCCACAATTTTGCATTTATCGAATCATTTAAATTCTTGCAAATTTTCTTAGATGCGCTGTATTCCCTTACCTTCCCCTACATAGAGGTTACAATTTGAACATTTTCTTTCGAAATCTAGACCCGACCGAATAAAATTAATTTTAGATCGTGTTCAGCATCCTCAAAAATAAGGGGGTAAGAATTTTTTAATTAAGATTGAAGAGGTTTCCGCTGTTGTAAGTAATTACATATGATATAAACAATATCTTCTTAGCTGTTGTTAAAAGTCGTTTACAGTCACTGTTAAAATAAATTGAACTTAAATATCTAGATTGCTATAAGATATGGTCTAATATCATGTAAACTTCACAAACAGCTATGGTTTTCATAGGAATTGAATTCCAGCAATCCGATGGTGGTGGTACTGCTCATGTTTCGAAGCAATGGGTAACATCCCGGAAATCAAAAATATTTTGACCTCCCTATAAAAACCCTGGGAAATACTATAAAGCCTAAAAAAGCAGCGATCTGCTGGAAGAAGACCCATGGAATACATACAAAATAGTAAACATACTTTTTGTCATTGATTAGTAAATAAATTTTCTTAACTGTACCTAGCAGGTAGAACATAAATTACTTAGAGAAAAACTATTCTACATGGATTTGCGCACTGCATAAATACATTAACAGAAGCAATTCTGTTAAAATCTACTTTGATGGTGTGTGATGCTGTGACATAATTCTATCTTCTAAATGAGTAGATTTCTACTTTTAATTATTTTTTAATAATATAATTTCTTATTTTTGCATAAAGGTTTGTTTCAATAATGATGAGAAGCCCCCTATAGACCAAAAAGAAAAAATGTTATAAAATATTATATGATAGTGATGAGGAAAACGAAGTAGAACTACTTCTACAGAACTACAATATTTGCTGGTAAATGTTACTACCTTTAATGATGTCATTGTCTATCATAACTTTTTGTTCCAGACAAATATGTAACCAAGGCAACATCTTCGTTGAACAGAACAGCAACATCGCCTTGCATAACACCTACGACCAGTAAAAGTTCATCTATTTACAGGTGTCTATTGAAAAAGAAGGTGAGGAAATATGTTATACAAGGCATAACTTATTAATTGAATTTCATAAATTAAGGTATATGTCTTGTCTAAGTTTTATATTTATGTATATAGTTCATTATAATATTATATCTATTTCTTGACGTAAGTATTTATTAATTTGTATATGTCTTGAGAAATGATATAAACATTGAAAGCTTGTCTATATAACGAAGACTGTTCTTAATTTTATTATATATAAAAAAATAAACGTTTTCTTTTTCGATTCTAACCTCAAAAATATTCACAACTTATATCTATATATAAATAATTTTTTTCTTTAAACTTTAACAAAGAAAGCTCTAAAGATATGTTTATGTGATGAAATATTCTTAAATTTGGACAAGGAATATACTTCATCTATAAAACACTGATTGACTATAGGTTTAATGTGTATTGAAAGGTATTTTTGTATAGATGACTCTTCAAACAAGGCTGTAATAGTATTATTGCCTCAGATTCAAGAATAAAATAGATATTTATGGCTCATTTGATAATATTTCCTGTTTCGCTTTCGAAAATTACCTCGGTCAATTAAAGAACTTAGGCAAAGGTCCTACTAAACCCCTGCAGCAGTTATGACGCCGCTTAACAAAAATCAATTTTCCTTTTAGTGAAAATAATTGCATTTCAAGTTTCAATAACCCTAAAATAAATCACAATTTGGGGCCTTTACCAGAGTGTGTCAACGATTTAAGTTCCCACTAAGCAAAATAAAATTGCTGCAACATTGCCAAAAATTTACAAATGAAGTTGAAAAGTCGCAAAAGCTTTTACAGCAAGTTTGCAAGGGATTTGCAACAAAGTTATAATTTCCACCCAACAACTTTGAATGTCCAGGAAACATTAATTTAGAAAGTTTCTTGTACTAAAGTAGATAAGTTGCCTTGTACACATTACTACAAAGTTAATTAAGGAATTACTAGGAACTTTCTTTGAAATATTGCTATTTACTTTAATAGAACAGACCTCACAAAAGTCAGAGATTGGTTTCAAACTGTTAGAAATATTCGACCAGTTAATTTGCTGAATAGTCTGACAAAAATTTCTGACAGTTTCAAACTATTTCCTGACTGGAAATAGGTCTAATATTGCTATAATTGTAATTTTGATAAAAAATCATTTTATCAATAACATGGTTAATAAATACATCTAAAACGATTTTAGGCAAAATTAAAATTACAAAATTAAATAAGCAAATAGAAACATTTTAAAAAACGTCAGTTAGATAAAGAGTAAATTTCAAAAATGAATAAAGAAGTTGTGACAAAAATTGATATAAGACTTTCAGATGGCTACTGACAGTTTTGGAAATACATATAAATATGCTATTTGCTTGTGACATTAATGACAAAGACATTAAAATTAGGGCGTTCAAATTAATAAGGGCAAGGATATATAATATTTCTAAGAGTACTTAACTATACTTTATTTTTAATCTAAGAGGAGTGATTTAAATATCTCGCGCTTAAACACTAGCTTGTTATTGGTTAATTTGTTGCCAAGTTTATACAGCTTCACATAAATTCATGTTTATTGTCAATGTAAATACTGTCAGCTACTAACATTTAAAATGTCAGTTATATTTGGCTAAGATTAACGTTACCATTTCGTTGATTATTTTGTGGTTATTCTCCCTCGTTAGTCCTAAAGCAAATGAAATATTTCTTTTCACTCAGCAACGAATTGTATTGCTTTATGTGTTTTTTCTCTTTTTTTCCAAATTTACCGCCAAAATAATCTAGTTATATTTTCTAGTTACTTCTCCCTGTGTATATATGACTTTTTCATTTACTCCTCTTAGTTTAAAAATAGAGTATAGATTCAAAGAAACTAAATTATATTTAATACATTACCTAAAACAAATTTGTATACCATAAGAAAAATATATACATGTAGACAAATCTGTGTACATACTATATTTGAAATTTGTTAATTGTTTTATTTAAACCTATCTTTAAACTTCACTCAAACCAACCATCCTTTTTTGAGGTTCATAATTTCAGCCTCTGTTGATTGTTTGAAATTCACACGTACTATTCCTGCAATAAAATTAAAAAATATATAAAAACATCATCCATTTCATTATCTGTAAAGTTAATTTATTTACAAAGTTTCGCAGCCTCATGCTGTATATTTGTATAGGTCACTACAGGAAATAACTGAAATCAGTATCCACACCTATATCCATATGCATAACACAACATTTTCATTTTGCATTGGGTCTGCAGACAACCCAACTTTAGATAATAGTACATATTGTCACAGAATTTGCCCTGCTCGCAACCAATTCGACGACTGTGGTAGAGCAAAACGCCAGATTGCTCAGATCGCCCCTACGCGATTCTGGTAAACAAACAAAATAATGCCGCGTATCGAGGCGCGACTGGAAAATTTAGAATCGACGAGAAACATTCGAGAAATGGATCTAGAGATACTAGAAAATACCTGGAATATTTGTTTGGTCTATAAAAGAAGAATAAACTTCCAAGTCAGTCAGTCTTAAATTACAGTCTTGAATTAGAGTGTTTAGTTGGAAATTTCCATGTGTTATCTAATTGGATGAGTATAGCGAAATTAATTACAAGAACAAACGACTTACCTATAGGAAGCTCGTTCTGAATTATATGAGATATACTCGTCCGAGGTTTAAAATAGTAATACGTTTTCATTACTTTAACAACCCTCCTTGTCCTGCCAAAGATCACTTTCAAAGCTCGTAATGTAATATATTGTCACGGGTTTCCTAACCCGACTTTTTCTTCTGCCAGAAAAACAGCAAACAGTTAATTAATCACTTTATTAACTACTCTGTACACTACTGAATACTAATTACAGCTCAACAATGGAGTACAGAAGTAGATGGGTCTCCTCTCCAGCGAACGGAGAGTATTTAAGCTCAGGTAGAATTTTAATAAAGCTTATAACTCTGGAGTAAGGCCAATTGAATCAAGTTTAGATAACAGTAACCAATAATCAAGTCTATAGAAGGCTTTTGAGAAGTCCATATAGATAACATCAACCTGACCCCCACGAACAATAATTCCGCTAACGTACTGAGTTAAGCGAGTCAAGTTTGTGACAGATGAGCGACCCTCTATGAAACCGTGTTGTTCAGGGATTATAATATTTTTAATATGAAAAGATAAGATATTGTTACTAAGAATCGCGATGGAGATAATTGCAAATATCATTTTTGTTGTATTTTTTTGAAATTTGGGCATACCCTCGATACCTTTGCAGTTTGGATATGTGCTAGCAGATAAAATCAAATTGAAAATTATATGAAGCGGCACACAGCGGCACACAGCGGCACAGTCTCTAATAAGAAACATACGTATTTGATCAGTGCCCATAGTTATTTTAGGCTTTAATTTCTTAATTGATTGAAACACATAATTTCTGGAGAATAAGGTAAGAGATAAGATGTTGGAGTTATTATATGAAAGAGTGGACATGTCAAAATCGTTAGAATCGATAAACACAATGGAAAAGTAATCAGTGAAGCGGTCAGCGATTGAGTTTGGGTCAGCCATGGTTACGTCGCCATAAAACATTTGGCTAGGTATA
The DNA here is from genome assembly GCA_037114965.1 of Monochamus alternatus. NCBI lineage: Eukaryota > Metazoa > Arthropoda > Insecta > Coleoptera > Cerambycidae > Monochamus > Monochamus alternatus. Next base: position 46,517,177 of record CM073426.1, read on the forward strand.
ATTGAGAAACCCCTTTTAGTATTGACCACAACTTTTTCGGATCAGATTTTAATTGATTCTCAGAGATGGAAATATATCGCTTGTACGCCAATCTAATATTAGTCTTTACAATAGATCGTAAGCGCTTAAAGACTAAAACATTCTTTTCATTACCAGAAAAATGGTATTTTTTCCAGGCTTTTCTTACGTTTATCATCTATTATTTCCTTATTGAACCATGAAGGGTATTGGCCCCTAGAGAAGACTTTCTTAGAAACATGTTTTATAAAGGCCATATTTATCGTTGTAAAACTTAGAAAGAAGCTTGTCTACACATTGATATTCCCTAAGAAGAGACCAGTCTATAAAAGAAAGTTCGTGGTATAAAGCTGGGAAAGTAACTTGTTTAATGTTGTAGCTGAGCATGAGATTTTTCTGTGACCTACTCATTTCGCCTACGAGAGTAACACCTATTTCAAGAGCAGGATGATGGTGATCCTCGGGTAGTAAAACATCGGATGCCCTGAACACATTGCATTCAACACTACTAAGGACAAGGTCCAAGATCCTGCCAAAGGAATTGATAATGTGATTCTATTGATGAAAATAATAAAAACTATTAAAGTTATTCAATAAGTTAATTCTTGGACACAATTAAATTGGGACATCACATACATAATTCGACATATTGAAATCACCTACAATGATTACATTAGAATTGTAAAGATCACAAAGAGACTCAAAAGCATAGAAGAGTTCTTCGTAATATTCGCTGGTTAAATTAGGAAGAATATAAACAACAAAAATATACAGAAAATCGACTGGCGAAATATTAATAGTAAACAGATCATCAAACGCATCGCCACTAGTTCTAACATCAAAAAGATAAAAATGATAACTTTTTTGGAGACTAGAAGGACATCACCAAGGTATTTACTACAGCATAATTCCGATCAGACCGGAAAATATCATACTTGTCTGTTCAGCGTCAAGGAAGCTGTCATTCAACCACGTCTCGGTAAGAGCAATTATGTCATAGTCATCTATTAAACAATTTAAAAACAAGTCAGCTGTCTTTGTGCGAGCCCTTCTTATGTTCTGGTAATACAGAGTGCGATCACGGAATAGCGGAATTGTTTCCCCGTTATGCCTAAGCTTTTTTTAATATAAATTATAAACGTGGCAAGTACGGTCTCAGCAAGCATGATTGGCATTTACAGGGTCAGCGTTGTTCCAATTATAATTAACACAGTTTATACAGGAATATGTGTTTAGCCTGGTGTTTATGATGATTACCACACAAGGGATATATGTAGTTAGGCGACGAACACTTGTTAGCATGATGGTGGTACCCACATTTGTAGCATCTGCGTGAGTTCTATTGCATCGAAACCGCTACAATAGTCGTAGCCAATAAACATCTTACCGCAGTCTATAAGCCTATGGTAAGTACTAATGTCCATCTGAATCACGGCCTGATATACGCCCTTATTTTTATTCTATGGCAAACACGATATATACTATAACAACACTACTATCACAAATCAAACTTTTATTTTTGGTAGTTATATATCTAACCAGAATCTCATCATTCACGTATTTCGAAATACCAACGACCTTGAAACGGGGATTTAGCACAGGAATGTCCTTGACCGTGTAGTTATAAGATAATTTGTCAGTAATGAGTTGTTTGAATTTACTATAATCGTCGATGTTTTCACACAAAACAAGAAGCCCACCGTCACGGGTTTCTTTGATCTTAGTAAAGGACAAGTTGGTGTCTATCGGATTTACAGTTTTTACCATGTCTGATTTAGTTACTTCAAGACTTTGCTTCAATTTTGGTTTTATTATGACAGTAGATAGTTTCTTTGCGACGTTGGAGCAGCTGTCTTTCGCCTTAGGCTCGACATGTTGAGACATTTGATCAATTTTGGGGATTAGTTTATACATTTTTGGCATAATAGCATCATTCATATTGGATTGTAGCTTATTTTGTAGATGCTTCACTGTTCAAAGAGATTTGCAAACTCGGTCAATTTATCGCCTAGTTTGTCAATAATGGATGAAAAAACCGTGGATAGATTTTCATCGACACGTTGAAGCTGTGCTGAATATTCTTTTAAGAAAGTGTTTTCAGAGGTGGAATAGGTAATTTCTTTAACAGGGGTCACAAAGGAAAAAAAGATTTTTAATTTTACTCAGCATATTAATAGCTTGACATCACGGAGAAACAAGAGTTTCACCACCGATGTCGTAATAGTTTACAATATCAAGGACAAACAAAAACTAAAAGTATAAAAATAACTATTTAACTCGTGCTTAGGTACAAAAATATTATAACTAAACCGCTCTGCCGAGGTACAAATATACGACAGATGGGATGATAAGGATACAAAGTTTCTGCACCCAGGGGTCTATGAAGGTGACTGGCAAAAGGCAAGATAAGAGGGCCACCCAAGGAAAAATGACTAATTGTGAAAACCAGAAGAAAATCAATACTACACAGTCATTCGTCTCACTACACACACAAAAAAACGAACTGATAAGGCATGAACAAAAAAAGAATACGATATCTATAACAAACACCGCAAATTGTAAGCAACTATTGTAAAATCGAGGAAATACGCGAATAGTGGTACGTCTAACAACAGAGTCAACAACACTATACCACCTGTTATACACTTAGTGACCACTAGATACAAATAACATATTAGAAAAGATTCACATTCGGTCAAAAACTACGATATCAATCGGAGCACATATACAGACACCAGCGTATAAATAACGTTAACCATGAATTCTACATCGAAAAATAATACTGGTTTGCTATATAAACTATAGCCGAAATAAAAACTGTAAATTATAAAAACTGTTTAATGCACACTATAATACTATCAGTAAGGTATTACTAATACTATCGATTTGGTGTTTCTATAGCAAAGTATTGTATGGACTATTATTAATAAAGCAATCTAGGATTTGTTTTATAAATAATAATTTTTATTTAAAAAAATATATTTGCAGATGAAGGTACTTATACTTAAAAAAGGAAATTTTGCAAAAATAACGAAAGAAAAATCAATTAAATCAATATTTTTTAATTAATAATTATTAATAAAAATTGCTCAAAATTTTCTCTATTACTTCTGATGCACGCTTCTGAGCACCTAATTATCGAATTAGCCAAGTTAAATTCTTGTAAATTTCACCTTATCTTAAGCGTTGCCTCATCAGATGTCTCCATCAAACTTTTCCTGTCATTAATTTCATCGCGGTACACTAGTTGTTTCAGCCCCAAAGATAAAAATCTAGACACGATAGATCTGGTGAGCGAGGTGGCCATGGTTCATCTCGTTCAATCCATTTTCCTGGATAATTCGTATTCAGACGAGATGTCGTGCCTACTTGGAAATGGACGGAGGGCACTTTGAACATCTTCTGTAACTTTGTTTTTTGTTTGTTAAAAGCTTCCTTTGTCGGTTTATTCCTAATAAAAAATGCTTGAATAGTGGTCCATATCTCTGTAACCGTTACTTTGCGGACCCATGTTTATTAAGACTTTTCTGCTTATTTTGGTTCATACTATTACCTTCTGAAATATTTTACATTATTTTGTTAACACCCTGTATATACGAGGTACCAAGGCACGTTATATTGGTATATTCCTTGTTATTGATCTTTGAATGACACAAGAAAAAAAAATGTTATCTTACAATAATCCTGGAGGGAAATGGAGATTACTTGTTGTAGTTGACCACGCTCTGGATTCTGTACCAAAATGCATGGATGAGAGCCCAAAACAGTTTGACTTCAGCAGTCCCAACGGTGATGTAATGAGTTCAGCTTCATGTAGCCACCAGTAAATAAAATAAATATCACAAGCGCTTTTACTACCATTAAAACATCTAGTAGGTTGCAGCGGATCTCTCAAAGAGATATTTCAGTAACGACCTGTGGATATTATTCACTAGGTAGTTTACATAATATGATGTTTTGAAAGTCCTTTGCAATTGTATTTAGTATGCTACTTAATAATAACAAAAAAGTTGTCAAGTCACTCTTGAGTGCACGATAGACACAAAGCCAACTCTTTTTACATGATTTATATTAGTACTTATTGCATAACCTTCACAAGTTTTTTCCGGTACTGTCATCTCTTCTTTCTTCGCCGACTAGCATAACCCGTAATACGGATTAGCACTGTGGCTTTAGGAAGACACTAGGACAAAGAACTTTAAAGGCCCTATCGTACTGCGTCGTGAAAAAGGATAGGATAACGGAGTATGTTACTTAATAATAACAAAATAGTTTTTAAGTCACTCTTGAGTGCACGATAGACACAAAGCCAACTCTTTTTACATGATTTATATTAGTACTTATTGCATAACCTTCACAAGTTTTTTCCGGTACCATAGTATTTGTGTTACTTATTTTTTGAAATCCTATACCTTGTCTGCCGTATATATCTACGCCTCCGTGTATATTGTTTGTAGCAGAAATATGTAAGTAGTCCATATTCTTGTATGGATGTTGTTGTTGCTTGCATTTTCACCATCCAGTGCTCCGAAATACACAGAAAATCTGGGTTTTCCTTTTATAACATAATTTCTATTTTGCTCATTTTATTGGAGATACTTTGGATGTTTATATGTATTATTTTTAAGTTAACGTTCTTTACCGTCTGGAAGGTCTGATCAGGGTTTATCTGTGGGCATGCTGATATTTTTGTTTGCTACAAAAAAGAAATCGTCTGATTTCAACGGCATAAGACCAGTGAGAAGAGGTATAAAGTTTGTTCAAGCATTCATATGGAAATCCTAATTTGAAATATGTGTGGTTTAGATGAAATGGATGAAATTTTTAGTAATGTCCACATCGTTTTGGATGTATTCGAGAATATCATTGACCTCTACATCTTCATTTTTAAATTTGCTTAAATGTAAGCATAGGGCCAGTTACATTCCCTACACCACTGAGTTTACTATTTTGTTGTGGAAGGCTGCCTGTGATAACTTATGCGTGTTTTATCTTACGATACTTCATTTTTTTGTTTTTTTCTATCAGTATGTATGAACTGAATCGTTGCTATCCGTTCTTTTAATACTTTTTGTGACAAATTTTTTTGGAGAGTCCTTATCAGCTCTGTTTTGTCGTTCTGTGTTTACCTTTTTTTTGTGGTATCGTTTGACTACTAACTGAATAGGAATTTCACCATAAGTTGCTGTGGACTGTCTTAGATTGCATATGCCTATTATACTGTTTGATATTGACAATACTACTACATATTACATGAAATAACCCACTTAACAATTAACAAAAACTCAACTCTCCAATAATCTTTTTGTATAGTCAATAAATGTAAATAAAAAAATGCAATAAACATGTAAGAGAAGAAGGTTACTATTTCAATTTTAACAGTACTAGAATCTTAGCGAAAGAAATTAATTACAACATAGGGATTATTCTAGAAATAATTATACATATTAAAAAATAGACGATGAAACGAACTTACCTTAAATGCAATTCGATCATAACTATATCCCCGCGCCAATATCCTTGGCTGGATAAATGACCCCGGATGAGCGGGGTCGAGAGGGACTATCTCTCTTTACCCAATTCATGGTTGTAGGCCTGGGAGCCTCGTAGAGGTGGGTTTATTTCTCCGATCAGCCTAGACCGCAATTGCGGCCGATGCCGATGGCTCGGGGAATCTCGTCCTGTCCTGGCAAGCCCCGTCGGCGAGGGCTAATCTTCTGGCGCTCTACTGTCTTCTCTTCTTTCTTCGCCGACTAGTATAACCCGTAATACGGATTAGCACTGTGGCTTTAGGAAGACACTAGGACAAAGAACTTTAAAGGCCCTATCGTACTGCGTCGTGAAAAAGGATAGGATAACGGAGTATGCTACTGATAATAACAAAATAGTTTTCAAGTCACTCTTGAGTGCACGATAGACACAAAGCCAACTCTTTTTACATGATTTATATTAGTACTTATTGCATAACCTTCACAAGTTTTTTCCGGTACCATAGTATTTGTGTTACTTATTTTTTGAAATCCTATACCTTGTCTGCCGTATATATCTACGTGAAAAAGGATAGGATAACGGAGTAGGGTAAGGATAAGTCAAAGTTTCTGTCATGTTTTTGATCCTGGCGGTTCTGAAACAGAAGAAATGTCCCAACTTACCCCGCGTCCAAGAGTTGAAACCTTGGCCGCCTGTACCTGGCGGCTGCATCGGGTCAGTAGTCCACTGCCACCTGGGTCAGCTGGTTGCTGTGGACTTCTGCGCGTGCGAAAAATGCCTTCGGTCGCGCGTTCATCGCTTGCAGGGCTGATGTGAATCCCGGCGAATGTTGCGTCTTCGTGACGTATCCCCACGCTGCTCCGGCATACGTCAACTGTGGCTGCAAGATAGTCTTGATTAACCTTACCTTGTTACCAAGGCTCAGTCGGCTATCTCTATAGAGTAACGGGTAGAGTTTCGCCCTCATGAACTTGCCCTTACGAATCACTTCGTTGACGTGCGGCTTCCAGGTCAACCTCCTATCTAGGGTTACCTCTAGATATTTGGCTTCGTCGGTCGACTGGATGTCCTCCTTGTTGAACGTCACGCGGCCTCTCGGCTGTACTCTGTACCTACGGGAGAACATCATACCTTTGCTATTTTCCGCGTTGATTGTCACCTTCCAGCGGTTACACCAGTTCTCCAAACTGCTTAGCGCTCTGTGGAGTCGCCTCGTCGCCATCTCAGGATTTAGGGATCGAACCAAGATGGCGGTGTCATCGGCGTAGAGACACACGGAAGTGTCCTCTGTCCTGGGTAGATCTGCGGTAAAGATGTTGAACTGATGCGGAGACAGCACGGCTTCTTGGGGGACTCCGGCTTCCATGGGCCGATAGGTGGATAGGGCCCCATCCACCTTCGCACGCAGCTTTCTGCCTCTTAGCAAGGACGCCACCAGCTTGATTAGGCCGACAGGGTAGCCAAAGCCGAGCATCTTAACGATAATCATACATATCGTCGACAATATTCTCAAACCTCGTATATCGATTTTTTTTGCAAATTGGTTTTTTTACACCAAACCAATTCTTGTATGTTTCTACATTATATTACCAAACCTCGTATGAAATAAATGTAATTTGACCATGAAAATGTACAGAAACCAAACCTCATAACTATTGTTGTCCTATAATGACAATCCAAACCTCGTATGGATACATTTCGTGACATGCGCGATATGGCGCAAGTTAGAACGGTATTCTTAAACCTCGTATGTCTGTTTGATTTGTTTACATTTTATTCGTTATTGAGTAGTATGTTGCTCTTAGTTATTGTGCTAATTTTTTAAATAAATTGTGCTAAAATGACGGGCAGATGACTAAGAATGGTAGAATTGGTTTGAAATAAACCACAGAACAGAATTTCTCTTATAGATTCTAAAATATTACCTCAAGAATATCCATTCAGAGAATCTAACCTTCAAGCAGGTTAGCCTGATTAACAATATTTTCAAAAGGGAGAAAAGTAGTGGCAAAGCTATGCCTTTCACTTGTTAATAGTTTAAAAAATGTATAACAAATAATTGCTAGGCACGTTTTAACTGCATTAACATTTATTTTATTAACTGACCGAGCTGTTTTGAGTCATAGGTCATTACTAAATAGATTATTTTCACTTTATTTTTAGAACTGAAAAGAAATAAAACACCAGAACCCGGTATTCAAATTGAGTCACAAGAAACAAAATTATCCCAAAGTGTACTAACAGAGTTTATACCTGAAACATGTAAGTTCGAGTATTTGATCAATTTATATCTCCGAAAGAATGTGATGTGTGATTATATTACATTTCGCCTTGATATTCTATGAAGCATTTTATTATCCTAAAAAATATATTAATATTCTTTTTTTGATACACACTTTTTTTTTACACTAGGTTTTGGTAGGACATCTTAACTGTAAATAATTTTATATCTCTCTAAAATGCGAACAAAACGTATTTTGTGTATAATAATGCCAAACTTTGTTCCTAAAATAGATTTTTTTAGTACTCGAAGCAACTGATTCTCTGACAAGTGCGACAATAATTAATATAATCATTGATTGTCCAGAAGATATTGCTAATGAACTTGGTATCAGCAGCAGTGATGGTAAGCCTTTATCACTTCAAGCAGGACTTTCAAGCACAACGTATTATAATAATATTAAGAATCATGAGACTGTATTAGAAGATTGTGATACTAGTCTAGTTCATGCTAATGTTGAACATTAGCATACAAATCAGGATACTGGTGATGGAAATTCTTCACACTCAAATGCAAGTAAAGGGTCAGACAAACTCTATGAGCCGTCTAATAATAGCAACAGTTCAAGCTCTGATGAAGAATCCATAAATAACGAAAACAACGGCAAAACCGAAGAAATGGAAATAGCTGAAAAACCAAAACGCAAACGTTCATTAAAAGGTCAAGGTGACTGCTCATCATGGCAAAAAAATATCAATATTGCAAAAAGAAGAAAAGGGGAGGAGTACCAAGTTCGGAAGCTAAGTGAAGGAAAGACGGTTTCTCTGTTAAAGAAAAAAAGACAGCTTGGGCAAGCATGTTCTAGCAAGTGGTGTTCCAAGACCCAAAGTAGATACTGTAATAATTTTACTCACGAGGATCGTTTAAAAATATTTGAAAACTTTTGGGAAAATATGGATTGGGGTCAAAAGAAAATATTTGTTTCAGGATTGATAGATGTATGTCCACCAAAATCAAAAAAAAAAAAATCCAGCTCTGTGAGCCCAAACAAAGCCGTTACGTTAATGTATCACTTGAAAAAAGATAACACAAGGTTATGTGTATGCAAACTGATGTGTCTGCACACATTAGGAATTGGAGAATGGACTGCTAGAGACTGGGCTTTAAAAATGCACCATAACTCTTCTCTTAATGTAAGAAAATCCAATGTTCCGCTAAAGCCTAAACAAAATAAACATTTGGAACCATTTTTAAATGAGCTGCCGAAAATGCCTTCGCATTACTGCAGATCTCAATCTAGCAAGCTATATTTAGACTCTATTTTTAGAACCCAAAAAGAAGTGTATGATGTATACGTCAAAAACTGCTTTGAAGCCAAAATAAAGGCATTATCCCTCACTCAGTTTAAAAAAATGTCCACGCAGATGAACATTGGGTTATTCCAACCTAAAAAGGATCAATGCGATCTATGTTGCATGCACGAAGTAAATAACCTAAGTGAGGAGAAATGGTTAGAACATCAACAGAGGAAAGAAGATGCAAGAAGAGAAATGAAGGCAGACACAGAGAGAGCTAAATTAGATAAAAGTTTACTGGTTATCACAATGGACCTACAGGCGGTTCTTCTGTGTCCACTTTTGAAAGCCTCTGCCATATACTATAAAAAAAAACTAATATTTCATAATTTTACAATGTTTAATAATGTTACGCACGAAGTTACCTGTTACGTATGGCATGAAGGTGAGGGAAATGTTACAGTTAATGAATTCTCTTCGTGCATCGTAGACTATATTGAGAAAAACTATAATGAACATTTAAAGGAGATAATTTTGTGGAGTGACGGTTGTACGTATCAAAATAGAAACTCTATTTTGTCGAACGCACTATTGCAATGTTCAGCTTTAAAACATGTGTGTATTATTCAAAATATTTTAGAGAAGTGGCATACACAAATGAGTTGCGATTCTGTGCATAGTGTGATAGAACGGAAAATCAAGACTAAGATTATAAGTGTTCCAGCTGATTATGAAAATATAATTGAAACCGCTCGAAAAAATCCCATGCCTTACAATGTTATTTACTTAGAACATACATTTTTTAATTTAAAATGTTATAGTTCCATTTGTCCTGGAAAAAAGGCAGGTGATCCAGTTGTTACGGATTTGAGAACCTTAAAGTACAATGGAGAAGATCTTACCATTGAGAATAAATTGAATATGACAGATGCCTGGCAGTACATCCCCCAAAGACCCGAAAAATTTTCAACCGAAAATCCAGTTGGTTTGTACATCGCTGCCCCTGGCATTCAAAAGGACAAGTATGTCCACTTGCAAGAACTAACCAAAGTTCTTAAAGCAGACTACCATTTATTTTACAAAAATTTAAAATATTATTAAATTTCTTTAAATAGCTTGTGTTTAGTTTGAAAATAAAATGCTTTGTTATGTTATACTTCTTGTTTCAGTAGCTTCACAAACCTCGTAAGTGTAACTAATTAATAACAACCATACCTCGTAAGTCACATTTTTCTTTATAATTCTGTATATAATATTACCCCAATAACAAAAAAATTATACAGTGTCATTTTTCTATATTCAATATTATCAAGATATAGTCATTAAATTTTTATTTTATTTGAACAATTATAAAATTTAACGTTTTCTCCTGGAAAATGTTGTGAAACGCACTTAGGAAGTTTGAGAATATAATCAACAATATCTAACAAGCAGCACGGTTTTATTAAGGGTCAATCAACCGTAACTAATTTATGCTGTTTTACTCGGTTTATTCCAAATGCACTAGAAGCTCAAGAACAAGTACATGCTGTATACACTGATTTTACGACAGCTTTCGATAAGGTCGATCATAAAATTATTTTGCATATGTTAGGCTGCTTAGGATTCAGTGACAATATGATTTCATTTTTAAATTCTTATTTACGAAATAGATGTCAATTTGTAGAGTACATTGGCTATAAATCATCTAAATTAATGGCCGCGTCTGGAGTTCCGCAATGTTCCATTTTAAGCCATTTATTTTTTATAATTTTTATTAACGATTTGGATGAACGGTTCACGGTTATTTTACTCTTTTATGCGGATGACCTCAAATTATATATAAAAGACAGTAGCACTTAAGATTGTATTGCGTTACAACAAAATCTTGATTACTTAGCTGAATGGTGCAGGCAGAACCGACTGTCTTTAAATGTAAAAAATGCATAACAATGGAATTTTTGAGGAAATCTAATCCGATAACATATGAGTATTCGGCTGACTCCACTATACTACAATTATGTGATCAAATTCTTGATTTAGGTGCTACATTTGATAGTAAATTGTTGTTTGATATGCATGTCGATAATGTCATAGCTTTTGCCCTTCGTTCCTTAGGTTCCATTATAAGATCTTGTAAAGATTTAAGAAATATGGATTGTCTTAAAACTCTCTATTATACAGGGTATCCCAAAATAGAAGGCCATACCATTAACCACATATTCTTTAAATAATGCAACTTTTCTTATGCCATTTGTTATTTGGGCGTCTCTGTTTCAATATACAGGGTTTTAAAGTTAAATTTAAAAAAACTATTTTTGTTAATAATTCCATTGTTTTGTAAGATACACACTTGAAATTTTGCACGTACTTTTATCTTGTTTCGGCATACTTATCATGTAATTTTGGTGAAAAAAAAAACGAAAGGCGAATGGTGGTAACTGAGGGATGCAGTACCCTTTATCCCCTGCAATTATTTCTATGTACACCTATGCAGATTTTTCTTGAAATATCAAAGGTAGAATTTTCTTCTGATCATTTTATCTCTTTTGTAATTTTTTGTTTAACTGATCCATTTTGGAGAAAAACGGCATGTATTGATGGGTTACAAATGTCTTAGCGGCCGATGAATGTCACAAAAAAAATGAGCTCCCTTATCCCAACAGATCACACCTTAAACGGAAGGTTTTCTTAAATTTGGATCGACGTCTTCATGAAACCTGAAAGTTTATCGATCAGAAGTTCGGAATTTGCAGCCTACATAGAAAATTAAGCCCTTAACAAAAGGAACAAATCTTAGCACTGGTAGAAGAAGAACCAAGCACAAGTACAAAGATTGTTTCTCGACAAATAGAAAATTGTACACAATATTCTACCCCAAGATTTTGCTTCTAGGATGCAATTTAGTCGTTGGTTGTTAACACAGAATGATGCAGATAAGGACTTCGTGAGAAAAATTCTATTCACGAATGAGGCAAACTTTACAAGAAATGGATTGACAAACATGCATAACAGCCACGTATGGACGGATTTGAATCCTCACGCAACCATTGTAGCACACCATCAATTTACATTCAGGGTTAATGTCTGCACGAGAATAGTGGATAATATTCTGTTGGCTCCCCTTTTCATGCCAAATAATTTAATTTCTGCATCATTTTTAAATATTCTGCAAACTGAATTCCGAGATGTTTTACATGATTTACCTTTTATCGTACGTGACGGTATGTGGATGCAGTTTGACGGTGCTCCACTCCATTATGGTAGAAAAGTCCGGCAGTATTTAAATACCCATTTATTTCCCAATCGTTGGATTGGTCAAGGACAAAACGCACTTATTCAGTAGCCACCACGATCTCTTGACCTTAATCAATTTTTTTTTTGGGATTATATGAAAGATATGGTTTATGCTGCAGAAATTACGACATTAACCATCTCAGAGAGAATAGTAATGGCAGCTGATGAACTTACGCAAAAGGAGAATATTTTTCAAAAGATAAGGTTTTCACTACGTACATGTGTTAATGAGGAAGGTGGGCAAGTAGAACGTTTGTTAAATTAGTAGTAATTAATTAATTATTTTATTTAGGTAAAGAGTTATTATGTTGATCGTTCATTATTACTATTACTAAATGAGGCTATTATTTTTTGATGGATAAAAGATTTTAATGCCATATTATTTTTTCAATTCATAAGTATTCCTCATTTTATAACATTTAGAATTACCAATCTTGTTTTAAATAGTAATTATTCATTCAGTAATTATTACGATTTGATAAGTTGCCAAGGTATTGTAATGATAGGTATATTCACAAAATTTCAAGTTCACTTGAAAATGATAGAACTATAGATTTATGGGCACTACAAATTGCCGTTGTTCTCCAGCACAGAGCATTTAAACAAAAAAATACAAAGGAGATAAAATGATAGGAAAAAAATTCTTCGTTTGATATTTCAAGAAAAAGCTGCATAGGCGTACTTAGAAATAATTGGAGGGGATAAAGGGTACTGCATCCCTCAGTTACCTCCATTCGCCGTTCGATTTTTTCACCAAAATTACATGATAAGTAAGCCGGAATAAGATAAAAGTATGTACAACATTTCAAGTGTGTATCTTACAAAACAATGGAATTATTAACAAAAATAGTTTTTTTAAAATGCAACTTTAACACCCTGTATATTGAAACAGGAACGTCCTAATAAAAAATTGCATAAGGAAAGTCGCATTATTTTTGTCCAAAGAATATGTGGTTAAATGGTATGGCCTTCTATTTTGGGGCACCCTGTACATATGTTCGGTCTCAGTTATTATCTGGACACCATTCTATCAGATTTATAAATATAAAATTGAAAATATTCAGCGCAAGTTTCTGAAGTTGCTTTATCTAAAAAAATATGGTATATATCTTCAACAAGGCTACAATCAGCAAAATTTACAACGTGAGTTTCATATCCCTCCTCTATATGTTAGAAGGGTAGTATTTGGTCTAACTTTTCTATAATAAAATTATATGTTTTCAATTGATGTCATAATTATATTTTCGTATTCCTCAGTTAACTTCAAGGAATAATAATCTCTTTTATCTAGCACCAGCTAGAAGTAGTTTAATGATGAGGTCTCCGATATATTCTATGTGTAACAATTGCAACCTTTTGGGTGATTTTATTGATATATTCAATGTGTCTCCAGGAGCTTTAGTAAAATTTATTTATGAAGATGCTAATATTTTTAATTAATAATGTTTAAATTTACTGTTTATGGTTGAAACTATATCAGATACATTTTATATGTAATTTTATAGATTTAGTTAGTAGTTTTAGTTTTTTTTGATATGCATGTCTTTGTATGTGTATCCTGACCCTGTTAGTGGGCCTTGTCTGTTGTTTTTTTTCTCTCCTGTCAAAGGCCTTGGCCTTGGTTTAAGAAAACTGCTCCAGTAAACCCTCTGGCGTTGAAACCTGCGAAAACAAGTTCTACTAACCTGAGAATCTGCTGTTTCGTGGAGTGGCCACGACGGTCCACGAACTGCTCGTCCGAGAGGACATGTAGTTCTTCCGTGGCCTCGTGCAGTCTCGCCAGGATAACCTTCTCCACTACTTTGCTCATCATGGGCAGTAGACTGATGGGCCTGTAACTAGAGGAGAACGTTAAGTTCTTACCTGGCTTAGGGATGAGTATCACATCGGCCTTCCTGAGAATCCTGCTCCCTATACGGTCGCATCCCGGCGCTTTGCGGGGGTTCAGATGGCATAGAATCTTCTTCACCTCCTCCAGAGTGGCAGGTCTGATGAGTTCAGCGTCGGGTAGGCGTTTTAAGCGCCGCACGCGGCGCTCCACCTCGTCCATGTGATCTTCGTCTTCGTCGTCGAGAAGGATCTCTTTACACTGCAGTTCACGGCTGTCCACGAAAGTTTCTGTTTTGCTCCACTTCGTGTAGACGACCCCATTCTCTCCGTGAATCGGAGGTATCGGACGTCAGGGGGCCCTCAGCGCCTTCTGCATTTTCCACAGACTGCCGTCTCCGGGATTCAGCGATTCCAGGTGTCGTTGTCACCGCTCCTGGTAGAGCTCGTCCAGGGCAGCCTTGACTCTCCTGTTGAGCTGGTTTGCGATCTCCTGTCACGTGGATGGCCCGTCCTCTAGGCTCGTCGCTTGGCCGCGCGTGTCTCCTTTACGTCCTCTCGGTGGTGCTGCTTTCCAGGGCGGTGCGGATATCCTTCTCAAGGCTCACGACTGCCGCCTTCAGGTCCGCTTTGTCTTGGATGACAGAGACGGGTTGACAGAATCGTTGCATTTCTGCACGAAACCGCTCCCAGTCGGTCTGCCTCCTGCCGACGGTTGCCTCATCACGACGTTCCTGTCCTAATTCCAATAGGACAGGTTAGTGATTTGTGGATTCCTCGTGATGCGTCGTCATTCATTGGTATTGCCTTGAACAAAGGGATATCCAGCACGTCCGGCCTAGCCGCACATTTCTGGAACTTTGGCTCATCGGGTCCATACTCAAGTATGTCGTCGTGACTCCGCAGGAACTGCAGAAGCACCCTGCCTCGTGTTGAGGTGGCCATGCCTCCATGACCTCCTCCAGATCGTTCTCCAATAGCGGACGAGATGCTGGCTGGTAACAGGACACCACGGCGATATCTCCGTTGCTGGTGCTCACGGAAACTGCCACGGATTCCATATTTACCAGCTGTGGGACCTGCAGCATATGGTGTTCGATACCTCTCTTGATTAGCAGGGCCAATCCTCCTCCTCTGGCCGTCCTGTTCCTCTTGGCGGCCTGTGCGTCCCCTAGCTTGGTCTCTTGGATGGATGCCACGTCTACGTCTAGGCGTGGCAAGAGCTCAAGCAAGTCGTTTCTCCTACACTGGAACCCGTCGACGTTCCAGGAGGCGACTCTCAGGGACTGCGTTTGTCGAGGGACTGCTATTACTCCTGCAAAAGAGATGGCATTTTAGTAAAGAAGGCGCGCATGGCGGAGTATATCTTCTCCATCCTCGCCAGTGCGCTGAGAAAGTTAGAGAACGCAGTCTACGCCGTCAGGGGCTGCTGTTTCTTTGCAACCCCCTAGACGCCGCGACGGGTGCCTGCTTTTGCCTCGCCGCATCGGCGAAGCTCAAGACGCTGTAGACTTGGGGGCTGCGTATACTTAGCCTGCTCGGTTTCCCTCGCTGGCTTTGCTGCGGTTGGCCTTTTGGCGGCGTTATTCTTTGGGGCTTAGGGCAGCCCCTATAGCTAGCCGGATGGGGCCTCCGCAGTCGGCGCACTTCGCCGGGGCTTCCCTTGGTGCAGCGGCTCTGACCGTGGCCGAATTTTTGACATCTGAAGCATTAGGTGCTACAGCTGCCGCCTTCTGAGCCCCCACGTGGACGACCAGGTGACCTGCAAGATGCTTACCTGCTCCTGTGGTACTTGCACAAGAACAAGTGGCATCTGCTTCCTAGTCCTTTTATTGGTCATCATCGCAACGTTTGCGGGGGCGAAGCCCTGGCCGCGGAGGTCCTCCATCATCTCTTCCAATGGGGTGCCACAGGGGATGCCTCGGAGATGCGGAGGCTGGGGAGATGGCCACACCCTCTCTCACCATCTTCGCTTTGGAGAATTTTATCTTCTCTTTCATAAGGAGCGACACGGCCGTCCACCGGTCGCTTTTCCTCAGAATGACCGGGGGAATTTTAGGCGACTTCTCGGTCTCGCCCTCGGCGGGTGGTGGAGAGGTGGTGGCGGCGCGGTGACGGTGAAGAAATGGGTTTCTTCCTCTTTCCGCTCTTGCCTATACCGCTGCTGGAAGCAGTGATAAGAGCGGCTGACACAGGCGATTCTATATCCATCGCCGTGGAGGAGCTGGCCTGGCTGGGGCGAGTGCTATTAGAACCGGCCAACAGGCTTCTAATTAGTTCCTCTAATGCCCTGTGACGGGCCTCTGCTGCCGCCTCACGAGTTTTTGCTGCCTCTTTCTGATCCTGCAGCTGCTTAGTTAGCTTGGAAATACACTGCCTAAGCTGATGATTCTCGTCTTGAAGCCTTTTTAGCTCCTCATTGCTGTTCCGGAGAATTCGCCCAGTGTCGGATAGCGAGCTCCTACACCGGCTTTCGTTGGAGCTTCCTCCGCTGCCTTCGCTGGCGTTTGCAGTCTCGACCGCATCTCGTCGTCCTCCTCGACGTAGTTACCTGGAACAGAAATGCTTGGATCTCTCTGCCTATACTGGGATATAGAAGCTGTTAGACGAATTCTTATATTTAGGATTAAAAAAGACTAACGTTGTTTGTTTGTTTGTCTTAAGAAAGACAAATGTTTGTGGGGCCTCCACTTCACTGTGCACAACACTCACTTTTTCGCACTACTTTGCCACACTTTACGTCAGCAGCAGGGTAGTACCTGCTCGCGTCACTGTTCGAGACTGAATATCATATGAAGCACCCAATCCGAAGATATCAGTTATAATATGTAGTATGCCACTGCTGTACTCAAGCGCACACTTTAAAGACATTCTACCTTTCCCACTCACCGCTTCCCGGTTGTTTACTAGTTTAATATCATCATGTGGTTGTACAGCATTAAAAGAGCAATTTGTCAAATGCTAGTATGTAGATTTTAAATCTAACATGTATCCAATGTTGGGTCAATCGTTGGATCCAATGTTGGAGGCATCATGTAGCGCCGGTTATAAGGAAGGGAGAGAAATGATACTCTCGGACTGGGTGCTTCATATAATTATAATCGAACTTCTTAAAGTAAATTCGTTTGATCATCTAATTATATTTTGCACTTAGTCATCGATATCACTTATATTATGTAGTTGTTTAAAGAGTTGATTGCTATGACTTGTACCGTGATAAATACACACATTTAAATATATATATGCTGCTCTGCTACCCTGACTATAGTATATACGAAATTTTGAGAAGGTAAGAGCGATATATTGTACAACTTCACATTTAGGAGTAGATGAACTAAGTCTAACGACTTTCATAAATCGTTTATTCCTAAATCTTCACCTAGTTTTCCGTGTTGAAGCCAAGATAATGCTGAACGATGTGAGTTCAGTGTTTTATATACCTAAATTTCCTTGTTCCAAGACCAACTGTAGAAATTCAAGAACACAGGGCCAAGCATACCAACACACTGATACTGACACTGACAAATATTATTAGGGATATTACACAGAGAATTGTTGATTATTTATTGAGTAGGTCAATAGTCTAAAATAACACACCGGAATGTGATTTGGTATTAATTGCCAGAACGTTGTGGACTGTATTTGCTTTGAGTTAAATATTCAAACTTTTATCTCGTGAGGTACAAAAAATTAGACTTATCAATGCTGCCGTTGTTTTCTTGAAAAAAAAAACAGAATAAGGGATAGGAAAAAGGAAAATCAATCAAGTTTTCGGCTGGATTGATGCTGTTGCCTTTAGCTAGTTATCCAATCTAGATGTTATTCCTTATCACTTATCCCTAAATTTACTAAAACCGTAATTTCTAATCAACTAATTCTGATGGATTTCAACTAAATGCTATAGGTTAACCAACAACTAGTACTTAACGTCACAACGCTCGGTAACTGGCATGGGAAAAATGGCTATATCGACGACTTTCTAACGACTACTCTTTTCAAATTTTCGATATTGACAATCAATTCTAGATATCTATTAACTCGACGCTGTGGTCAGTAGTACTACTAAATATTTTAATAGCGAAAATTCTAACGACGTAAACAGAATGTAATATTACGCTGTAATGGAAAATGAATACTACTATAGTACTAATAGTACTTATGACTATGCATTTTTTCAAAGTGAAATCGTGTTTTTGTACACATAAAAGACGTAAAAAACGGTATTCACATGGAGATCCTTTTAATACAGTATGAATTTGATATTTTTACATTAATGTATGATGTGAATAATGTGTAAATTTACAATTTACAAATCATTTTTATTAGTGTAGCATAAAAATAATATTGTAGTGTTTTATTGTGGATTCTGAACAATATTACAGGGCTGTATTACTGACACATTGAGAGCATTTCTTCGGCTTCGGATTTCAAGATACTTTATAGGCAATCAAGGTCAGGTAAGGCACAAGCGGATGTAGCATACTAAATTTCGAAAAAAATAAGTAATTTGGTTCAAGAACTGACTGATTTATTTAAAGCTAGTTCAAGTGTGCCAATTGGGAACCACTCAGATTCCTTCCGCATTATTTTTAATCATTTGCAAGACTCTTAATATCATTAAAAAAATACGGAAAGGTATAAAATCCCTATATGAAAGTCCATTATCTTTGGATGCTTGTAGGTTGCTTATAGTCATATATATTTCTTCTCACACCATTGCCATATCTGTCTGGCAAGAGTATTTAATTTTGGGAATCGAACGCTACCCGTTCTATTCATTCAGTTCCGAGCAGCGGTGCGAACAGTTATGCCTGGTGTACCTGTGAGTGACGAGTTTCGAGACAACTTGTGCGAGCCGAGTGTTGTGCACAGTGAAGTGAAGCCCCACAAACAAATGTCTTCTCTAACATAAACAAAACTAGTCTACAGCGAAGTGCGTCGAGTAGGACGGCCGACAACCACCACCAAGAAATGCTGCGCCATCAACAAGAGATGCTGAGCAGGTTGCCGACAGCAACCTTCCCTGCAGCGGCCATAACAACTACCCCCTCCGCCACCAAAGGAGCGGCAGCAACTCAAAAGGGCAAAAGGAAGAAGCCGACATCTGCGAGCGACTCCTTGGCATCGGACGAGGAGCCATCCAAGACTGACGAAGCATCGGTTCTTCCTACCGCCCCCTCGACCACTTCTACAGCCGCCACCTCCGAGAAGACAACCGCCCCAAAGTTCCACCAGTAGTCCTGAGAGATCAAAAGCAGTGGACTACAGTCGAAAGAAGCCTTGGCGGTTCCTCATCCTGAAGGATGAGGAATGAATGACCCTTCACACGAAGGCATCGATGCCCCTCGTCTTAGTGTAGGTTCCGCAGGACCAGCACGGCATTTTGAAAGTAACAAGATGCTGCAACCTGGTGGTTGCAGAGCACTGAATTGCAGGGGGCGAAAACGGAGCCGTCACAGTGCCATCGTTGCCAGCGCTTCGGCCACGCGCAGAGCCGCTGCACGGCGGCTGCCAAGTGTGTTAAGTGCGGAGGAGGACACCACGCGGCGGATTGCACAAAGTCGCGAGACATCCCCGCGAAGTGCAAAATAAGCAACCGCAAGTCCCGCAGAGTGCACCCTCCGATTTCGTCAGGGCGCTGGCGAGGATGGAGGAAATGTACTCTGCAATGAGGGCTTTCTTCACTAAAATGCCATATCTGGTACAGGAGTAGATGGCAATCCCTCGACAAGTGCAGTCCCTGAGAGTCGGCTCCTGGAATGTGGACGGATTCCGGAGTAGGAAAAATGACCTCATTGGGCTTTTGCCACACCTAGACATAGACGTGGCCGCCATCCAAGAGACCAGGTTAGGGGGCGCGCAAGCCGCTAGGATGTTCGGCTACCTAGTGTACCGGAGAGACCGAACAGCCAGAGGAGGAGGTGTAGCCCTGTTGGTTAGAAGAAGTATAGAACACCATATGTATCAGGTTCTTGCAGGCAGTGTTGGGGACCTGACCGCAGACGGTGGCTATCGGAGACTTTAATGCGAAGTCGCCGGAGTCCAATAGCACGACCATCTCCACGCGTGGCAGGGTGCTTCCTTTTTTCCTACGGAAAGTCGACGCCTATGATAAGCATCGACTGAGATGACTTAGATCCATAGATAAAGCTTACATCTGTCAACAATGCCAACTACCATGCAGCATTGCAGCATTTCTAAATGCAGGAACGACAAAAATTAACATTCTTATTAGATAGATAGGTAACAGTTAATCCAGTTAGCTCCAATATTTTGCATTCGTTTTTCATTATTTCGTTACTGGTAAAACTACATTTTCACTCATTAGGTACAACCACTCACTACCGATAATGCACACTTCCCGTAGATACAGTTGGATAAAATGCCTATTTATTATAAGAAAATCGAACGAGAGAAATGGGTGGCACTAATAGGTAAGTAATAGAAAACTTTTAATGCATCCGCGGCAATCTTGTCCCATAGCCTAGAAAAACAAACCGGCGAACTATACTGTGCAAAAATATCTGTACCCGACACATATTCCTTTATTTAATAACTATAAAACGTTTAAAATTAAAATAAGGCACAAAAAACTGAAGAAGAACGTAAAACTACAACATAAACACAGTAATCCGTTAAATCTTAATTTTTTCTATCCCCTCTTAAGGGGATAGAGTTAGTCTTCTTACTTCTGCTTCGCGTTACTACGTTCACTTGGTGAGTTATATACTGTGCTTTCGTTCCGGTGTGTGGTTTTCTTCGCATGGCTGCGCGTCACGGGTCTTGCGTTTAATGGTGCTGTGGGTTCTTGTGTTCTGCTTGGCGTACTCTCAGCGTTGCGTATCATTGGTTTATTGATCTTCTTGGTTTCCAGGATAGGTTTCCAAGCTGTTGGTAATCTTTGGGTATCCTCACGTGTATTGAGATTTTGAGGATATTTTTCAATTTCGATGGCTTCTCTAATTATTCTTTTTGCCTTATGCTCCATTCTTGCTAGTACCTTGGTATTATCGAAATCAATGTCGTGGCCGGTGTCTTTTACATGTTGAGCTAATGACGAAGTTTTTTCATTTTTCTGGACAGCATTCCGATGTTCTTCTTTCCGGGTTTGAATTCTTCTGTTAGTTTGTCCAATGTACGTCTTCTCACAGTCTCCGCAAGGAACTTCATATACTCCTTGGCCTTCTAGAGGAATGTTTGTTTTGGCTGGTTGAAGACGGTTTCTATTTTATATTTCTTTAAAACCCTGCTTATTTTGTCGGTAGTTCCCTTGACATATGGCAGGAGAGCTTTGCCTATTGGTTTATCTTCTTCCTTCTGTTCTTTGTTTCGCCTAGGTCTTAAAGCCCTCTTGATGTTGTTACCGGAGAAACCATTTTGTTGTAAGGCTAATTTAACGTTTTTAATTTCCTCTTCTTTGTGGTCGTCGTCAGAGAGTCGTTCTGACCTTGTCATTAGTGTTTTGATCACTGATTGTAGCTGCGATGGGTGGTGGTGAGATTCTGCATGTAGGTACCTATTCGTGTGTGTTGGTTTCCGATATACCGTATAGCTTAGACCTCCATATTCTTTTTTCTTTATACATATATCGAGGAAAGGTAGCCGTTGGTCTTTTTCCAGTTCCATAGTGAACTTGATTTTTTGGATGTCTGCTGTTCAGATGAATTAAGAATTCTCGTAATTTCTCCTCGTCATGTGTCCATATGACAAAGGTGTCATCGACATATCTCAGCCACATAAATGGTTTATATTCTGCTGTTTCTATTGCTTGTTCTTCTAATTCCTCCATGAATAGATTGGCTATGACTGGTGACAAAGGCGATCCCATGGGTGCTCCCTCTATTTGCCTATACTTTTGGTTTTTGTAGACAAAGTAAGTGTTCTTTAGGCAATGTTTCGTCAATTCCATTAGATCCTCCCTTACATGGTATTTCCTCTGGATCATGTCGAGTGCTTGTTCCACTGGAATGTTTGTAAATAGGGACACTACATCAAAACTTACTAGCAGATGTTCTGGATCCACTTTTACGTTTCTAATACGCTCGATGAAGTGGCTTGCGTTCTTGACGTAAGATTTCGCTTCTTCGGCGTATAGTTGTAACTGTTTAGCCAGGAATCTTGCCAGATGTTTTAATGGTGATCCAATGGAACTTATAATGGGTCTCAAAGGCACTCCTTCTTTGTGGATTTTAGGTAATCCTCGATGATTTCTCTCTTGGGATAAGTTGCAGCTGTTGTTCTTGTCTGATGTTTGACGCTTTAATTTTAGCTTTTGTGGTCTTCTCAAGGTATGTAGTAGGGTCTGTGGAGATAGGTTCGTATGCTAGGTCGGTAAGTAAAGCCATGATCTTCCTGTCGTATTCTTGAGTGTCCATTATGACGGTTGCATTTCCTTTATCAGCTGGAAGGATAAGTACCTCGGTGTTCTTTTGGAGATTACGTAGGACTTGAGTTTCTTCTCTCGTAAGATTCTTTTTTGGCGGTTTAGCTCTTCTCAGTATTTGGGACACATCCTGTCGGATATTTTCTGCGATGTTGGTGTCCATATTCTCAATAGACGCTTCTACTCCGCATATGATGTTTTCCACTAGAATCTGTGTTGGTGTTACAGCATAATTAAAAGCTTTTGACAGCACACTTTTTGAGGCTTCGTCAAGAACCAATTTGGAGATATTGTAAACAATTTTATCCGTGTCAAGTCCTGGCATGGTTCTGTATATATACCGGGTGTTCCCTCTAAGACTTTCAGTGCGAATATCTCAGAAACCATCATAGCTAGTGCGACGAAATTTGGTATACAGACACTAGATGGCGCGTAGAATCTGATGATAACATCAATTCTTATACAGAGTGTTCCATTTTCCAAGAAATCGATTTAATTTAGATTTTTTGGTTGTCAGCCCTGCTAAAACTTATGTTTAAATTGAAATATACTTAATTATGAACACATTCTGATAAATAAACATTCAAAAATTTCAAAATTTAACTTAAAAAAACGCCTCCAAAGAGTACCCAAATTTCATTGTTTTGTCATGTAAAATGTGTATAGCCTTGAGCCAGACTTATACAGAAGAAACTAACATCGGTGAACGTCAAAACTATGAATTGTCATTGAATTGTCAAATATTAATGGCATAAAGTATTTTATTTTACATAAATAACACTAAATAATGGATTTAATGCAATTTACGTATGCACAATGGTGTTATTGAGACTTGTCGATAAAAACTTAGACTTCAGTTGAGGCTTTTTGGAGCATTGGGGTCGCCGTGCCGGCGCAGTCTACCGCTACAGCTAGAGTTACAGCGTGAATATTGTGTAAAATATCAGTAGATATTTTTAAATTATTCCATTATAATGTAATAAAACTTCAGTAAATTGTTTTTTTTATGTTACTACAGTGTACAATAATAATTAGGTGCACATATTTTTTATGACAAAATAATTTGCAAAATTGTGTAAGTACCTAAAGAATATCCCTGTTTTCCAACTGCTGTAATAATTATTGATTACTTATTTAGCAACAAATAAATTCAAACAAAACCATTTCTAACAGTTTGAATTATAATGTGAACATGTTTGTCGTTGAAAGTCAGATCTGAACCTACCCCAGCCCCACAAAAGGAAATATTACGAAAGCATAACCTAGAAATGATTGATTCTTGTATCCACATATTTCAGCACTTTGCTTATGTACTTATGTTTAAGAACTGTAAAATAGTAAACAATGAACTACAATTTCTGTATTTCCTGATACAGAACTAAAATAAAGCAACTGGTTTTTGCTAGGAAGAATCACCTGCAAATGTACTATACCCAATAGGTAGGTACCTATCAAATAATCATTTAAAGCTAGATAATAATTTGTAATTATTGTTTTTATCTTTCAGTTATGTGTGTGCAGTGCCACAAATTACATCAAAACAGACACTAGAAAGAATAAGCGAAAAATATTACGGACATTTTCTTGAAAATAATTCTAAACATGGAATGATGGATAATATTATAAAGAAGTCTGTAACTCACATTCTTTGAAGAGTATTCTATAAGACATTAAATTCAGTTGTCTGCTGTGGATTTTAAAATTTCTAAACGAATAAAATTAAGAAAAATAAACTAATTTCATAATTCTATGTACAATATGAAAACATCTCGTTAGAATATCTTTAAAATGTTGAAAGCTACCAAAATAACGTAATAAGGTAGGTATCGAACAATGAAATTTGTTGAGATTGTGATTTGCTTCTAATCGTACATACATGACTATCCCTCAGATTCAACATTGCTCTGTAATAGAATTAGAACACAGAATAAGTGTTTAATATAAAATCAGATATAATAATGTAAATTTATTTTATTGTTAATTAATCAAGAATCATTCATTCATTTAAAGCTAGACAGTAATTTGTAATTATTGTTTTTATCTTTCAGGTATGTGTGTAGTGCCACAAATTACATTGAAACAAAACGATTCGTAAGGACACCAAACAGAATGAACGAAAAATATCGCACAGATATTTTGTTAGAATTAATTTTATACATGAAATGATGGATAATATAAAGAAGTCCCCTAACTCACATTGGAGAGTATTTTACAAAAGAACAAAATTTTCAAAAAAGACTAAACGAGTGATTTTTTATATTTTATTATAGCTTGTTCGATACCTACCTTATTACGTTATTTTGATAGCTTTCAACAATTTAAAGACATTCTAACGAGAGGTTTTCATACTGTACATAGAATTATGAAATTAGTTTATTTTTCTTAAATTTATTCGTTCAGAAATTTTAAAATCCATGACAGACAACTGAATTTAATGTCTTATAGAATACTCTTCAAAGAATGTGAGTTAGAAACTTCTTTATAATATTATCCATCATTCCATGTTTAGAATTATTTCGAAGAAAATATCTGTGTAATATTTTTTCGCTTATTCTTTCTGGTGTCTGTTTTAATGTAATTTGTGGCACTGCACACACAACTGAAAGATAAAAACAATAATTACAAATTATTATCTAACTTTAAATGACTATTTGATAGGTACCTACCTATTGCGTATAGTACATTTGCAGGTGATTCTTCCTAGCAAAAACCAGTTGCTTTATTTTAGTTTTGTATCATGAAATACAGAAATTGTAGTTCATTGTTTACTATTTTACAGATGTAGAGTTCTTCTTAAATATAAGTACATAAGTAAAGTGCTGAATTATGTAGACACAAGAATCAATCATTTCTAGGTTATGCTTTCGTAATATTTCCTTTTGTGGGGCTAGGGTAGGTTCAGATCTGACTTTCAACGACAAACACGTTCACATTATAATTAAAAGTTTTAGAAATGGTTTTGTTTGAATTTATTTGTTGCTAAATAAGTAATCAATAATTATTACAGCAGTTGGAAAACAGGGATATTCTTTAGGTACTTACACAATTTTGTAAATTATTTTGTCATAAAAAAATACGTGTACCTAATTATTATTGTACACTGTTGTAACATAAAAAAACAATTTACTGAAATTTTATTACATTATAATGGAATAATTTAAAAATATCCACAGATATTTTACGCAATATTCTTGCTGTAACTCTCGCTGTAGCGGTAGACCACGCCGGTACGGCGACCCCAATGCTCCAAAAGCAAGTCAAGTCTAAATTTTTATCGACAAGTCTCAATAACACGATTGTGCATACGTAAATTGCATTAAATCCATTATTTAGTGTTATTTATGTAAAATAAAATACTTTATGCCATTAATATTTGACAATTCAATGACAATTCATAGTTTTGACATTCACCGATGTTAGTTTCTTCTGTGTAAGTCTGGCTCAAGGCCATACACATTTTACATGACAAAACAATGAAATTTGGGTACTGTTTGGAGGCGTTTTTTTAAGTTAAATTTTGAAATTTTTGAATGTTTATTTATCAGAATGTGTTCATAATTAAGTATATTTCAATTAAAACAGCAAGGCTGACAACCAAAAAATCAAAATTAAATCGATTTCTTGGAAAATGGAACACCCTGTATAAAAACTGATATCATCAGATTCTACGCGCCATCTAGTATTTGTATACCAAATTTCGTCGCACTGGCTATGATGGTTTCTGAGATATTCGCACTGAAAGTCTTAGAGGGAACACCGGGTGTTCCCTCTAAGACTTTCAGTGCGGAAATCTCAGCTACTATTGCAGCCAGTGCGACGAAATTTGGTATACTGGCACTAGATGGCGTGTAGAATTCGATGATGGCATTAGTTTTTATACAGGGTGTTCAGTTTTGCAGATAATCGATGTAAGTTCAATTTTTTGGTAGTCAACCTCGGTAAAATTTGTATTTAAATTGAAATATTCTTAATTATGAACACTTTCTAATAAAAAAATTCCCGAAAAAATTTAATTTTATCCTGAAAACGCCTATGAAAAGTACCCAAATTTCATTGTTTTGTCATGCAAAATGTGTATAGCCTTGAGTCAAATTTACACACACGCAACAACCGCATGGATAGACGTCAAAACGTAAAGTGACAGGAACTGTCAAAGCAAGTATGACTATTTTCGTAGGAATTTTATTATAAATACGTAACACCATGAGGTACATTGAATCTGCGTACGTATTTGCAATAATGCTAGTTTTGTTAAAAAAAAAATGGAATTTAGAGGTTATTAACTGTTCGTGTACGCTGAGCTTTATTCGGCATGAATACTCTGAAAGTATGTGAAACGTTATTTTTTTAATTGTATAATACGACTATTCTCGGAAATAATAAAAGTGATAAAGGACAAGCAGAAAACTAAATTTATGAACACGTCACGCTCTTGACTCGCTGCGGCTTTACTGTTGTTTACTGTGAATATTGCTGCAGGCTGCAGAGCGCTGACGCAGAGTCCGAGAGTCTCGAGACACCCGAACGAAATGTAAACTTAACCTAGAGTTTCAAATAATGAAAATAATGAATAAAGCCTCTTCAACAAGTGGGAAAAATGTTTTAAAGCCTAGAAACAATCATAGATAAAAATGTAATGGATTCCTTGAGTGAAAGCTTCAGTTCCAGTATTACAAAAATATATCTGTTATAAAAACTACTCATCAAATGTGAGTAAAATTTCGAGCCATATACCTAGGTGTGCTAAAAATTACATTCATGCATTAAAAAGCTTGATAGTACAAGATGTGTAAGTACTAAATTTAAAGATTAATGGGAATTGAGAGTAAAGACGAAGGAAAAATATCAGTGTACTTAGTAGGTAATTATAACTTGCATATTATGTTTCGCCTTTTTACGTTAAATATACGAGTTGTAGTTTCTTGTACTTATGTTTCATATTAGCTACTTCATTTTAAAGAACTATGGGGTTAAATTTATAAGAAATAGCCCAGTTATGCAAAGGCTGGGATTATCTTTACCTAATTAGTTTCAGATGGAGAAGCTATTGGGGGACTTACTTTCAAGAACAGAGATGAGGAAACATATTTCAGTATTATTTTTCAGGAGAACAGAATGAATATAAACATATTCATTTCACCTTGTGGTGTGCAAAAATTAAAAATGTCTACGAAAATGTTTCGTCTCACCTCTAGGTAAGAACCTAGAAAACAAAGTGGTGTTATGGAAGCAGGTTGACATACACAATTACGTTAATCATTGATTAAAAGATTCGATAAGATACTGAAGAAGCCAGATGCCAAGATTAGTTTATATTCGTGCGACAGATAGATGAGAGATGAGGAAAATTTTCCTAGAACACATTAGACTTTATGTTTTGCCATAAATAAAAACATACCTAACTTTCTGTACTTGGTTTAATTATTTAATAAAATTAAAGTTCATGGAATGTGTAAGTTAATGAGTGAATTAAATAAAAAATGTAAATAATGCAAGTATGACGGAAATTAAAGTTTATTAAATTGTTATTGTTTGTATTTATTATACACTACAGCAAATATTCCTTGTGTTTAATAATTCTATAACAAAATTAATATGTCTAAAACATAAATATCAGTGAGAACTGTTAATATTCAGTTCTTAAATGGGGTAGGTATAATTTTAAGCATGAAATGATAGATAATAATATAAAAAACTCACTTTGAAAAGTATTCTACAAGGAACACATTTTCAAGACTAAATGAATGATTTTTTGTATTTTATTTTAGTTATTATTCAGTTGTAATCAGCATAATTTCAATTAAAAAGTAATACGTATCTACAGTGGTTTATTTTTTTATTAGTGGCTAAATTGATTAACTTGACCCTTCATCTTTAAGTATTCATTATTTCTTAAGCATCTGTGTTTAATAATTCAGGTAGAATAAAAAACAGACAAATGCAAATTTTAATTTATTAACAATAAAATAAAATTACAATAAATTAAAAGTATCTAAGTACTTACATACATTTAATCGATTTTATGTTAAATAGTTGTTCTGTATTCTAATTTACAGAGCAGTTGTGTATATTATAACAACAGTTAGCTTTCATCATTTTTAAGATATTCTAACAAGATGTTTTCGTAGTGTACGTAGAATTATGAAATTAGTTTTCCTTAATTTTATTTGTTTAGAAATTTTAAATCCCACGACAGACAACAACTGAATTTAATGTCTTATAGAATCCTCTTCAAAGTGAGTTAGGGGCTTCTTTATAACCACCATTCCATGTTTATAATTCATTCTAAGAAAATATCTGTGTGATATTTTTCGTTTATTTTTTGGTGTCCTATGTTCTGAATTGTTTCAATATAATTTTTGGTACTACTGAAAGATAAAATCAATAATTTCAAATTACTATCTAGCTTTAAATGACTATGTGATAGGTACCTTCTCGGTCTAGTAAATATTCATGATTCTTCCTAGAAAACCAGTTGCTTTATTTTAGTTCTGTATCATATAAAATACAGAAATGGTAGTACATTGTTTACTATTTTACATATGTAGATTCTTTCTTAAACATACTTTATCCATCAATAACATAAATATTGTGATGAAATATGTGGACACAATAAACATCAATCATTTCTAGGTTATCCTTTAGTGATATTTCTTTGACTTGTTTTGCGAGGCAAGTTCAGTTCAAGGACAAACACGTTGACATTATAATCAAAACAATTTTAGGAGTCGTTTTGTTCGAATTTATTTGTTGCTAAATAAGTAATCAATAATTATTACAGCTGATGGAAAAAAGGAATATTCTTTAGGTACTAAGTCTAAATTCAACAAATCTCAATAACACCATTGTGCATACGTAAATTGCATTCAATACATTATTTCCCGTTATTTATGTGCAATTAAATATTTTATGGCATTAATATTTGACAATTCAATGACAATTCATAGTTTTGACGTTTAGCGATGTTAGTTTCTTCTGTGTAAGTGTGGCTCAAGGCTATACACATTTTACATGACAAAACAATGAAATTTGGGCACTTTTTGGATGCGTTTTTTTATGTTAAATTTTAAAATTTTTGAATGCTTATTTTTCAGAATGTGTTCATAATTAAGTATATTTCAATTTAAACGTAAGTTTTAGAGGGGTTGACTACCAAAATATGAAAATTAAATCGATCTCTTGGAAAATGGAACACCCTGTATAAGAATTTATTCAGATTCTACTCGCCATCTAGTGTCTGTATACCAAATTTCATCGGGCTGACTGTGATAGTTTCTGAGATATCAGCACTGAAAGTCTTAGAGGGAATACCCGGTGTATAATCTATATACCATTTTCACTTTTTCTAATATCCAATTCAAAGAAAATTGTTTGATATATGTAATTTATACCTCGTCATTCATATTATCTAACTTTATAGCTAAGTATTTTCCTCTTTGATTGTACGCTAAATTTAAAAAATCGGCTTATTACAGGTGTCACTAATTTAGTAAATGTATAACGGGCGCATGATAGATTGAACGAAGGGCATGTGAACTGATAGCTTACCGATTTGTTCAAATGAAAACATTTCTACGCTCTTCGTGTACAGGAATGAGAAAATAGGTATCTTCCAGGTCGATAAAAGATATGTAACAGTTTTTTGTTACCAGCCTAGACACTGTGTATGTTTTTCATTATAAAGTGAGGTGTCCTAATAATTTCGTTAAAAGATTTCAAATTTAGGATAAACAGTCTTTTCCGTTCGGTTTGTCATTTTGTCAGCTGAGACAATTCTCGAGAAAACATTATTATTAGGATTATTAGTGCAAGCTACCATAAAACCTTGCATGAGTGCCCGCAGAAAAAAATATCAATGGGGCCAAAATGGAAACGTACATATATATATGTATGTGTATGTGCTTGCATTAGTAATTGATTAATAATTACTTTTATTTCTCTAACCTCAGAAAATTTGGACATTATAGGTCTACTTTGCTGGGGAAAATTTAACAGATGTATTTTGCAATCCAGTCGAGAATTATAAAATTTTTGGTTATTCTCGACCACTTTTTGTCTTCTTTTGGTAACACTTAGGATTAGTTTAGGGGTCAAAGATTTATGAGGGAGAGGGGACAGGAACGGCATATTATTATTAAGCAGGCCCAGAAATAATTTACTTACGCTTCGGACAGTATTGACCCAAATAGTAAATGGCGAAATATGAAGTGTCAGTCAACTCATGTCATTTTTATTTAGAAGAAGGGTTCTCCGTACTTTAGAAATCTCATAAAATTGCTAGAATTTGTCCTGCATCATAAAGATATGGTAATAGTAAGTCTCTAAAATAATGTCATACCTAAGCTAGTTTATATTTTTGATAATTTGAACTTGATTGATCTGAGGTCTAGTACGGTTTTGAAGGAATTTATAAAATCTCAGGATTTGCTGCATGCGGAGTTAGATCTAGTTAGTTAGACGGTTTGAAGATCTTGTTTGTAGAACAGCCTTGTGTTAAAATGTAACAGGAGGATCTGATAGCCTGATATATATATTGTTATATTTTTATATATGTGTGTGTTTTTGATTTTTAATTTGAATTTTATTATTTATTGTTTATTTTAATTTTTAATAATTTATTGTGTATTTGATGTTAAAGTTAAATATTAAATTTTTGTTGGGCGCCAATGATCCTTTTATGTATTATGTTTTGTGAGTGTATGTTGTGTTCCAACTATATTTCGTTTAATACAAACCTTTTACATAATATTTTTTTTTATCTTTATCTTACCTTATTTATACCAAATTTTGTTTATCCCTTGCTAGACACAGTTTTATTAATCAAAAGAGCAAAAGAAACTTAAATCAGGAGTCGGTTCAAAATATACAGGTTTTTATTTTATATTGTAATAACTAGTAACACTTTTGAAAGATTATCAATATTTTTGTGCTATAATCAATTGTAAAACAACAAAGAATATTTTCTTTTTAATATTACCTTTCTGATAATGAATTTTACCAAACCAATGTAGATTAAAACTTGGATATTGAATTTTATTGAAGTTTAGAAATGATACTCAAATATCCTTTATTTTTGTAATGTTGGTTGCATTCCTACAGAAACATAATATATTTTAAAGTAAAATGGCTTCTCTTTGGATGACAGATATTATTTGCTCCAGTGAAATGATTGAATGTGGATGTTATATTTGTTGAGTTCGACTTGGTTTTATACAGGTAAGTCCTGTAGTTTATTTTTATACTTTGCAAAGATTGATATTGTTAAAATCGATTTTAATTTACTATAGCTATAGATATTTTTATAGTGCACTTTATTTTTTTTTAAGGTACCTGAGGTTAGGAATGTTTTATTTTCCTTCCTGTAAACTGCAAACTGCCTGGAAACTGGAAACTATCCTGTGGAATTCTATGGAACCGCACAATTTCCCTGGATACGGATGATATCTTCAGTTGTGGCAATAAAAACTATACTGAATGATGTACAAAATGGTAAATTTTAACTGGTAGGTCGATATTTTTTGATTTTTCTTGTTATTTTTAATCAAATTTTTATAATTTCGGGAGCTCTCTTGCAATGCTGCTGCTCTTCTCTAAACCCAAGCCGTAACTAACAACAAATTCATTGTTTTTTTTCCTTGCTGCAGATTGCCATGTTATAAAAGTCCATTCACATGATTTTCTTGCAGTCTTTGTATGTCTTTTTTTATGCACAATTCACAACACAACTTATAACTAATACAAATTTAAAATGTCCTTTTATCTTAATTATACAATTTTTAATTATTTTATTTAGGAAAATAGTCTTTATTGTGTGTTTTTGTTCATGTTCAAAAGATTCTTGTAATGTCGCCTTTACTTTTGACATTTCTAGAATTGATTATTTTAATTTGACATTTCAATTTAAATTTTAGGACATGATTTATTTATAATTGGAATATCTTTCATTATGTTACTCGTTTGCATACCATATGTATATCAGATTTTTCTGTAGACTTTCTCCTTTTATTTTCTATATGGTGCTCTGAGTTTAATTTCTTTTTTTTTATGTTCTGAATGATAATAATAGTCGTCGTCATGCAAATTTTTGAAATTGATTTGATAATAAAATTATTAAAATTAGTATTTTATGTTATGTAATATTATTTATTCTATGTAAAATTCATATCCAAGGATATCTATATTAACAATTCTTTATATATTTTATAAATTGATACTAATAATTATTAATTTTTATTTAACTTTAGGTTTGGTCAGGTGTTATTTTCATTTGATTTTCTGTGTATATTTCAAATTGTTACAATATATACTAATATATATATATATATATATATATATATATATATATATATATATATATATATATATATAACATATATAATAATAATATATAATATATATTATTATTATTATATATGTTATATATATATATATATGGTTGTAAAATTTCCGCGATGAATCTGCATGGTCTTCAAAAGAACCATTTGTTTGACAACGTTTCGGTAAAATCTCATTTACCACCTTCAGGTCTTCTTACTTCTGCTTCGCGTTACTACGTTCGGCTTACTAGTAACGCGAAGCAGAAGTAAGAAGACCTGAAGATGGTAAATGAGATTTTACCGAAACGTTGTCAAACAAATGGTTCTTTTGAAGACCATGCAGATTCATCGCGGAAAGGAACCCGGAAAAATTTTACAACCACATATAACACCCGCGGAAGCATACGAACTAACATATATATATGTTAGTTATTCTCGATCGCTTTAAGTGTATGTACGTGTCGCAAAAGTGCTCCGGCATTAAAGTACAATTTGAACCGTGCCGAGTTATTTTTGGGATACAAATAGTGTGAGTTTTGGTGGTGGAGGAAAGGGGCAAGCAGACGAATAAGAAAATTTGAAAATAACAGAGTAAAAGTAAAAGAAAGACAGAAATTTTTCGGAGATTAGTGAAAGTAGGTCATCAATAAGGTTCAGTGTTGCTTACAGAGATTGACAGAGAGTTTTCGATTAGTCGACAAGAACGACTTTGTCAGGCGCGTGGGTAGGCAACCAGTAATTCAGAGACGTATTGGAGAAGAAAATACCTGGTCTGGGTAGCGATCTGGTGTCAAGTGAGATAGGCAACCAGTAGTGTCGGAAATATAATAAACAGAATGTTAAGGAAAAATGAAAAACCGGTGGTCAGTAAAAGGGTAACAAGGACACCCGAGCGAAGAAGAGAAGAGATTGAAATAGAAATAGAAAGTGATGCCAGTGGAACGGATGAGGGAAAGAAAATGAGAAGTATGGAAGGAGTAGCTGAGGTATTCAGCTGTAGTAAAAAACTAGCACGATCGCCAGTAAAGAAAGGTGATATGGAGGACAACCTGGAAAAGGTGCTGAGAATGTTGGAAAGTTTAACGCAGGAAGTAAAAGAGGTGAGAAGAGAAGAGAAAGAGTATAGAGAGGAGATAAGACAACTCAGAGGAGAGATTGAGGACATGAGGCAGGAAAATAAGGCGCTTAGAGATAAGATGAGAGAGGTAGAAGAAAGAGTAGAGAGTATAGATAAAGAGAAAAGAAAGAAAAATATAGTGGTTCAAGGCCTACAAATTAGAGAAAATTTAGATCAGAATGAGCTAAAAGGACAGATAGAAGAGTTTATAAGAAAGTCAATGCATATGGAGATTGGTACAGAAGCGGTAACGAAAATAGGAGTTAATGTATGTTTAGTAGAATTAAAAAACTTGGAGGACAAGATAGGATAATGAAAAATAAAAGTAAATTAAAGGAGGCAGGAGCAGCCAAAGTCTATATTAACGATGATATGAGCAAAAAAGAAAGGGAAATTCAAAGAAAAATAAGAATGAAAGCCAAAGAAGTAAGGATGGAAGGAAAGATAGCAAAAGTAGGATATCAAAAACTCGTAATAAATAATGAGCTTTGGAAATGGAATAATGATGCAAGCAGGTTAGAAAAAAAGGAAGCAAAAAACTAGATATATCACTTAATACAGGGTGT
This sequence comes from Monochamus alternatus, assembly GCA_037114965.1. Lineage (NCBI taxonomy): Eukaryota > Metazoa > Arthropoda > Insecta > Coleoptera > Cerambycidae > Monochamus > Monochamus alternatus. The sequence continues at coordinate 46,551,686 of CM073426.1, forward strand.
CCGGTAAGTACCTCCTAATCTCTCGGGAGTGTATAGGGAAGGTCAAAATAAAACTAGTCCTTCCTATAATTTTTTTTTCCTAATGTGCCCCCTAACGGAGTTATGGGGGTCAAAGGGGTACCTATAAATTAACGTTTAGGGTTATAACTTTGAAACCACCCTGTATATTTTAATAAAATTTTCGTACGTTGTATTACACATGGAGCTCTACGATTTGATGCTAAAATCAACTTTTTACTATTATCAGGTGTCCAGAAACGGACTGGCCCTATCACAATTTTTCTCAAAATTTTGACAGAAGTAATTTTATCAAATTGAAAATATTATTATTAGATACTCTGAAGGTTTTTCTTTAAAAATGGTACTCTTTATTTATTTCGAAAAAATGAACGGTTTGCGAGATAAATCGGTTTTGAAAAAAATTGGTAACAAATACAATAACAATTAAAATTTATTTTTTTACATATTATTTCATGCATTTAATTTCTTTAACTTTATTAAGTCCAGAAATCTTTGAACGGGTTGGCTATACTTTATGAGCAAGTAGTGACTAATTAAAAATAACATTTGAAAAATAACTTATTTACAAGACATGCAACAAAGAACATTCAACAATGAACAAAGGTACCTAAATGTTACTTCGGTAGATGTTCAAAATGAGCACCCCGTACTTCAATGCACTTTCTAATCCTACGAATGTTTTCCCGGTGCACTTGAAATAATATTCCGTGATTATTGCGGAGATGGTCACAGTTCTGTGTTATCCTCAGCAGAAGTTCCTCTCTACTATTTACGGGTGTTGAATAAACGTTATTTTTTAAATGACTCCACAGAAAAAAGTCTAATGGGTTTATACCGGGCGACCTAGGTGGCCATGATACAGGTCCGCCTCGACCTATCCATCGATCACCAAAAACATTCGTCAGATGTTGACGTACTAAACGATCAAAGTGGGGTGGTGCACCGTCATGCATGTACCACATTTCAGTTCCTATTTGAAGGGGCACTTCTTCTAACAAAATATTTAGATTTTCCTCTAAAAATTGCAAATAAAGAGCATCATTAAGTCTTTGCTCCAGAATAAATGGACCAATCAAATGATTCCCGATAATTCCAGCCCACACATTCACCATAATCCTTTGTTGGTAGCGAGTTTGAACTAAAGCGTGAGGGTTTTCTTCATCCCAGACATGTAGATTATGCGAATTAATTATGCCGTCTCTTGTAAAACCTGCTTCATCGCTGAACAAAATAGATGTACCAAAATTATGATTCCGAATATGATGCTGTAAAAACAAATTGGCGTATTGAAGTCTTTTAGGATAATCATCTGGAGACATAGCATACACTTTTTGGATGTGGTACGGGTAAAGCAATTGTTCTTTCAGAGTTTCATGTACAGCCCATTTTGTAACATTGTTTTGTGCCGCAAGCTTCCTTATGCTATTTGAAGGATTATTAGCAACGTTTTCCAATATTTGTTCCTCTACATGAGGGTCTCGTACTCTCCTCGGGGCTCCTGCTCCACCACGGCGTGGCAAAAAGCTTCCTAAATAAAGGATTCGGAAGAAATTGGTTTCACTAACGTTTTTCACTATTTTTTTTTTACCTGTTTCTCTTAAACTACGATCAACTCTTTCAAAAGTTTTTGGACTCGGCAAATGTCGACCCGGAAACCTGTCATCATAAAGTCTTCTTGCCTCCACGGAGTTGCATAATGCTTCCCCATAAATTAGGTGCATATCAGCATATTCTGCACAGGAATATTCTTCCATTTTTAAATGTTATTTATAACGGCTTAAAACGAATACCACAATAAAATTGAATTTTTATTCTGTCACGCGCCTTTGACAAGTACTTTAAAATCAACAGGGTCTAACAACGAAAACAATAGAAAAGAACTCCATGGAGACAAGAGCAACAATAATTTGTAGATGTATTTTGGTCATAGATGTTGATTTTACAAGAGAACGGCATTATTCATTCCCTTAATTCACCACCAGTACATGTTTATGGTGAATCTGTAGGCTGGCACTAGCGGGAATGATTTTACTGTAAAAAAATAAATTTTAATTGTTGTTGTATTTGTTACCAATTTTTTTCAAAACCGATTTATCTCGCAAACCGTTCATTTTTTCGAAATAAATAAAGAGTACCATTTTTAAAGAAAAACCTTCAGAGTATTTAATAATAATATTTTCAGTTTGATAAAATTACTTCTGTCAAAATTTTGAGAAAAATTGTGATAGGGCCAGTCCGTTTCTGGACACCTGATAATAGCAAAAAGTTGATTTTAGCATCAAATCGTAGAGCTCCATGTGTAATACAATGTACGAAAATTTTATTAAAATATACAGGGTGGTTTCAAAGTTATAACCCTAAACGTTAATTTCTAGGTACCCCTTTGACCCCCCATAACTCCGTTAGGGGGCACATTAGGAAAAAAAATTATAGGAAGGACTAGTTTTATTTTGGCCTCCCCTATACACTCCCGAGAGATTAGGAGGTACTTACCGGACACCCTGTATAAAAGAAAGATGGCTGGCAATGGACATGGTTATGAGAAAAGGAAACGACATAAATAGAACCAGTAACAGAAAGCAAAAAATACAGAACGAAGCTAGAAGGACGGAGAGCGGGAAGACAGGATAAGACGGAAAGCAAGAAGGCACAAATCAAGAAAGAGGAATGAGAATGGGAACATGGAATGTAAGAGGGTTAAATGAGGAAGGATCATTAAAAATCCTAGAAAGAGAAGCAAGTAGATACAAAATTGACATAATAGCGATACAGGAGACGCATATAAAGGAGACGGACACATGGGAATTAGAAAATTATTTATTCGTTACGAACGGAGGCGAAACAAGGCGATACGGAATAGCATTCTTAGTAAATAAAAATATGAGGGATAAAATTTATAAATTTGAAGCAATTTCAGATAGGTTATGTATGATTAAAATCAGAGAAGAAATAAACATAGAGATATTAAATATATATGGGCCAACAGAAGAAGAAAAAGATGCGTTTTATGAGAAGCTAGAAGAAAATTATGGAAAGCTGAATAAACACACAGTAAGAATGGTGGTAGGGGATGCAAACGCGAAAATAGGGAGAGAAAGGATGTATGAAAGTATAGTAGGGACAGAAAGTAAACACCTAGAGAGCAATGACAATGGGCGTAGGTTGATTGAATTTGCAGAAGAACAAAAAATTAAAATAATGAGCACATTTTTTAAGAGAGAAAACATACATAAGGGTACCTGGACCTCTCCAGATGGAGCATATACGAATCAAATTGATCATGTTTGCATAGATGAGAATCACAGAAGCATAATAAAAAATGTTAGGTCATGCAGAGGGGCAGACATAGACTCGGATCACTATCTAGTGAGAATAGATTTGAAGATAAAAAAACCTATTAAAAGGAAAGGATTGCAAAGGAAAAAAAGACAACTAGATATGGCGACATTACAAAATGAGAGAACCAAAAAGTATGAAGAAGAGATAAGGAAGGGTTTGCAAGAAAACATACAGATATTGGAAGCAAATATAAATGAAGAATGGATAAAGATCGAAAATGTCATACAAACAGCAAGTGAGAAAGTAATACCAAAAAAAGAGTTTGCAGGGAGGAAAAGATGGTGGGATGAGGAGTGTATAAGAGAGGCGGAGAAGAGAAATAAGCTAAGAATTAAAGCACTCCAGTCAGTACAAGAGGAAGATGAAGAAAAATACAGGGAACAAAGACGAAAAGCGAAGAAAGTGTTTAGACAAAAGAAGAGAGCAGAACAGGTTAAGAAAATAGATGAAATAGAGCAACATTATAAGAGGAAGGAAATACGCAACTTCTACAGAGAGATAAAAAAGGGAAAAAAGATAAAGAAGGAAGTAATATATATGAGGGATGAAAGTGGAAATCTAATTGCAGAGGAAACAGAAGTGAGACAAAGATGGAAGCAATACTTTGCAGATATGTTGAATGAAGAGAGTGTAAGAGAAGGAGAGGAGCACGAGGAGATGATACCGGGAAGGGGAGAGGAAGTGGATATGAAGAACCTACAAAAAAGGAAATAGATACAATTATAGAGGCTTTAAAGAATAACAAAAGTCCAGGAAAAAAAAACAGAATAACAGCAGAGAACATTAAGTACGCAGGAGAGGATTTAAGACAAAGAATATACGAAATGATACGAATGATCTGGGGAAGAGAATGTATGCCTGAAGATTGGAGAGATGCTTTGATTATACCAATCTTAAAAAAGGGAGATGCAACAGACTGCAGAAACTATAGGGGTATATCATTGTTAGATGTAGGGTATAAAATTATGGCAACGTTAATAAAACAGAGAATAGAACCTATAGCAGAACTACAAATAGGGGAGTATCAAGCAGGTTTTAGAAAAGGAAGGTCAACAACGGACCAAATCTTCATGGTGAAGAAAATTCTGACTACATGCTATGAGTATGGGATCAAAGCAATGGTTCTATTTGTGGACTTCAAGAAAGCATATGATTCGATTAAAAGGAATAAACTAAGTAAAATTTTGAAACAATTTGGGATACCAACCAAACTGATTAGGCTATTGAAAATGACCTTAGACCAAATCCAAAGTACGAATAAAAAGTGAATGTTCGGAAGGCTATTGATACAGGACTGAGACAAGGAGACCCACTCTCAACGCTCCTTTTTAATTTAGTACTAGAAAAGGTCATAAGAGATACTCAGTTGAACAGAGAAGGACACATATTGTTTAAAAGTCATCAAATTGTAAGTTATGCAAATGCGTGGCTATTATTGCTAGAGATAGTAGGGAATTAGAAGAAGTAACGAGAAAACTTGTGAAGGAAGCACGTAAAGTGGGATTGCAGATAAATCAAGAGAAAAGTAAGCTTTTGAGAATAGGAGAACAAAAAAAGGATGCCTATTTTAAATTGAGAACAGAGCATGGAGAGATGGAGTTTGAGGAAGTTCAAGAATATGTATATTTGGGGGCGCTAATAACAGCTATCTGTGATGAGGAACAAGAAATAAATAGGAGAATAATAAAAGCAAACAGAAGTTCGGCAGCAGTCAACCACTTATTGAAATCAAAAAATTTGTCCAGAGGAGTAAAATTTAGAATGTATAAAACAATTTTGAGACCGACAGCGCTGTATGGTAGTGAAACCTGGGTTCTCAATACGAAGTCAAGAGAAAACCTTTTAAGGTGGGAAAGGAAAATCTTAAGGAGAATTCTAGGGATAAGAAGACGGAGGAAGGCTATATAAGGAGAAATAATGAGGAAATATATGCAATGTACCAGGCACCAACAATAGACGAAATTGTAAGAGCCAGAAGAGTGCAGTGGCTAGGACATCTAGAACGTATGGAAGATGAAAGGGCAGTTAAGAAAATAGTAGGGAGTAAACCTAACTACAAGAAAAAAAGAAGTAGACCGAGGAAGCGAAGGAGAGAGGCAGTGGCAATAGATCTAAGGGAGAAAAATGTAACGGATTGGAAAAGAAAGACGAAGGACAGAATGGAATGAAGGAGAATAACACAGCTGTGGGCCTAAAAGGCCTGTAAACAGCTTTATATATATATATTCCTTGAATTCACATTCGGATTACAACCTAAAATATTTAATATACTTACCAGATGTAAGTTTTCATCGTTGTAAATTATAATACATGTAATAGCGGCTGTCTCAGGGACAGACCGCTATGTTATGTGGCAATTTCCGACCTGTACGGGGTGCGACTGATAGCTGGGACTATTCTGGAGCCGGAACCGCAACGGAACTGCTTCGGTTGGCAAAATAGCATTGCTCCTTTTCGGAATGGGAAACGGGATAGGCTGTAGGCACTTATTGCAATGCCTATGTGTGACTGTGTGGTTTGCGCGCCCCTTTCGAATACGGCGGCAAATGACCGCGAATGTAACTCCGACTCGGTGGACACTAATAGCTCGTTAATGGATTCGCTTGAAGATCGTCACATTACATAAGAAATAAAAATGCCGATTTCATTTCTTCGGTAGCACACGGACACACATAGTCCGCCTAGATTCAATACCGAAGAATCGACTAACTACGCGAGTCTATATCCTTGACTAGGTAAATGACCTCGGATGTGCGGGGTCGAGAGGGATTATCTGTACCCACGTCACTGTAGGCCGAGACGCCTAGTAGAGATGGGTTCTTTTCTCCGGTCAGCCTCGACCGCTGTTGCGGCCGATGCCAGTGGCTCGGGGAATCTCCTCTTGTCCTGGAAAGCTCCGTCGGCAAGGGCTTATCTTCTGACGCTCTTCTGTTCTTCGGGAGTAGTCATGTTTGGCCGCGGCGCGAACGCCTCCGGGCGGGTGGCACTGTGGCCCTATGGGAGACGCTAGGACAAAGAACTTTAACTATCCTTCAGTATCGCAGGTGGGGGAGTTTCCTGAGAATCCTGTTTCCTATCCCGTCGCAACCGGGCGCTTTGCGGGGGTTCGGGCGGCGCAGAATTTCTCTTATTTCCTCCAGCGTCGCAGGTCTGATGTCGTCAGCATCGGGTAGTCGTTCCACCGCGTCGGTGTGTTCCTCGTTGTCGAGAAGGTTTTCCCTGCACTGTAATTCAAGGCTGTCGATGAATGCCTCGGCCTGTTCATATCTTGTATAGACGATCCCATTCTCTCCCTGAATCGGAGGCATTTGACCTCGGGGTGTTCTCAGTGCCTTCTGCATTTTCCACATACTGTGATTTTCCGGGTTCAGTGTCGAGAGCGGCTTTTATTCGTCGATTAAGCTGGTTGGCGGCCTGCTTGTCTCTAGAATGAGCCGTCCTCGTGGCATGTCATTTAGCCGCGCGTCTCTCCCTAATTAACTCTTGCAACACAAGAGGTAACTCACCTGCATAGTTGCACGACAGCCGCCTCGAAATCCACTTCCTCTTCGATGACAGAAATGGGTTGGTAAATTCTTTGCATTTCTGGAATTGCTCCCAGTTGGTCTGCCTCCTGGCGACGATTTCCTCGTCGCGACGCTCTTGCCCTAATTCAAGGGTAGGTGAGTGGTTTGTAGACCCCTCGTAGTGCGTCGTCAGTTCGGTTTCCATCGGTATTGCCCTTAGTAAGGCGATATCCAGCACATCCGGTCTGCCAATCTCTCTATCATAGGTGGTTCATCGAGTCCATCGTTGTGGTTCTGCAAATAACGTAGAAGCACCCTGCCGCGCGTGGTGGAGGTCGTGCTATTCCACTCCGACGACTTCGTGTTAAAGTTACCTATAGCCATCATCTGCGGCCACGTTCCCAACACTACTTGCAGGTCATGGTCCATAAGCGGGCGAGATGCAGACTGGTACGAGGAGACCCCAACGATGTTCCCGTGGTTGCGGATGCGAACGGAGACTATCACGGCTTGCATGTTTTTCAGTTGCGGAATCTGCAACATATGATGTTCTATACCTCTTCTAACCAGCAGTTCTACTCCTTCTTCTCTGGCCGTTCGGTCCCTCCGATACAATAAGTACCCGAGCATCCTCGCGACTTGCGCGTTCTCGGTCATTCTTTCTACTCCGAAATCTAGGAGGCGACTCTCTGTGTAGTAGAAGTCGGAGTCTAGTATAGTTATCTCGGCTCCCAGTTCCCGCTCAGACCATTGTTATATACAGAGGAAGGTTGACACAGTTCCGAGAAGAAACAGTTTATTTGGCACTGTTCCCTGACCGGAACAGAACAGCCTGCTTCTGAAAAAGAGCAGATTAGCCCCGCGTGGGAAGCGGCCGACACTAGGTTCTCACGATTCACTTGACGAGCAATGTCGTTTTTGCTCATAATTCTAAAAGAGAGGTAGCTGATTAAATTTATATTTTGTACCTGAGATTATCCGCAGCAACACATTCGTACAACAAGACGAATGAACTGGAACAGCGGTCGGCGAGGGAAGCGGGAGAGGTAAAATGACTTTAAAGTGTGCGTGTGAGTCATAGAAAAAGATAGATATAGAACGAGTGTAGACGTCTGCGCATCCACTTTTTGGGTCATAGCCTGCAGGCAGCCATTTTTAGTCATGTTTCTGTGCTTTGTTTACAAATAAAACTGCGTTCTGTGATTTTGTTTATTTATGTTTTGCTTATCTTCATTTATAACCCTAGATAGTTTATAGCATTATAACTTTTGAATAATATATTGTGTGTCTAGTTTTCATTTAAAGTTTATATATTATTTAACCATTATTAAAGACTTTTCTTATCGAGTTATTTTTCCTTCCTATGAAGGGGTAAGTATATATTTTAATATGTAGTACATAATGATAAATTGCACTTTATAAATATGTAAAATATTAACAAATTTGTAAATAATAATTATATTTATTTTAGACAGTACCAAATTGTAAAAACCTTTCCCATCTAACAGATACAGGAACTACAGTAACATTCCGTAGGTAAATCTTTGAAGCATGCATATTCTTTTGTGACATTAATATCGAACAGTAATTGTAAAATTTACATTAATCTATTATATTACCCTATAATATAGTATAAATAAATAATTTAAAATATTTGCAGACGCCATGTCTAAGAATAATTCATTTACTTTTAGATTTCCCAGGTGAACGATTTAACGTACTGTCACGGATTTCCCAATCCGAATTTTACTATTGCCAGAAAAACAATCCGTTAATTAATTTCTTCTTTATTAACTATACTCAATACACTACTGAACACTAATTAAAACTCAACTAAACACTTATTTAATTAATCGCTATCTAAATCACTTTGATATCTCCAACTAAACACTTCAATTCAGACTGGAATACAAGACTTATACAAGACTAACTAACTCGGCCGTTTATTCATCTTTTATAGACCCAACGAATATTCCAGGTATTTTCTAGTATCTCTAGATTCATCTTCCCGAACGACTCGAATGCTTCTCGTCGATTCCCCAATTTTCTAGTCCCGTCTCGATCCACGGCTTTTTGTTTGTTTAACAGAATCGTGTAGGGGCGATCGGGGCAATCTTAGCATTTTGCGATACCACAGTCGTCGGTTTGGGTGTGAGTGGGGCAAATTCCGTGACACTGCCCCCTCCTTAGGACCGATCGTCCCGATAAGATACACCTCTATACGGGGACAGACGCTCCAGATGGACGACCTTCATCTTACTCCTAGGAGTCCTCTGTATCCGGTAGACGGCATCATTGATTCTTTTAATGACGGTGTAGGGGCCCTCCCAACGGTTCTGTAGCTTAGGCGATTTTCCTTTCTTCCGCGTGGGGTTGTACAGCCACCCAGGTCACCTTGTTGGAATCCGACTGTATTGGCCCGGACGTCGTATCGGATTATCAATCATCATGCGATCGCTCTCTAGTCGCATTCGAGATCTGACTTGGTCGTGTACGGCTGCTAGTCTTTGTTCTAGGTCATGGATATAAGTGTCTGTATCTGTGGGCTGTTCCGCAGGACGACAAAATACCAAATCTGCTGGAAGGCAAAGCTCTCTTCCAAAGATGATCCTTGCGAGACTCTTCCCAGTAGTTTCATGGACAGCTGAGTGGTAAGCTAACAGGAAGAGTGGAATGAGCTTGTCCCAGTCTGTCTGGTTTTCGTTCACAAACATCCTCAGATTGGTTTCCAGTGTGGCGCTGAAGCGTTCCACCATACCATCTGACTGGGGATGCAGTGGGGTGGTCCTGGTTTTCCGGATTCCCATAACCTCGCAGACCTTTTTGAACACACCTGATTCGAAATTTCTGCCCTGATCTGAATGTAGTTCCATGGGTACACCAAATCTGCAGGACAGGTTGTTGATTAGCGCTTCTGCTACGGTCGTGGTCTCTTGATTGGGAAGGGCGTATACTTCTGGCCATTTGCTAAAGTAGTCCATGGCTACTAGCAGATATCGGTTCCCACTATGAATTTTCGGAAATGGGCCAGCGATATCAATGGCAATCCTCTCGAATGGCGCTCCTACGATGTACTGGCGTATTTTGCCTCTGGAACGGGTCTTCGGTCCCTTGCTTGCTGCACATATGTCACATTTTCGACACCAATCTTCTACATCCGTCCTACAGCTCAACCAGTAGAAACGCTCCCTAATTTTCTGTAGAGTTCTATTGATACCGAAATGTCCACCACCAGTACCTCCATGTACTTCCTGCAACACTTCTTTGACCCGGGACCTCGGAAGTAGTACTTGTTTCTTGACCTCCGTTCCGTCATTGTTCTCCCATGCTCTTTTTAGGACACTGTCTTCCAATACCAGAGAATTCCATTGAGCCCAATAGTTCTTTAATGTTGGGCTTTTACTAATAGAGGGTCGGTTGTTGGCTTCTTTCCAGTCTATTAAAGGCTTGATGTCACAGTCAGCTTGCTGGTCTTCCCGAATCGCCGCTGAACTCCATCGGTCTTCAGGTTGGGCTGTTACCACCTTGCAAGGAACTGATGAGATGTTCTCTTTCCTTTCAAGAATACTACAGTGTTTGCAGTTGACAGGACAGGGTCTCCTAGAAAGACCATCTGCATTTCCATGTTTCCTGCCGGCTCGATGTTCTACAACAAAGTGATATTCTTGCAGCCGTTCCAGCCATCTAGCCATCTGTCCTTCAGGATTCTTAAACTGTAGCAGCCATTTAAGGGAAGCGTGATCCATTCTTAGGAGGAATTCTTGGCCATACAGATATTTATGAAAGTGTTGTAGACTTTTGACGATAGCAAGCAATTCTTTCCGAGTCACACAATAGTTCTTTTCAGCTTTCGATAGAACTTTGCTGAAGTAGCCCACTACTCGCTCTTGGCCATCTTGTACTTGGGAAAGAACTCCGCCAACCCCAGTGTTGCTTGCGTCCGTGCCCACTATAAATGGTTGTCCAGGTATTGAGTATGTCAAAGTCGGGGTAGTACAGAGAGCCTCTTTTAGGCTTGCTGGCATCTCGGAGTCCATTCGAACGGGATGTTGTCTTCTGTCAGTTTATGAAGAGGCTTGGCAATATCAGAGAATCCTTGAACAAACCGTCGGTAGTATGTGCATAGGCCGAGAAAACTTCGAACTTGATGTTTGTCTTTAGGAATCGACCAGTTCTTTATGCACTCTGTCTTCTCCAGATCTGTTTTCACACCGTTTGGAGTAATAATGTGGCCTAGGTATCTAACCTCCTTTTGGAACAGACTGGACTTCTTTGGGTTCAACTTCAGGTTCGCTGCTTTCAACTTCTTGAACACTTCGGACACGTTCTTCAGGTGCTCCTGGAAAGATCGTCCCAGCACAACCACGTCGTCCAAGTAAATCAAGCAGGTCTCCCAATGCAGGCCATGAAGTACAGTTTCCATCAGTCGTTCAAAAGTGGCAGGGGCATTACATAAGCCAAATGGCATTACATTGAACTGCCACAATCCATTTCCGATAGTGAACGCTGTCTTTTCCTTGTCTTCTGGGCTGACCTCGACTTGCCAATATCCACTCTTTAAATCCAAAGTGGAAAACCATTGCGCAGCCAAGGTGTCCAGAATATCGTCAATCCTCGGTAGTGGGTAACTGTCTTTCTTGGTGACGTCATTTAATTTTCTATAGTCCACACAAAATCGGGTGGAGCCGTCTTTCTTCTTGACCAGGACTGCAGGAGAAGCCCAAGGACTCTGAGATGGCTCTATGGTGCCTTGACTTTGCATCTCACTTAACATCTTGTTAACTTCTTCTCGCTTGGCTAGGGGAAGTCCTCGTGGTGGCTGCTTTATAGGAGACGATGAACCAGTATCGATTCGATGCTTCACTACATTGGTTCTCCCAAAGTCGCCTGGTTTAAGTGCAAACACATCTTCATTTTCACTTAGCAACTCTTCCAGTTGTTCCACCTCCACCTCTGTTAATCTTTCCTTAGCCCTATCCACGATGTCCCTTAGACATTCCGGTAGACTGGTCTTATTTGGTTTCTTCTCCGTTTTGTTGATTTCTTTGAGTGTTCTGACAATGGTAACAGGTTCACAGACTCCTACTTCAGTTCCCTTGGTAATTTTCTGTGCAAAGGTTTTCAGGTTTACTACCCGTACCATTGTGGTTTTCTCAGGTTTAATCAGGGTGCGGCCGGTGACTATAGATTTATTAAACAAATCTGGATTACTGGGTTCCACCACTCCTACACTGCAAGGCATTTCCCCATCCATTACAGTGGCAACCAAGGTTTCGGTCTTAGCAGGTAGTACCACATCTTCTTTAACAACGAGTCTCCGTACAGTGTTATTCTCAGTGGTGTTCGTTAGCACTACTTCCTCACCCATTTTCCGTAGCGTGCCAGCATTTAAATCTAAGTTCATATCCTTTGCTCGTAATAAGTCTAGTCCGAGTATGACATTGTCCGATATATCTGCTACCAGGGCTCTGTGTTTGAACTTGACGTCTCCTAATTCTACTTCAAGCTTGCATTTCCCCTTGACTGGCAGCTGTTGTCCATTGGCTGTTGTAAGGACATAACGTTTGGCAGGGTTCTTTATACGCCAATCACCAATAATATCCGGCCGTACAATAGTTCTTGTTGCTCCAGTGTCGATTACCATAGGGAACATACAACCAAAAATAATGCCTTCTACTAGCAAGGAGCCAGAGTCCTGGAGACGTGATAACGTAACTTCTTCTCGTGGGGCATGGTAGGAGGACGCAGCCGGCTTTTGCCCCGCCAAGCCGGCTGACCCTAGTTTTCCTGTGCTGCCGCCTGGGAGTCGCGATTTTGCTGATCCGTGACTGAAGCCCTACACTGTATTTTTAGATGTCCTGTCTGTCCACAGTTCCAGCATTTGAGAAGGCGATCCCTTCGACTATCAGATTGTTCCTTCTCTGTCCTAGTAGATGGACTGAATTTATCAATAATCTCCTTTAGCGTTTTTATTATGTCTCTATTTGCCATACTATCGCTGTTATCACTGATGGCCCGAACTTTAACATGCCTACCAGATGCCATCTTTGCTGCCTCGAATTCCAGTGCATGCGAAAGAGCGTCGTTCAGTGTTTTAGGTCTGACGAGTCGTAGTGCCTGCTGGGTTTCGCAATCTCTTCGACCGTCGGTAAAGACTTGGATGGACATCTGGTCTAAGAATTCGGACGGGGCTGTTGGATAAGCCAATCGAACCAGTCGGGCAACATCAATCTCAAAATGCTGCAAATTCTCTCCATTCTGTTGGTGACGATTTTTCAATTGTGCCTGGTAAACTTGCTGCAGGTGCTTATCCCCATATCTCATTTCCATATGCTGTTTTAGAATGTCGTAGTTATTCTGCTGCCCAGCAGGAACTCCTTGCAGGACGTCAAGAGCTTCCCCTCGTAGAGCAACTATCAGAGCAGTAGCTTTCTCACTATCAGACCATTCGTTTGCCGCAGGTGCTGCTTCAAACTGACGCAAATAGACATTCCAGGAGACCTTGCCGTCGAATTCAGGGGGTTTCGTTTTCTGAGTTCGGATAACAGGTCCTTCTGATTTGATTACGCCTTCCTTTGTTATCTTGTCTAATTTATGTCTAAGCTCTTCTCTAACCTGGTTTATTTCTTCGTCTATTTCCTTTTTGTGTGCCAACAGTTTCTCTTCTACATGTGTTTCTACTTTATGTGACTGTTCTTCTAGTTTTTCTTCTAGTGTATTCTCCAATTTTTCTAACTTTGTCTGCATTTCTTTTGTCTGATCTTTCATTTCCTTGTATTGTCTGTATCTGATATTTCATTTTATACCCCTGTTCTTCTAATTTCTTTTCCAATTTCTCCTGCATCGTTTGGGACTGATCTTCGATTTTGTGCCCTTGTTCTTCAAATTTTTCTTGCATTGTCTGGGATTGATCTTCAATTTTTTGCCCTTGTTCTTCAAATTTTTGCTGCACTGTTTTCGTTTGGTCTTCCATTGTCTTTTGCATTGTTTGCATCATCTCTAACAGCTTCGCCAGTTGTGCATCCATATTAACTTGACTTCTAGTTACAGGCATCCACTCTATTTGGAAAGTTCTAGAATGTCCACGAATGTATTTCTAGATATCACCGTTGCCTTTCTTACAATGAAACGAATGCAGTGATATGCCACACTTGGGTCTTTGTCTCACTTCGGTATAAAGTTCTAGAATGTTCGAGAATGTCCTTCGCAAATACCACCGTTCACTTCCTTAAGTCACGACGAGTGCGGTGATATGTCACACTTGGGTCTTTGTCTCACACCCGTACAAAGTTCTAGAATGATCGAGAATATCCTTCGCGAATACCACCGTTCACTTCCTTGAGTCACGACGAGTGCGGTGATATGTCACACTTAGGTATTTGTCTCACTTTGGTATAAAGTTCTAGAATGTTCGAGATTGTCCTTCGCGAATACCACCGTTCACTTCCTTAAGTCACGACGAGTACGATGATATGTCACACTTGGGTCTTTGTCTCACTCCCGTACAAAGTTCTAGAATGTTCGAGAATGTCCTTCGCGAATACCACCGTTCACTTCCTTGAATCACGACGAGTGCGGTGATATGTCACACTTGGGTCTTTATCTCACTTTAGTATAAAGTTCTAGAATGTTCGAGATTGTCCTTCGCGAATACCACCGTTCACTTCCTTAAGTCACGACGAGTGCGGTGATATGTCACACTTGGGTCTTTATTCCACCCACGCACAAGGTTCCAGAAAGTTCTTCAAACTTCCACTTAATTCCCACTTACACACAGGGTTCCCGAAAGTTCTTCAAAGTTCTTCCAGCTAAATCCACTTCCGACACCAAATTGTCACGGATTTCCTAACCCGTCTTTTTCTTACTGCCAGAAAAACAATCCGTTAATTAATTACTTCTTTATTAACTATACTCAGTACACTATTGAACACTAAGTAAAACTCAACTAAACACTTAATTAATGAATCGTTATCTAAATCACTTTGATATCTCCAACTAATCACTTCAATTCAGACTGTAATACAAGACTTATACAAGACTAACTAACTCGGCCGTTTATTCATCTTTTATAGACCCAATGAATATTCCAGGTATTTTCTAGTATCTCTAGATTCATCTTCCCGAACGACTCGAATGCTTCTCGTCGATTCCCCAATTTTCTAGTCCCGTCTCGATCCACGGCTTTTTGTTTGTTTAACAGAATCGTGTAGGGGCGATCGGGGCAATCTTAGCAATTCGCGATACCACAGTCGTCGGTTTGGGTGTGAGTGGGGCAAATTCCGTGACAGTACTTTGGAAATAATAGATCATCTAAATTTACAGTGGAATCGTATAAAGTATATTTGTTCACATCATTTTCTTTAAACAGATTTTAATGAAGGAAAAAAATGTACCTTAAAAAATGTTTCAGTTCGATATCAAAATTTACGGAGGATAGAAGTTCCCCTGAAATTGATGTTTTTATCCATTAAAAAGAAAAAAAAGGTAATGAAAATGTTCAGAAAAAAGAATGAGGAGAACTAGAACTAGGTCGTTTCATAATCTTTATCACTTTTTTATTTTGATTAATTTTGTCAATAATAAATTGCAGTGCACTTCCTGAAAATTCTAGTAGTACTATAGCATTATCTTCGCCAGAGAAAAGCTATCAAGCTCTGAAGAAATGCCATCCAGTCCAGTACATCTAATATTTCACCACATAAAACAAGAAAAATTAAACTGACTACTATAAAATTATAAAAATATTTATATATTTAATACTTTTTAGAAAACCTGTATTAGCTGAGTTCCCTCCTAGTATACGTCATCTGGTAGTATACGAGTATACAGCAGTACGAATCAAAAGAGACTGAGAAACTTTTATTCGTTCTGTATACATTTATAGGTATATTTTATATTGACTTAAAACAAATAAAATATGTCAGACATTTTTTATTTCTATTTCAGTTTACACACAGGAAAGTAAAGAAAAAGAGTTCCTGAAGTTAAGAAAAGATATAACGAGTATGCTAGTGTACTGCACCAAAGAGTTATCAAAAAAGAAGTGGTGGAAAGAAGGAAATCGGTTCACAGTTCGGAGCTCATAATAGAAGGTTAACTCATTATCACTTTAGAGTGGGGTGTTCGCCCCAAGGTGGTTCAACTAATATGATGAAGTTAATTGTTGTAATCTTTGTATATTTGAACTGCCCTCTGTAATGTATATGTATAAATAAATACTTCTTGCAGTCAAACAAGTAATTAAAATTATAATAAATGACTATTAATTACTTTCTAGTGTCCTATTAGTGACTTCGTAGTAGTGACATATGGTGGAATCACAAGCAAATTCGTAACATTTTAAAAAAGTAGTTCATTCCTAGACGTGGTGCATAGATCTAATGAAATCGATAAGTTAGAACACTAATCACCTATGTGATTTAATTAACTAGACATGAGTGTAAACATACCTATTAAATCCATCGGATAAGCCTGACGTGCGAGTTAAATCGGCATTCAATAAATTCAGCCATGCATGTAAATGAAAAAATAGCTTATCATCAAGAAGAAATATAAATCAGATAAATTTTAACACAAGAAATCAGCTATTAATTCGATAAATGTGAACAGGTATTATGAACCAAAAAATAAAGTAACGTAATCATTGCATTTACTTACATAAAATAATTCCCTTAACGTGTTTTTAATTTTCCAAAATTTTTTATTAAAATAGCACTATACATATGTGTACGCTAACCCTTTTGATAATTATTTTATTGAGACTGTTAAATATTCAAGTCTTAATTAATTCGACCCTTATTATGCAAAACAAAGGAAATTATTTAAGAGCAACTTGAAAAAATTACATACAATATGAAGATATACAATGCTAAAAATATTTGTCCTGTAGCGATGATTATACATACCTATCAGGCAAACAGGTATGTATCAGGCAAATAAACCAGTATCAACAATGTTTGTTTACAAATTTAAATTTACGGGCTTCAACATACCTAAAAGTGTCGGAAAGCACACGATGACCACTTCACGCATTTTTAGACACGTTCTATATTTATCTTTTTCTATGGTGTGTGTACAGCAGTGCATAATTATATGTTACTAGTGATATTGAGAACTAGGTGCTTGGTTTTTTCATCTAATTGAAATAATAGTAATTGTTTTAATAATAAAACTGATATTAAAAATTTAAGTTAATTATACTATAACTTACATGCAATAAATAACTAAACTTCTATAATAATATCAATATACAGATTACTTGTTCCATAAAACACAATTTTGGCTTTTGCCACTACATAATTGTTCTTTTATTTAATTTTCTGAAATATTAAAATTTAGCTTAACCTAAAATTTACCACGTCAAGTCTTGAATAAGATCAAATTTTATTCAGTGTAAGCCAATTATCAAATTAAAATAGAATTATTAACAATAAAAATTCACCTGTACAAAGTTTCGAATGAATGTTTATTAAAAATTGTGATTAATAAGATAAAATTTTTCAAATCATGTCTTTGATGTTGTTTAGGTATGTATGTACATGATATAATATCTCATAATTGTTAACCTTCCTCTTTTTTATTCCACTGTATTTTACATGCATTTGTTTAATTAATATATATTGAAAACGCTCAAGATCTTGAGCGAAACATCCACACAAAAGAGTTTTTGGATATTACTGCAGATGCAGAATCAAATTCCCAAGAATAAAAAATCCTACGTACAATAACAAGGTTCAATATATTTCGCCAACTACAATCTAACGCAATACCAAGTACCCCAGGATGGAGAATCTGCAAAATTATTGAAAAACATTTCCCAATCAAAAAGCGTTTTAGCCAAGTAAAAAAATAGAAGAATTTTCCTACTCACATATTAATGTAAAAGGTACATACTTAAACAACAAACTTGATAGTACCATTCAGGATTTAAATAACAAACTTCTAAACTTAACAATTTATTAAACTACCATGTATATCAGTAATCAAGAAAACTATTTGAATATCAACAATAATAAAATAAAAACCATTTTGCCAAATAACATTATAAAAAAAAATTCTCGTTGAAGTTATCAATTTTTTAAATAAACAACTCTTCAATAATATATTCAATAAGAGAATCTGTTTTCGAATACAACATTAATTGTTCGTATATTAAAATTCCAAAGAATCGAAGTACTTTTCTCTCTACAATTGCATGCAGTATTTCTACTCGCGGTGACGAGTTATTAAAAAATGCTGGTATATTTTTCAGATTTCCAAAAAACATACGTACTTTAGAATTTATGAAAGCAGCTTTGAACATAATTAAGTTTAATTGGTGTACATAACAGTGTACAAAATAACCACATCTACTTTTGTTTAATTTTTGCTTGAACTCCTGCGTCCACTCATATCCGCTGCTCCGTCTTAACTTTGTGAAATTAATTTGTAAGGTGAATTTTTTACTTAAGGATCCACGACGTTTAAAATACTTTCCGAAATAGTTTCAGCGTTTATATATTTCCAAAAATTTCTTCATGGTAAACCTTTAACATGCAGTCTAAAAGACTATTTTGTATTTCTATAGAGGTTCCTTTAAATACTGAATGTATATGCTCACTTAAAGTTCTGAATCTAAAATTAATTTATTGTTACCTAGAACTGTATCTAATACACCGTTGGCACTATCAATAAATAGCATTTTTGACGAAAAGTACAAATGTGTAAAAATATTAATAAATTTTAAACTTTAACAATAACAATAACAATAACAATAACAATAACAATAACAATAACAATAACAATAACAATAACAATAACAATAACAATAACAATAACAATAACAATAACAATAACAATAACAATAACAATAACAATAACAATAACAATAACAATAACAATAACAATAACAATAACAATAACAATAACAATAACAATAACAATAACAATAACAATAACAATAACAATAACAATAACAATAACAATAACAATAACAATAACAATAACAATAACAATAACAATAACAATAACAATAACAATAACAATAACAATAACAATAACAATAACAATAACAATAACAATAACAATAACAATAACAATAACAATAACAATAACAATAACAATAACAATAACAATAACAATAACAATAACAATAACAATAACAATAACAATAACAATAACAATAACAATAACAATAACAATAACAATAACAATAACAATAACAATAACAATAACAATAACAATAACAATAACAATAACAATAACAATAACAATAACAATAACAATAACAATAACAATAACAATAACAATAACAATAACAATAACAATAACAATAACAATAACAATAACAATAACAATAACAATAACAATAACAATAACAATAACAATAACAATAACAATAACAATAACAATAACAATAACAATAACAATAACAATAACAATAACAATAACAATAACAATAACAATAACAATAACAATAACAATAACAATAACAATAACAATAACAATAACAATAACAATAACAATAACAATAACAATAACAATAACAAATTACACTCAATCGAAACACACCAGTCCTGGCACACTTCGAGGTCTTCTGTCGAAGGCCTCTGCAACCTCAGGAAGTGTGTCCACCGATAACCCCGGCGTGGTTTGTCGAGGGGAGAACAGTGCTAATTCCTAAGAGCGGACATTTGTCGCAGCCGCAGAATTACAGGCCGATTACTTGCCTGAACGCGTGTTGCAAGGCGTTTACACATTTCTTGTACGCGCGTGTGCTCCGCGCAGATGATCGGGTTTACGAGCAGGTATATGAGCAGCGAGGGTCTAAGAGGGCTGTACGGAGAACCTGCTCATCGACAGATGTGTTACGCAGGACTCCATACAGTATAAGCGAAACCTGTCGATGGGCTGAATAGACTACCGCAAGGCGTTTGATATGACATCTCATGAGCTCATTATTCACTTGCTCCAACGTCTTGCGGTAGATGACCTTATAGTGAGATGCATAAATCAACTGATGCCGCTATGGAGGACTCGCTTTGCCATAACATCTGGTGAAGCTAGAGTCCAGACAGAGGTGGTTACCTTCAGAAGGGGAATGTTTCAGGGAGATACCCTGAGTCCCCTGCTGTTCTGCATCTCACTGCTGCCCCTGTCTGTTGCACTTTGACGGACCCGAGGATACAGCTGCGGTACCCCAGCAGATCGGAGGCATAAGATCACCAATTTATTCTATATGGATGACCTTAAACTTTATGCCTCCGGGGAAAGGGATTTACAATAGTCCCTCAGAGTGGTGCAGGAGTACACTAGGGTAATCAGCATGGAGTTCGGCTTGAACAAATGTGCATTTGTTCACCTCAGGAGAGGACGCTGTGGGGAATACGGAGAGGATGCGCAGCTCGTGAACGGAAGCATCTTGCACCATCTCGATGCCGGAGAGACGTATACCTACCTGGATGTCGAACAGAGAGGCACCCATGAGGCAGGTAAGGTCAAAGACGCTCTCCGTGGCAATTATAGGCACCGCCTCCGGCATATCTGGTCTTCAGGGCTCTCGGGGAAGAACAAGGTGAGTGCCACAAATATGCTTGCCATTCCAATCCTCCACTACTCCTTTGGAGTAGTTAAGTGGACTCTAGAGGAGCTGTGCCAACTCGACGTAGGAACCCGAAAAATGATGCATATACATCGTAGTCTGCATCCAGAAGCGTCCGTACCGCGGATATACCTCCCAAGACATCGAGGAGGCCGAGGTCTCCTGAGTTTGGAGTGTCTTCATGGCAGAGTGGTTTTGGAAGAGGCCTGTAAAGTGATCAGAAGCTCGAATCCCCTTTTCTGTTTGGTTCGACATCACGAACAAGCAAGGGTAGGAGCCTTTCTATTTAAGGCAGCATGTAGGGCAGTCGGTAGCCTCGGTCTCGAATTTAATGCCGAGCGGGTAACCCCAGGCTCTGTCATCGAGTTGGGGTCCGTTCAACGAAAAGCCTGTATTAAAGCTGCAGAAACCCCCAATTTTCTGCCGCAGCACAAGGATAAGCCGATGCATGGTATCTTTTATCGTCATCTAGAGGATCTCGGCTTATCCGAAAAGCTGACATTTGTTTTTTCTGAGGTCTGCAGGGCTGAACTCTGAGACCGAAGACTTTATTATGGCTTACCAAGACGGTGTATTTAACACTCTCGTCTATCGGAGTCGTGTCATGGGTATGGAGGTCCCTGATGCTAACTGCAGGGCCTGCCATGGGGCGCCGGAGACGCTGATGCATTTGTTGTCAGTGTGTCACGCATATGCAGTTTCGGCCTATATCCATAGACACGACTCAGCGCTACGGGTGCTGTATTACCATTTACGGTACTCGTACGGAGTAGACGGGACACCAGTGCTGCCTTACTCTTCGGGGGATATTGAGTCCTGACGTAGTCCTCCTCGACTATGATCTCAGGATGATGTTTGTGATCGAGTTTTCAGCTCCAGCTGAGAACAAAATTATCTTGAAAGAGGAGAAGCGGACGAAATATAGAGATTTGCTCTTCGAGCTTAGCAGGCAGTACCCGGTCTATTCTGTGGTACTAATAATAGGAGCCTTAGGTGGAACAAAGGATTCGCTGCTGTCTGAACTTAAGATCATTCTGGCCTGTCGTCAATCAGCAGAAATCTTGGGCGGCAGAATGCAGAAGGCTATCATCCTAGGTTCATTACGTCTGCTTAGGGTGCACGATTCTTGGATCCAGTAATCACTCACTCCACGGGTGGATAGTGGCAATTGGTAAACGCCAGCTCTTCTCTGGGATGTGTCGGAGCCTCAGAGGTGTGACTGGATTCTAGTAAATAATAATAATAATAATGATAATGGTAATGATAATGATGATGATGATGGTGATGATGTTGGTGATGGTGGTGGTGATGGTGGTGGTGATGGTGGTGGTGATGGTGGTGGTGATGGTGGTGGTGATGGTGGTGGTGATGGTGGTGGTGGTGGTGATGGTGGTGGTGATGGTGGTGGTGATGGTGGTGGTGATGGTGGTGGTGATGGTGGTGGTGATGGTGGTGGTGATGGTGGTGGTGATGGTGGTGGTGATGGTCGTGGTGATGGTGGTGGTGATGGTGGTGGTGATGGTGGTGGTGATGGTGGTGGTGATGGTGGTGGTGATGGTGGTGGTGATGGTGGTGGTGATGGTGGTGGTGATGGTGGTGGTGATGGTGGTGGTGATGGTGGTGGTGATGGTGGTGGTGATGGTGGTGGTGATGGTGGTGGTGATGGTGGTGGTGATGGTGGTGGTGATGGTGGTGGTGATGGTGGTGGTGATGGTGGTGGTGATGGTGGTGGTGATGGTGGTGGTGATGGTGGTGGTGATGGTGGTGGTGATGGTGGTGGTGATGGTGGTGGTGATGGTGATGGTGATGGTGATGGTGATGGTGATGGTGATGGTGATGGTGATGGTGATGGTGATGGTGATGGTGATGGTGATGGTGATGGTGATGGTGATGGTGATGGTGATGGTGATGGTGATGGTGATGGTGATGGTGATGGTGATGGTGATGGTGATGGTGATGGTGATGGTGATGGTGATGGTGATGGTGATGGTGATGGTGATGGTGATGGTGATGGTGATGGTGATGGTGATGGTGATGGGGATGCCGATGCCGATGCCGATGCCGATGACGATGACGATGACGATGACGATGACGATGACGATGACGATGACGATGACGATGACGATGACGATGACGATGACGATGACGATGACGATGACGATGACGATGACGATGACGATGACGATGACGATGACGATGACGATGACGATGACGATGACAATGATAATGATAATTACAACTCAACTAAACACTATTTAATTAATCACTATCTTAGTCGCTCAAGAATCTCCAAAAAATTTCCAACTAGACACTCCAATTCAAGACTGTAATTCAAAACTGACTAACTCGGCCGTTTATTCTTTTTTTATAGACCAATCGAATATTCCAGATATTTTCTAGCATCTCTAGATCCGTGTCTCGAAAGTTTCTAAATTTGAAGCAATTTCAGATAGGTTATGTATGATTAAAATCAGAGAAGAAATAAACATAGAGATATTAAATATATATGCGCCAACAGAAGAAGAAAAAGATGAGTTTTATGAGAAGCTACAAGAAAATTATGGAAAGCTGAATAAACACACAGTAAGAATGGTGGTAGGGGATGCAAACGCGAAAATAGGGAGAGAAAGGATGTATGAAAGTATATTAGGGACAGAAAGTAAACACCTAGAGAGCAATGGCAATGGGCGTAGGTTGATTGAATTTGCAGAAGAACAAAAAATGAAAATAATGAGCACATTCTTTAAGAGAAAAGACATACATAAGGGTACCTGGACCTCTCCAGATGGAGCATATACGAATCAAATTGATCATGTTTGGATAGATGAGAATCACAGAAGCATAATAAAAAATGTTAGGTCATGCAGAGGGGCAGACATAGACTCGGATCACTATCTAGTGAGAATAGATTTGAAGATAAAAAAATCTATTAAAAGGAAAGGATTACAAAGGAAAAAAAGACAACTAGATATGGCGACATTACAAAATGAGAGAACCAAAAAGAAGTATGAAGAAGAGATAAAGAAAGGTTTGCAAGAAAACATACAGATATTGGAAGCAAATATAAATGAAGAATGGATAAAGATCGAAAATGTCATACAAACAGCAAGTGAGAAAGTAATACCAAAAAAAGAGTTTGCAGTGAGAAAAAGATGGTGGGATGCGGAGTGTATAAGAGAGGTGGAGAAGAGAAATAAGCTAAGAATTAAAGCACTTCAGTCAGTACAAGAGGAAGATAAAGAAAAATACAGGGAACAAAGACGAAAGGCGCAGAAAGTGTTTAGACAAAAGAAGAGAGCAGAACAGGTTAAGAAAATAGATGAAATAGAGCAACATTATAAGAGGAAGGAAATACGTAACTTCTACAGAGAGATAAAAAAAGGAAAAAAAGATAAAGAAGGAAGTAATATATGTGAGGGATGAAAGTGGAAATCTAATTGCAGAGGAAACAGAAGTGAGAGAAACATGAAGGCAATATTTTGCAAATATGTTGAATGAAGAGAGTGTAAGGGAAGGAGAGGAGCACGAGGAGATGATAACGGGAAGGGAAGAGGAAGTGGATATAGAAGAACCTACGAAAAAGGAAATAGATACAATTATAGAGGCTTTAAAG
This sequence comes from Monochamus alternatus, assembly GCA_037114965.1. Classification (NCBI taxonomy): domain Eukaryota; kingdom Metazoa; phylum Arthropoda; class Insecta; order Coleoptera; family Cerambycidae; genus Monochamus; species Monochamus alternatus. Next base: position 46,575,744 of record CM073426.1, read on the forward strand.
AATAACAAAAGTCCAGGAAAAAACAGAATAACAGTAGAGAACATTAAGTACGCAGGAGAGGATTTAAGACAAAGAATATACGAAATGATACGAATGATCTGGGGAAGAGAATGTATGCCTGAAGATTGGAGAGATGCTTTGATTATACCAATCTTAAAATAAGGGAGATGCAACAGACTGCAGAAACTATAGGGGTATATCATTGTTAGATGTAGGGTATAAAATTATGGCAACGTTAACAAAACAGAGAATACAACCTATAGCAGAACTACAAATAGGAGAGTATCAAGCAGGTTTTAGAAAAGGAAGGTCAACAACGGACCAAATCTTCATGGTGAAGGAAATTCTGACTACATGCTATGAGTATGGGATCAAAGCAATGGTTCTATTTGTGGACTTCAAGAAAGCATATCATTCGATCAAAAGGAATAAACTAAGTAAAATTTTGAAACAATTTGGGATACCAACCAAACTGATTAGGCTATTGAAAATGATCTTAGAAAATACCAAATCCAAAGTACAAATAAAAGGTGAATGTTAAGAAGGGTTTACTATTGATACAGGACTGAGACAAGGAGACCCACTCTCAACGCTTCTTTTTAATTTAGTACTAGAAAAGGTCATAAGAGATAGTCAGTTGAACAGAGAAGGACACATATTGTTTAAAAGTCATCAAATTGTAAGTTATGCAGATGACGTGGCTATTATTGCTAGAGATAGTAGGGAATTAGAAGAAGTAACGAGAAAACTTGTGAAGGAAGCACATAAAGTGGGATTGCAGATAAATCAAGAGAAAAGTAAGCTTTTGAGAATAGGAGAACAAAAAAAGGATACCAATTTTAAATTGAGAACAGAGCATGGATAGATGGAGTTTGAGGAAGTTCAAGAATATGTATATTTGGGGGCGCTAATAACAGCTAACTGTGATGAGGAACAAGAAATAAATAGGAGAATAATAAAAACAAACAGAAGTTCGGCAGCAGTCAACCACTTATTGAAATCCAAAAATTTGTCCAGAGGAGTAAAATTTTGAATGTATAAAACAATTTTGAGACCGACAGCGCTGTATGGTAGTGAAACCTGGGTTCTCAATAAGAAGTCAAGAGAAAACCTTTTAAGGTGGGAAAGAAAAATCTTAAGGAGAATTCTAGGGGGTAAGAAGACGGAGGAAGGCTATGTAAGGATAAATAATGAGGAAATATATGCAATGTACCAGGCACCAACAATAGACGAAATTGTAAGAGCCAGAAGAGTGCAGTGGCTAGGGCATCTAGAACGTATGGAAGATGAAAGGGCAGTTAAGAAAATAGTAGGGAGTAAACCTAACTACAAGAAAAAAGAGGTAGACCGAGGAAGCGATGGAGAGAGGCAGTGGCAATAGATCTAAGGGAGAAAAATGTAACGGACTGGAAAAGAAAGGCAAAGGATAGAATGGAATGGAGGAGAATCTAAAAGGCCTAAAAGGCCTGTAAACAGCTTTATATATATACAGTCTAATGTCTTAAGAGTTACCCTAACAGAAATTTGAGTGTGTACTCATCCCAATTTATTTCGAATATACGCCAGGAAATCTAGAATTTTCTAGAGAACCGCCATCTTGTTAGAAAAACGTCCATTATTTCATTCATTTATAATTTATACCTTTTAATTACTAATAAGCCATCTTAATAGAAAAGCGTTCATTATTTCATTCACTTATAATTATTAATTACTAATAATTCGCCAATCATTTAACTAATTTACTGCATATACAGGGTGAATAATGCGACTTTCCTTATGCCATTTTTTATTTGGGCGTCCCTGTTTCAATATACAGGGTGTTAGTTATATTTTAAAAAACTATTTTTGTTAATAATCCTATTGTTTTGTAAGATACACACTTGAAATTTTGCACGTAGTTTTATCTTATTCCGGCATACTTATCATGTAATTTTAGTAAAAAAAAGTCGAAGGGCGAATGGAGGTAACTGAGGCATGCAGTACCCTTTATCCCCTCCAGTTATTTCTAAGTACGCCTATACAGCTTTTCCTTAATATTATCAAACGTAGAATTTTCTTCTGATCATTTAATCTCTTTTGTACTTTTTTGTTTAAATGCTTCGTTTTTGGAAAAAAATGGCAATTTGTAGTGCCCATAAATCTATCATTTTCAAGTGAAACTGAATTTTTTTGGATATACCTATTATTACACTACCTTGGCAACTTAACAAATCGTAATACTTACTGAATGAATATTTGATAATTAAAACAAAATGGATAATTCTAAATTAATAAATAATAATATATAAAACTAATTACATCTAAACTTGGCAGACAGCTGTTTCTCGAGTATATAAATCTATTAATTTCAATGAGTTTGTTCGTTGTTAACCAGATTTATATATTAAAAAATTTATGGTGAAACAAATTTATATATAACTTTAATATTTATTTTCGTGTCATTTGATTACAGTTTGCAATAGACCTATTTACTTTGTATTTTTGAGCTATTATTTTGTGTTGCTTTGTACTTCCTGTCATATCCTGTCAATTTTATTGACTGGCGCCCATACCTACTACACTTAATATATATATATATATATATATATATATATATATATATATATATATATATATATATATATATATATATATATATATATATATATATATATATATATATTATTCTTGAAAATTTGCTGTTCTGCAGGTTATAAGTATTCTCAAAACAACTTTTTTATATGGACGTTTCGCTCAAGATCTTGATCTTTCTCAACATATATTAATTAAACAAATACATGCAAAACAAACTGGAACAACAGGAAGGTTATAACAATTATGAGATATTCTTTTAGCATGTACATACCTAAACAACATAAAAGTGCCATCTACATATACAGGGTGTTTCAAAACAAAGGCGAAAAATTTCAGGGGGTGATTCCTTGTTGAAAATAAAAGGTAGTTTGTTATATAAACGTTGGGTCACAAGTCAACCATTTGGGAGATATCGCGTTGCAAAGCTGGCGGAAAAAAAAGAGTTTTTATTGTTTTTCTAGGAAATGAAAAGAGTGGGAATGGTACCATCATCGAAAGACACTTGTGACATATTTTTTCACTTTTTGAAAATAATTGGAAAGGGTTGAAATAAACTACCCCTTTCAGTTTTTTTAACTATACTTTCAAAAAACTTCCTTAACGATGTAGAAAAAATAAAATAAAATAAAAAAATAAAAAATAAAATAAAATAAATTAGGTTAATCCGATTCATTTAGAAACTTTTTTTTATCTTATATTTTTTTGATAAAATTAACTGTTTCGACGTTAAAAAATAAAATGTAAAGTATTGCACGTCGGAAAAAGGCAGTTTTACTACACCCATTATTAGGAAAAACTAGTTGGCTGCTGTCAATTTCCGGATGTTTCCATTGTTGCTTTGCAAATGGTTTGTACTTCCCGGTGTCGGCCTGTATCAAAACTTCTTTTTTGAATTTTCCGGATTCACATAGCCTTCTATGAAGCTTAGCAAATATACTGTGATGAGGAATTCTACGATTAGGATACGCTTCTGCATAAAGGCGACAAGCATGTAAGGAATTTCCATTTCCCCGGCCGTACATAAAGTGCATGTCTGTCATTTCTGCATTTGTGAAAATAACCATTTTTGTTGTATTAACTTAGTATTGAATCCCAACGTACTCCGCAATCAAACACATCACACAACGAAAGGCAAATTATCCCGTAAACCACTCTCAAAATGTTAAAATAGTACAAACCATTTGCTATCTGTCAAAGCAACAATGGAAATATACGGAAATTGACAGGAGCCAACTAGTTTTTCGTAATAATGGGTGTAGTAAACCTGCCTCTTCCCGACGTGCAATACTTTACATTTTATTTTTTAACGTCGAAACAGTTAATTTCATCAAAAAAATATAAAAGAGAAAAAAGTTTCTAAATGAATCGGCTTAACCTAATTTATTTTTTTCTACGTCGTTAAGGAGGTTTTTTGAAAGTATAGTTAAAAAAACTGAAAGGGGTACTTTATTTCAACAATTTCCAATTTTTTTCAAAAAGTGAAACAATATGTCACAAGTGTCTTTTGATCATGGTAACACTTCCACAAAATTTTACCATTCCCACGCTTTTCATTTCCGAGAAAAACAATAAAAACACTTTTTTTTCCGCCATCTTTGCAACGCGATATCTCCCTAATGGTTGACTTGTGACTCAACGTTTATATAACAAGCTACCTTTTATTTTCAACAAGGAATCACCCCCTGAAAATTTTCGCCTTTGTTTTGAAACACCCTGTATAGGAATAACCGAAATTGTGTTTTATGGAACAAGTAGGTAATCCGTATATTGATAGTATTCTAGAAGTTTTTGAATTTAGTAACTTACTGCATGATTAAGTTATAGCGTTGGTTGAGGTATTCTATAAGATTGCTAACTGTATATAATTTTGTAATACCTACCCCTCGATACGTCTGCGTCCCCTCGCCCATAAACTTGACCTGTAAACGAGGAAAGGTTTATTGCTGAGATAGGAATTATAGGAGATTTGATTTATATTAGCTTAAAATACCTTTCTAATACACTAATAAATACATAAAATCGCAATAAATACCGTTCCTACCATGGGCGTTCCTCAAAATTTTCATACGTTTGAAAATATGCATATACACGGGCATAAAAATTGTTGTATACATAAATTGATTAACGTTTTGTTAAAAATTAGTTTTTAAAAGTTTGAAATTTGTTTGCTATGGAAAATATTGACATACCTACTAAAATGTTGAGAAATATGGTAATATGTAAATTTGTGAAAAAATATCAGCCAAAAACCGGAAGATATCGATTTTGTCATTTTTCAAAATTCCTTTTCAATTCCATTAAACAAATATGTATGCATACATTACATAGGTATACTAAATATTTGTCATAATCTAAGTAAATCAAATGTAGGCCCTATGTCAGTGGCGGCTCGTCGTATGAAGCAACTGAGGCCGGGTCTCTCTGTAAAATTTGGATTTCACTGTATATTTTAATATCCCATAATTTCCAATCCCATTGCCTACTACGTTTTCAAAAATCAATGTAACGAAATAAAATAATTGCTTCAATCTTAGTCCTCGTATGTTATAACGTACAATCGTTTACAATAATAATGACACTCTTTTAAAACAGTTTTTGAACTTCTGGAAGTTCTGAGTAGAAATTTCATTAATTCTCTAACGGTGAGTGAAACAACTAATAACTAATATTAAAAATATGAAGTACATTTCATTACAAATACATCAGAAGTTCTAAAGAAATCGCAAAATTCATTTTAATGAGTGTCATTATTATTGCAAACGATAGTACCTCTGGTTCACATTTCAATATCCCACCGTTTCTGTTTCTACTCGCGTGGGGAGTCCAGGTCACCCACCAATCCCACCACAGTGAGACCGAATTTTGTAAGCCTCAAATTGCGTCGCACATGTCTATACGTTATGGTTTCCCCCACCATGCGAGACGGTTAAAATTGATGTTTTTCGCTCCATGTCCACTCGAGACTGAGGCCAGATTTCTGGCGCCTCAAGTTTTTAGTTCAGCGGCAAATGGACGATGTGATAGTGGTTAGTGACCGTAGGTAACTTGTGAACTGTAGATTATTTACGTGTGTAACGCGATTAATCGATTGTTCAAGTGTTAATATTTTTATTTATGTGTTTTGAATTTCCAGGGGTTAGTGTTAGTGGTTGATTAGTTGATGTAACTTCTTAAACATTCTGAAGATTAGTTGGTAAGCGCGGTGGCAAAGTTTTAAGGACAAGGCAGGTAGGATTAATTTGAAGAAATAAAAAACAACTTCCTTATAAGGTAAGACTAAATTTAACATAGAATGGGAACCTAATTTAAATATATTATTGTGATTATAAAATGTGTGTGTAATGATAATAATGTGATAATATGATTTTTGTTATGTGTGTTAATTTTTATTGGGCGCCAATATTTTATTTTATTTTGTTATTTATTTAAATAGTGTAAATTTGTATTTATGTTATATTGTATATGTGAGTTCAAAATGTGAATAAATATAATTTTATTTTATAATTTTAACTTTATGATTTTATTTAGATAATATTGTTTTACCTGTATTTTGCTATACCCTGGCTATGTTTTTCTTTTATCTCAAGAGTGTATTCTAGCAGAGTAGATAACACCTTTTTTGTTATAAAATGTTCGAATATCTGTTACCACTCAGTACATATAAAACAATTATTTTAAACAGTACATTAACTTTTATTCAAACATAAAATGATGAGTTCTCAATTGAACTACAAACTCATTCAACAAAAAAAATGAATATTTAAAGAATATTTTCTTACAATATTTAACAATATTTAATTTAATTTAATTACTCACGTGTATATTTCATTTGGTTTTTATAAATTTCTATGAAGCTATTTACTATTAGGCCACTAGAAACGTACACGAGTGTAATGAAAATTGCATATATGCTACCTAGGTTCTATTTCTATTTAGTTTTTAAAATGGCCGTCTTTAGTGGTTGTTTATTTCATACAACAGTTAATTATTAGAATTTTGAAAGTTTAAGCTTTTAATATGTTTAAAATTTAATATAGGTAAGTTATTAAATGTTATATTTTATTATTTATCGTTTTAGAAGTTGAATATTGATCAATTTGCATGCGATCTAGCTAGTTATCGTGTTGTATACGTATACATTAAATTTCTTACTCCTTTTATAGACGACATTTCTAATACTGATGCCTCTCTCTGGATGATGTAGTAGTCTCTGGATGCTGTTGATAATCCGGACTGGATATCCTATTGAATTCTGGAATTTTATACCTGTTGATGTCTTGCTGTAGTTTTTGGAGGTTATTTCCCTCTGAATATTGATTTTTTGGACCTTTTGCAAACCCCAAGTCTGGTTATGGAGATGATTTCCACCAAATTTCTTAAATGTTGTCTTGATAGATGTTGATTTGAGTTACTTTACTTTTATACTGATAATGTGAAACTGGTAAGCATGAAATTCTACTTTTTAACTAAATTTTTACTATTTTAAATGAAATTTTCTGCTCTACCAAACTTGCACACCTTTTCATTTCACAATTTTCTTCGTAACTAGTCAATAAAACTTTTGTTTCTAGGTAATTTTACCCTCTAGATTCTTAGTAGTTTTCTTAAGGTCTATACACATGTATCAATTTTATTTTAAATTATTCTTTTCGAAGCACTATTCACTACACTAATTGTCACACAGTTTTTAATTAATTTTATAATGAAATATTCTTTAATTTGTGTTTTTCTAGAGTCCTGATATTGAATTTTCATTGTATAACCATCTTTACATTTGACATTTCTATTTGTCATTAAATTCAATATTGGAATTTTCATTTTTTTTTTCAAATATGAAACACTATGTGTTTCTGTATTGTCATGTCCAATTAAGATAGATAAAAGTTTAAATTAAATTCAATAAAATTTGTAAAATTTTGTCCTTTCAATATAATAATATGCTTCTTTAGATATGTTTATATTATATAATTCCAATAATAACAATTTCTCTATATTTGACATCTATAATAATACAATTTCAATAATATTTCTTTATATTTGTTGTTTAAAATGAATTTCATAGCATTTAATTTTTATGTAATTTCTATTTTATCACAATATATTATCGATAGGCTCGTCGATAGTTATTTATAATAATGAATCCCTCTCACGATATTGTTTTAATCTCTATTTGAAACGTCTTTTTCAATACGTAATGAAGTAGAGAATCGACAAATTTTGAATAGTCGGCCAACGCTTTAAAATATCCCGAATATGCAAACAAATTTCCGGAAATATCGTTTGGTTGTTTACTACAAAACATATGTGACATAGATAAGTTGAAAAACGATCTTTATGTTTTGTAGAGAGACGAATAATTTTATAATTTAGAAGTTCAGAAAACGGTAGGAATATTATACAAACATACAAATTATTTTGCTTAGTTTTAACAATTCCTGCAATAAGTGTTTCAGCAGAATGAACCTTTTCGTGCCTTAAGCGCATTAAGACTTACTTAAGAAATACGGTGACACAAGAGCGCTTAAACAACTTATCGATATAGAAAAAGAACTGTTGCAAAGTCTTAGCGCCGATTCCCAATTTTATGAAGACATTATAAATACATTTGCGAATTTAAAAGCGACGAATAATAGACTTGTTTTATAAGAAGTGAAAGTATTAAAACATTTTTGCTAAAAGTGGCTTTGTTTTGTATGTTGAAAATTGGTTTTCATATTTTTTCATATTTTTTAGTGTTTTAAACACATAGGAACAATTTGTTAAATTATTAGATGCTGTAACATATATTTTTTTTTATTATTTATATTGTAAATAAAAATCGGAGTTCTGATGTTATTTAGTTTTTTTAATTTATGGTTATAGTAGGACTATTGGAGAACACCTCCATAATAAAAATGGTCAACGCGTCAAGAAATATTACCTCAGGGGAGACGTGTGTAAGTAAATTTATTCCTATTTAGGTATTATTTGAGCCTCATCTCTTGCAGCTACCACGAGCCGCCACTGTCTAATGTACAAAAAGCATAAAACCTTTTAGATGTCCTTAAAATCACAAGATCAAACGAACTTACCTAAGTGATGTTCGATCTTGATTATATGATGGCCCCGTCGAAATAAATAAATGTTGTAGTACCCTCGCCTCCGCAGGAAACTAACCACGAATTTTAAAGCTGACAACACTGCCTCTCTTATGACCGCAGCTGCACCTTGCACACACACCTCAGTCACTTTAAAGGTGTTGCAACATACATCATTGGGCAATTATCATTGATAATTGTAGGGTGGGATATTGGGACTTTATTTATTTCGACGGGGCCATCATATAATCAAGATCGAACATCACTTAGGTAAGTTCGTTTGATCTTGTGATTATATTCGGCCCCGTCTCATAAATAAATGTTGTAGATGTTTAAAGGATGTTGCAACAAATAAGACATCAGCTTGTATTAGCTATATTGAAATATATAGATAATGTACAAGGACAAAATAAACAAAAATCTTTATATAATCTAATATCTAATTACGGGAAAATTTTGGTTTTACAATATGTATCTAATAAATTCTGTATAACGAACAAACAACAAGGAATAGACAAAATAACTATACAACGAAAACATTGTACACCAATATGAATGACCTGATTAGGTATTATTTGAATCCAATACAGTATTTGCGAATTGTAAATTATCTATTACCGGTCTATTGTAAAAATTCGCGAATGTTCTGGAATTTTTCGACCAACCAGCAGCCAGCCGAATCATATCGAAGCTCACGCCTTTTCGAAACGCTAGAGATGTCGACGCATGTCGAGTACTTTGAGGTTTAAACTGAGTAATATCTAAACCACTTGTTTTCAAAACATCTTTTTATCCATCTGCTGATAGATTGAGATGAAGCTTGGCGATGTGGTTCTTTATAAGTAATAAAAAGAAATTGGCAGGAACTTCGTAAGTCCTTAGTCTTTTCTATATATGTTAATAAAGTTCTAGCTACACATATTTGAGGGTCTATATTAAAGAGGGTAGAACCAGAAATGGTTGAGGCTTGTTTATCGAAGATGTTTTTATTCTGTTACTTATTTTAATTTCGACTTTTTCGGAATGAACATAGATATTAGTAAGATGTATCAAGCTTAATGTCTGTATCAGCTGACCTGTAGCTAAAGCTAATAGCACTGCCAATTTTTGAGTGAAACGTTCGAGCGAGATTTCATCATTATTGAGCGTTTTTATATAGGTTAAAACTATATTAGGGTCCCAAGTGTTTTCGTATCTTGGCATTGGTGGTCTCATATCAAAAACTTCTTTGAAAAATCTTTTTACCCTGAAATCTAAACCTATTTCTGGTCCAGCTGTCTGACCAAAAGTGGATCTATGTGAGTTGAGGGTGCCATAGGAAGCACCATTTTTAAATTGGCAGGTCAAAAAATCCAGAACACTCGGAACTGTGACATTAAATGGGTCAAGTTCTTTCAATAAACAAAATTGCCACCATTGTCTAAGACCAACAGTATACTGTTTTAGAGTTGAATTCGTTATGGATGATATACATATATCTAACGATTCTTGGGGCACCTCTCCTCGCAATAGCGCTTCCCGGATAACCTCCCTGCTACCAGGGAAAGGTTTTCCGACAAGGAATGATGTGTTCCGCTAAAAGATAGTAAAGTGCTTTTAGGTTCAAATACTAAAGGTTCTGCAATCGTTAAAGACTTGAAAAGAGGATACCATGGTTGAGAGACCCACAGGGGTATTACCACAATCCCTTCCGCTTTATCTTCTATGATTTTTTGCAACACTCTTAAAATCATGGCAAATGGAGGAAAAACATAAAAATAAAATTTACTCCAATCTAATGTGAAGGCATCGACCCTGTAGGCCTCGGGATCCTTCAACCAGGACACGAATCTCGGGCATTTTTGATTTATTCGGCTTGCAAATAGGTCTATATATGGATTCTCGCACTGTATCTTTATTTTTCTGAATGCATAATCAGCCAAGCACCATTCTGTTTCTTTATGAACTTGACGTGACGCCCTGTCTGCATAAATGTTCTCTTTAGAGTTAATATATGAAGCTAAGATGTAAATTCCTCTATCTTGACACCACCAAGTCCATATTCTCCTTGCTATATTATTTAAATTTTTAAAACGGACACTTCCCAGGAGCTCTAATTCGTTAATATGACAGTTTTTCTCGGTTGTTGACCAGTAACCAAAGGAAGTATTATTATTACAATAGGCTCCCCAACCAGATATGGAGGCATCTGTATAATTCAATCTGAAAATTACCACGACGAATTGGATTATATGAATCTTTTGCTTTGTTTATCCACCATGAGAAATTGGCATATAGGGTAGATGGTATATGCATCTTTGCTTCATAATCCCCTTTACATGTTAATAATGCTAAGTATTTTTGACGTTCAAATAATTTAGTGTATAAAAAACTGTATTTAATGGCTGGTGCAACGGAGATTAACGTGCCTATAAATTTTGAAAATTCTCGAATCTTACATTCCTTTAGACAGGAGAATTTTCTTAGACATTCCAATAACCTAAGCCGTTTTTCGTTAGGCAATGATAAGGACATCCTTTTTGAATTATATAAAAACCATAAATATTTACACAACTGATTAGGAATAAGATTACTCTTTTTATAATTTATTAAAAAACCTAAATATTCTAACAACGTTATTGTTTCTTTTACATTATATTCGCATTCTTTACTGGTGCTCCCTAAAAGAAGGATATCGTCTAAATATATAACAGAGGTTAGACCCTTCTCCCTAAGCAGCGTCATTATAGGTTTTAGGAAGTATTTTCTACGTGTTATTTTGATAGGCACTAGATAATAAGCATCTTTTAGATCTACAGTGGACATAAAACTATCAGGTGTAATACGCCGCGCTCCTGTTCTATAGTCCTCGATCCTAGGTTTATAATTAATCGATAAATCCCATCTTTCTTGGAGACTATGAAAATATTAGAAATAAATTGCCCCTCACTTGGCTCAACAAGAGAAATTATATCCCTTTTCATTGAGTCTTGGACTAAATTGCCCATAATTTCTTTTTCTTTTGCAGACCGTTCTGGTTCTGTCGGTATAACTGTTTGCCTGGGAATGTTACTAAAGGGTATACTAAGGCCTCTAATGTAACTTAAAATTTTTCATTAATGGACAAGTTGCGCCACCTTTGCACAAAATGTCTTAGTCTGCCGCCTTAATAGTATTATCTAAGTCACTTCCGAACAGCCATTCGTTAATGGTAGTGTTCTTTAAAGTTTCTTTTAACTTGTTATTCAAATTTATAGCTATAAGTTCCTTTCGGGAAACGGATTCTGAGTGAATAACATCACTCAACAAACAACCAATGTCATTCAGTGATTCAATCTGCTTCTTATTTGCTACCGCTCCTTCTTTAATCCTATCTGAAAGCAACAACGCAATAGCTGACGTGGCAGCCCCTACCTGCTCTTGCAACTGCATCAGTCTCATATCACGTCTCACAGTATTCTCTGGCAATGCTATTTTCACCTCTGGATTTATTTTCGGAGAGCTAAGTTCCTTACAATTTTCAGGGGGGAGATATATTTTTTTTTATAAGCTCCTTTTTGGATTCTTCTGGCACCCCTGCCTTCAGAATTTTAATCCAACGGGATGCTAAATCTGGTTGTATTGGTGAGGAATATATTTTTTCGGCACTTCCATCCTCCCTTAAGATGGATAAAATGTCGATCCCGATCGCCACCACATAATTCCCCTGATTTGCTTCAACCAATAGATCCCCTGAACTATTAAATTTTTGTTGAAGTAGCCACATGTATGACTGCTTACCACTCTAGGTAATGTCAGTAAATTGTCACACTAGACAAGTAAGAAAAAAAAGTATTTTCTTCATGTTTGGCTGTATTAATTTTATTTCTGCCACCTTAGGCATGTGTTGTAGTACCCCTGACTACCAATATTCTGTGATAAATAACTAAGTAAAAGTATAACAACTAATAAATTGTATCTATTAAATTTTTGTTGAAGTAGCCACATGTATGACTGCTTACCACTTTAGGTAATATCAGTAAATTGTCACACTAGACAAGTAAGAAAAAAAATATTTTCTTCATGTTTGGCTGTATTAATTTTATTTCTGCCACCCTAGGCATGTGCTGTAGTACCCCTGACTACCAATATTCTGTGATAAATAACTAAGTAAAAGTATAACAACTAATAAATAGTATCTATTAAATTTTTGTTGAAGTAGCCACATGTATGACTGCTTACCACTCTAGGTAATGTCAGTAAATTGTCACACTAGACAAGTAAGAAAAAAGGTATTTTCTTCATGTCTTCATGGCTGTATTAATTTTATTTCTGCCACCCTAGGCATGTGCTGTAGTACCCCTGACTACCAATATTCTGTGATAAATTACTAAGTAAAAGTATAACAACTAATAAATTGTATCTATGCATCCCCTGGCACAGATTGTTGAATGATAATAAATAAAAAGAAATATGTTGTTTTTGCTGATATCAGTATTTATCTTTCCAACTTTGTTAATGAGAAAAGAATAACAATATGTACTTACTATTTTCTTGTTTATGACCTGTATCATTCTCCTGAATCTCCTGAAAATATATGTCTTCCACGCCTTCACTTTCTGAGTTTGATCTTGATGAAAAATCAGGATGACTTTCAGAGTGTACTGGTGAAGGTGACCCTGTGCGACATCTCTTTTGTTGACTTTCTACTCGGTCAAGACGCCTCTCTATTCTTCTTAAAATTTCGCCAATATCACTTTGATTTTTCCGAGTGGGTGAAAGACTCCGGTCCCTATGTCTTTTCCTTGGATTAGACATATTTATTTTTGGTTCATTTTCACACTTTTGAAACTAATATTTACACCACGTGGTCGTTCCGCACGAAAACTAAGACTGAGGTGTGTGTGCAAGGTGCAGCTGCGGTCATAAGAGAGGCAGTGTTGTCAGCTTTAAAATTCGTGGTTAGTTTCCTGCGGAGGCGAGGGTACTACAACATTTATTTATGAGACGGGGCCGAATATAATAGATTACATATTTGATACAATATAAATTAATGAATAATAACAATAATAGGTACTCATTTTAACAACCGTTTACTTAACTAATTCTTTCCAGGGTTATTGTGCTCTTAAAATATACCTAAGTAGATGGCTACAATTACATTATCAATACAAATAATTTCATTACCTAGGTACCTGACAAGGAATTTATTTAAAACTCAAAAGCGATACAGCTTATACAGAGCAATGTTATCAAAACGTGTAACAATGATTTGAGATCAATTATATTTTTCAGTTGTTTGATAAAGCAAACAATTTTAGATGCAGATAGCAGAGAATATATAGCTACGCGCTTGCGTAGTAATAACAATAGTAATGATTAATGACAAAGTACTCCATTTTTGGTATGTAAATCTGTAAAGGTTATAGAAAATATTTATTGAAACCAATTTAATTAATTTAATGTTTAAATTAACGAATCTTTTATGTTGGATATGTTTGACAATGATAATTTATGTTAGTATTAAATAGGTTACTTAATATGAGTACATATTTCTATTGAAATAACATCCTGATGCAGTAATGTTATTAAGAAACTCATGGAAAAGCCTGATATACTTAAGGCCACAGAAGGCTAACGGTGAAACACGTGATCAAGTTTTGTTTAAACTAGACATATCGCTGAGCAGAGTAAGACTATGTTGACGTGTTGTGACAAAACGCTGAAATATGTGTTGCCTAGAGACTAATTCATTTGGGATGGAGACAAAACGAAAGATACACTGAAGTAAAGTGATCATAATTCTGCTAATGAAGTAAAATCGATTCTCAATTATGCCGTTTTTTTTTAAATAAAGATATAACTAAATTAAACATTTACCATCTTGTAGAGGGACAATTTCGACATCTGAAATGGACTTTTACAACTTTTTTCAGCAGGGCCTAACTTTATAAAATCAAATTTTCGGTGCTTCGGACGTTATTTGACAATAACCTAACCTAACCTAACTTTATAAAATCAAATTTTCGGTGTTTCGGACGTTATTTGACAATAATGTTTTTCGAAACATAAATCGCAATTATAAATCAGCGATTGAAGTTATGTTCATATTTTTTTCACAAAATATATAAAAAAACTACAGCGCTTCTATTGGTACACACTAATTTTTGATAATTTAAAGCCTTTTCGAAAAAAAAATGTTCCAAAGTAGGTACCAGCAAATTTGTGCATTAAAAGCTTTTCTATGCGGAGAGCTACATTAATTATTGAAAATAGAACTATGGTTATATCCAGACAAATGTAGTCGAAAGTATGAAAAAATTTTTTAAAAAAAGTTTCCTTCGCCACGTGTTACGGTTTTCAAGAAATTGAATTGTACATAAATGGTCGTGTTTCGTGTGCAGCTAGTTTATACTTGCGGTGCAGTATATGTTTTCAGAATAGGACAATGCATTCATTTGGAAAGTCAGAAACATCTATATTTTCCATAATTTTTGTTGTATATATTATCATTATGTTAGATATATACATGATATCGCTCTCCTTAAAATTAGAAAATCAAAGATTTGAAAACAGGTACCTAAATCCTTATATACACAAAACAAAAAGTATGTCGAATAAGATTAAATTTTAGTTTTTTATGCTCATATTTTTTTAATACAGAAAACTTATCGCAGATCATAGAAAATTCATAAGAGATATTAACATAAATGTATATTTATGTCCAAAATGTAAAATATAAAGATTATGTATGGATTATTAAAGAGAAGTATGATAAATTAAAGTATAAAAAGGCCAATTAGATTAGATCAAATATTGAAACATATACCTTTGTTTTGTTAACATTTGTACAAAATATATATGTGGCGTACTTGATATAAGGTTTTGCTTATATCAAAATGCCATAAGCAACTGGCTTAAGATTGATGTATTCTTGAAACAATGTCTTATACAGACATATAATTTTAAATATTTAATAACTGGATAATATAGGTATTAGCAAATAATAGGAATGTTTTCTCTTGATACCTGGGTATTTTCAAAGACATCGAAGTAAAACAAACAAACAGCTGCAAAAAGCTGTCTAAGATTTTAGATATATAGATCTACCAAAATACTTACTTATTTTAAATATATATGTAGATATAAATATTTTTATAACATAAATTTACTTGATAATAAAAATTGTTCACTATTTATAATTAAGTGTATAAAAATAATTGTTAAATGTGGAGTTAGGATAGCTACAAATGCGTGTCTTACAGACGCTTTTTAAAAATTATTATTTTATTTGAGTAAAATTTAAACAGTAGCTGTGAATAAACACAACGTCAATAATTTTAGTTTTGCAGTTATCTTTATTGTATATGTTATATTTTTCGAGATTTCGATAGTTAAAAACACCAGAAATTTTCACTGCGGAAAATACGGCGATGTAAGCAAGCGGTTTTTAATTTTTATTTCTGTTAAAAACTTTTTTCATAAAGTTGTGTGAAAATCGAAGTACTTACTACTTAAACATGTAGTTTCAAAGCGACAAACAAAATTCATTTTTAATTGTCATTCTGCTTTTGCCATAAATATTCAAGTAGTTAATTTATATTTACAATGTTATCAAGTATACTATAGAAATTAATAAAATGTTAAAATAATGGATTGCATGTTTTTACTGAAAAAATATATATTTTTTGTGGTATTTTATTAAACTCCCTGTTTTTGTAGTTTTCAAAGAATTTAATAAGAGTATGTAATGGTATTTTGGTACATAGTGAATTTCAGATATATTTTTATTGTTGATTTTTTTGGAAAACATATTTTCTGATAGTTAATTATTTACAAAAATTCACACAATTGAAAAATAAACAGAATGCTTTGTATATGCTTGTAAACAGTGATTTTTTTGTATATTTCTTCGGTTTTGGAACAACTCTGTTGATTGGCATTTTTCACAAAAAAATAAAGGTGAAAAATTTGAATTTTTTTTTACTTTCTAACACCATATTTTATCATAAGTTAGACTACAGATTGTAATATCTCAAGACAAGCAACATTACACTGTATGACACTTTCTAACAAAAAAAAATATCACTTAACAAAATTAATAACAAATTTTCTTGGGGTATAATTCAAAATATTTCCACTAATTGCGATGCTTATTTTTTTTATTCCATTTATACTAAAATATAAATACTTTGGATTTGCAACAAATAGTATGTTATTATTTATTGAATTACTGAGAAGCAAACCATCGATTGTTTTTTATATATTCCACAAATCTCGATTACCCGTTTGCATTCCACATTTCTTTAATATTTATTAAAAATATTAATTATATTTTAATGAATACGTCTATTTGGCAATGTTTTAGCTGGTGTCTATTATTGAGTAGGCAGAAATATAGAATATTATGTTAAAAGTAATCTATATTTCTGTATCTGAAAAACATTATATTTTTAGTTTCAAGATTTAACAAATTCATAATTATAATAAAGCTATTAAACTACAATACGTAATCATTTCTCTTAGTCTTTTATAAAATCCGTCGCGTGTGGTAGTACTTTTATTTTATTTTTTCGGTTTTCGTTCGGTAACTATATATATATATAGTAAAATATGTTAATCTATTTTTTTATATACTACAAATTTTATTTTAGATCCAGTGGAAAACTTGAAATAGAAAAATAATTTTACATTATTTCAAAATTTTAAAAAAACAACGTCGATGTAAAATAATATTTGTAGTCTATTAAAAAAAACGTTTAGTTATGGTATCTATATCAAAACAGTGCTAGTTAATTCGAGTGATGTAAACAAGATGCCCTTAAAGTAATATTCTTAAAATTGACTGTACGGGTTAGGTCAGTTTCGACACTTTTAGGAGATTTTTTTTATTCCCAGAAAAGATAATGAAAACAATAGTCCAAATATCACAGGAAAAGTTTTTGAGACAAGTTGAATGACGAAAGTTTCATTTCGATATCTCAATTCGTATTGATACAGAAATTTTTTTTAATTTTAGGCCTTTTCTATGATGCAATATATTTTCTTATTTCTGAAAATATTTGAACTTTGTAATAACATTGTTATATTCAGCTTTTTGTGTAGAATTTAGTGGTCAACTTGTATACAAATATATTGAGATCCTATAAATTTTTCAAATGAAGTGAATATAAACATACTAACAAAGTTTGTTATAATGAAAAACTAGAAATTATAAAAAAAAATTGTCACTAGATATTAGGCATGGAGAAAAAGTGTCTTTACAACGTGTTAATATTTTCATAAGTAGAAGAGTTTCAAAGTTATACAAAACGGCAAAAATTGAAAATATCATGTAGAGGTATAAGTATAGTTAGTCAACGGGCCTTAGTTGTGGGCCATGTCGGTTAGATGGCGGGTCTATAATATGTGCAAAATCTCTTAAACGAGTCCTAGAGAAGTTGAGGAACAGGGTCAGACTGACTTTATTTTAAAAACAAAGTCGGACTGACTCTGTTTACTGACTTTACTAGCACTCGTTTAAGGGGGCGAATTCTGCCACCAGATTTTTTTTAACGCTAGCATCACATAAAATTCCTAAATTTCAATATATAGCTAAGATAATAACCTTTCTATACAGTGGTAATATACATATAAGGAAAATGTAAGTATGACTTTTCAACAAAAGATGTCAAAGAAATACCGTAGAACTAAATGTCAACTCGTAATACAAATGTGTAATATGAGTTGCATAAAAACTTAAACAAAAAACGAATTCCTCTGTTCCCCTACCTATCTTTTATTTTGATGCTCCGGCTCATAGACAAATTAAAATAAGACCATGAAAGCATGGCAACAGTGGCAACATTAAAAGCAGCACCTCCCTGCGCATCTGGGGTTGCGCGTATAGGCATTTAACGTCAAAATTGTCAAATATCAAATTACTAATAGTCGAGGCAATGAAGCACTAAAAAGGCCAAAGATAGGAATTCTTTTAGGATAGGACGTATTCGAATTCGAATATCCCGCTTTTTAGTTTAATTCACTACAGATGCCCATCGGGGCGCTGCCTCCTTTTGTTGCCAACTTTATAGTAAGAAATAACTACTCTTATTTTCTATTCTCTCTGCTCCGGCTTATCTGATTACACCACAAATAAAGTAAAGTTGATACTGAAATTTTTATAGCTACTTCTGATTTAAGTTGTGTTTTGTGTCTGTTGTTTTATTGTGTTATTAATATTTGGAAGATATGCGGTTGGAATCTGTTTTTTTTTGTCTTACTAATATTATATTAGAACTTCTACAGGTAGTAATATAATGAAGGTCACCTTCTTTTCCAGATCCTTTAGCCGCTAAATATTTTTCTATCTTATATGTTTACGATCCGCTTAATTCCTTTTGTTGTTGTATTGTTCTGGGTGAGACCCGGTTGCTGGACTCTCTTCCGCAGCGACTGTTACTCTTGGCCTCAAAACCGAGGCCGTGTGGCACGAAGCTGCAAATTATATAAATATATATATATATATATATATATATATATATATATATATATATATATATATATATATATATATATATATTGTCAAAAGTATTATTTAAAGAGCATTTTTAGTGCTAAAAAAAATGCCAAGAACGTTTACAAATGCTGAATATGCCGATATACATTACGTTTATGGTTTCTGTGACGGATATTCCAACGCGTCAGTTCGACAGTACCGAACACGCTTCCCTAATAGAAGAATTCCAAATGCACAAGTTTTTGTAGATGTACATCGTCGATTTTCGGAATATGATATAACAATGATCTTTTTAATCTTTTTGATATCGAGCACACGCCGAGCAGCTCGGCAACTCCATTTATCTCAATCAAAAGTACTGAGAGCACTCAAACAAGATCATCGAAGGGCTTTCCAGGGAAAAACGATATATATATATATATATATATATATATATATATATATATATATATATATATATATATATATATATATATTATATATATACATATAGAAAAACATTTAGCGGCATCGTTTCCGAGATAGAAGGCGTATATATATATATATATATATATATATATATATATATACATATAGAAAAACATTTAGCGGCATCGTTTCCGAGATAGAAGGCGTATATATATATATATATATATATATATATATACATATAGAAAAACATTTAGCGGCATCGTTTCCGAGATAGAAGGCGTTGAAGTAGGATTTTTTTTCTCATTTTTCCCTCATAACTTTTGAACCACTTATCCGATTTCAGTGAAACGCCCCAAACGAAATAATCCAGAGGATTCAGATCTGGCGAGCGCGGAGGCCAAGCTACTGGTCCTTAGCAAGGAATCCACATATTTGGGTGGTTGTTGGGTTGCCGTCCAATCCATCAACGAGGATAATTCTCATCCAACCACTGCCGTACTTGCCTTCCGTAATGTGCAAGGGCACCATCCAACTGCATCCAGTTCTCTTGGCGTAAATTTAAGGGGACATCGTCAATCATGTCGGGGAGAGAGTTTTGCAGAAACTCATGAAATAAATACCCATTTAAACGAGGAGGCAAAATATGCGGCCCGCAGGGGTTATTACTTAAAACGCCTACCCACACATTTACACTAAACTGTTGCTGAAATGAAAATTGTCTGACACATCGAGGATTGACTTCACTACAAACGTGAATGGTGTGGTAATTCACAATTCCAGCTTTTGTAAAATTAGATTCGTCGGTCCATAAAACCTTATGTAGAAATTGTGGATTAATTTCTGTTGAATCTAAAACCCATCTACAAAAATTTAAACCTTTTTCAGCATCTCCTGGCGACAAACCTTGAACTGGTTGTAGATGCAAAGCCCTTCGATGATCTTGTTTGAGTGCTCTCAGTACTTTTGATTGAGATAAATGGAGTTGCCGTGCTGCTCGGCGTGTGCTCGATATCAAAAAGATTAAAAAGATCATTGTTATATCATATTCCGAAAATCGACGATGTACATCTACAAAAACTTGAGCATTTGGAATTCTTCTATTAGGGAAGTGTGTTCGGTACTGTCGAACAGACGCGTTGGAATATCCGTCACAGAAACCATAAACATAATGTATATCGGCATATTCAGCATTTGTAAACGTTCTTGGCATTTTTTTTAGCACTAAAAATGCTCTTTAAATAATACTTTTGACAACGATTTTCACAAATGTCAGCTTACACAAATCACTGAGTTTTGTTTTCATGGCTTGCTATAACGTTAAATGAAATTTACGCGGCTGGTGCGCTACACTGTCACCAATTTCTTTGAATATCTCAGAAACAAGACCAAACGTCGAAAAAAACAAGAGACGAAAAAGTTTCGAAATTAATCAGGTCAAAGTGGTGTGTAGATGTTTTATTGAAATTATTATTTTTTTTTTAGTTTTGAAATAAAGTAAGAGGGGGGTAGCATACAAAATACACTTCTAAGAGGGGTAGGTAGTTCAAACTTAAGAAGCTTATGTAAGATCATAAGGAGTGTTTGTGTTCCGAATTTCACTTAAATCGGGTAAGTGGTTCAAAAGTTATGAGGGAAAAACGAGAATGCGTTTTAGAAAATAAGTTGATATCACAAATGAACATTATTTTAACCTGTTCTATCGATTCCTAAAGTTATCAAGATTAAACTTGAATCACCCTGTATATATATATGAAATTTGGTATACAGACACTAGATATGGCGTAGAATCTGATAATAACACAAATTCTTATACAGGGTGTTCCATTTTTCAGGAAATAGATTTAATTTTGATTTTTTGGTAGTCAACCCCGCTAAAACTTATGTTTTAATTGAAACTTAATTATGAACACATTCTGCAAAATACACATTCAAAAATTTTAAAATTTATCATAAAAAAACGCCTCTAAAAAGTGCCCAAATTTCATTGTTTTGCCATGTAAAATGTGTATAGCCTTGAGCCAAAAGAAATTAACATGGATACATGTCAAAACTATAAATTGTCATTGAATTGTCAAATATTAATGCCATAAAATATTTTATTGCACATAAATAACGGTAAATAATGTATTGAATGCAATTTACGTATGCACAATGGTGTTATTGAGATTTGTCGATAAAAATTTAGACTTAGTTGAGGCTTTTTGGAGCATTGAGGTTACTGCGCCGGCGTAGTCGTCCGTTACAGTCCCGTTCAATGAATATTGTGTAAAATATCTGTGGATATTATTAAATTGTTTCATTATAATGTAATAAAACTTCAGTAAATTATTTTTTTATGTTACTACAGTGTACATAATATTTAGGGACCCGTATTTTTTATCACAAAATAATTTACAAAAGTGTGTAAGTACCAAAAGAATATTCATTTTTGCCATCAGCTGTAATAATTATTGATTACTTATTTAACAAATAAATGGGAATAAAATGACTCCTAAAATTGTTTTGATTATAATGTGAACGTGTTTGTCCTTGAACTGAAAGACAGAACTGAACCACAACTGAACTTGCCTCACAAAAGAAATATCACTAAAGTATAACCTAGAAATGATTGATGTTTATTGTATTCACATATATCAGCACTTTATTTATGTTTCTGATGGATAAAGTATGTTTAAGAAAGAATCTACATCTGTAATATAGTAAACAATGTACTACAATTTCTATATTTTATATGATACAGAACTAAAATAAACAACTGGTTTTTTCTAGGAAGAATCACCTGAAAATTTACTAGACCGAGAAGGTACCGATCACATAGTCATTTAAAGCTAGATAGTAATTTGTAATTATTGCTTTTATCTTTCAGGTATGTGTGTGTAGTGCCACAAATTACATTAAAACAAAACTATAAATAACATCCGACACCAGAAAGAATAAGTGAAAAATATCCCACAGACATTTTCTTAGAAATCTTAGCATGGAATGATGGATAATATTATAAAGAAGTTTCTGACTTCGAAGAGTATTCTATAAGACATTAAATTTAGTTGTTATCTGTCGTGGGATTTAAAATTTCTAAACAAATAAAATTAAGAAAAACAAATTTCATAATTCTATGTACACTACGAAAATATCTTGTTAGAATATCTTAAAAATGATGAAAGCTAACTGTTGTTATAATATACACAACGTAACGTAATAAGGTATCGAACAATGAAATGTCAAGATTCGTTTCAAATCATACATGCATGACCATTCTTTAAATTGAACGGTGCTCTGTAAATTAGAATACAAAACAACTGTTTAACATAAAATCGATTAAATGTATGTAAGTACTTAGATACTTTTAATTTATTGTAATTTTCTTTTATTGATAATAAATTAAAATTTGTATTTGTCTTTTTTTATTCTACCTGAATTTATTAAACAGAAATACTTAAGAAATAATGAATACTTAAAGATGAAGGGTCAAGTTAATCAATTTAGCTACTAATAAAAAAAAACACTTTGTAGGTACGTATTACTTTTTAATTGAAATTATGTTGATTACAACTAAATAATAACTAAAATAAAATACAAAAGATCATTAATTTAGTCTTATGTAATATTTTTGAAAATTATTTCCTTGTAGAATACTTTTCAAAGTGACTTTTTTATATTATCTATCATTCCATGCTTAAAATTATAGCTACCTTATTTAAGAACTGAGTATTAACAGTTCTCAGTGATATTTATGTTTTAGACGTGTTAATTTTGTTATAGAATTATTAAACAATTAATCATGTAAAAAGGCGAAAAATAATATGCAAGTTCTAATTACCTGCTAATCGTTGTACTTACACATCTTGTAATTTGTAGCACACCTATATGGCTCAAAATTTTACCCAGATTTGATAGTTGTGGAGTAGTTTTTGTAATACTGGAACTGCTGCAACTTCGCAGCATAGCAGGAAGATATGTTGGCAGAGAGATTCGGATTCGAGTAGAGTCAAGGGCACAGATTACAGGAAGAATAGTCAAGGGCATGTGAAGTGGTCATAAATTTAGTTTTCTGGTCGTTCTCGTAGGAAATGTCCCCTCTCGCTTTTATTATTCCCGAGAATAGTCTTATTATACAATTAAAAAAACAGTTTTTATATATTTTTAGGTATTTTATTAATGCCAAAAAAGTGAAGTTAGATTTTTATAGAGTGAGTAAATTAGATTATTTTCTTTAGATAATTATTGAATAGAGCTTTGTCTGTGGAATTGTTCATTAGCATACCTAGATGTTTGGTATCAGAGAACATACATATGACTTCATTGATAGGAATTGTAGATTTGATTTATATTAGCTTAAAATACCTTTCTAAAACAGTAAAAAAATGTTACAAAAGCTAATAATAAGGAATATATGGGTAGATATTGTGGGTGTAATTCAACGCAGGTTGGGGCTTTTGTCCACTGAGTAGTTAGTTTCACACAATATTATTAATACCTAAAAATATATAAAAACTTTTAGATAAAAGGTGAACATTTTTCAAGTAGGTATTGTCATATTTAATTCATTGACAGGATGTCACTTTTTTGTCATTGTCGATATTTAACTTCTAATAATTTTAATTTTTATAATAATTTTTATAGTTAGATATTTGATTCAACTTAAAGGAGACCACCTGAAGAAACAATCCTAAAAATGCAGAAATAGGTCAGATCTCATCTATTGTGGTTGAATTTGCCAAAAAAATTAAGTTAGATTTTTATAGAGTGAGTAAATTAGATTATTTTCTTTAGATAATTATTGAATAGAGCTTTGTCTGTGGAATTGTTCATTAGCATACCTAGATGTTTGGTATCAGAGAACATACATATGACTTCATTGATAGGAATTGTAGATTTGATTTATATTAGCTTAAAATACCTTTCTAAAACAGTAAAAAAACAGTGTTTCACAAATTTTCAGAGTATTCATGGCGGATAAACTCAGCGCACGCGAGCAGCTAATAACCTCAAATTTCCATTTTTTTTTTAACTCAACTAACATTATTGCATAAAAGTACGCACATTCAATGTATCTCGTAGCGTTACGTATTTATAATAAAATTCCAACAAAAATACTCATACTTGCTTTGACAGTTTTTGTCACTTTACGTTTTGACGTCTATCCATGCGGTTGTTGCGTATGTGTAAATTGGACTCAAGACTATACACATTTTCCATGACAAAACAATGAAATTTGGGGACTTTTCATAGGTGGTTTTTTATCACAAAAATAATTTTTATTTCGGGACTTTCTTTTATCAGAATGTGTCCATAATTAAGGACAGAAACCGATAATTACTGGTTGCCTAGTTTATATAGAAAACTAATAGAAAACAGACCTTTTTTTATTCCAATATATCTTTTTAAAACACTGAAAACAAGTAATACAATTTTACACCACATTTGACAAAGTATAGGCAAAGATAACAAAGCAAAAATAATTTGAGATATGTAATTATTTTGTGAGACATTAAATTCTAAACATGTACGTTTTTTAGCGTTTTAAAAACAAACGATTATTTCTTCAGATTATTAAGGAATTATGATATATTTTACTTCGTTGTCTTCTAAATAGTAAGCTGGTCACAGTTTAATTCATAGTCTCGCCAGCATCTTCTTATTAAAAAAGTTATATTGGAATAAAGTTATTATAAAATATTCATTCATTATTTACAATTCGTTTGACCCTTAGTTGGCTTAGTTTGAAATAGATGTCGCACTCGTTAAATCTAATTTTATGAATGAACTCACAAATGCGCTAGGGTATTTTTCACGAACTAAGTACCAGTTATTGCGGTTAATTTAGTATAACGTAATTATTAACTGGTAGTCATATTTATTGATGACTAAAACAAAATCATGTTAATTTTATACCGCAAAATTATATTTTATTTCAATTAAAACGTACAAAATTATAACTAATAATGCAAACTCATATTATTTGTAACAATTTATAAATTCATTTATTCTCGATAATTTATATACAGGGTGTTACTTAGTGTTATGTCCTTATTTTAATGGGTCTTGGGCTAATTGTAATTCGCAAAGTTCAAATAAATGTATATGAAAAAAAGCTTTTTTTTGGTTTTTCGAATATGTATAGTATACACAAATATATATCATATGCAGAGTGAAACAAAAAAGCAAGTCATCTCGTGAACTGCGTATTGTTTACTGTAAAATATAACGATTTAACTTTACTTACCTATATACAAAAATGCATCATTTAAAAAATACAGGGTGTTAAAGTTGAACTAATAAAATCGTTTTTCCGTAATAACGCCAATTTATGACGTATCAGCTTGAAATTTAAAAGAGATATTTTTTATGGTTGATCAAATCATTATTTTTGTAAACAACGCCTAAAAAATAAAGATACTGAGGGAACGGAGATACTTCGCCGGTTCCATTTTTTCGATTTTTAAAAGTTATGCAAGGTTAGAAACAATAGCAGAGAAAAAAAATAAATTTCAATTTCCAAAGAAACGGTTTTATGAATAATGTGTAAATAATTTAAGGATGTTTCAAATGCTCTAATTATATAAGGCGTCTCTGAATCTAGGGCTGAACCATATTTATAGATTTACTAATTTCATTATGAATAAAAAAAAAATAGAAATAGGCTAGTGAAACTCACTTAGATATACGCTACAATTTAATAGTAATATTAATATTTTAATTCCATATTTAAAAAAAAATAGAAATTGGCTAGTGAAACTCACTTATACGCTACAATTTAATAGTAATATTAATATTTTAATTCCATATTTTAGTTTACTAATTGCTTTACATGCTTAAGGAATGCATTAATGGGCTTTTCTAATTACTAAAAATCTAATATTTTTTAAACTTGTAATTTTTGCCAAAAGTATTCAGTTGCATATAGGCTTTCTTTTCAGTTGATTAAAGTAAAACAAAATAAACATCGTCTTAC
This sequence comes from Monochamus alternatus, assembly GCA_037114965.1. Taxonomy (NCBI): domain Eukaryota; kingdom Metazoa; phylum Arthropoda; class Insecta; order Coleoptera; family Cerambycidae; genus Monochamus; species Monochamus alternatus. Next base: position 46,602,217 of record CM073426.1, read on the forward strand.
ATATAGCCACAAACTGTCGTGTCCCTTGTGGAGTGGAAAATATAGTTGTAATTGTGTATTTCATTTTTTCATGTTTATGTATCTGGATGTTATTTATTGGAAGCATAGGTATATCGATTTTATAGTATTTTTAGTACTTACATTCTTTGTCTTGGTTACTATTTATTCCATAGCTAAAAATTCTTATGGAATAGTTTTTAATAAATAAATAAATGTAATAATTAAATAAATAAAAATTTAATTAAAATTTTTAATTTTTTTATTTTCGTGGCAGAGTTTACAGTAATCTATTTGGAATAGATTTTAAAAAATGTAAGGGATGAAGATAAAAATCACAAAATATAACTACTTTTTTTATTAATTTGTGCATCCTTTATATATCTTTTTCCTTTAGGAATATTTCTGTATACAGTGTGGAAGAAAAGTATGGAATAAATTCATTATTTCTAAAACAACAAAGTTTCATGAAATTTCCTCGGACACGTCGATTTTGTTTTCTTATTTCCGACGTTCATTTGTTTTCTCGTGATAACGTCATCGGATATTTTTTAAATAGAATCCCTATATTTTTTCATCGGATTCTTGTAGAGCTTAACTTGTTGAATTCAAAAATGTATAATTTCAATACTTTATTCCTTCAACTTTCCGAGAAAAAAATAATAACCGATCCAATAAAATTGGATCCCATTTGTGTCTGTGATGGGCTGGTTGAGAGTAAAATGGATATAGTGAATTCATCGGCAGTATCACAAAATAAGGACTCTTTATTTTTAAAACAACTTAACAATAATCAACTAATAATTAATTAATTAATAATTAAATTCTGGTTGCCTTAATCGTATTTGACCCCCTAATTTATTATTTTGTTTTATTAGATTGCATGTTAGAATATTACATCTTTTGATAGCAAAAACAACAAATTAAATCAAGTCACCTCAGAAACTGGCAGAAACAAAATAGAACTCTTTACTTTGAAACAATTTAACAACAACAAATTATTATTATTATCTCTGAAAGTTGAATTCAGTAAGTTAAGCTATACAAGAATCCGATGAAAAAATATAGGGGCTCTATTAAAAAAAATATCCGATGGCGTCATCACGCGAAAACAAATGAACGTCGGAAATGCGTTGGTATACTCGCGTCAAGAATTCAGACGTCTTACGTCACTGCTGGACGTTACACATTTGTTTTTATTGTCAACGTAATTTTCGATATTTGGTTGCGTTAAAAACAATTGTTTTTTGCAATTTTGTTCAATATATAATGCAAACTTTTAGTGTAGTATATAGTTTTATTACTATCAGTTGCAGTTTCTCAAATATTTTGATGAAAATATAATAAATTATTCATTTGTTCGTATGACGTAAGTCGTCTTAATTCTTGTCGCGAGTATATATAAAAAAGAGTCTTTTTAAAAAGCAAAATCGACGTGTCCGAGGAAATTACATGAAACTTTGTTGTTTTAGAAATAATGAATTTATTTCATACTTTTCTTTCATACTGTATAATTTCTGGCAGTATACAATTTTCGTAATTTGTTTCTCCATAATTCTTCATATTTTTCAATTTTTTCACAGCACAACAATAACACAATAAAAATGCCTACTTAGAGATCCGCACGTTCTTACCTACTCTAGTCTGAGTCCGGATAAATAATAAAATATAGAATAAAAGCTCTAGGATGGTTAACCACGTGTCTTCTTTTTTGTGTAAATACGTCATACCGGACAAAAACATTTTCAAAGCAATAAGCCGGCGCGGCGATTGCTAATAGGAAGGTTTTACGACCCTTTTAATCCAAATATGTGACCGGCGAGCGAGATGTAAGATCATGCATCTCGCTTGCAGTGTCTTCCTTTTTTGCCCGGATTCTGGTAAAATTTGACATGAATGAAATAATAGTACTATTTTACTATAAACGTATTTTCTGTAGCGACATCTACTCGAATACTGTAGTACTTCGTTAGAAGCCACGGGGTTTCAATTTCTAGTCTTAAGGATATTTCAATTTAAATACAAATTTTACCGAGGTTGACTACCAAAATATTGAAATTAAAACGATTTTCTGCAAAACTGAACACTATAAAAACTAATGCCATCATCGAATTCTACGCGCCATCTAATACCTGTATACCAAATTTCGTCGCACTGGCTGCGGTAGCAACTGAGATATTCGCATAAGAGGGTCACTCCTATGTATCTCGCTTAATATGTGAGACACGTCAAAAATCTTTAAATATTTTTTGTTGCATTTTTGGAGGCCTTTATGCTCGTAAAAACAAATTTGAGATCCATGGCCAACTTTATAAGTAATAACAAAAAAAACCTGTAAAGTACCCAAACTTTAAGGCTGTCTAACTTTTTTATTTTAAAAGATAGAGAAAACTTATTGGTAACAAATTATGATTGAAGAATTGATACCTTTCACCTGATATAAATAGATTTTTGAAATATCGTATATGGTTCGCTGCGCTCTCTAGGCGAACAAAAAAAAATTATCGAAGCAGGCTATGGCCACAAAAAATTGCCTGTTTTTTCGACTTTCATGCAATATACTACATGTCGCCCGTATCTTTTGTATTTATTACAGTTTTTTCAATTTTAGTATAAAAAATGTACCTAAATATTTTCGTGTTGCTCAATATAATGTGGGAACTGTTTTAAATACGCCAACTGCAAAAAATTAATAAACAGAATGTACTTCTTTATGCAAAATGCAGATTTTCTTATAATATTATTATTTTATAGGTTTTCACATTAGAAGTTATTGGGTCTTTAAAATTGTTCTAACAGACAATGTAGCTTACGCTAAGTGTTGTAAGTTACCTAATCATGCTACAAAATAACCACATTACCTTAACGTTATGTTAACAATACATTCTGGAAATCAATTTAAAATTTTTCTGGACTTTCTAAATGTCGTTTTTACATAAAATCGTTGTATATTGCATTGGTAAAGTCAAATGTAGTCAAAAATAGGCGAAAACTTTTTTTTAACTTACCTAGTCCAGAGCCTATAATAATAATTATTTAGAGCTATGAACTTTGTTGACAAACAAAAGGCTTTAAGTAATTCATCGACACTCAAAAGGACTTTATCTAGTTTAAAAAATAATAATAATAGTTTACTTAAAATTGGTAATGATTTGTATAAAACATAGTTTCAGAATAGTATTAAGCATACCTATAACTTATTGAAAGAAAATCTAATTTAGATACATTAACAAGCGGATAGCGGTTTTTTGCGTTTTCTCAACACTTTGTCAGGTTGAACTAAAATCTTTTTAAATGTCTGCTGCTCAGTTGGCGTCTTTAAAACAGGTTCTACATTATCTTGAGCAACACGAAAATATTTACGTATATTTTAACTAAAATTGAAAAAAACTGTAATAAATACAGAAGATAAGGCAACATGTAATATATTGCATGAAAGACGAAAAAACCGGCACTTTTTTGTGGCCATAGCCTGCTTCAATAAAAATTTTTTTATCCGCCTAGAGGGCGCAGCGAACCACATACGATATTTAAAAAATCTGTTTATATCAGGTGAAAGGTATCAATTTTGCAATCAAAATTTATTACCAATAAGTTTTCTCTATCTCTTAAAATAAAAAAGTTAGACAGCCTTAAAGTTTGGGTACTTTACAGGTTTTTTTGTTATTACTCATAAAGTTGGCCATGGATCCCAAATTTGTTTTTACGAGTATAGGGGCCTCCAAAAATGTAACAAAAAATATTTAAAGATTTTTGACGTGTCTCGCATATTAAGCAAGATACATGGAAGTGGCCCTCTTATGTGAGATATTCTGTATATACAGGGTGAACCTTAGATAAGTACAAATATTTTAACCAGCAGTAAGTTCACTGTATAGAACACATAATTAATAGTTTTTTTACAAAAAAATCAGGAATAAAAAAGTCAAATTTTAAATAAATTTCGTGATTCTTCAATAGAAAACTTGTTGAGGACCGCTGGTTCGGGAGTCATGGTGGATGTGTATTCCACAGCGTTGCCAGTGTTACACTAGAATTTTTAGACATGTCAAAGAATGATTGAAATATAAACCAGATTCTCTACTCACAATCATATTATCCAGAATTTGTTCATTATCCATTTTTATTACACTCCGACTGATTTATCACAATACGTTATTTTTATCACTGAACATTACTTACTTAACAAATATGCTTTTAGCATGTCAACCTTTTCACTGTTTGAATAATGCGCCATATTTTATTTAATCACACTGTACCTATTTCACGAAAAATATTAATTAAATACACAAGACACTTAAGAGGAAAACACTGTTTGTGAAAATAATAAGACGATTTAAATACGTTTTATACGTTAGTGCGGCAACTCTTAAAACAGATGCGTCAAGCGGTGCATTACTTAAAGAAGCTATTAGCTATTCGGTTTCAGAAGATGCAAAAGTATCTTATATTAACTTTCAATTTACGTGTATTATTGAAATTATCAAATTCCTTTCCACAAATATTACATGTTTTGATTGCACTTGCCTGTGCAGCTTATTCCTTTTTCCAGTGCACCGGTATCAACATCATCTATCTCTATCAATCCTAGAGACCCTAGAGTCTAGAGAATGCCTACATCAGTTTCTTTGTGCATGCGATTGACGCTGCTTATAAATATTTTACTTTGCATTCTCTTGATATTGAACGTATACATCAAGCTAGTTATTTTGTTATTTCATGTTCTGTGTTTATTTTTTAAATCTGTTCACCCACTACGAAATTACGAGGTACGAAATGGTTAGCACTGATACGTTGTTTTAGGTTATGTGGTGGAAATTACAGTGTACAATGGTATTAACTGAAATATGGATAACTGTTTAAATAGTTGTTTTTTCAGTAATTATGTGAGCTTTTATGCACGTTTATGGATATTTTTTTTAAATAATTTAAGCAATTTCTTAAACTCTTTAACTGACAGTATCGAACTTGAGAAAATTAATATTTTAATCGTTTATGATAATTTTACTTTACTTATTGCTAAAAACGAGTGTTTTGAAAGTAGAAACATGGTAAAAATTGAATTTACTTTAAAAAATTAGTTATCTTACAGAAGATATGGCAACCTCGCCTTCAGTAAGTCATATGGTTTATTTTATTAGGTTAAGTCAGTTTTTCAAAATGTGGGTATTTAAAAAAAATTAATATCTCCGTAAATATTTGAAATTTTTAAAAATGACTTTCACTAAACTTAACTAATATGACGAACTACACCTGCAGTTAAAATATTTGTAATTATTTAAGGTTCAACCTGTATACAGGGTGTCAGGAAAAGACGTGTACAATGGAAGACCACTGGGTTCAAAATAAACCGATTTAGCCCAATTTACTTATTTCCAAAACTGCTTCGTTTAGCCGCTAGAGAGCGTTAGAGTTCGCGAAAAATTTTTGTTTATTCCGAATATCTCGAAAACGTCTAAATCGATTTTAATCATTTTTGGGCTACGCAGTAATAAGTCTAACCGACACTTCTTGACATTATTTAAAATCTTTTGCAGTCATTAGAAATATAAGAAAAATCATGTATCATGCAAATATAAGCACATATTTTTTTAACCGTATAATTACTCTCAGCTTTTTCCTATTAGTAGCCGACTTTATTTACAATTTTTTTTTATACTTTCAGAATTTTGAATAGATGAGTAGTTTAGGCAGAAAAAATATTTTTCTTATGTCAACAATATCAGCATTCGCTCTGCAACAAATATAACTAAAATTCCAAAACTCTCATTTATATTTTATTTAATAAATACAAGATAATAAGATATTAATATAACAAATAAAAAAGAGTTATGATGTCTTTACAATAAATGCTCCATGACCATCGTTTTCTCGTACGCAACAAGTAATCCGTTTTACGAAGTTGTAGCGCAGCCTCTCCATGATTACTGGATTACTTCGTAAAATGTTAACTGCGTCTTGGATTCGCCTAAAAAATTTCTCTTCATTATTAACTGCATAAGCATATGCTTGGGTTTTTACTGCACCCCACAACAAATAATCGCAAGGGGTTAAGTCTGGTGCTCGAAGTGGCCATTTTATAGGAGCATCGTACTGACGAACGGGTATTGTAAAATGGGGGGGTGCACCACATGTTACGACGAAGTAGTAACGGTAAATCGTCCAATAAATTAGGTAATACTTGCTGTAAAAAATTTAAATCGTTGACCCCATTTAATCGATGTGGAAGCACAACCGGGCCAATAATAAAGTTGTCGATAATTCCCGTCCACACGTTTACTATGAATTCATATTGAAAATGTCTTATTTCTGTACAGTGTGAATTTTCATCAATATAAACGTGTTTGTTATGGTTATTAATAATTCCTGACCTAGCAAAACATGCTTCATCTGTAAGTAAAATGTTTTTGCTGAAATTGATATTATGGGCTCTTTGATCTTGTATAAAATTACAAAATGCTAAATGTTTTCAGGGTCAATGGGTAGCAATTCATGAACCGATTGAATGTGATACGGATGTAGTAACTGCTCCTTTAAAACATCATGAACTATGGTTTTTGATATCCCTGTTTCATGTACAATGCGCATTGCACTAATTTTTGGGTTTTCTTCTATCTTATCTAGGATTTGTTCCTCCACCTCTATAGTTTTCGTGGTACGTTGACACCCTTGAACCGCATTCATTTGGTGGAAGGACCCAAATTCGCGAAGTCGCCTTTCGATGTTGGCAAAAGTTCTGTCCATGTAGACCCTAACACTTTTATGGCCGTTACCTTGACAAAATCGATAAACCAAAAGCATGTCTACTTGATCGGAATATGTATATGTATCCTTGATGAAATATTCAAAAAGGAGGAACAAAAACAAAGACAACAATAACAACAACTAAAGTGAGATCTAAAGTAACTAGTAGTTGAGCAAGAAGAATAAACCTAGAGACTAATTGCAGTAGCTGATTAGATTTGACACACAACTGAATGCTGATATTGTTGATATACGAAAAATATTTTTTCTGCCTAAACTACTCATCTGTTCAAAATTCTAAAAGTATAAAAAAAGTTTGTAAATAAAGTCAATTACTAATAGAAAAAAACTGAGAGTAATTGTAGAGGGGGTTAAAAAAATATGTGCTTATATTTGTATGATACATGATTTTTCTTATATTTCTAATGACTGCAAAAGATTTTAAATAATGTCAAAAAGTGTCGAGTAGACTTATATCTGCGTAGCCCAAAAATGGTTAAAATCGATCAAGTCGTTTTCGAGATATTCGGAATAAACAAAAATTTTTCGCGAACTTTGGCGCTGTCTAGCGGCTAAACGAAGCAATTTTGGAAATAAGGAAATTGAGCTAAATCGGCTTATTTTGAATCCAGGAGTCTGTGGTCTTCCGTTGTACACGTCTTTTCCGGACACCCTGTATATAAGCAGAAAGGTAATCACGACTAATCAGTTGACATAAAAGGTGAGGGTTTTAAGGTTTTAGTCGAAAAACATTGGAATAAGGCCGAAAAAGAAAAGAACACTCTTCGTTAAATCATCGAGCTTTCGGAAATGTTTATTTCCTTTATCAAGATACTCTACAATAAATTTATAATATTAACATACAAAACAGTTAATTAATGAAAAAAATACTTACTAATATAAGATTAAATTGAAAAGAGGCTTCATAACACACAATGGAGTCAGTGGAAACATTGATGATTGTTAAACAATTTTGAGATAATAAAAAATATTTAAAATCGAAATGCATGTGTACAATAGATAATAAACAAGCACAAAAAACAATTTCAACCAGTGGCTTGAGTCACGTACGACCTACTAATAATTTGAATTGAAAGAAGTGATAAATACCACAGTTTATACAGTTCGTCGAGTGAATCTTCCAGAGGGTGTGGCTAAATCACGGCTAAATGCGCAATGAACACCAATGAAATTCATTTGTACACGACGAAGTTGGAGAAAATTTATTTCTTGACAAATCACCGTGCCCCTTGAGTGCGCGAATGTGAGCGGCTAAATGCGCAGTCATTTTTGGTCGAAACGAAAAAAAAAACGAAATCTGGGACCTCGACATCAAAGGAGCTGAAGTGAAGACGACGGACTGTATAATAGACTGTGCAAATCCTATAGTTGGGGGAATACTAACTATGCTACTAACCTAGAAACTGCCGGTAAATTTGAACCTCGTAAACTTAAATTTAACATAGTTTTTAGGCTAAATTAAACCCTATTTATATAAAATAATTTATTGCAGTTGTCAATGATACTTTGAGTGATTATTATACAGATAACTCATTTGTTTTTAACTATTTAAAGTCAGGCACACAGTTTTCATTTTGTTTTTTGGTTGTTTCTGTTTAATAATTTGTTAGAAATTTTGCGTATTTGCTAAATTGTTGTAAGTAAAATAAATTTAAAAATTTCTTAAATTTTTTTGTTTGAAATAATCACTATAAGAAATCTATTTTAACATGATAACATCAAATTGTTTTAACAAGGAAGTGAAATAATTTTAGTAAGACAATAACCATGTAGTAATTATTTTGTCTGAGTAGAACTTTACGTTTTATTATAAATAATGTCTAAATACACTCTAGCAGTAAAATTTTATATTCAACTTCAACTTACTAGTAAGTACTTCTTTATTAAGTGGAATTTATAAATTATTGTAATTAAACAGTGATTTACTATTAGTACTTGTTATATAAATTGAATTATTATGTTCTTTTGTAGGCTTGAAAAAGACAATAAACATTGTCGAAAGTTCGGCATAGTAAACTAGAATTAACTTATTAATTTTCCCAAGTTTGACCGAAGCCCTGCTAAAATTAACACTTGTTTGGCATTCAACTAGTCGGTCGTGACTACCCTTTGGCTTATATATATATATATATATACCAGAGATGTATTTGGGATTGCAATCAACAGTGCTAAGGGCTAATACAAAAAGATCAAAAAAGATCACTCTGTGTTGTTGTCAAGCTTTCGGAAATGTTTATTTCCTTTCTCATGACATATAACGTGAGATTAAATTATTTAACCATTAAACAAGAGAAATAACAGCCTGTGGCTTAAATTTTTACACATAACCATAAAATATTACTAAAAACCATTATAATTAACGTCACATTTTTAAAAACAATATACTGAAAAGGAGCATTGCCTGTGAACTCGGTTTTTCATATATATTTTTGAAATATATATATATATTTCAAAATTTAAACTGCACTAATAAAGCCTAGCCTATGAAATTATATTTCCTTTTTTGTATTAAATTATTCATAGAAATGGAAAAAAATCACAATTTATTGTCAAGTTCAAAACATGAATAGATATATAGTGAGGGGTACTCTTGATTTAAAGCCCGTGCCGAAAAGGACAAAATAGATGGAATGTTTCAAATAACATCACAAGCTCCATTAATTCCCATAAAATTGCTGATAACAATCAAATAAAAAACATTTTCCAGAGTTGCATATGTTAAAATTATGCATATTCGCAACAAATTCATAATAGGCCTCTTATTCAAATATATTATGCACCAGTAGGCAGGTATAGGTTCCCATCAACCCTTCTTTCTTGTCGTGCATGTCAGACAATACTTGATTTGTGGGCCATCTGCATACATGTTTTACGTAATATTAAACCCTTCTATGTATCATCTAATATATTATCCCCATCTGCGGCTCTTCATTTTTGTTCCTATAGTAATGAGTTCCTTTTGTACACCGTGGTGTAAAATTCAGGTACATTTGTTGTATAAGCAAAGAAATAATTTTTGTGATTATACGTTTAATTTTGAGGCGATTGGAGAAATTAAATAAATTAACAATTTGTTGTTTGAGTAAATTTGTATTTTTTAAAAGTAGGAAGTAAAGAGTAATTAAAAATACTAAACTAGACGTTTTCTAAATAATATTGGGCTATTATAATATTTTTTGCAATGGTATGTGCAAACAAACAGTAAACGATAGTTTGTAAAATAGTAAAAAGTACAGACAATTTATAAAATTGATATAAAAACTGTGTCAGTGTTTAAAAAAATATTTTCGAAAACATGGTAAAAATAGCCAATTTTCAAATAGAAGTTTTTTAGTCAAATTTTTTAAATCGTTTGGTAACCTTGAGTTTATTTCGGAGCCAGTTATTTCTAGTGCTGGAAATCATATTCAAATCATTCGGACATTAAAATTAACAATCTATAAATTCAAATAAGTGTAAATATTGCAATAATATAACTATTCAAATAAGTAAACTATTTCATTAAACTTTTCGAATAATTGA